>CAWUFW010002849.1:0-1200000 GCA_963921515.1 Calotriton arnoldi
TCTTTCTGCACCTCTTACTTCTTTCTGCACCCCTCTTGCATCTTTCTGTACCCCTCATGCCTCTTTCTGCACCTCTGTTCCTTCTTTCTGCCTCTTGCTTCTTTCTGCCTCTTGCTTCTTTGCTGTACTCCTTTACTTCTTTCTGCACCCCTCGCCTCTTTCTGCACCCCTCTTCCCTTTTTCTTCACCCATGTTGCCTCTTCTGCACCTCTGTTCATTCTTTCTGCACTGCTTTTGTTTCTTGCTGCACATCTCTTGTTTCTTTCTGTACCCATTTTGCCTCTTTCTGCACCCCTCTTCCCCTTTTTTGCACCCTTCTTGCCTCTTTCTGCACCTTTGTTGCTTCTTTCTGCACTACTCCTGCTTCTTTTAGCACCTCTTTGCTTCTTTCTGCACCACTTGTGCTTCTTTCTGCACCCCTCTCCCCTCTTTCTGCACCCCTCTTGCCTCTTTCTGCACCTTTGTTCCTTCTGCTCTTCTTTTGTTTCTTTCTGCCCCTCTCTTGCTTCTTCCTGCACCCCTCTTGCCACTTTCTCCACCCCTCATCCCTCTTTCTGCATCTCTGTTGCTTCTTTCTGCACTTCTCTTGCTTCTTTTTTCACCTCTGTCCCTTCTTTCTGCAACCATTGTGCCTCCTTCTGCACCCCTTCTCCCTCTTTCTGCTCCCCTCTTGCCTCTTTCTGCACCTCTGTTCCTTCTTTCTGCACTTCTTTTGTTTCTTTCTGCAACTCTCTTGCTTCTTTCTGCACCCCTCCTGCCTCTTTCTACACCCCTCTTCCTTCTTTCTGCACTCCTCTTGCCTCTTTCTGCACCTCTGTTGCTTCTTTCTGCACTTCTTTTGTTTCTTGCTGCACCTCTCTTGCTTCTTTCAGCACCCCTCTTGCCTCTTTCTCCAACCTTCTTTCCCCTTTTTTCATCTCTGTTGCTTCCTTCTGCACTTCGCATGCCTCTTTCTCCACCCCTCATCCGACTTTCTGTACCTCTGTTGCTTCTTTCTGCACTTCTCTTGCTTTTTTCTGTACCTCTTTGCTTCTTTCTGCACCACTCATGCTTCTTTCTGCACCCCTCTTCCCTCTTTCTGCACCCCTCTTGCCTCTTTCTGCACCTCTATGCCTTCTTTCTGCTCTTCTTTTGTTTCTTTCTGCACCTCTCTTGCTTTTTTCTGCACCCCTCTTGCCACTTTCTCCACCACTGTTCCCCCTTTTTGCATCTCTGTTGCTTCTTTCTCCACTTCTCTTGCGTCTTTTCCATCCCTCATTCCTCTTTCTCCACCTCTGTTGCTTCTTTCTGGATTTCTCCTGCTTCTTTCTGCATCTTTGTCCCTTCTTTCTGCAACCCTTGTGCCTCTTTCTGCACCCCTTGTCCTTCTTTCTGCACCCCTCTTGCCTTTTTCTGCACCTCTGTTTCTTCTTTCTGCACTTCTTTTGTTTCATTCTGCAACTCTCTTGCTTCTTTCTGCACCCCTCTTCCTTCTTTCTACATCCCTCATGTCTCTTTCACACCCCCTTCCCTCTTTCTGCACCCCTCTTGCCTCTGTTCCTTCTTTCTGCACTTCTTTTGTTTCTTTCTGCACCTCTCTTTTTTCTTTCTATATTCCTCTTGCCTCTTTCTCCATCCCATGTTGCCCTTTCTGCATCTCTGTTGCTTCTTTATGCACTTCTTTTGCTTCTTTCTGCATCTCTCTTGCTTCTTTCTGTACCCCTCATGCCTCTTTCTGCACCCCTCTTCCCTCTTTCTGCACCTCTGTTGCTTTTTTCTGCACTTTTGTTTCTTTCTGCACCCCTCTTGCCTCTTTCTGCACCTCTGTTCCTTCTTTCTGCACTTCTTTTGTTTCTTTCTGCACCTCTCGCTTCTTTCTGCACCCCTCTCGCCTCTTTCTGCACCCCATATGCCTCTTTCTGCACCTGTGTTCCTTCTTTCTGCTCTTCTTTTGTTTCTTTCTTCAGCTCTCCTGTTTCTTTCTGCACCCCCTTGCCTCTTTCTCTACCCCTCTTCCCTCTTTCTTTACCCCATTGCCTCTTTCTGCACCTCTGTTCCTTCTTTCTGCATTTCCTTTGTTTCTTGCTGCACATCTCTTGCTTCTTTCTGCACCCCTCATGCCTCTTTCTGCACCCCTCTTTACTCTTTTTGCACCCCTCTTGCCTCTTTCTACACCCCTCTTCCCGATTTCTGCACTCCTCTTGCCTCTTTCTGCACCTCTGTTTCTTCTTTTTGCACTTCTTTTGTTTCTTGCTGCACCTCTCTTGCTTCTCTCAGCACCCCTCTTGTCTCTTTCTCCGCCCCTCATCTGTCTTTCTGCACCTCTGTTGCTTCTTTCTGCACTTCTCTTGCTTATGTCTGCACCTCTTTGCTTCTTTCTGCACCACTCAGGGTTCTTTCTACAGCCCTCTTCCCTCTTTCTGCACCCCTCTTGCCTCTTTCTGCACCTCTAAGCCTTCTTTCTGCTCTTCTTTTGTTTCTTTTTGCACCTCTCTTGCTTTTTTCTGCACCTCTCTTGCCACTTTCTCCACCACTGTTCCCCTTTTGCATCTCAGTTGCTTCTTTCAGCACTTCTCTTGCGTCTTTCTCCAGCCCTCATTCCTCTTTCTGCACCTCTGTTGCTTCTTTCTGCACTTCTCCTGCTTCTTTCTGCATCTTTGTCCCTTCTTTCTGCAACCCTTGTGCCTCTTTCTGCACCCCTCGTCCTTCTTTCTGCACCCCTCTTGCCTCTTTCTGCACCTCTGTTCCTTATTTCTGCACTTCTTTTGTTTCTTTCTGCACCTCTCGCTTCTTTCTGCACCCCTTTTGCATCTTTCTGTACCCCTCATGCCTCTTTCTGCACCTCTGTTCCTTCTTTCTGCTCTTCTTTTGTTTCTTTGTGCCACTCCCTTACTTCTTTCTGCACCCCCTTGCCTCTTTCTCCATCCCTCTTCCCTTTTTCTTCACCCCTGTTGCCTCTTTCTGCACCTCTGTTTCTTCTTTCTGCACTGCTTTTGTTTCTTGCTGCACATCTCTTGCTTCTTTCTGTACCCATTTTGCCTCTTTCTGCACCCTTCTTCCCCTTTTTTGCACCCTTCTTGCCTCTTTCTGCACCGTTGTTGCTTCTTTCTGCACTACTCTTGCTTTTTTTAGCACCTCTTTGCTTCTTTCTGCCCCACTCATGCTTCTTTCTGCACCCCTCTTCCCTCTTTCTGCACCCCTCTTGCCTCTTTCTGCACCTCTATGCCTTCTTTCTGCTCTTCTTTTGTTTCTTTCTGCACCTCTCTTGCTTTTTTCTGCACCCCTCTTGCCACTTTCTCCACCACTGTTCCCCCTTTTTGCATCTCTTTTGCTTCTTTCTGCACTTTTCTTGCATCTTTTCCATCCCTCATTCCTCTTTCTGCACCTCTGTTGCTTCTTTCTGGGTTTCTCCTGCTTCTTTCTGTATCTTTGTCCCTTCTTTCTGCAACCCTTGTGCCTCTTTCTGAACCCCTCGTACTTCTTTCTGCACCCCTCTTGCCTTTTTCTGCACCTCTGTTTCTTCTTTCTGCACTTCTTTTGTTTCTTTCTGCAACTCTCTTGCTTCTTTCTGCACCCCTCTTCCTTCTTTCTGCACCCCTCGTGTCTCTTTCACACCCCTCTTCCCTCTTTCTGCACCCCTCTTGCCTCTGTTCCTTCTTTCTGCACTTCTTTTGTTTCTTTCTGCACCTCTCTTTTTTCTTTCTATATTCCTCTTGCCTCTTTCTCCATCCCTCGTTGCCCTTTCTGCATCTCTGTTGGTTCTTTATGCACTTCTTTTGCTTCTTTCTGCATCTCTCTTGCTTCTTTCTGCACTCCTCTTGCCTCTTTCTGCACCTCTGTTCCTTTTTAATGCACTTATTTTGTTTCTTTCTGCACCTCTCACTTCTTTCTGCACCCCTCTCGCCTCTTTCTGCACCCCATATGCCTCTTTCTGCACCTCTGTTCCTTCTTTCTGCTCTTCTTTTGTTTCTTTCTTCAGCTCTCTTGTTTCTTTCTGCACCCCCTTGCCTCTTTCTCTACCCCTCTTTCTTTACCCTGTTGCCTCTTTCTGCACCTCTGTTCCTTCTTTCTGCATTTCCTTTGTTTCTTGCTGCACATCTCTTGCTTCTTTCTGCACCCCTCATGCCTCTTTCTGCACCCCTCTTCCCTCTTTTTGCACCCCTTTTGCCTCTTTCTGCACCTCTGTTGCTTCTTTATGCACTACTCTTGCTTCTTTCTGCACCTCTTTGCTTCTTTCTGTACCACTCGTGCTTCATTCTGTACCCCCTTCCCTCTTTCTGCACCCCTCTTGCCTCTTTCTGCACCTCTGTTCCTTCTTACTCCTCTTCTTTTGTTTCTTTCTGCACCTCTCTTGCTTCTTTCTGCACCCCTCTTGCCACTTTCTCCACCCCTGTTTCCAGTTTATGCATCTCGGTTGCTTCTTTCTGCACTTCTCTTGCCTCTTTCTCCACCCCTCATCCCTCTTTCTGCACCTCTGTTGCTACTTTCTGCACTTCTCTTTTTTACCTCTGTCCCTCTTTCTGCAACCCCTGTGCCTCCTTCTGCACCCCTTTCCCCTATTCTGCTCCTCTCTTGCCTCTTTCTGCACCTCTGTGCCTTCTTTCTGCACTTCTTTTGTTTCTTTCTGCAACTCTCTTGCTTCTTTCTGTATCCCTCTTGCCTCTTTCACCTTACCACTGTTCCCCCTTTTTGCATCTCTGTTGCTTCTTTCTGCACTTCTCTTGCGTCTTTTCCATCCCTCATTCCTCTTTCTGCACTTCTGTTGCTTCTTTCTGGATTTCTCCTGCTTCTTTCTGCATCTTTGTCCCTTCTTTCTGCAACCCTTGTGCCTCTTTCTGCACCCCTTGTCCTTCTTTCTGCACCCCTCTTGCCTTTTTCTGCACCTCTGTTTCTTCTTTCTGCACTTCTTTTGTTTCTTTCTGCAACTCTCTTGCTTCTTTCTGCACCCCTCTTCCTTCTTTCTGCACCCCTCGTGTCTCTTTCACACCCCTCTTCCCTTTTTCTGCACCCCTCTTCCCTCTGTTCCTTCTTTCTGCACTTCTTTTGTTTCTTTCTGCACCTCTCTTTTTTCTTTGTGTGTCCCTCTTGCCTCTTTCTCCATCCCACTTTGCCCTTTCTGCATCTCTGTTGCTTCTTTCTGCCCCTCTCTTGCTTCTTTCTGCACCCCTCTTGCCACTTTCTCCACCCCATCCCTCTTTCTGCATCTCTGTTGCTTCTTTCTGCACTTCTCTTGCTTCTTTTTTCACCTCTTTCCCTTCTTTCTGCAACCCTTGTGCCTCCTTCTGCACCCCTTCTCCCTCATTCTGCTCCCCTCTTGCCTCTTTCCGCACCTCTGTTCCTTCTTTCTGCACTTCTTTTGTTTCTTTCTGCAACTCTCTTGCTTCTTTCTGCACCCCTCCTGCCTCTTTCTACATTCCTCTTCCTTCTTTCAGCACCCCTCTTGCCTCTTTCTCCACCCCTCTTTCCCCTTTTTTCATTTCTGTTTCTTCTTTCTGCACTTCGCTTGCCTCTTTCTCCGCCCCTCATCCGTCTTTCTGCACCTCTGTTGCTTCTTTCTGCACTTCTCTTGCTTATTTCTGCACCTCTTTGCTTCTTTCGTCACCACTCATGCTTCTTTCTGCACCCCTCTTCCCTCTTTCTGCACCCCTCTTGCCTCTTTCTGCACCTCTAAGCCTTCTTTCTGATCTTCTTTTGTTTCTTTCTGCACCTCTCTTGCTTTTTTCTTCACCCCTCTTGCCACTTTCTCCACCACTGTGCCCCCTTTTTGCATCTCTGTTGCTTCTTTCTGCACTTCTCTTGTGTCTTTTCCATCCCTCATTCTTCTTTCTGCACCTCTGTTGCTTCTTTCCGCACTTCTCCTGGTTCTTTCTGCATCTTTGTCCCTTCTTTCTGCAACCCTTGTGCCTCTTTCTGCACCCCTCGTCCTTCTTTCTGCACCCCTCTTGCCTCTTTCTGCACCTCTGTTTCTTCTTTCTGCACTTCTTTTGTTTCTTTTTGCAACTCTCTTGCTTCTTTCTGCACCCCTCTTCCTTCTTTCTGCACCCCTCGTGTCTCTTTCACACCCCTCTTCCTGCACCCCTCTTGCCTCTGTTCCTTCTTTCTGCACTTCTTTTGTTTCTTTCTGCACCTCTCTTTTTTCTTTCATATCCCTCTTGCCTCTTTCTCCATCCCACTTTGCCCTTTCTGCATCTCTGTTGCTTCTTTATGCACTTCTTTTGCTTCTTTCTGCATCTCTCTTGCTTCTTTCTGTACCCCTCATGCCTCTTTCTGCACCCCTCTTCTCTCTTTCTGCACTCCTCTTGCCTCTTTCTGTATCTCTGTTGCTTTTTTCTGCACTTCTTTTGTTACTTTCTGCACCCCTTCTTGCCTCTTTCTGCACCTCTGTTCCTTCTTTCTGCACTTCTTTTGTTTCTTTCTGCACCTCTCGCTTCTTTCTGCACCCCTCTCGCCTCTTTCTGCACCCCATATGCCTCTTTCTGCACCTCTGTTCCTTCTTTCTGCTCTTCTTTTGTTTCTTTCTTCAGCTCTCTTGTTTCTTTCTGCACCCCCTTGCCTCTTTTTCTACCCCGCTTCCCTCTTTCTTTACCCCGTTGCCTCTTTCTGCACCTCTGTTCCTTCTTTCTGCATTTCCTTTGTTTCTTGCTGCACATCTCTTGCTTCTTTCTGCACCCCTCATGCCTCTTTCTGCACCCCTCTTCCCTCTTTTTGCACCCCTCTTGCCTCTTTCTGCACCTCTGTTGCTTCTTTCTGCACTACTCTTGCTTCTTTCTGTACCCCCTTCCCTCTTTCTGCACCTCTGTTCCTTCTTACTCCTCTTCTTTTGTTTCTTTCTGCACCTCTCTTGCTTCTTTCTGCACCCCTCTTGCCACTTTCTCCACCCCTGTTTCCAGTTTTTGCATCTCTGTTGCTTCTTTCTGCACTTCTCTTGCCTCTTTCTCCACCCCTCATCCCTCTTTCTGCAACCCCTGTGCCTCCTTCTGCACCCCTTTTCCCTCTTTCTGCTCCCTTCTTGCCTCTTTCTGCACCTCTGTTCCTTCTTTCTGCACTTCTTTTGTTTCTTTCTGCAACTCTCTTGCTTCTTTCTGTATCCCTCTTGCCTCTTTCTCCTTCCCACCTCCCCATTTTTCCATCTCTGTTGCTTCTTTATGCACTTCTGTTGCTTCTTTCCTCACCTCTCTTCCCTCTTTCTACTATATTCTATTGAATACCCTTGTGCCCTGTATTATGAGCAGAGAGAAATACATACACCTTTTTGTACACATATTTACAGAGTATGCTGTTTGAAACACAGGCATTCAAGTATTTCTATGTTTATTTTTATGTAACGTCACTCGGTAAAAGCAGAGATACGCATGCATACCTTCACAAACTTGGTCAGACTTACAAAAGTGATATGCTTAGGATTGCTGTTTTATATTTAGTGTCAGTTGGCAGCGTTCCTCAGGGCTGGCACGATGTTAGAAGGGTCCACCTCCAGGCAGCTCCAAGTTTGATTGTCGTTATGACACAGAACATTAGAGTGGCCAGGTGGGGGAAAGGGTGTTGGGGTAGGAACAGCAGGGAAGGAGATCTGTAAATAAAAATGTAGAATGTTTAACAGACTGACTTCCTCTTAGCTACTTGCTAAAAGTTTACTAATGCTTTAGCATATTAACCTGTGTCTCCTCTACTGTGTAGCCTGGAATAAGTGGGGACGAAAGCACTACAATAGATATATAAAAAACGTTATTGATTCTGCATACAACTGAAATATACAACTATTCTTAGAGGATAACAGAATGACAGTATTTATACCCACCCGCAGTCTTATTCCTTTTGGGCTATGTCAGCTTGTTCCATATAATGACGAGATGTGGTTCTCCGCGGGTCCTGCCTCGCAACTTTATACAAAATGAACTACCAAGAGCGAATGTTCTCTTTAAGGATTTAAATAGTTCCTCTATTTACCAAGAAATCTCTTAAGGGTTAATGATTTTCTGTAGAAATCAATTATTCCAAAAATTATGTCTAACCAACTCAAGGGTTAAAATTTCTGTAGGAATGATCAAAGAATGCCGACTCCACGATCATAACTGTGATGCGTATATTCTTTAACAAAAATTATCCATGAAACGCTCATAGACTTCAATCCAAACGAAGTCCCCAAGAAGTGAAAAGGAATGCTCTTACCGCGATTCTGCTGGGCATCTGACCTTTCTACTGACACGCATTCTCTGTACCTTCGTCCGGAAATCCCTTGCACTGAACAGCTGAGCTGTTCTTGCTTCACCGCCGAGATGCTTCAAAAGTGGGAGGCTCCGTCAGCGGAAAATAACAGAGAGAATAAAGAGCGCGTATGAAAGGGCGTGGTCCCTTTGTATAGAAGGGACCCGCCCAAGATGGATCCCACGCTGCAGTACGTCCTGGAAGGGGCCGTGGTCCATGTTTACCAATACAGAGCACTCGGCAACATTGTAGGGGAAAAAAGGAATACATTAAGAAAAGCAACCAAAGAGAAAACATGTTTAGGCACGTTATATAGGCATACATGATCATTATCGTAGCGCATAAGCTATATGGACATCTATTGAATTCCTTTCAGTAACAGTACAGGCACAATACTTGTGTCCATAAATGTACATAACGTTCCTTGCAACACAGTACTTGTGTCCATAGATGTACATAACGTTCCTTGTGGTCAAACATGACATTACAGTTTCAGGTGTCTATGACAAGGCCGAGTACAAAACCACAAATAACGTGCCAAGGGAAAGGCGCAGTGCATTTTGCCACAGAGCGAATGTGCATGAGATTGTTTACACAAACTGCGCTGTGTGAAGGTGCCCCTAGAGCTGCAGCCCATAGCCATGACATTTAGTAGGTAGGCCTAACATTCTGAGCAGTCGATTAATAGTGAACCTTCAAGAGAAAAGTGAGGTTTAAGACATCTTGGGAGAAGGATTAGTGATTAGGCTACTTTGCATGAGTCTGTTGTAAGGTACAGTCAAAGTAGGCCTTTTTCTGCACCTCTGTTGGTTCTTTCTGCACTTCTCTTGCTTCTTTATGCACCTTTCTTCCTCTTTCTGGACTTCTGTTGCGTCTTTCTGCACTTCTCTTGCTTCTTTCTACACCTTTCTTCATCTTTCTGCACATGTCCTACCTATGTAGGCATATTTAGAAATTAGCATTTAAAAAACCTTAAAAATTCACTGAAAAAAACAGAGGTTTCAGGGACGTTATAAGTAGGAATTCGCATTTAAAAAACCTTTGAAATTCACTGGAAAAAACCATAGGTTTCAGGGACGTTATAAATCACATCAAGAGAAGAATACCCGCCCCGTGCAAGAATTAATTCTAAGGCCCACATGGGAGTCCTATAATAATAAGTAAACAACCAAGGCTCTCAAGAGTATATATTGAGAAAAACCAGGAGAAACAAAGAATTTGTTCTTTCTTTTTATTAGCAAGGTATCAAAAAATATATTTTTTACTTATTTTTCTTTTTCATAGCATGTTAATACAGACACATTTAATCTAATAAAATGAGTACCCCACACACACAAGCATACATACATACACACTCAAAAGATTCGCAGTGAGCTCTGAACACCAATCATACATTTCATACACTGCACATCTATCAAGATGTTAAAGAGGCCAGAGGATGAGCTGATGTTCAATAGTTTAGGTCCAGATGAAAACAAGGAAAACCCGATCCCGGGTTCCGAGGACCAAACGCTGACGCGCGTTTCGGTGAGACCCCTCAACAGGGGCTACACCTTCATCAGGGCAGGTCATATACAGAAAGATAGATGGCGTGGGACACCCAAGTACCTATAATGGTATTTTAGCGAGACATCAAGGAGTAGTGTAGCATTAAAAGTATGGCCAGATAATCCTCAGGGACTGCTCGAAAGCATACATAGGATCCGCAAATGCAGCATATGGAGGGGCTTAGCGAGGAACCATAGGGAGAGAAATGACTTCCGAAGATGGCACCAAATCAGTATTTCAAGGCGGGGGATCCAGGGAGGAGAGATAACTTCCTAGGATCACGCCAAATAAGTTTTCAGGGACGTTATAGTTAGAAATTAGCGTTTAACAAACCTTCGAAATTCACTGAAAAAAACACAGGTTTCAGGGACATTATAGTTAGTTGGACATTTCACTACAAAACCAGAGAATTTTGGCTGTTATAGTTAGTTGAGCTAACTATCACTCGCGCCCCACAACGCACTGCTGATGACGTCACATATTACATCACTTATGACATGGTCAGTGACATCACTGATGACATCACTGATGACATCTCAAATGATAAAGCGGCAAGGCAAAACACGTCTGTCGGTGCAGGGGGTCTGCACAATAAAGCACTTTTGCTCAAAAATTACCCTCGTTAGTGCTTTCCATTGGGCGTGGGAAGAGCATGCCTTGTTTTTGAATTTTCCGCGGCTCACCACTGCAGGAGTGAGCACCCGGGACGAGCAGGAGCGGCGGCAGTGGTTGCCGGTTTCTACAATATATATATATATATATATATATATATATATATATATATATATATATATATATATATATATATATTTACACTTTTATTCCTCCTAGTAAAGAAGAATTCCGCCCCCGAGGTACAAGTTGTCACCGGCTTTATTTCAAATCACAGCAACTTGTTTTCGGAATGCGTTTCAGCCGTCCCATGCGGCCTTTGTCAACCTTTTCGAATGCCGGCAAGATTTGTTTAAATCAAGTGTGCACGTGAGTTCAATTACATTGCCATAGTGGAAATATATACATATATATATAGTTATTTGTAATTTTTATAGAATTTTAAAATTATAAAATAAATTAATAGTTTATTAATTGTTTTAAAGTAAATATATATATATGTGAATTATTATGTGTGTGTTTAACTTTTTAAATTAAGTTTATTTGTTATATTTGTTAAAATGTATATTAAATCTAATTTATTTTTAAAAATTGATTTTATTATTTAATATATTTAATATTTATTATGTTATTTTATATATATATATATATATATATATATATATATATATATAAAAATCAATATTTTGTACAACTATATTTTTGAAATCGATATTTTTTTTGATATTTTTGTACTTACCTGTTTAAGTATAGGGAGTCGATATTTTTGCATTCTATATTTTACCTAATATTTTTTACATTTATATTTTTGAGGTTGATATTCTGTTAGTGAACCCCATTTCCAGGCCCGTAGACAGAAGTGTAATTTTTAGGGGGCCTGGCCCCCAGCTATGACCAAACATTAAAGCTGTTCTCTAAAGGTGCATTCTATCCCAAATACTGGTTGCACTACTAAATTCTGACCCCTAGAATATTGCCATACAAGCATATCAAGGATAGAATATTTAAAGGTAAGGGTCTATAGGGAAGTATAGATTTACTACTCCTAAACCCACATCTACATACCTTGAAGGTATATATATTACGTAGGTACATATATGTGGAGTAAGGTATAGGCTTATATCTAGTTCATATGCCTATTTGCGATTTGCATATTGCAATCCATAGCTTGGTGATCCCTGACATGGTAATGATTGCCACGTGCCCTACATGCATGTCGTAATCTCGCTCTAGCTCCTCGTCAGTGAATTTCAGAGAAGCCCAGCAACCAAACTATTGTCTTCTGATGTTTACTTCTCTCACGGATGCGTGTGTTGATTTAGTGGATAAAACATGCATTTGGGAAAGAAAACAGTTTATTGCGCACAAGACAATGCCTCGGTGTAGGCCCTCAGTTGTTTATATGTATGAGACAACTGTCATTACGGTGTCTCCTCGCTTGCATGCCCCCACCCACCACTCATTTGCATCCCTCACCACTCTCTGTAGATGCCAGCCGCCACTGGTGACTGACCTATCACCCACAAAAGGACAGCTCCCTAAGACACAAGCAAAGATCAAGACTGCCTTGCAAATTGACCAATTCTGGCGATGTGTGTAGCTGTGGTATTTAGGCCAGATCTCAGTCGGCACTGAGGGAAACGTTTCAGGCCCAGACATTTCTGAAAACAAGGTACCTAGTGAAGTCCGGGGTGGTGTAGTGTGTGTGGATTCTAATACATGTTTCTTAACCAGAATGCCCTGCAAACACCAAACTTTAGCTAATTCACAGATTATCCTCATTTTTGTGAAGGGACATTCCGGACTCTGTGAGGATCCGTAAAATTCCTACCATCCAGCATTCCCACACTTCTCTCAATAAAACCATTACCCCAAATGTTCACCAAATAATATGCATTTAGTACATTAATTACATAGGGCCTCATACCAGCAATTTATTTGCTATGGCCATAAATTAGATAAATAAAAGTAGAATTTGAAAGGAGTCAATACATTTCAAAGATCAGAGTCATACTACACATATCTTAAATTACAATGCGGAAAAATCTGAAAATGTTAGTTGATGTTCTGCGGAGATGTCTAGAGAGATCAGTTATAATACAAATTCTTTCAGCCTCAAATGGCCTGATTATGGTAGGAGATGTATTTGCAGTGTGTTGACCCTGGCAGATTTTACTAGTTATTAATACATTTTTGAAAGATAGTCTATTATAGCAACGCTTTGTGACATGGTAGGCTATATTGGGTCATTTCAGATTCACACTACTGCTAGTAAGGGTATTTGCACCCCTTTGCAGCAGGCACATTAACCTAACAAACTATCTGACTCCTGCAAACAAAACCACAATCTGTAGAGCAGATACATCAACTCACCAGGCTATATTTCACAATAGGCCAGTGTAGGCTGGAGCAATGTCAGTCAAATATAAATTGTACCTGGCTTGTGATAACTCTGTCTCCGCATAAGAGGCTATTCATAGCACCATAACATATTGGAATATGGAGTTTCAAGACTGAACATTGCTTCTGAATGACTGGTAGGTTTGGGCAGTGGCAACCACTTTTGTATCAGGAATAGGAAATGTCATGATAGTTGATGGCTTAAGAACAACATGGCTCAATGTCTTGTACAGTTGTGCAATCCCTTCACACAGACAATTCTGTTTTTTACACACCATATGTGAAAGGTGAAAAGGAAGTTCAGCTAATGCTCATTGAATTCCTTGCCTCTCAGCTGTCACAGCAAACTAGTGTTGATACCACCTTTCATATCAGCTCCTCACACTCAACACTGTGGCATCCCACAGGGGCCCATCATATCCCCCCCACTATTCAACATCTACCTAACTTAGGGGTTCATTACTATGGCGGACGGAAAAGCCCTCTGACCTCCGTGCTTCCGGAAAAAAAACACCTGCATGTTCCACAGAACAATCAGCGGTGACATTACGATGTGATGAATGTAAAATCCGACCACGCCGGTCGAATTACACAATAAACTGCCCGCCACGTCCGGAAAAACAGAAATTCCGACCGCGGCGGACGGAAAAGCTACGGAATGCATAAAAAAAGGCCGATCCTCACGCGGAATGACCGCAAGTGAAATTATGGTGAGATGGCGGAGCTGGCGTAACGATCATTGTGTTACGACCGCCGCGGTTGCGGGAAAAGATGAATGGCGGTCGAATGCAACTACACAACAAGGCCTTCAAGTGTGCCTGTTCTCTCCGCTGCCCTCAAACACATCTGACACGCCCCAATGACACACCCCCAAGGTATTGAAAACCAATGAAATCCCTAGTCAACAAGGAAAATACACCTGACAGGCAGTCCTCATTTATACACACCCACATAGCTGAGTATAAAACCAACCCCTTCCCTGACCATCATCCTTTGCACAACTCCAGCAGTGAAGGGCCATACACGTCAGCTGAAAGGAGAGGCAAATCATCACACAACACACCATCACAACCACCCACACCAACACTTCCAACACACACCTCACACATCTCCACCACCACCTTCCTACCTGCACTTGTCACTTATTTGCACATCACACACCATGTCACAGAAAAAAATGCCTAAATTCACAGACAATGAGTTGTCATTGATGGTAGATGAGATAATTAGAGTAGAACCACATTTGTTTGGAAGCATCGTCCAACAGACCCTACTAGTCAGAAAAAATCAAATGTGGGAAAGGATAGTCAACAAAGTCAATGCAGTAGGGACCAACCTGCGCACACTGCGTGACATCAAGAAGAGGTGGCATGACCTAAAGATCAGGGTGAAATACCGTGCCAACAGGAACCAGGAGGCGGCTCAGAGGACTGGCAGTGGCCCTCCCATTCCACCACTAACATTCACTGAATGGGAGGAGAAGGTGCTTGACATCCTGCATTCAGATAGTCTCACAGGAATAGCTGGGGAGTGGAGACTGGTAAGTACCAACAAATGTATCCCATCACACTGCCATGTTCTGTCTTGCGCAACTGTAAAGCTACACTTTCTACACCTAAATTCACTTATGTACTACACACTCTTCCCAACACATGTCTCACAGACCTACCATTTCCTTCCTCTGATTCACCTCAAAGGTACTAGCAATATGTCCATGGGGTGTGTGCACAGGTAGCCAGCACTGCAACTCCCACTAGGCCAACTTGCCTTACAGCTGAGCAGGATGGAACACTCCCCCCACCCAAGAGCCATGTGTAACCTATTACCTTCCTCTGCTCCACTTCACAGGGAGGTAGCCTTCTCAACAGGGGGGGTGGACAGGCAGCCAGCACTACAACTCCCACCAGGCCCCCTTGCCTCACAGCTGAGCAGGATAGATTACTCCCCCCACCCAAGAGCCATGTGTAACCTATTACCTTCCTCTGCTTCACTTCACAGGGAGGTAGCCTTCTCAACAGGGAGGGGTGTGTATGTACAGGCAGCCAGCACTACAACTTCCACCAGGCCCCCTTGCCTCACAGCTGAGCAAAATGGAACACTCCCCCACCCAGAACCATGTGGCAGCCATTTCATTGCTATGCTTCAGCTTATAGGTAGATAGCCTTCTCAACAAGGAGGGGTGTGTGTGTACAGGCAGCCAGCACTACAACTCCCACCAGGCCCCCTTGCCTCACAGCTGAGTAGGATGGAACACTCCCCCCACCCAGAACCAAGTGGCAGCGATTTCATTGCTATGCTTCAGCTTACAGATAGGTAGCCTTCTCAACAGGGAGGGGTGTGTGTGTACAGGCAGCCAGCACTACAACTCCCACCATGTCCCCTTGCCTCACAGATGAGCAGGATGGAGCACTCCCCCCACCCAGAAACATGTGGCAGCCATTTCATTGCTATGCTTCAGCTTACAGGTAGGTAGCCTTCTCAACAGGGAGGGGTGTGTGTGCAGACAGCCAGCACTACAACTCCCACCAGGTCTCCTTGCCTCACAGCTGAGCAGGATAGAACACTCCCCCCACCCAGAACCATGTGGCAGCCATTTCATTGCTATGCTTCAGCTTACAGGTAGGTAGCCTTCTCCACAGGTAGGGGTGTGTGTATACAGGCAGCCAGCACTACAACTCCCACCAGGCACCCTTGCCTCACAGCTGAGCAGGATGGAACATTCCCCCCACCCAGAACCATGTGGCAACCATCTCCCTCCACAGTGCCACCTAACAGGTAGGTAGTCGGCGCATGCACCCTGTCATCCTTCTCAAAGTGCTTGGAGCTATATGATGACCACATCCCTCACTTGTTAGCCAACTCTGTAGAGATCCATATGTCACATCTAGTGCGCACACAGCTAAGCCCATGTAAATTAACCCTGGGCGCAGTTCGCGTAGCCGCGCTACGCGAGGCTACGCAAAGTTGTACAAAAACTCTGCGATGCTACACGAACATGCGGAGTTGCTTGTTTCTGCATGCTCGCGTTGTCTCGCGTATGTTCGCGTTGTGCTCGCGTATGCTCGCGAGATGTTTTTGACGTTCGGCAACGCGGATGACGTGTTCGGGGGAAATATCGCGGCGAACTTCACCACGCGGTCGCCAATGGGCGCAGCCATCTTGTTTTCCTATCTTTTGCATGGTTCTGGGGCCTGTTTTTCAATCCCTCTCCAATATTTTCAATCCTTTGTATTTTACCCTGTTTTTCTGATCTTTTTTATTTATTATCTATCCCTCTCTGTCCCTAAGTCTATATTTTGTATTTTATTTCTAGTTTTACTGCGTTTTTTTACTTTTCTACGGTTTTATATTACTTCCTTCTTTACTCTTCTACTTCTTCCCCTAACTTTATTTTTTCCTGCTAAATTTTCTTTTCCGTCCCCCGCCCACCCCAGAACCATGGCTAAGGGAAAGGGAACCGGCTCCAAGGGCAAGGCGCCTGCGCCCAAGAGCCGCCTGCCTTGCGGCAGACTGTGTCCACCAGTGGTGCAGGCCCGGTCCCTATTCAGCGAGGCAGAGGTGGCCGCCCTTCTTTTTTTTGTGCAGCGTCACCTCCCCTTGACCTTGGCAGCAGGCAGCAGGCCTGGCTCTGGGTACGCTACCCAGGAGCGTCACCGCCGGTCGGCGAGGGTGCGTCGGGCAGTGTTTCGCTGCTCTGAGGTCCGGCGCACCCATAACCAGCTGACCCACCGGTGGTCAGACATCTTGGACCGGGAGCAGGACCTGCTGGACCTGCTAGGTGTCGAGGTCGTGGGGCTTGGTGTGTAGCTAATACTATTGTGTGTTCTCTGGACTGTGTTACTGTTATTGCGAATATAATTTTTTTCCGAATAGCAAGAATGCTGCTGCTTACATTGCAGGTAAACTTAAGTTTAAAAATCTTTAGTGATTGTTATTCTTCTAGTCAAAGGTGCTCGGCGCTACTAATCTTACTTCTTTGCAACTTTGCGCTCGCTTGGGCTGATTATGTAAGAGTTTACTTTAGAGAACTTAAGTTAGGTAATGCTAGAGAGACTCTAGTTCTTCCTTTGTCCTCCTGTCAGTAAGATAGTGGTGGATAGGTAGTTTAGTTACTTAGTTACTTAGTATTAGTTGGTAATTTTTAAGCGGTCTGCGTGACGGTGACACATCCTCTGTCATGTGACTCACGTCATGTGCTGCTGAGTGCTGCTTACTCCAGTCCTTAGTAGAACCTTTTGTAGTTTGTTTAGTGAGTGAGTAATAGCCTTAGCAGAACATCAGCAGCAACCAACTAACAATTTGATGTATGCAAAAATGTATGCATGTGTCCTCCATCTATGCATTTTTGAGGACTAAAATAAATGGAAATGCAGAGTTAGTGAACAATTGGCCCATCTGAATAGGTGGGCAAGGTCAGGTGGTACTTAGGTGTAGTATTCTGGAATCAGAATGGAACACTGGATTAGTGTTCATAAATAATAACTAGACGGTCCGCGAATCCAGCGATGCTACCAGTCGATCAGATTAGAAAGGTCAATTTTATTGCAATTGTTGTTTACAAAAATGTTTTTTTGAGCGTTTTTAAAAATATTTTATTTGTTTCACACCAATCATCAATGTTTGTCTCTTTCTTTATTATATCTTACATGATCAGCACCCAGGGGCAAGAAGACGGGGTCGGAGTCGGCGGGAGCAGCTGGAGAAGAACACCAGGGCCAGGACCGCTCCTCTATCGAGGGCTCTGCTGCTGTCCCCAGTAAGTCTTCCTCCTGTTAATATTAATCATTATATTTCCCTAACTTTTACTGCACCTTATTTTTTCCGAACTATTATTTCCATTTCCTAATTCTATTTTACCAAATCTTCTTCGATCTAGATAATCTGTTTCTAAATTCTTGTTATCCCTGCCTCTAACTGCCTCTGCTCTGACTCTCTGTACTACTACTATATTATTAGTCTGTCTGTAGCTAAGCTTGCCCAGTTGGCCACTCTTTATTTTTATTTAAAAGGTTTTAAAAGTCAGATTCACCAATATCTCTAGCCACTGAGTCCAGTCCTTTGGGTTGTCCTCTTCTAGTCTTCTTAATCTTGATAGGCTTTGACAATTCCCACCAACAAAATGCCCAACCAGATATTTTACTATTTTTGTTAGGATAGGACATACTCCTACTAGTGTCTACTCTCTACTCTAGTACCCGGTTTGTACTAGTGATGTATGTGGAATATATATGTATTTTAACTATTTTTTCAATCTTGCTAGTGAAAAAGAATAAATAGGGGGAGGCGTATATGGCATCTAAAAAATGTGTAATGTTTTTTCTAGGCGTACCGACCACCAGTGCCGGGGCCAGCGGCAGGGCAGGCGACGCCAGTCAAAAGGGAGCAGTGGATGTGGCAGCTGCCACAGGGGTGGGTGAGACAGCAGCAGTTGCGGGCGGTGGTAAGTTATACTTATATTCCTTACTTATTGACAATAGTTACACACTCGCTGCAAGGGTGTACACTGTATTTTGAGAGAGACTAAGTTGTTGTGAACAACGGTTTTGCTTAGCATTAGAGGCGAGCAATAGCATTAGCGGTGGGAGTAGTTGAGTAACTAATGGCCTCTTCATCTGACTTCAACTCAGCTGGGAAAGTTTTATGGAGAAGACTAAGAGTCAGACGACCTTCATGGATGGGTTGATCGAAAAGGGAAAGAAGGATGGATGAGATTTAAATATATATGACTGGCAGAAAAGGATACGTGCCACGTGGGATGCATGCATAGGTGGCTGATAGGAAGGAATCAGATGCATGGGTGGTTGAAGGATGGATGGAAGGTGAAAGAAGAAAAGATGCCTGCCTGTGTGGATGAAACTGTATGGGTGATAGCAAGAATCCTCCGGGGTGTTTGATGGGTCAAACTCAAAGGCAAGCAAGGAAGGAAGGACGCATGGGTGGTGGTTTAAAAAAAACAATAATAAATGTTTGTTGTTGTTAAAACAAACTAAGGTTTATTGAGAGGTTAAGAAGAATGATAGACATGTTTACTTTGAATGGATGATGGCTGGATGGTATTCATCACATCATATTCATAGCATAGGTGGAGACTGTCACTGGATGAAGAGTCTTTGAAGAGATTATAAAAGGAACCGCACCAGAGTAGCAAGCAAAGCCAAGGAGAATAGAAGTTGTATGTTCAGAATACTCCCTTAACTCACAGTAGTTTGCAAGCACAGCATATATTTTGTGTATGTATGTTATCAAGCGCCTCCCTCCGACTCCGATGCCCACTCACGACCTATGTGAATTTATTTTCGACTGTTTCAGCCTGCCATGGGTGGCCTTCACTGGCCTATCGGCTGCATGGATTGGTTACTAACCGGTTACACAATCAATCAAAACAAAGTACCTCATGTCGTCCTATACATATATATAAGCAAAAGATGATTGTGTAGTCAGCTTCCCCACCTGCAGAGTGCAGACAGTAGTAAATAAAAATAACGTGAGTCTGCGTCACGAGTATAATGTTTGTCTTGAGCGCAAGCTGACTGAGCTGGCATGCCGGGTGCAACAAGGTTACATAATTTAGCTAAACAAGAGAGAAGAAGAAAACTGGTGTACTCGAGTCCATACTACCACAAATGTTATGTCATGTGCTTGCTAGTGCTACTATGCCACTATGTGTAGAATAAATTTTGTGTTACTGTTTTGCTAACAGTATTACAATAGTCTTTTTTCTTTTTTGATATAGGTACTCCCTCCCAACCAAAAAGACCAGACAGGAAGGAGTTGGCAGCCATGGCCCGGCGCCGGAAGCTTGAGGCCATTCGGAATGAGTATCGGCGGCTGGTGGCTCTGGCGGAGGAGGAGGAGGAGGCGGCAGCAGCTGCAGCCTCCTCCAATGCCCCGGGCCCCAGCCATGCCCCTGGCCCTCGAGTGGTACAATGCCACGGTCTGGCAGCCTCCCGCCGCACTACATCTAGCACTGTTGCCCCCCCGTGGATGTAATTGCCGAGCCTCTAAGCGCCGCGTGCTCCTCCGAATGGCGCGCCTAGAGGAGCAGGTAAAGGAGGTCCTTAAGAGACAGCGAGCCCGCCGATAGACTGAGATCCCGTTGGATTGCCCCTTTTTCATTCTTTTTTTTTGGTGGGTGGGCATTGGGCTACGTTGGGGAAAAGTTGGGGTTTATATTTATTATTTATTATGGACAATTTTTGAATTCAACACCACGGACATTGTTTGGACTCTATCTTTTGACTTTTTGGACATTGGTTGGGGTTAGGGAGAGGGGTAGGTCAGGTGTTGTGGGATTTTTTACAATAGTTTATTTTGTTAGGGGATTAAATTATATTTATACTTAAACTTTACAGACAATGTAAATGTTTTGTGGGGGGTTACTCTTTTACGTCAGATGGTTTCCTTCCTTTGCTGCTGCAAAATAATCTGCCAATTTTGTAACACACGAACAGATAGATGCAGTACCCTCACTGAGTGACTTGTCCTGCTAATGCTGTCAGTCTCTCCTCCTAGTCTATGCAGTCTGCCACTGGACTCAAGGGTGTGGGTGTGTGAATTAATGAACCAATTAATTTCCATTATTAATTATGCCTCCCCAAACTTCTTCTCTTACCTGTGATTGATGTTTAAACTTAGGCACAGCAATGGCTGGTTATAGTGATGATGTTTTGTGTTTCCCAAGATGCCATGGTTGTGGTGGTAGTAGTAGACACTGGAAGTAGCATTTGCAAAAAAGAAAATGAGACAGTCAGTCGCCTGAGAGAGACTCTGGGAGGAGTAGTAGAACGAAGTACAGTACAGTACACTAGAAGACTGCCAAACAATAATAATAATGCTGATTAGCAATGCTAAAGTAAAATAAAACATAATGGTGGCGGGGATAGCCTAAGCCTAGTACAACAAGTTACAAACTGTAGTTGTGTTGAGTCACTTGACACAAGCGTAACCTTTAGTGCTGAGTAGGAGGATGATGAATCTAATCGATGCCGGCAATTAATTATGATGGATTAGGTTCCTTTGGACAACAAATTGACTTGCAAATATACTGAGCATGGGTGGGCAAGCAGAAGAAGATCCTCGCCCTGCCTTGAAATTGAATCAGTGTTGCTTTCACCACATCCGCCCCAGCAAGCGTGTGATCAATTATTGGTGTACGTTTAATTTAGTCACACCTCAATATAAATCACACAGCCCGGGGGAAGAGGGTTAGGGTTTGATGAATGGTTGGGAAGGGGGATTTGGGGAAAGGTTTGACAAAGAAAAACACTACGCATGGACAAACAACAAAACACAATCTTGGCAGACGACCATCATATCCATAAATCTGTTAAGGGAGAAAAAGGAAATGCATGCATGATGATGATGATGACTTGATGGTTAATGATAAGTATTACTTACTAACTAGACTAGTAGACAGTACAGGGCAGCAGTATATTATTAATTATTATGCAATTTGCCATGCCTGTCTGCCCTCAGAGAGACCCAAATTACATAAATTTTTACTTCTGTTGTACCGGGCTTTCTTTTTAAAGCTAGCAAAGAAAATTAAAAAATAGCTGTAGGGATCAATTATAAGCAGAGAGCAAACAACAACAACACACAGTTGTAACGATTGAAGAGAAAAAATGAATCAAATTATTTAAAAGATGATGAATGTTGATACTAAAGTGTTACTGTATGTTATCCTGGTCAAATTGGGGAGTTGCATCTCGGCATTCCTCTTGGTCCTCCCTTCCATGGACGCTGCGTCCGTCAATCTTGGATGCCACTGCCTGCCTGGCGGATGCGGATTGGTAGGTGAGTGTGAGTTGTTTTTCTCTGTTTAGCACAGGGTAAAGGCCGGACTGTAAGTGTAGATAGAAAAACAAAAGGGATATTTAAAAATCAAGGAGAAAAAAAAAGCATAAATTATGGAGGAGTGCAAACACTTTCAGAGCGGCATGGCTAAATCATGTCTACTCTGTTGTCTGTTTCCAGCATTAACCTACAACAGCAACAGGACAGAGCAGGCCCACGGCGCCCACACAACCTCCACTTAGCTTAGATTTTGACTGAGCCAGACAGAGCACACATGTCACATATACAGCAACATAGCATTTTCCAAAGTAAGTGTAGGACTTGGCCTTTTTGGCTAAAGTTCCCCAAAACTTTTTGCTTTCCCCCTAGACCGTTTTCCTGACATAGAGTTGCCAATTTAGATGCTTTGGGTACTTTGCCACTGTTAATCAGTGTCAAAGTACAAAGGTTCCCTGTGTAAAGTGTAATGGTAATTGGTTGGCCATGATTGGTATGTTTGCCTTACTAGTAAAGTCCCTAGTGATGTACACTGTGTGTGCCAGGGCTAGTAATGCAAAGGGTGCGCGGAGAAGGGAACTCAGGCCTGCAGTGTAGGGCATGCGCGCAGTTTGCTAAGTTAGCATTTTGTCCTGACAAGTGCAACCACTTGTCAGGCCTTACTTTCCCTTTTACGTACACCGTAGGCACCCCTGTGGTAGGTCCCAGGTAACCCCTGGGCAGGGTGAAGTGTAAGTAAAATGCAGGACATATACTGAGGTGTGTGTTATGTCCTGACAGTGAAAAACCCTCCATTTTGTTTTTCACTGCTGAAAGGCCATTCTGCCCATAGGACAGAATGGGGGAGGCTGGGTATTGTGTTTGTTGGCCTAGTTTCCCATAAGTTTAAAATGGAGAGGTGAAGTTTGGTATGTATGAACTCACAGCATCATAACACATCTTTCTCTTAAAGTGGTTTTGTCACTGTGTGTTCAGAAGCCGCTCTTTTAGAAAGTGGCTGAGTTTTGTGCTTTAAGCATTTCTGTGTGTCTCTGCTGAATGTGGATTGACTGTCTGGATCTGAGAGGGGAGGGGTGAGATGGCACCAGGCTGACCTGCATCTGGAGAGTATGCGAGGAGAAGCCCTGGGAGGTGAAGAGGCCTGGGTTGCGGCTATAAAACAATTGACCCATCTCCTGTTGAGTGTTTAAGGATCCATACCCCCAGTATCAAAGGGAGGAAGGTGACACTGGGAGGGAGACACCTAGAACTGATTTAGGCAGGGGTCAGGGACCCCTGAGCACAACGAACTTCAAAGACATTTAGGGGTATATCTATGAGAGCTGAAACCTCTGAACGTTGGAATAGAAATGGATTGAGACTGAAAAGGCTTGGACCCATTTTGTGGTCAAGAGGAACCTCTGCTAAGGAAGGAACAACTGAAGAGCCTGCTGAGAAGGACCAACCCTTGCTTCGTGATCTGGGGCTGGTCTGCAGTTTGCAGTTTTAACCAAGGAAGAGGCTGTTGGGACTGTGCTTCATGCGCTGGGTCCCCCTGCTTGAAGAAGACTGTGCTTTCTGCTGTATCTTGTAACCCCAAGGGCCCGAGGTGAGCTGGCTCCCTGTTTGGAAACACAGGAACATAAAAGTTTCTGGAGAAGTTTCAAGCAACGCGGTGGGCGCGTGTTGTGGCAGCTTGAGACCCTCGGAAGGTGTGCCCTGTGACCTTGGACACACGGAGGAGAAGTGAGACTCGGACGCGCTGGGTGCATGTCATGGTGCACAGGAGGCGTTGGTGAGGAGCGCATGGTGAACGTGTGCATCGAAGGAAAAGTGAGTTTCGGACACGCAGGGTGCGTGTCGTGGTGCACAGGAGGCGTTGGTGAAGAGTGCCTGGTGAACGTGTGCATCGGAGGTGAAGTGAGACTCAGACGCGCAGGGTGCGTGTCGTGGTGCACCGCAGGCACTGGTGAAGAGCGCCTGGTCAGCGGGTGCATCGGAGGTGAAGAGAGTCTCGGACGCGCAGGGTGCATGTCGTGGTGCACTGGAGGCATTGGCAAGGAGCGCCTGGTCAACGCGTGCATCGGAAGTGGAGTGAGTCTCGGACGCGCAGGGTGCATGTCGGGGTGCACCGGAGGCATTGGTGAAGAGCGCCTGGTGATCGAGTGCCCCGGAGGAGAAGTGAGGCTCGGACACGGTGAGCGTGTCGAGGTGCTGCCGGAGGCGTTGGTGAAGAGCGCCTGGATATCGGGGCACCGGAATTGGAGTAAGTCTCAGTGAAGCAGTGTGCGTGATGTGGTGCAACCTGGGACTGTGGAGGTGATCAGCTGATCATCGTGTGCACCGGAAGAAAGTGAGTCACTGCAGTGTGGTGTGCGTGTCTCGGTACCAACTGAGACCGCAGGAAGGAGTGCCTAGTGAACGTGCACTCGCAGGCGACGTGAAGTCCCATCAGCGTTGTGTGTGTGGCTTCGTGCCAGAAGAGACCCGGAGGGTGCGGTGGTGAACGTGCACCCGGAGTAACATAATCTCAGGGGCGTGGGGTACGTGTGCCCTGCGGCCGCCTGAGATCTTCCTAAAAGTCGCGGCCTGGACCGGCAGCCCCGGAGGAGCTGAGCTGCCAGGCTGAGCCGCTGAGGCCCATTGAGAAAGTTCTGCACGGAAGGCCTAGTTCATTGAAGGAGGAGAGGAGAGTGGGGTCGCGCCCCCCAGGTGACGTGGATCACTGCCTGGGCGGGGTGCAGGCTCGGAGGGACACTCTCTCGGCCTCTCCGGCCTTCTGGCGACTTGAGCCTTTGCTTCGGCTCAGATTGGGGGCCGGTACTGACCAAAGGAGTGGCGGTACTGGGGCCAGAGTGCGAAGCTGTACTTTACGTCATTGTGGATACGTGTGGGGGGGCAACTGTTATCGAAGAGGCTGA
The DNA here is from genome assembly GCA_963921515.1 of Calotriton arnoldi. NCBI lineage: Eukaryota > Metazoa > Chordata > Amphibia > Caudata > Salamandridae > Calotriton > Calotriton arnoldi. The sequence goes on from CAWUFW010002849.1 coordinate 24,438, forward strand.
CTGTCGTAATACACATTGCCAATATTGCTGCTAACGAACTGCCGGACTGTCTTATAACGCCTGACATTATTTCTGCCTAACGAAGTACACGATTGTAGTGCTACACATTGCATTATTTCTCCCTTGCAAAGTACAGGATTGTAGCGGCCCGCATTGCATTATTTCGTCATTGCAAAGTACATGATTGTAGCTACGCATTGCATTATTCCTTAATTGCAAAGTACATGATTGTGGCAGCGCGCATTGCATTATCTCTTCATTGCAAAGTACGTGATTGGGGTGTGACGCATTGCATTATTCCTTCATTGCCCAGCACAGGATTGTATCGTTACGCAGTGCACTATTGCTTGTCCATTGCAACGTGTGTGATTCTAGCATTACGACCAGCATAGCATTTTGAAGGCGGTGGTTGGGATTTGAACCTACCAGCCAGCCGGAACGAATATTACCCTTTATTATATGTTGGCTTTTGTATCGTGTGGTCTGATCGTATATCTTTCTATATAAAGTTTATATTCGTTTTTATCAAACTCGTGTGGAGTCCATTTGTGGTGTCACCAGGCGGTTGCTGTGGGTGTGGTTGCACATACTGTACACTCGTGCCTTGGAGATAGGCCTGGCTGCTCGTGCCAAGCTACTAAGGGGGTGAGCAGGGCTATCTCAAACAGTGTCCTTACTTGGCCTAAAGTTGAGTGGGGAGTCCCGGGTCTCGCAATTGTGACAGTGTCGCGTGACTGGGACTCCGGCTTCCAACAGTAAGTAACTAAATCAATGGCATGCACAGCTGTCAGTTATACCACCACTACTACACTCGTGACTCGACTCCACCACTACACAGACATGTAGGTCTGCTGTGGTTGTTGTTGACTTGTTTACCTTTTATGCCACTCATGAAACGCCCTGAGTTTTATTCCATCAATCATCTCCGATCCTACTGACTGACTGCGAAGATATTATGTCACTGTGGTCATCATCATGGTGTTGTCCCACTCAGTCTGCAGTGTACCGAGTGAGTCCAGATTCCATATTCAAAAATGCAATGGATCGGCCTGCAGTAGAAATACAATTTTGTTATTAAACAACAAGAAGGGAAACATTGACTTGAGTCACTTTTAGTGTGTAGATTAAATAATAGTACACAATGAATTCACTTCATGCACAACAAACAACAACAACACAAACAATCACTCAGAGTCAGCGTCCAATGCATGCCATCATTACCTGTTCCTTGTTCTCATCTTAAGTTAAGGGGCAGTCTCTCTCGGCTTTGAAAGGAGGATAGCTATAGTAGTCATCATGTTCCACTTCTTTTGGAGGGACTCGACGAGGCAACATTTATTTGTACTTTTCTCCATCCAATCATCATCTGGCTTGAGGGAAATGGATTTAGGGCGAGTCAGGAGGATGGAGCAGGACTCGGGGGAGTGGACTTAAGTTAAATGCACAGAGCTGCAACTCCAATATGGCAATAAAAATACTAGAAGACAGTGGTGATGGATTTGTTGTGATTCGAAGTTTCGAACCAGAAAGACAGAGACACACACAAATAAAAGTAAAATAAGGAAGAAAGAAAGTAAGAAGTTCAAAGCCTAGTTGTCAGGGAAGTATAGCTCGTCCTCAAACTCTGGTGGTTCAACCAGAAGTAGGTAATCATCTAAGACTTTACTTCCGTCACCTAAGTCGCTGTCCTCATCTTCCTGCGTTGATTCACGTATTTTGTAATTCGGTGGTATAAAGTGCTGATTCATTTTGATCATGGTTAACCTCTCCACGTTTTTGGGCGAGAGACTGGTTCTTTTCACTGTTACAATGGCACCAGCAGCACTGAAAACACGCTCAGAAGAGACACTTGTGATAGGGCAAGCCAGATAGTTTATCACCAGCCTGCTGAGCACTGGCCATTGGCCCCTTTTCCCATACCAATACAGCAATGGGTTTTGATCAATGTAGACCTCTGTTGGGTCATCCAGATAGGCCTGGACCATCCGCTCAATGTTCAGGGGTGCTCCACTTTGCTGGGCCTCTTTTGTCTTTGCATCAGCACTGGACCTAGCAAGCCCTTGCTGTAAATACCAATCCCGTGCCGATTTTACTGGGGCTGATGATCCGGTTCTTCCTGTTGTCGATAGTGTTGGTGACAGCTCTGAGCCAAACGCACTGCCCTCAGGCTCTGAAGTTGAACTTGATGCAGGATGCCCTGCTGCAGTACTTGTTGTGGGTTTGAGTAGCGGGCCTTTAAAATTAACAGCCGTTCATTTTCCAAGTCACTGGCTGCCTCAGCTATCCAAGTTTTGTACTGGGCAACATCCACTTCTGAAAAAGGAATTAATGTCTTACTGTTTAGTGCCGATTTGTACCGCGGATCCAGAATTGTCGCACAAATGTAATGTTTTTCTGAAACGATGCGAGTTTGCACCTTTGTATTTTCAGCTAAGCAACGGGATAAGCTCTCCACCAACTCATATGCTTCATTTATTTCCTCCACACCTGTGTACGTTTCAGACACCTCCTTCAGCTGTTGCTCTAGCATGTGCAATAATGGGATAGCTTGGCCCATAGTACAGTCCTCCTTGCTGACTTCACGTGTGAAGAGCTCGAAAGGAAGAAGCATCTCTGTCAGGCATTTAACTAGGCCCCATTGGTCCATCTGTAGGGTCATGCCTTTCACAGTCGCATCCCTTATTCTTTGCATGACATACTCATTGATTGGTCTGTACTGATCAAACAGACGATCAAGCATGTAATAAGTTGTGTTCCAACGTGTTGGCACCTCCTGGATGAGTACTTTGACTGGCATTCTATGCTCACGTTGAATGATCCTCAGCTGCTTCCGGGCTTTAAAAGAATAGCTGAAATGTGTGCATATTCTTCTATAGGTGGTCAGTAAGTTGCTGACTCGGGCTTCTTTTTCAGAAAGTCTTGAACAATAATGTTAATGCAGTGTGCCAAACACAGGACCCTGAAATAGCCACCATCGTACATGGCCCTAACTATATTACTGCCATTATCCGTGGCAAGAAAACCAATGTTAAGCCCTCTTGGGCGCAGCCATTCAAAGACCTTGCTGTTAAACTCTTCCAAAATGTTTGCAGCAGTATGAGATTTTTCCATGACGAACATGGCTACAGTTGCATGTTTCCGAGTAGCATTAAAAATCTCAGCAGTGTCAACAACACCTGCTTCAGATATCTTTTCTCTAACCCCCACAAAAGAGATCCAGTGTGCAGTGATGCACATGTAATCAGTGGCTTGGCAACTGGTTCACATGTCTGTTGTCAGGTGGATATTGTGAACAGCACTCTGCTGCAAAGCTTGTCCAAGCAATTCCAGGACATCGTGATGTAGTGCTGGAACAGCAACTCTGGCGAAATAGGACCGGCTGGGAACCTTCCATTTTGGGCAGATGGCTGTCACAAATTCAAGGAAACCCACCCCTTCCACAAAAGAAAAAGGAGAAGGTCCAGCGCTAACATTTTAGCCAGCTTCGCATTGTACAAACGTGCCATTGGGTGGTTGCGTTTGTACTGCCCCTCCGACCTAAGCATGCTGACAATGGTAGGCTGGATTTTTTTCCTGTCTGGTGCAGCTGATGCAGGTGACTTCTTGAACCTAGTTAGGCTCAGTGACGCACTTTTTTTCATTGCAGTACTCTGTTGCCTTGGTGTCTCAGCCTGACTCTCACTACGGTGCCACTGAGATGTTGCTGAGGATGTGGGCGGTACCACTACACTGCTGGGGACAGGGCTACTTTGTGTACCAGAGAAAATGTCTCCCTCTTGTTCACCTTCCACCGCGATCATATCTTCTTCTACTTCTTCATCCCCACCAACAGCAATGGGTGCAGTTTTACTTTTTTGTACGCTAAGTAGGTGCGCCTCCCACTGGATCATGTGGTGTTTTTTCAGATGGGTTGTTTGGCCTCCGGTACCATAGTTTGTACCAAGCTTACCCAACTAACAGCATGTCGACAAATTGAGCATATAGCAATGTTGTCCTCCTTACTGCTGACCGAAAAGAAGTCCCAAACTGGGGAGGTGAACTTTCTTGTGCTGCTGGAGGTGCCACTTGCAATGCCGGATGAACTGGAGGGTGTGCCTGGAATTTGACTCTGTGCAGTTACAGTACCACTACCTACTGAGGTGGTGGTTGAGCTGGATGTAGGTCCCTGCCGGGCCTTTGCAAATGCAAATATGGAAGCTGGAGGTCGTGTTGGTGTTACCTGTGTTGGTGGTATCCGTGCCACATCCCTCACAGCAATTTCGGATGGGGTACTAATAATGTCGGTCTCCATCTCCACTGGGGCGGTAGTGATTTTCATGAGGACTGGCTCGTCATCATCCTCCTCTTCTACATCTTCCTCCATAACTCTAAGGCTTTCTGGAACCTTCCTTTTCCTTAGCCTTGTCGCGTGGCGTGCCTCACTCTCAGGCTGAGTTGGTGGGTTCCAAGTGGTATCTAGATCATCAGAAGGGGGGCTTGAAGAAGAAGTTGATGGACTAACCCTCCTTTTCCTTGCTGGGGATCTGGAAGACAATGGATCTTTTGAAAGAGTGGCTTGCTCTTCTTCATCTGCAGGAAGCTCGATTTCCTGAACTGCCCCTACTTCGGGAGGAACAACTACTATTGTGTGCTGTTGTTGCGGCTGTTGTTGCGGCTGTTGTTCCAGCTGTTGTTCCGACTGTTGTTGCCCACTTATCTGCCAAGTTTCCGCCTGCGCTGATTGGGTACTATTTTGCGATAATGACATTTCAACATCACTGCTCGTGGCGTTTGCACAAGTAGACTGGCTACCTCTGCGACACTCATGGGCTTGGGCCTAGGTTGGTGGGGTGGGCCCGCTGATGTGGAGGTGCTGCTCCCAGCTTGGTCGCCGGACACCGCTGATGCAGGCATAATTTTTTGTTTCCCAAAAAACATATTGGGCGGCACACCAGTCTTGGTAAGTGGCAGTGCCACTTCCTTCTTCTGTTCCTTCTTCTCACTGGCAACTTTCTTGGTACTGGAGGACCTATTACCTTTCTTTGGGGCCATCTTTTTCCGATGTCAGCAGGACACAGGTGCACAAGTTGCAGAGATGTCTGTGGTCACACGTCACATGACGTAGTGCGCAGCAGGACTTCTGTCTGGCAGTACAACGGGTGATGATGATGACACCTCCTCCTCAGTCTTTTTGTGCACCTAAAAGCAAAGAAGCCAGAAGAACATCAGTGAAATGTTGCATTTGTTGTTGTGGTTCAATTACTACTAGTACAAACAAACAAATATAATATATAACTTAGTGTGTGGTGGTCACACTTGTTAGTGTTATGTTATTACATTTTATTAACTCAGTTTAAGTTATAAAAAAAAACATAACAGTGTAGCCATTTGTGAGACTTTGACAACAAGGGCTTTCATGGTATACTGTGTACACTCAGGAAGGATAGGAAAGAAGAAGAACAAAAACAAAAATACAAATGTAATGGAAGTGAAACCTGTTTGGCATTAATTTGCGCATCACGTCATTCAGGGAGCTGCAGCTGGCAAAGAGGATGGAAGCAGTAAGCCAAGAGGAACAAAGGAAAGACATGCAGGCCTATATGGCAAAAGCAGCACACTACTAAACTACCACCACAAAATGGCCACCAGCCACATGGTCACTCACAGTCACAACAAGCAGGAGGCCTGGAAAACAATGAACTCAAGCAGGCCTATATGGCCAGACAAAGGAGGCATGCTAAACAACACAGCTTTAATGCAATAAAATGCAAAAATGAAAATCCACAGGGCTAAACAAGGTGTGCAAGTTACACAACAACCACACCACACACACACAACAAAGGCATTTATTTAACACACACCAAAAAAGGGAAATACCAAAAAAAATACACATTTTGCAATTCAAGCCAATGCCATCCATGCCCTAAATGATGTTTAAATTCAACAGACACCACAGAAACAGTTGTTTCATGCACCCATGAGTAGCTCTGGGCCTAATGGATGAAAGGCCTATTGGCAGACTAGGCCACAAGCTTTCAGGCCTATGTCAAAAGCACACTGGCTGGCTCCACAAAATGGCCACCAGCCACATGGCCAGGCCACACACAGCAACAAGAAAGGGAAGACAGACAATGCAGGCCTATGGCAAAAGCACACTGCCTGGCTTCAAATGGCCGCCAGCCACATGGCCAGGCCCACAACAACAAGAAAGGGAAGACAGACAATGCAGGCCTATGGCAAAAGCACACTGCCTGACTTCAAAATGGCTGCCAGCCACATGGCCAGGCCAACACCAACAAGAAAGGGAAGACAGACAATGCAGGCCTATGGCAAAAGCACACTGCCTGGCTTCAAAATGGCCGTCAGCCACATGGCCAGGCCCAAAACAACAAGAAAGGGAAGACAGACAATGCAGGCCTAAGGCAAAAGCACACTGCCTGGCTTCAAAATGGCCTCAAGGCCCACAACAACAAGAAGCCGAGGCCAAAAGGAACAAAGGAAACAAATGCAGGCCTATATGGCAAAAGCAGCACACTTCTAAACTACCACCACAAAATGGCCACCAGCCACATGGCCACTCACAGTCAGAACAAGCAGGAGGCCTGGAAAACAATGAACTGAAACAGGCCTATAATAGCCAGGCAAAGGAGGCATGCTAAACAACACAGATTTAATGCAATAAAATGCAAAAATGAAAATCCACAGGGCTCAACAAGGGGTGCAAGTTACACAACAACCACACCACACACACAACAAAGGCATTTATTTAACACACACCAAAAAAGTGAAATACCCCAAAAAATACACATTTTGCAATTCAATCCAATGCCATCCATGCCCTAAATGATGTTTAAAATAAATTCAACACACACCACAGAAACAGTTGTTTCATGCACCCATGACTAGCTCTGGGCCTACTGGCTACCCACAATACATTTTTTTAAATGATGAAAAGTACAAAAATTGTAGTTGCAGCAACTGTAATGCCCCAATCAAACAAACAACACCAACTTACTTGTAAAATCTCAAATCCAAAAGTCCTCAAATCCAATGACATATGATGCAGCAGACACAAAGAGTGATCCTTCCAGCTCCAAATCCAAATGAAAAGTGAACAGGACATGGACAAAGCACTGGGAGGAGCCTGCTGGACAGGAGCAGGAAGTTGGAGACTCTGGGGCACTTCCTTCCTCTCCAAAAAAAAGTAAAAAAAGAAAAAGGACTCCTTACACAAAAAGTACAGCCAAATGCCAATCTGAGGAGTTTTTTCATCCAAATCATCATTTTCGAGAAGGTTTTATACTGCTCGAGAGATATTTTTCTCCAGATTGCAAATTTTGCGTGTTCGGCATCGCGAGCTTCACCAAACTTCCGCCGGATGCCCGATCGTCCGAATGACGTGTTCGCGATCGCACACTCTCGCGGGATCGTGCGGCCGGCTACCAAAATCTCGTGGCGCACGCGAACGGATAGGAAAACTCGTTGGCGAATGCAGGGATCCCGGTAAGTCGCTACCGCGCGCGCACAAACGCATTTTGAAAGCGCGAACAAGGGAAAAACTCCGCTATGCGGCGGATCGCGGATTTTTCGGTAACTCTGCGTTCTACACGGAACGCGGAGTTGCCAAAAATCCGCAAACTCCGCGAGCGGAGTTTACCGCCTAGGGTTAATGTAAATGTCACATAAATCATACTCTGAATCACAAAGTCCCATGCAAATAAATTCAGGGCCCAATTATGCAAAGCACACAATGCAATGTGTAAGTCCCATTGTTTCAAAGCATGAAGGCTCATATGAACACAACACATGCATGGACAATCTGTAAAACAAACAAAACCACATGATTTTCAGCAAAAATGACCAACCGAAATTAGGAAGTTTTGGCATAGCTGAAACAGATTCTCAGATAAGTCTACAATATCCCAGCATAAACCAAAGTGGATGTGCACCAAGTTGGTAGATGATGACATGTCCTTGTAAACACACTATCTGTATATGTCAAAAGGTTGTTATTTACATGTTACACTAATAACAAGTAATGTATGTACCTCTACATCATGTCATGATGCTGATAATCTTTTACCAATACCTAGTGATTGCAATGTAAAAAGTTTGACTTATCAACTAAAACATCCAAAACTGGGTCACCAAGGTTGTGGAGTGTACTTAACTGACAGTCTAACCTCTGTTCAACAGGAGATTCACAATCAACAGCTGGTGAGAACACCACCAACCAACAGAGCCAGTCCCCCCCATCCCCCCCTCCCGGACGTGAACTCTCTGATGCTGATTCTGACTGACTGACTGAGATATTTATAAAGCGCTCTAATGCCGAGGCGTCTTGGCGCTGAGGAAATAGCCAACCACCAGAATTAACAGGCCTAGGGCTTAGTGAAGAGCCATGTTTTGATCATCTTTCTAAAGAGATCCCTGCTTGACTGCAGTCTCATGTGGATTGGGAGGGAATTCCACAGCTTGGCCGCTTGGTAGGAGAACCCCTGCCGCCCCATCTGGCTCTGCTTATAGTAGAGAGCAGGACCAATCCGGTGTTTGCTGACCTGAGACAGCGTATTGGTAGATATCTTGGGAATAGAGATTGTATAGCTGACGCCCCTCCTCCATAAAGGGCTTTATGGACTATACATAGAGCCTTGAAATCTATTCTTCGACAAACTGGTAGCCAATGGAGGCTTTTAAGGCTTGCGGATGTTGGGTGGTATTTAGGTAATTCTAGCAATACTCGTGCAGCTGCATTTTGTAGAGACTGTAGTTTAGAGAGTTGTCTAACGCCAGCCCCTAGGTATAGCGAATTACAATAGTCTATTCGGGACAACACCAATGCACCAACTACCGTTTTTCTTAACGAAGATGGAATGAATGGAAGGATCTTCCGTAAAATTTTCAGCGTGAAGAAACAGGCCGATGTCACTTGATTAATCTGGGAGGCAAGAGTTAAGTCCTTATCTACCAGGAACCCTAGATTTCTAGCCTTCAGAGCAGTGACCGGAAGAGTTCCTGCTTCAGGCGGCCACCAGAGTTCACTCCAGACAGAGGGTTTTTGCCCGAACTCTATGACCTCAGTTTTTTCTGTATTTAGCTTCAAAAAGTTTAGGTTCATCCAGGCCATCAGAGCCCTTAGGCAGTTCCGGAACCTTTCCGCTGTCAGGTGCAGGTTTTGCGCAACTGACACCACTAATTGGGTGTCGTCCGCGTAGGATACAAGAGAAAGACCATGGCTTTTTATAACTCTAGCCAAAGGGGCAACATATACATTGAACAGGGTAGGGGAAAGGGCCGAACCTTGGGGCACTCCGCACGGAAGTGTGAACTTTCCTGACTGGAGTCCATCCCAGTGAATTGCCTGTTCCCGGTTTGCCAGGTATGAGGCTAGAAGATCCAGTGCCTTCTCCCCAATACCAGCTTCTTTCAGCCTTTGTACCAACACCGTATGATTTACGGTATCGAATGCTGCAGTAAGATCAAGTAATATCAGGATGGCCCTACCGCCTCCGTCCATTACCTTTCTAATCTCTTCTGTCGCCATGATCAAAGCTGATTCTGTTGAATGCTGAGCTCTGAAACCATGTTGTGTGGGGTCTAGGACACTATTATTATCCAGGTATTCCGTCAGTTCTCTGTTTAGTGCTTTCTCGAGTATCTTAGAAGGAAACGGGAGGCAGGAAATAGGTCGATAGTTCTTGACCTCCAAAGGGTCGAGTGAAGTTTTTTTTAAAATGGGTCTAATACAGACTTTTTTCCAACACATTGGGAAAACCTCCGTAGTTATAATTGTGTTCAGTAAAGGGGTCAGACAGGCACTGATTAGCTCTGGGGCTAAGTGTATGATAGAGGGGGGCAAGGGTCCAGAGGGGAGCCAGACTTGGTTTTCAACAGTAGACCAAGCACTTGACTCTGTTCTAACAATTGGAACCGTATCAAACTGGCTCCAGGGGCCGTCTCCTCTAGTCCATCTAACCCATTGCCCATGGGAATTGGTGCTGAGTTTGTGAGCTCACTATATACTGACTCTACTTTATGTTGAAAAAAACCAGCCATGTTATCCACTAATGCTTGATTTGGTGAGAACACCGTATCCCGTGGGGAGTTGGATAGAATAGTGACAGTTTTAAACAATTCTTTGGAGGAGTTTGACGCCTCCTGAATTTTAGCCGTGAAATATTTTGATTTGGCTAGCTTTATAGAGGACTTATATTCCTCTAATACTGAATTATATTGCCTCCTATGTTCCGCGCTATAATTTGTTCTCCAAATTCGCTCCTGACGTCTGCATTTGATTTTCAGCTGTTTAAGCTCAATCGAGTACCAGGGCGAGGAGACTTGTCTAGTCCTTTGATGCTTAGAACCTTCCAGTGCCAACTTATTTACTGCCTGAGTTAACCAGGTTTCATAGTTGTTTGCTGCCACATCTGAGTCCAGAACATCTGGTAAATTCTTTGACAGGGCTGAAATCAGATCCTGTTCATTGATTGATTTCCAGGGGCGAGATCTCCCCTCAAGGAGCTGACCCTGCGGCCATCGCTGGTTGCTACCATCCGGACGTTAAAATGGACTGCGGAATGGTCTGACCATGTTAATTGTTGAACTCTCGTCACTTCTGTGGAGGTATTATTTGTGAAAAGTCCGTCTAGCGTATGGCCAGCTATGTGCGTAGGTTCTGATACTAGCTGGCTCAGGCCATATGCGGCCATGTTATCAATCAGGCTAGCTGTGTCGGTATCATTATTTAGTTCCAAGTGGAAATTGAAATCTCCAAGGATTGTAAAAGAGGTGGTGTCCAGACATGATTCTAGGAAAGTCAGCAATGATCTAGTAAACGCGGCTCTCGTTCCAGGGGGTCTATAAATAAGAGCGCCTGAGAAGAGCTCGCGATTACTTCTTTTAATACTAAATAACATTGCCTCTGCTTCTAATGTGGGTTCGTGCTTCGTTTTCACAGTAAAGTGAGACCGATAAATCAGCGCTATACCTCCCCTTTAGCGCCGACCCTATCAACATGGGCTACTAAATAGCCTGCAGGCACGGCAGCTCTCCAGTCAGGGTCGGAGAGATTGTTTGCCCAAGTTTCTGTAAGAAACAACAGATCTGGGTTTTCAACTTGGATCAGACATTCTAGCTCATATTTATGTTTATTCATGGAGCGTGTGTTCAGTAAAATGCAGCAGATGTTTCCAAGCTCATTTCTACCGGCTCCGTGGGAAGGTACATGCTGCTGAAGAACCCTAGTGTTTCGTGTGCCTACATGATCTAGGTTGCTACTTTGTTTGGTAGTCGTCACTTCGCTGATAGGGAGATTAGATTTAATTGGAAGACATCCGGGTGTTAGAGCGCATGTAATACTTTGCCTCAGGCTGCTATTCAGTGCATCTAAAATTAGCATAGGTTGTGAGCACTCACCATGTCTAAGCGTGAGGAGTTCATTTCGGGTATAAGTGAAACTTTTAACCTTAACAGGACTCCTGGCACTGGGCGCCTTCCGGGCGCTGATGGGCGCAGACGGGCTTGCCTTTGGCGCGCCTTTGGCGCGCCGGCGGTGCGCCCGCTGCGCGCGCCCGCTGCGCAGTCGCAGCATCCGGTTTATAAAGGAAGTGGGGGCTGAGATTTGGACGTCTAGAGCGCTGACCCCAAGCACCGCAAACAGCGTGATGCTAACAGTATTTTTAAAACACAGGTTTCCCTCTTAAAAACACAGTATCACGATTATTAAAAGCAATGCAAATTCAAGTTAGGCTAAAATGATCTATAACATCCCCTCAACTCAGGCAGGTCTGTGTCAGGTTACGTGGCTATTCCCAAATGCGCGGTCGCAGCATCCGGTTTATAAAGGAAGTGGGGGCTGAGATTTGGACGTCTAGAGCGCTGACCCCAAGCACCGCAAACAGCGTGATGCTAACAGTATTTTTAAAACACAGGTTTCCCTCTTAAAAACACAGTATCACGATTATTAAAAGCAATGCAAATTCAAGTTAGGCTAAAATGATCTATAACATCCCCTCAACTCAGGCAGGTCTGTGTCAGGTTACGTGGCTATTCCCAAATGCGCGGTCGCAGCATCCGGTTTATAAAGGAAGTGGGGGCTGAGATTTGGACGTCTAGAGCGCTGACCCCAAGCACCGCAAACAGCGTGATGCTAACAGTATTTTTAAAACACAGGTTTCCCTCTTAAAAACACAGTATCACGATTATTAAAAGCAATGCAAATTCAAGTTAGGCTAAAATGATCTATAACATCCCCTCAACTCAGGCAGGTCTGTGTCAGGTTACGTGGCTATTCCCAAATGCGCGGTCGCAGCATCCGGTTTATAAAGGAAGTGGGGGCTGAGATTTGGACATCTAGAGCGCTGACCCCAAGCACCGCAAACAGCGTGATGCTAACAGTATTTTTAAAACACAGGTTTCCTCTTAAAAACACAGTATCACGATTATTAAAAGCAATGCAAATTCAAGTTAGGCTAAATGATCTATAACATCCCCTCAACTCAGGCAGGTCTGTGTCAGGTTACGTGGCTATTCCCAAATGCGCGGTCGCAGCATCCGGTTTATAAAGGAAGTGGGGGCTGAGATTTGGACGTCTAGAGCGCTGACCCCAAGCACCGCAAACAGCGTGATGCTAACAGTATTTTTAAAACACAGGTTTCCTCTTAAAAACACAGTATCACGATTATTAAAAGCAATGCAAATTCAAGTTAGGCTAAAATGATCTATAACATCCCCTCAACTCAGGCAGGTCTGTGTCAGGTTACGTGGCTATTCCCAAATGCGCGGTCGCAGCATCCGGTTTATAAAGGAAGTGGGGGCTGAGATTTGGACGTCTAGAGCGCTGACCCCAAGCACCGCAAACAGCGTGATGCTAACAGTATTTTTAAAACACAGGTTTCCCTCTTAAAAACACAGTATCACGATTATTAAAAGCAATGCAAATTCAAGTTAGGCTAAAATGATCTATAACATCCCCTCAACTCAGGCAGGTCTGTGTCAGGTTACGTGGCTATTCCCCAAGTCACATTTCTCAGATGAGGAGCAACAACCTGGCCCCTCAGGACTGCCAGGGCGCACTCTGTCTCAGGGCCTCATTGTCCCCACCACCACCACCACAACTATCAACACAGCAGTGACAACAACTACGCTGACCCCTGCTACAACAACCTGTGCTGCAGCCACCTCCACCATCACCACCGCTGCCTGCAACACTGGCCCTGGCTCAGTGGTTACCAACACCACCACCCAAGCACAAGATGCCGGGGACAGTGTGCAGGTGCGTGTATAGCCAACGCCACAGGTCCGTGTCAGCAGGGCAGGTGGGAGGGAAACTGGGGGACAATCACATGAGGACACTGAGACAGAAGCCCTGGCCACCGTCGCAAGAGTCCTTGGTGCGTACCAACAGAACCAGGGACAGATGGACCAGGTTGTAGAGGAACTGCGTGAGCTCAGCCTGCTGCAGAGGTCCATGGACACCCGAAAGGGACAACTTGTAGATCTCATGGGCCAGCTTGTGGGTGTTCTAAGGGACATACATGCTACTCAAATGAAGGCTCACCCACCCTCCAGTGGCCAGCCTGCTGATACTCCCACCACTTCAGCTGCGGCCACAGAGAGGGGTGAGCTGCAAGACAATGACTCTCAGACACCTCTGAGCCTGCAGCAGAGGCCCCCCTGCCAAATGCAAGAGGGGACGTCCGAGAAATACCACGGGAGGATCACGTGGCAAAGCACCAACCAAAGCCAAGTCGCTGAGCCAGCCATGATGTCACCAGTGTTGCACTGAACATTGACTTTGTTGATTATCCAATCCCACATTCCCATGTCGATGGCAGGAGTTTGTTGGACTGTGTAATTCCATTATTGTGGTGACTACTCTATTTGTCTCTGTTACCATCACTGACAACTCATAAACTCAGTATGCACAACTAACTTTTCATTCACTTTAAATTTAACACAATCTAATTTACACACCTATGCCTTTGTGTCAGTTCCATGTTTATCACAGTATGGACAATATTAACTCTGATTCCAATGTAACACAAGCTTTGATTGTGACGAGACATTGATTGGGTGGAGGAACCTAGAAAGACACAAGAAGATGACATTGAGTTGTCATATGATGGCGTTACAGCAACAGCCACAAGTCAACACCGTACAATATTCATCCCACATAACACTGACCAACACCATCAACATAGGCATGAGGTAAGTGGAAACAAAAACACTGTCCACACACATTAGCCCTTAGCAGTGTGCCAACAACAACCAGCATCCCAACACATCATCTATGCTTCGGGGGTAACAGCAAAGCAAACAGACACAGTCATAGTTGCTCAATGGTAACTTACACTCAAGGGAAGTAGTTGGCGATGAGCTGTTGATGCACGTCACGACCTTCCTCATCACCACTATCATCGTCACTGGGCATGTGTGGATTTGAAGCAGGGGGCATCTGCTGATCATCATCGTCCAGAATCAGGGGCTCTCTTTGTGCAAGGCCAGGTTGTGGAGCATGCGACATGCGACTATGATCTGACACACCTTTTGGGGAGAGTAGAGTAGTGCACCACTAGTCTTGACACCGAAATCTAGCCTTCAGAAGTCCAAAAGCACGCTCCACTACACAACGTGTCCTTCCATGGGCATCATTAAAGGGGACTTCCCCCGGTGTACTTGAATTCCTCAGTGGGCTCAGCAACCAAGGCCGGTTGGGATACGCAGAGTCACCTAGTTGTGAGAAACACAGACCAAGTTTGTAATAGAAATATTTGAGGAGACCTGCATGTCACACATACAGCACACTACTTGACACAGCTCACTCACCAACAAGCCACGCACACTCCGGATGCAGATTTTCCATCAATTGTGGGATGATGCTGTCACGCAGAATGTAGGAGTCATGTGCAGAACCCGGAAATTTGGCACATATATGGGAGATAATCAGATCCGCTTGGCATACCACTTGCACATTTATTGAATGGTAATGCTTCCTGTTATAGTAGATGTGCCCATGTGCCTTTGGTGGAACAAGGCCAATGTGTGTGCAGTCAATGGCTCCAACAACATTAGGTATATGACCAGGGTCATAAAATTCCCCCTTCGCATCTGCCAATTCATGTCTCCTTGGAAAGTGAATGTAGCTGTCCTTGTAGGTCAACAATGCGGACAGGACATCACAAAACACCATGCTGAACATAGGTTGAGACATCCCACCTGAACTGAAACGACCAAGTGGCAAAGAAATGCAGGGCGGCCATCACCTTTACTGTTGGTGTCAAAGCTGTTGGATATGTTCTGTGAGGCTTCAAGTGGGGCTCCAACTGAGCACATAGCTTTTTAAGGGTAAGGCGATTCAGACGGAATTTCTTAATGATGTCGGTATCCTCCATTGTCTCCAGCTCTGGGAAAGGCCGATACACAGATGGTCGTCTCCTACGTACTCTGGCAGGGGACACATGTAAAAATGAGTCAGAGATGAGATGTGGGTAACAGCTTACATAATGACTAACACAACCACAACATTGACAGGACTGTAAAAACAGCTTAATGCACAAGTAACATGCATAGACACCTTGATCTCCTGTAGTCATTCATGTAGCCAGGATGTACATAATAACTACTGTCAAATCTAAATCAGACTATGTGTATGTTCTATGGTACACTGCTACATCATGTGTCCCCAGCCCTGTGTGTAGCTGACACAGCACATGTGGATAACAGCATCAATGCTGAGTTCTATGTAGCTGCTGTTACTGCACAACCTCAAGCATTAGTCACACTAAGCACAACATCATTACAAAATGAGCCCAGTGAGTGTAAGCTGGACAACTATCAATATAAATACAGCACTGTGTACAGACATATATGCACATTACGTGGTCAGTCCATCATGACTGTGGGAGGAGTTTGCATTACATACATTGGCATGTTCACAAAAATGATAACCAATTCAACATGAAATCTGTATACATGGATGTATTTTGACATGTGAGTACGGACATACCAATGCATTTAATCATGAGTACTGCCATGACATGTGTTGGACTTGGCCCTTTTTGGCTAAAGTTCCTTAAACTTTTTGCTTCCCCCTAGACCTTTTTTCTGACATGGTGTTGCCAACTTAGATGCTTTGGGCACTTTTCCACTGCAGATCAGTGTCAAAGTGCAAGTGCTCCCTGTGTAAAGTGAAATGGTAATTGGTTGTCCATGATTGGTATGTTTGCCTTACTAGTAAAATCCCTAGTAAAGTGCACTATGTGTGCCAGGGCTAGTAATGCAAATGCTACTAGTGGGCCTGCAGCACTAATTGTGCCACCCACACAAGTAGCCTTAAAAGAGAGAACTCAGGCCTGCCACTGCAGTGCCTGCGCGCAGTTTGTTAAACTGCCATGTTGTCCTGACAAGTGCACTCACTTGCCAGGATTTACGCTTTCTATGCACATCAGACACCCCTATGGTAGGTCCAGGGTACCCCCCTGGGCAGGGTGCAGTGTATGTGAAAGGAAGGACATGTACTAAGGTGTGTATCATGTCCTAACAGTGAAATACTCTCCATTTCGTTTTTCACTGTTGAAAGGCCATCTTGCCCATAGGATAGAATGGGGAAGGCTGTGTAATATGTTTTCAGCCTATCTTCCCAAAGGCTTAAGTTGGAGAGGTGAAGTTTAGTGTGCCTGAACTCACAATTCAATAACACATCTTTTTGTGAAGGTGGTTTTTGAATTTGCATGTTTAGAAACCACTCTTTTAGAAGTGGCTGGGTTTTTGTGCTCTAACATTTCTGTGTGTCTCTGCCTGGTTGTGGTTGCATAACGAACTGCCTGATTGTTGCATTACGCATCGCATTAGTTTGCATTACGAACTGCTTGATCGTTACATTGCGCATTGCATTGTGGTTGCATAACGAACTGCCTGATTGTTGCATTACGCATTGCATTAGTTTTGCATAACGAACTGCCTGATTGTTGCATTACGCATCGCATTAGTTTGCATTACGAACTGCCTGATTGTTGCATTACGCATTGCAGTATTTTGGCATTACGAACTGCTGGATTGTTGCATAACGAACTGCATTATTTTTACATTGCAAAGTGCCTGATTCTTGCTTTACGAACTGCACAGCATTGCATTAGGATTGCATTGGATCACCTAGATTTGCTCATTAATACCGCCAGACCCTACAAGGGCTGGCTGGCCTAATAACCAGCTAGGAGGAATATTACAAATACGCATATGTTGGAATTTTGATCGTGTGGTCTCATCGTATATCTTTTTATATAAACATATACTTGTTTTTCTATGAAACTCGTGTGGAGTCCTTTTGTGGTGTCATCATTGGGTCACTGCGAGCGTGGTTGCAAATACTTTACACATTAGCCTTGAAGATAAGCCTGGCTGCTCGTGCCAAGCTACCAAGGGGGTGAGCAGGGGCTATCTGAGAAGGTTTCCTTCCTGTCCCTGACGTGGGAGCGGGTGGGGATTTGAACCCCCCCGGTTCTAACATTGGAGGCAGCATTTGGGACCTACCGTTGATGGTCAGCGGTTTTGGAATTTGAACGTGCATTTGCAAATTCACTCACAGTGTACATCACAAGTTTAACGCAGAACACGACGTAACCACATATTGTGTGTTTTGATTTTTTTTGGTTCTATTTTTGAGCGACCTTTAAGCCACACATCATGTCTCAGAGGAGTCAAGTAGCCAGTGAGGCTGCAGAATTAGAGTTCGACATTGAGGCATTGCTTACCTACAAAGTTGATCAATTGAGGCAATTCTGCAGAGCTTTGGGATGTCCCATGAAAAGTAGCGCCAAGAAGGAGGAGCTGCAAATGGCCTTGAGGGCCTGGTGGGAAGCCACAGAGGCTCAGGAGACGGGTGATGTTGAGGTGGATGAGGATGACCCAGGGAATGGATTTGGTCCACAGGATTTGCCAGTGGAAGGACCAGCCTCAGGGGCTGGTGGTAACCATTCAGGGAGGAGTTTTTCCCCAGAGGAGCTGGAGGAAAACCAAAGGGTCAGAGAGCATGAGTTGGAGGTTTTAAAACTTAAAACTCAAGCAGAGGAAAAGAAGCTGCTCATTGAAAGTGAAAAGCGAGCAGAGGAGAGCAGGAACGCTCTCGCCTTGGAAGAAAAAAAGATTCTCTTAGCTCATGAGGGAACTGGACATTAAGGTTAAACAGGTGGAGTCCATTTTGAATGGTGGCAGCGCACAGCCAGTGCCAAGTGTGGATGAGTACAAGCGTGCACTGGATGATTGGGTGTTGGTTAGCATGGCAAATGATTTGAAGGGGTTGCTCAATTTGGCCCCCAGGGAGCCTAGGCTCAGTAATTGCTTTCCAGGATTGTGCCAACCCGTTTTAGGGTGTGAGCTCTTTGATTCCCGGGAGCTGGCACAAGATCCCGACCCCTGGTCATGGGTCCAAGGGTCTGAAAAGGCATTAGAGAGGGAAGAGAAGAGAAGTAGAGTAGTTAGGTCCCAGAGTAGTGGGGGGGCATGCAGGCTAGCGCTCTGTCTCAAAGGAGAGGGAGGGAGTGTGAGCAGTGTCCCGAGGGGTTCACCACCCCACCCCAGAGACTGGAGGGTTCCTTACAGGAGCACCAGGTTGGGGGCCTAGCGCCTACTTGCCATCTGTGTGAGGAAGAACACCTAGCGTCAGGCGGGCATGGGGCGTCTGTAACCAGGGCTCCCGCGGTCCTGAAGTTTGTGGGTCCCATTCCTGAATGGCAAGCACAGAAATATAAATGGAAGGTTAAGAGAGGGAGGTGTCCCCCCGTGGGACAGTGCCCAGCCAGTAGGACTGGGTCCCCTAGAAGTGACCGGGGTAAACCCACCTCTAACCTGGAGAGCAGGATAACTGGGAACAGTATCCTGACCGATGGGTCTTCCAGGGGTCCCGCTCTAGGTGGGGGTTGGCAAGGGACCAGCACCCCTAGAGAGGCCCCAACTGCCAGGAAGTACCCATGGAGCAGCATAGTTGGCCCAGGGAGTAGTGACCAAGAGAACCCCTGGGGTCAGGAAGGCATAGAACAGGAGGGTGTCTCTGCAGTAGCAGGTCTGCGTCCATGTTCTATCGCCCCAAGCAGGGAAGTCCATCAAGGTAGTGATTGGTCTACCCTGGCTTTCGGCTAGGAGGGGGTTGTGTTGGACTTGGCCCTTTCTGGCTAAAGTTCCTTAAACTTTTTGCTTTCCCCCTAGACCTTTTTTCTGACATGGTGTTGCCAACTTAGATGCTTTGGGCACTTTGCCACTGCTGATCAGTGTCAAAGTGCAAGTGCTCCCTGTGTAAAGTGTAATGGTAATTGGTTGTCCATGATTGGTATGTTTGCCTTACTAGTAAATTCCCTAGTAAAGTGTACTATGTGTGGCAGGGCTAGTAACGCAAATGCTACTAGTGGGCCTGCAGCACTAATTGTGCCACCCACACAAGTAGCCTTAAAAGAGAGAACTCAGGCCTGCCACTGCAGTGCCTGAGCGCAGTTTGTTAAACTGCCATGTTGTCCTGACAAGTGCACCCACTTGCCAGGCCTTACGCTTTCTATGCACATCAGACACCCATATGGTATTTCCATGTTACCCCCCTCGGCAGGGTGCAGTGTATGTGAAAGGTAGGACATGTACTAAGGTGTGTATCATGTCCTAACAGTGAAATACTCTCCATTTCGTTTTTCACTGTTGAAAGGCCATCTTGCCCATAGAACAGAATGTGGAAGGCTGTGCAATATGTTTTCAGCCTATCTTCCCAAAGGCTTAAGATGGAGAGATGAAGTTTAGTGTGCCTGAACTCACAATTCAATAACACATCTTTTTCTGAAGGTGGTTTTTGAATTGCATGTTTAGAAACCACTCTTTTAGAAGTGGCTGGGTTTTTGTGCTCTAACATTTCTGTGTGTCTCTACCTGGTTGTGGATTGACTGTCTGGATTTAAATGTGATAGGCTCTGGGGAATGTCTTGACCCAAGGGAGGAGGTGAGACAGCAACAGGCTGACCTGCATCTGGAGTGTATGGGGGAGGAGTAGCCCCTGGAGGTGAAAAGGCCTGGGTTGCTGCCATAAAACAATGGCTCCATCTCCTGCTGAGTGATTAAGGATCCAGACCCCCACTATCAAAGGCAGAAGGTGTCACTGGCAGGGAGACACCCAGAACTGGTTTAGACAGGGGTCAGTGCCCCCCTGAACACAAAGACTTCAAAGACATTTAGGGGTATAACTATGAGAGCTGAAACCCCTGGACTTGGAAATGGAACTGTTCAAGACTGTAAAGGATTGAACCTACTTCGTGGTCAAGAGGAACCTCTGCCAAGGAAGAAACAGCTGAATAGACTGAAGGAAAGGACTGACCCTTGCTGTGTGTTCTGGGGCTGGCCTTCAGTTTGCTGCTTTAACCAAGGAGAGGCTAAAGGGACTTTGCTGTGTGCTGTGTCCCCCTGCTTGAAAGGACTTTGCTGTGCTGTGCCCTGAAGTAACTTAACCCCAAGGGCCCGAGGAGAGCTGGCTCCCTGTTGTGGAAACTCAGGAACACAAAAGATTCCAGAAGTGTCTCAGCGACGCGGTGCACGTGTGCTTTTTACAGCCTGAGCCCTTCGTAAGAATTGCCCTGTGATCGTGGGCACCTGGAGTCCAAGCGAGTCTCAGCGACGCTGTGTGCGTGTGCTTTTTGCAGCCTGAGCCCTTCGTGAGGATTATCCTGTGATCGTGTGCACCTGGAGTCCAAGTGAGTCTTAGCGACGCTGTGTGCGTGTGCTTTGTGCAGCCTGAGACCTTCGTGAGGATTGCCCTGTGATCGTGCACACCCGAAGTTCAAGTGTGTCTCAGCGACGCTGTGTGCGTGTGCTTTTTGCAGCCTGAGACCCTTGTAAGAAGTGCCCTGTGATCGTGGGCATCAGGAGTCCAAGTGAGTCTCAGCGACGCTGTGTGCGTGTGCTTCGTGCAGCCTGAGACCTTTGCGGGGATTGCCCTGTGAGCGTGTGCGCGTGGAGTCCAAGTGAGTCTCAGAGACGCTGTGTGCGTGTGCTTCGTGCAGCTTGAGACCTTCGTGAGTATTGCCCTGTGACCGTGCACACCCGAAGCTCAAGTGAGTCTCAGCGATGCTGTGTGCGTGTGCCCTGTGGCAGCCTGAGATCTTCGATATCGCCATCGGCCTGGAATCAACCGAGTCGCATCGGAGGCCCAAGTAGCAAGAGGAGGAGAGGAGAGCGAGGTCGCACCACCCAGGTAACGTGTGTCGCCGCCTGGGGCGGGGTGCGGGCTCGGAGAGGGACGCTCTCGGCCTCTCCCATTCTTGCAGCACGAGCCTCTGCTCAAGCTCGTATCGCGGCCTGTATGTGCCAAGGAGTGGCAGTACCGGGGCCGGAGTGTGGAGCTGTACTTTGGTTTACACCATACCCGTGTTGGGGGCATATGTTGGCGGAAGCTGACCGCAAGTCAGTACGAGAGGCAGAGAGACCATCTAAAGCACCGTGATCGGTGCCGAAGTGCCTTGCGCATTGCATTGTTTCTGCATTATGAACTACCTGATTGTTACATTGCGCATTGCATTGTGGTTGCATAACGAACTGCCTGATTGTTGCATTACGCATCGCATTAGTTTGCATTACGAACTGCTTGATCGTTACATTGCGCATTGCATTGTGGTTGCATAACGAACTGCCTGATTGTTGCATTACGCATCGCATTAGTTTGCATTACGAACTACCTGATAGTTACATTGCGCATTGCATTCGCTTTGCATAACAAACTGCCTTATTGTTGCATTACGCATCGCATTAGTTTGCATTACGAACTACCTGATTGTTACATTGCGCATTGCATTGTGTTTGCATAACGAACTACCTGATTGTTGTATTACGCATTGCATTAGTTTGCATTATGAACTGCCTGATTGTTGCATTACGCATTGCAGTATTTTGGCATTACGAACTGCTGGATTGTTGCATAACGAACTGCATTATTTTTACATTGCAAAGTGCCTGATTCTTGCTTTACGAACTGCATAGCATTGCATTAAGGATTGCATTGGATCACCTAGATTTGCTCATTAATACGGCCAGACCCTACAAGGGCTGGCTGGCCTAATAACCAGCTAGGAGGAATATTACAAATATGCATATGTTGGATTTTTGATCGTGTGGTCTCATCGTATATCTTTTTATATAAACATATACTTGTTTTTCTATGAAACTCGTGTGGAGTCCTTTTTTGGTGTCATCATTGGGTCACTGCGAGCGTGGTTGCAAATACTTTACACATTAGCATTGAAGATAAGCCTGGCTGCTCGTGCCAAGCTACCAAGGGGGTGAGCAGGGGCTATCTGAGAAGATGTCCTTCTTTTCCATGACGTGGGAGCGGGTGGGGATTTGAACCTCCCGGTTCTAACAACATGTGTGGGCATATTTAAGTCAAATGTCACACTCTCAATTCACTTTACAACGAGCTGTAATTAGTTTTGGTAAATGTGTTGTAATCAGTGATGCAATTCGCAAAACGAGAATGCTAATGCACAATGTGTTTACAGGCACGGTAGGCATGTTCCGTCACTGCAGTGACAGGCATTAGCCCCAAATGAATGATGCAGGATTGCGGTAGAGACATCCTGACCCCCGTGGTGTGACACCCCTATGCGAATGTCATTGCAGCCAATGGGAACTTCCATTGCGGTAGTGTCTTTCAGTTTAAACATCGCGGTAGGCGTGCTCCGCCACTGCAGTGACAGGCATTGGCCACAATTGAAAGATGCAGGATTGCGGTAGAGGCATCCTGACCCCCGCGGTGTGACACCCCCTATGCGAATGTCATTGCAGCCAATGGGAACTTCCATTGCGGTAGTGCCTTTCAGTTTGAACATTGCGGTAGGCGTTCTCCGCCACTGCGGTGACAGGCATTGGCCCCAATTGAAAGATGCGAACCAAGCGGAACAATTGCATCAGCAGAGTACCACTGGAACAACCCTAGGGGCCTATAAATGTCTGTGCGATAGCCACACTGGTCACTTGCATACAGACACTGCTGCCTGCCATTCATCACCACCAAATGCTGCTGTACCTCATCTCTGGACCCAGTCATGGCTCATACAGAGAACATCAGGGCCTGTCCCTTCACCACAGAGGAGCTGGAGGTCCTGGTGGACAAGGTCCTTGGCCAGTACGGGCGGCTATATGGTGCTCCAGAGGTACTGGTAAGTGTATGAGTAAAGGTTTTAGAGTGCTCAGAATGCTCGCATTATGTTACTGTACAGTAGTATGTGCCTGTGAGTGCAAGCCAATGTTAATGTATTTCGATTTTGCTATCAGCATGGGCCATACATAACCTAGACGTTTTTAAACTTGAGTATGTGGGGAGGATGGCACCATAAACACTGGTGCAGCTTCATTAAAGTCAAACATCACACATGTTGTTCTGAGAATGGGTCATGTAAATGTGTGATACATTGCCTAGCATAATGACTTCACGTCAATATGGTGTATAGCCTTATTCCCCAGATCCATGACTGCATGTAATGATGACATAGACATAACATGGTTTAGCAGTTGTACAGTTACACTGCTGATTTGAGGAACTCTCACTCTGAACACACATTCCCTGTGCCATGTCATGTGATAGTTCATTAAGTGTGCATATGATCAATTGTGAGATGCAAAATGTAGAATGGCCAGAGGGTACTGATTAATGTGTGTACTGCTTTGATAGTGACCCTATGGAGATGTGACCAGTCTGCACAGGTGTACAAGGCCTGTATCTGTCTATATTGGTGGCAACTCACCTCTCACACATCTGATAAATGTACAGAGGACATGTCATCCTTCTTTTGGTTCCATTATGTGTAGAGTCTCACATGTGTATGCACTGTGTCATCATTCTCATTGTACATGCATGTGATTCTTGTGATGGACCACTATTTTCGTCAGTGAAAAGCCCTCGGGCCAGTCAAGTAAATGCACAATGTATTAAGGCCCCATCACTAAAATGACTTAGAAAGACATATGTGTTGTCCACCCTCCTATTTATGAAGCAGCAATTAGAGGCCTGAGGAGTACACAGGACAGGCCTACACCTTGTGACAAGAGTGGGAGAATGTAAGATCAGGTACCTAATTGTGACCTCCATGACACATGTAGCTATGCAATGGTCAAGGACATTAAGGGGTGTGTAGTGTAAGACACAGTGAGTCTGACCACTACACATCACTTACAGTGTATCGTATGTCATGCTCACTCACATAGTGCATCACAGATGAGGCCCAATTTCACCTTGATTTCTGTACTGGCATTCTGCATGTGTATGAGATGGGCAGGTAGTGTGTTCATCATCAAAGATGTTTACATTGTAATAAGATGGCTTGCTCCTAGTGTACTATGTGACATGGGCTATGGCCTCTGCTGTCCATTGATGTATCTGCGTGCTATGTGTTTACATGCTCCTGGACTGGCACACAGTGGTACACAGCACAGTGTTAAAAATATTCCGCTTCTTGACTACCATGCCTGCAGCTCACGGTCCATCAGCGTAAGGCCATATGGAGGGCCATTGCCTGCAAGGTGCGGTCCCTGGGGGTCTCAAACCGATACCATTCACACTGCTACAAGAGGTGGGATGACATCTGCCGCATCAGCAAAAACGTCGCAGAAATGACACTGGGGCTGGTCCCTTGTAGTGGCAGGTTGGCGCGCAGGACCATGACCCCACTAATGGCCTGCATCCTGGCAGTCACATAGCCAGAGCTGGATGGACGCTTGAGGGCCCAACAGCAGCAAGTTGGGGGTGAGTATTTTGCTAAGTGCGACTTTGCGCATGAGTGACTGCATTAATCCCAGCGCAGAGCAAGGCAGGACCTCTCTGATGTCTCTAGTTTGATGCAATGGCTTCTAAGTAGCCTCAGGGGTGAGTGGAGAGGTTCTGCATGTGTACAATGTTTTGATTCTCATGTGGGAAATACATGAACGGTGTCATAGCAATTCTTCTTGACATGTTTTCATCTACCATCTGGTGAATGTTGTCTGAACTGAGATATTCCTCCACAGGAGAAGACGTTGTGTGAAGTGTGTAACCAAGTACACTTGTTAGCCTTGTGTGTGCTGTGCAGCTCCCACAATAGTGTGCTCATGTGATGATGTGTATGTGGATAGAGACACGCACATATGTGGACTCAGGGTGCAGTGTGTTAGCAGTGGTTATACCTGTCCCATGGTTTGTGTTTTTCTAAATGATACAGATGACAGCATCAATGCAAAACATTTAGTCAAATATCAGCAGCATGGCATCACATGAAGTAATTTCCTGCAACAGTGACAGCAAGTACACACAGTCGCTGATGGTGTAGATGGCGATGATTGCAGTGATGCATTGGCTGATCTGCATTTGATATTTGTGCACATGGCAACATGTCTGTGATGGTTAGACAGTGGAAGTTTGAAGCAATGTAGCTAAACGTGTCTATAGTGAGATTGTTTTGGCACTAGGCTTAACATGGTTGGATGTGATCAGTGGGTGTGTCAAATTGTGATGTGAGTGAGGTGTTGTACAGTGACTTTTGTTGGCCAAAAAACTGTCACTCAGAGTTGCAGTCCTCATTTGGTGTGTAGACTTCCATCTAATTTATACATCTACAAAGTGGTTAGCATTGTTAAACAGTAGTTGTGCTTCATTGGCAAACATAGTGGATGTAAGGAGGTAATGTCACTTAACAATGTCTAGGTTTCTGTTTGTATTTGTAGGGTTCAGTGCACTCATACTTCAAGTGTGAGAAACACAACATATTTGGATGTTTAGCTCTCTTACCTGCAGGCATGTAGGTGTGCCCACAGACGATAGGATGTGATGTTGAGATGTAGACACATGCACAGAAATTTGGCGGTGTCAACGCAACATGGAGCATGACTATCCACTAAGCATGTTTACATGCATCAGCTGATCATGCCAGGAATTGGGATTATGCATACAGTTCATGGATAATTTGGATGTGGGACTTTCAGTGCAAGTATTTCTGTCTATATAGCAAATCATGTTTGTGAGCAGGCCACTTTCCTCAACCTATGTCTCTGTCTCTTGCAGCATCTACCGAGGGCAGGAAAGGAGAGGGGCCCGACACCGTAGGGGAAGCTACTGGCATTACTGGTCCCCAGGAGTATAGGTACACTGAGGGGACCAGCGCCTCGGAGGGTGATAGGAGTGCCCTGGAGGAGTCATGTCCTGAAACACCTACATCCACATCTTCAGACTCCAGCGGTGACTCCTCCTGTTGGGGGGCACAGGAAATTCAACATCTGCTTCTTCGTCCGCCACACCCTGTCCTGTGTCCACCCTCCCTGATGCTCCCCCAAGTGGTCTCTGGGCCCGAAGCCCTAAGAAGGGTAGAGTCTCCTTCCCACCAGGCACTGCTGCCCCTGCCCCTGTCTCCCCTGCTGCCCTCAGTGTGGAGGCCATAGACATCTTGCGGCAGCTGTGTGTGAGTCAGACTGCGCTCCTGAATGCCCTCCAGGATCATGGCAACAAGTTGTCGCAGGTAGTTGCATTCATGGAGGGCATTCATTCGGACGTGGGTGGCCTGCACACAACTGTCCAGTCTTTGTCCTTCACAGTGACGGCAGCCATTCTGCAGTCCCAATCTCCCAGTCCTGCTCCTGTCCATTCTGCTACCACACTCCCTGTGCCCCCACCTGACCAGAGCACACACACACCAGAGCACTCAGGCACCCAGTCATCCACACGCAGCACACAACAACAGCACTCCAAGCGACAAAGACACCATACACCATCCCTACAGCACACTAAAAGCACACATGATCGCACCACAACTAGCACATTACAGGACACTCAGAAACATAAGGATAAAAAACATGCATCCACATTGCATACCTCACATTCCTCACCCTCCAAGCGCCATCCCATCCCCACACATGATCCAAAATCCACCCAAACACTTGCCCTGGCTGCCATGGACCTGGTCCTTGCCACAACTGGCACCACCCCCTTGAGAGGGCTGGTTTGGCAAAGACTTCCACTTCCACCACCACCCCTGTGAAGCATGGAGAAGGTAGCAAAGAGGGGAAAGTACCTCCACAACAGGGTAGGCAGGGGAAAAGGCCACCAACACCCTAGCGTACCACCAGGTCCGGCAAATTTCCCCAGGAAGATCCACCACCACCACCTGCTACACATTCGGGGAAGAGGGAGGCTGTTGAGGCCACCTCACTTGTCACTTGTAGAAAGACACTTGGTGGATATCAGATCCCCAAACAATTGAGATTCAGCCTTTCACATGCACCATCAGCCACTGAGCATAACCCCAGCATTTCTCCCCCTCCCCGTGCAACTACTCCACCAGGTCCAGCCAGCCCTCAGACTAGCACATACACGGATTCCTCTACCTCGGCCAGTTCTCTCCCTCCCAGGTCCAGTCCTCCGACTGGCCCAGACAGTCATCCCCCTCCCAGTTCCACTTCTCCACAATGTTGAAACCAAGTCCCCCTTCCTACCCCATTCCACCCTGAGTGGTGCCTGGACTGCCCATTTGATGCCACTATCCTGGTGAGATTCCCATGGCAGTGGACTGTGTTGCAAGTTTGTTGTGCAAGTTTTAATGCACACATGTGCGGATTCACAATTTGGACTAGCTGTTGCCCTTGATATTTTGCACTTTTGATGCAGATATGGAGTGTATGTAATAAAAAAATTATTTATGTTGTGATCTTTGTCGCTGGACTTGCTAATGGTGCAGTACAATGTATGTGTACATGTTCATCTGTTCCATGCTCTGAATGCCACATTCACATTGGCATGTACTTTCTTTACTTTTGCAGAGGTTACAGCAACGAATGTGCTTATTGACTCAAAGTCTTTATGGGTCCATGAGGCTTGTCTGTGATGGTCAACTCTTGTCCTCTTCTTTGTTTAGTTGGGGCTCTACTTTTGTACACATGTCATATTTGGATGCACTACATCAACAGTAGCTATTTCTATTTACATGATGACTTCAGGAGAGGACAGGGTCCATCATATCTGTGGGTTCTATGTTGATGTGTACACACCAGTGTAGATGTGTAATCATCTTGGGTAGGTATGTCTTCATAGTCACATGGGTACATTAGAATGTGTGCACTTGAGTACTCATACAGTGTGATTGTCCCGTCATTAGCTGAAGTATTGATATGTATGTACCATTGAGTATGACCCTTTCACACATGTATGATCCAGTTGATGAGTGCCTGTTTGTTTACATGATCAGACAGCTGACGGAGGTTTTGGGCACATGTAGGAGTTGTTTACAGAGCAATGTGCAGTGTGTCGGTGTGACCTTGCAGTCCTAGGGTACACCTACTTGTCCACATCATTTGTGAGTATGCAGAGTGTGTCACTGCAATGTCTGTGTTGTGAGTTTTGGGATCAACCATGGCTCTTGCTTACCTTTGTTCTCACTGTGCTGACTGGCTCTGGCAAACAAACATTATATGTGACTTTTCACATACATTGATGTCACTTTACACTTTATTTACTCTACTATGTGGTATTCAGAGTCATACCAGCCCCAAGAAGACTATTTGATGCCTGCACATTGTGAGTTACTCCTCTATGTGTTTTTGCTCTGTACACTCATCACCTGTACAATACTACTGTATACACACTTCAGTCAAATATGTTCCACCCCATGCCTTGCCAGTGTTTGACCCTCCCCACCACTCCATAGTGTGATACTATACTGTGGGAGGATGATCTGTGTCCAGAACCATTGTGCCCCTCAGAACTGTTTCACAATTTGTTATATGCTATTTTCTTCTACTTGATTGCAGTCATGGTTGCTCATGTACAGTACAGATGAGTTTCCAGCACAGTACTCTAGTCAGGTTCCATGCATATGGGTTTGCCTGAGTTGTGCAGCAGTAGGTGATAGCTAAAGTGTGTAGGTGTTTCCTGAGGTACTGCTACCCATCCTGAGTGTGAAGTGATCTGTGTGCTGTGATGATTTGTGATGTTAAAGTTCATGGTGGTGAATTCAGATATGTGTGATACTGGTTTTGGTGGTATTCACACACTGCTTACTGTGCATGCACTGCTGTCAGTGGATGTTGCATTGTCCTTGCCAGGTGTGAGCCCCCCGATGTCCAGCTGAGATTGCTATGTGATGTGTTTGGATGTGCATATGTTATGAATTTGTTGTTGAGGGATGCAGTCTTTGTCCTGTGTTGGCTCTTTCTACTGACCGGTCCATGTGTGTGTAATGTTTTTTTAGCATGACATTGTGTGTGAGGAGTTTGTGTATTTGAATGCATTCAGATGTGTGTTGAATTTGTACTGTGAATTTCTTGTGTGCATGTCACATGCGGCAATGTGGAGTCTTGTTTATTAGCTTGTTTGGTGTGCACAATTGTGCTATGGCCTCCTATATTTGAACTGTCACTTGTCAGGATTGTGCATGTGAATGCTTGTGCAACACACTGACACCATGCTCACTTTGCAACCGGTGGAGTGTCTATGGCTGTCTTGGCAGATTTGTCTGGATGCACACAGTTTGTGGTTATATTTGTCATTTGTTCATGTATTTTTTGATTAGTTTGGATTATGCTGTCTGTGCAGTTGGCCAGAGGAGAAATGTTATCTGTTCCAGGGTGGTCTGGGATCACATTGCCTATCCACTCTTTTGCTGCACATGGCCATGCTTGTTGGACTTCTTTTGGTGTGGTTTGTGATACATGTATTTGGCAATTGTTTTGAGGTCAGCATTGGATCAGACATCCCTGAGTGGACCTCAGACATTTTTAGATACACACTAGGGTGTAGCATTGGGTAGCAGGGAACTGATAGGACCTTATTTATTTTTACCTTTATCAGAGCGTGTCCCAGGCGTAGAGCAGTGAAGGTGGAAGATGGGTAGATGAGGGGTATGAATGAAGGTCATAGTTGAGTTTGACCGTCAGGGAATGTCACCGTGAGCCATGAGTGTTGTGCTGGTGGCATGCACATGTCATATTAATTGATACAGATGAGGGGCTGGTCACTGTATGGCTTATGACAGTTTATCTCATTCTGGTCCAATGCATTACTAGCATTGCTGTATCACAGGGATACTTCACAGATGTTACTTTCATACAATTTTAATCTCTGTGCCACCCATGTATTATTTGATGTCCTAAGTGTAGTGTCATATGTGGTACCTTTTGAATTCCATGTACATATGATACCAGTCATTTCTCCATGCTTTTCCTGCACTGTGCCCTCCACTTTAGAATAGTTTACTTGTTATCATACAGTGCTGATGACTAATGGTTTGTGTATGAGGCAGAGTAAGAGTGTGTGAGCTGTATCAAGGACTTAACATGCAGACTGACCATTTCCAAGGTTGTTAATCTACACTGTGACTCTTCATTTCTTCAATTACTCACTTTTATGCACATGAGTGGAAGGCAGGTGTGAGGAAGAGGAGGGTTGTCATGAGTCTCAGGTCAGAGTTTACTGCTGTCAAGATAGGCTCTTCCTGACACTTTGGCATTCATTCAATACTTTATCGTTGGTGCTACCTTTGTTGAGGTGGAGTTATGGTGTGGAGGTGTTCTGTGAAGTGGCAGTGTAGTCAGTGTTGTTGATGTACTGGACATACTCACATGGTGTCATTTAGTGCAGCAGTACACAAGTCAGTTAAATGCACACTGGTGCATACTTTGAGTTTGCTGTTTGAGTCAGAAAATGTGTACTGTGTTGCATGGTATGGGCTGTCATTATGTGGTATGGTCTGCCATTGTATGTGATGAGCCTACCAATGTCTGCTTGGGGTGTCTGCTGAACTGTGATTATGTGGCAGTGGTGTCTCAAATCATATGTCATCTACCTTGGCTCTCTGACTCATCCAACACCTTGTTGGACTACTGTGATATACACATGCACAACCTGGTTGCTCTGCCCTCCTCTGTTCCACATTGTATGTGAACTGAGCCTTATTTGGCTGCAATGATGACTATTGTCCTTTTGAAGGGACTCTTGCCTCATCCTTCACTCCTGTTGCGATACAATTGCTGATGATCCAAATGAGATGTCACTATAGACAGTGTGCCTGCACATGACTTCTTGCTGCAGATAAGTTGTGCTGAGTGGTGTCTCTTTTTGAAGATTTGTGGGGTAAAGGTTGTTATGAGGATCTTGCTTGCCTGGGACAATGTGCTGGACTCCTAAAACATTGTGGGCAAGTGTTACCGCCGCTTCACCGCCGCGGTGACGTGACCGCCACGACCGGGCTAGATGCCATCATTTCCATGGAGATGGGTGCCCTGATGCAGAGGTGACAATTTACCTACGTGCAAGACATGGGTACTTTAACTATGGTATATGTTCCTGTCTCCACCAGGGTGTGTGATGTAGACAGGGCACGTATTTCAGCGCGACAGTTGTGTGTTGTTGTTGTACAGGGGTTGTATGCGGGGATATGTTGTGAACTTACCGGTGGTGTTGACCGTGACGGCGACTTATCTGCTGGTAGTGGATCAGGTACAGCAGCGGCAGGGCTTGTAGAGCAGGATCCATGACGGCCAGTAACGTGTAGAGGTGTCTCAGACTCGAGTTTCTATCTCCGTATTTGTGCTTCCGCCATCTCCGATGAGCTGTTTTTTCCACCGCGTTCTGATGGGCTGTTTCACGCATCTTGATCTGATCGGCGGTCGGGATGTCATTCCGCACGGCGGGCTTTCTCTATTGGCTCCCTCCGGCACCGCTGCAGAACAATATTTCTGGCCGATCCAGAAACACTGCGACGGACGGAAAAAGGGCTATCTTTGCCCATTGTTATATGGCAGACGCGAGGACCGCCGCAGGAGTAATTAAATGGACGTTTTCCACCAGCACCCCGGAGGTGCCTACGACCGCCACCCTAATCAGCCCCTTAGTTACCAAACCTGAGTAAATCATTGAACCTCACATGTTACAACTAAGGCGTACAAGCATTTAGACCATTCCGCTGCCACACGCCAAGAAGGTTTTATTGTTTTAATGAATTCTATTTATAACTATTTTATATTGCAACAATTTTTATTAATCTAGCAATAACATTTTTTTTACTTACTTACTTACCTGTTACAACTATGGAGATGACACCCAATCATTTGAAGACCTCTACAATTTAAATCTTGATGACTAACTTCGGGCCATAAACACATGGATGATGAATAACCATCTAAAGCTAAATACCGCTAAGAAAGAGCTTATGACCTGCAGACAATGACAAAAATACCAGACTACTACCATATGACCCAAGGAACATGAAGCCCCTCCAGCAATATCAAAAGAAGTCATAAAACTAGGAGTAACTATCGATTCAGACCTATATTTGATACCATATTTTATCCAACATAAAACAAAGAGCCTTCTACACAATGAAAACATTACGTTGCCTTCTTGGATACTAAAAGAAACTGCATGCCATTATCTCACTTGTAATCTCCAAGCTTGACTATGTTAACAGCCTATACCTTGGTGCACCCTCATTCATAATACGCAAAACACAACTCATCCAAAATGTTGCTGCAAAATTTCTTCTCTAAGTGTATGTCCAAGAGGACACATACACATGATTCCCATCTTGCAATCACTCCACTAGCTATCTATAGCAAAAAGGACAAGTTCAAGGCACTATGCATTGTTCACAAAGCCTCAAAGGAAAAGGACAGTTATTATCTACAAGCTGAATTCAAGCAATACAAACTTTCAGGACAATGAGCTCCAGGCTTGCACCAACTACGCCCCCTTACAATAAGAAATCCGTAGGACACATTGCTTTCTCAGTACAAGCCACCAAGCTCTGGAACACACCACCAGTCAGTATGAGAAGCATCCAGCAGCCTATACACTTCAGAAGACAGTTATAAACATTGCTATAACGAAGACAACTGCACCACCACACATCCTGGCAACAGAACCTGGAAAGACAGTCGTATCCTCAAGCTTAATCTTTAGCTTACAATACACAGATTGGAAACAACCCAAGCAGCAAACTACTTTTGATAACTAGGTAAGTAAAGGAGAGCTGACCTATGATTCTGGTGCATTTCCAGATTTACTAAAGCTAGTACATGTGGGAATGCTTCAAAATGCTACACCTTACCCAGTGAGGCACAATGAGGAGAAATATCTTTATTTCTCCTTGTTATGTGCTGCATTCTGCAGCTCACATAGAAGGAGGAATATGCCTCTAAGAATTGTTTTTGTGCAGGAAGTGGCCCATTCATGCACAAAAACAATCCTGCTTGAACACAGACACCCTTGCACCTTGGAGCAAGGGTGCCTGTGTTGGCACTAGGGTGCACATAGTGTTCCAGCGCTAGGAGACAGCATTTCTGCTCTCTGCCTTTCACGCAATGCAGTGCAGCAAGTTGCCTTGCTGAGTGAAATGTAAGTAAATCTGCCCCAAAACCCAGAGCAGTAACCAACTAAGAAGATGATCATGAGAAATACCATAAATGGGGCCCGCACAGCTGTTCAAAGCTGCCAGTGACTGAAAAACCATAAACGATAGTTTATGCGTCTGTGTCTCTCACACCTTATCATACACCACACTGCTACATGCTGCAACCCATAACACACTAACCGCACCTCGGTGGTCATGACATCAGGCACAACATGAAAACACTTCCTACATTGGATCACAAAACAAAGATAACACACACACCACCACACACCACGCTATAGTGTTTAGCTTGCTGCCATTGTAGGTAAGCACTTCAGTGCCACACATAGGGGTAGTAAGTTCTCTAAAATGGGCAATACAACACAATACAATATTCATCACTTTCATCACCAAGATTTGTTTTCATCCTGCTAAAATCTTTGTTTCCATCACACTTCAGAATTAATAAACAAAATGTACAGCTAGTATATGTTGAAATATGTGTACAGTTCATGTACAGGTATACTATGTTTTTGTGATTTAGAAACAAAGTGACATCCTACAGTATTTCTTTTTTCACTCCCTGTACATAATGCCAATGGAATTATGAGATTCTGCGGCCATGGAACTATGCGATTCTGCAGCTGTTGCGTTTTCAGCATAATTATGTATTTATCGCACTTGCCACATAATCCATCACCTGCTGGATATTCTGCAAATTTTTACAAAAAACTAATTTTTTTTCTAGCTGAAACAGATCAAAATTTACTAAAAATGTTGCAACATGTGCTGCAATGGAAGGTCCTTTGCAAAGGATGAATGGCCACCTTTTTGTTACATAAAGCTGTATTTGGATGTGGAACCGGTACTAATGAAGTGAAGCCTTTGCCCAGACAGTGCTAAAGTGTAAACGATGACAAAATAATTAAGTGTGTCGTGTCGCCACACAGAGAAACACGCGGAGACAGGTAGGCAAGTGTTTATGCTTTATTGGTCTTCTTCTTCTCCGTGCCTACATGCACGTCTGCTCCCTTGCCCTCGCCGTATCATAATGCCCTCCCCACTCCCTGACCGGAAGTGGTGTCCGGTTGCTGTCCCCTCCCCATATTAGGGTGCAGGGTCCTAGTACCCTCTGCCCCAGGTCACGTCATCTCCTCCTTTGTTGAAAGAAAGAAAGAATCAAGGGCGGAAAAGATGTAGATATATATATATTCACTGAAAAAACCATAGGTTTCAGGGACGTTATAGTTACAAATTAGCATTTAAAAAACCTTTGAAATTCACTGAAAAAACCATAGGTTTTAGGGACAGTTATAGTTAGTTGGACATTGCACTCGTACAAAACCCGTGAAATTCCCCTGTTATAGTTAGTCCAGCTAACTATAACTCGCGCCCCGCAATGCACTGCTGATGACGTCACATATTACATCACTCATGACATGGTCAGTGACATCACTGATGACATCACTGATGACATCTCAAATGACATCACTGATGACATCATCCAGTGACTGTGTGTTTCTGTAAAGTTTAAATATTTTTAATATATATAGGAAAAGACGTATTGAAGAATGAGTGGGTGTGTAAGTGTCTGTATGGATGATTTAGTAGGTGCGTGACTGACTCTATAAGTGAGTGATTTAACATATCTTACTGAATGCATGGGTTAGTGACTAAACTGGGTGAATGTCTGTATCCGTCTGTCTGTTGCTGTGTAAGTGGCTGCATGTGTTTGTGAATAGCTACATGAGTGTCTATATGAGTTATTGAATGCTTGTCTGAGTATCTGTATGGGTGCCTGAGTGTTTGTGTGGGAGGGGTGTGTGCAACTCTGTGCATAGATGTGTGAGTGGGTGATTCACTGGGTGGATGGTTTCAAGAGTGCATCTGTGATAGACTGTATGGGTGGGTAAGTGTGTGTAAGAGTGTGTTAGTGAGTGAATGTATGTCCCAGTGGTACATGTATGAGTAACTACATATGTGAAAGGCAGTATATATGTGTGTTGGAGTATATAAATAGCTATAAGCGAGAGTGAGTGATTGTGATAGTGGCTGTATGGATGAGTGTGTGCTTGTATCAGTGATTGTATAAGAGCGTAAGAATGTGCTACTATTTGTATGAGTAAGTGAGCTGCTGTGTGTATAACTGTATAGGTGAGTAAATGGTAGTGTGTTTAATTAGTTGCATGACTGACTAGGTGTGTGAGTACCTCTATGGATGAGTGGCGGTGTTTGAGTGTCTATATAGGAGTATGAGTGCATATGATAGTCCTGTACTGAGTGACCGTAAGTATGAGTGACTGTACGGGTGAGTGAGTGGATGTGTGCGTAGACCTAAGAATCAGTGAGTGGGTATGTAGTTATTGGTGTTGGAGTGTCTATGGTTTTGCGAATGGCAGTCTGTAATTTAGAATGGGTGTATCAAAGGTTATATTGGGGTGTGAGGAGGTGCATCAGATTATCACGTGGATGATGTCATCAGTGATGTCATTTGAGATGTCATCAGTGATGTCATCAGTGATGTCACTGACCATGTCATGAGTGATGTAATATGTGACGTCATCAGCAGTGCATTGTGGGGCGCGAGTTATAGTTAGCTGGACTAACTATAACGGGGAATTTCACGGGTTTTGTACGAGTGCAATGTCCAACTAACTATAACTGTCCCTAAAACCTATGGTTTTTTCAGTGAATTTCAAAGGTTTTTTAAATGCTAATTTGTAACTATAACGTCCCTGAAACCTATGGTTTTTTCAGTGAATTTCAAAGGTTTTTTAAATGCTAATTTGTAACTATAACATGTCTGAAACCTACGGTTTTTTCAGTGAATTTCAAAGGTTTTGTAAATGACAATTTTTAAATGTATTAATTGTTATATAAATTTTTTTCATACTGATTTCCCAATTTTTTAGAAACAATTTTTTTTTAAATATTTTATTTTTTAAATTACATTGTAATTACATTATACATTACATTACAAAAATACTTTCTCAGAATGAATTACTTTAGTTTAAATACTTTGCACATAGGCAATAGACTTTTAAGTACAGTAGTTACAGTTGTTGCAATGGGCAACACATTTTCAAACACAATGCAACATTCAGCTCAATGTGAATTTCTAGTTAAATGCAATTAGTTACTTTATGGATTACTTTTCTAACCACAGGACTGGATCCTAGATTCAGTCCTGGGACAACTCCTGTAAACAGTTGAGTAAAAGCGTTTTGGTT
Source organism: Calotriton arnoldi (assembly GCA_963921515.1). Lineage (NCBI taxonomy): Eukaryota > Metazoa > Chordata > Amphibia > Caudata > Salamandridae > Calotriton > Calotriton arnoldi. The sequence goes on from CAWUFW010002849.1 coordinate 61,008, forward strand.
ACAGTCGTGATTTTTAAGGAATATTATTGTACTTTAAAAGTTCACACTTAGAAAATTTTTCTCATAGAATCACCAATGTTATCCTATGGAAGGAAATTCACTTAGAAGTTAAAAACTGTTATCGTTACTTTTTCTTACTCAGTGGTGGATCCTGGATCCAGCATTGGTGCATCTCCTGTAAACAGTTGAAAGAATGCGTTTAAGTCATACAGGCGATTTTTTAGGAATATTTGTAGTTTGTGAAAATCGACACAAACTTTTCTGCTGAAAACCAGACAATGGATTCCTATGGAAGAAAATATAAGTTACTGGTAAGTACGGTTAAAATTACTTTTCAGGGTCAGTGCTGGGCTAAAAGATGCAGCACTGGGTTCTCTCCTGATAACAGGTGAGTAAATTGGAATTCGTACTTTGGTTGATTTTAGAGGAATATTATAAAGTTCCAAAACTCCACACTTAGAAGAATTTCCAAGTGAAACCAGTCAATGTTAGCCTATGAAGGAAATTCAAGTTACTGGTAAGTACGGTTAAAATTACTTTTTAGGGTCAGTGCTGGGCTAAAAGATGCAGCACTGGGTTCTCTCCTGATAACAGGTGAGTAAATTGGAATTCGTACTTTGGTTGATTTTAGAGGAATATTATAAAGTTCCAAAACTCCACACTTAGAAGAATTTCCAAGTGAAACCAGTCAATGTTAGCCTATGGAAGGAAATTCAAGTTACTGGTAAGTACGGTTAAAATTACTTTTCAGGATTAGTACTGGGCTGAAAGATACAGCACTGAGGTCTCTCCTGATAACAGGTGAGTAAATCGGAATTCGTATTTCGGCTGATTTTAGAGGAATATTTTAAAGTTCCAAAACTCCACACTTAGAAGAATTTCCAAGTGAAAACAGTCAATGTTAGCCTATAGAAGGAAATTCAAGTTACTGGTAAGTACGGTTAAAATTACTTTTCAGGACCAGTACTGGGCTGAAAGATACAGCACTGAGGTCTCTCCTTATAACAGGTGAGTAAATCGGAATTCGTATTTCGGCTGATTTTAGAGGAATATTTGTATGTTTCAAAAATCAACACTTAGAAACTTTTTCAACAAAAGCATGCAATGATATCCTATGGAAGGAAATTCAAGTTACTGGTAAGTACGGTTAAAATTACTTTTCAGGACCAGTACTGGGCTGAAAGATGCAGCACTGAGGTCTCTCCTTATAACAGGTGAGTAAATAGGAATTCGTATTTCGGATGATTTTAGAAGAATATTTGCACAATGGTGAAGGGAGGGCGGGGCCTGAGGTGACATCTGTGCAAACGCGCCCCGTGGCGCGTTTTAAGTTGGGGATTAAGTCCCCTTGAATCCTGAGGGTCCCTAGGGGCCAACTAGCCCACCAGGAACCTCCAATATGCGCCAGGGGCTGCGTTGCAGAGACGTGTAGAGAGGCCACACCCTTTTACACCTCTCTGCAACGCAGCTCTGTGGCGCTTTCTGGATGTACCTGTTGGGCTAGTTGGCCCCCAGAGACCCTCAGGATTGAAGGGATTTAATTCCCCATCTTAAAACGCGCCACGGGGCCTGTTTGCACACATGTCACCTGAAGCCCCGCCCCTCCCTTCACCACTGTGCAAACGCGCCCGTGGCGCGTTTTAAGTTGGGGAATTAAGTCCCCTTGAATCCTGAGGGTCCCCGGAGTCCAACTAGCCCACCATATACCTCCAAAAGCGCCACAGAGCTGCATTGCAGAGAGGTGTAAAAGGGCGTGGCCTCTGTACACCTCTCTGCAAGGCAGCCCCCTGGCGCATACTGGAGGTTCCTGGTGGGCTAGTTGGCCCCCAGGGACCCCCAGTATTCAAGGGGATCGTTCCCTCTCTGCAAACGCGCCAGGGCGCGTTTGCAGAGTGGTGAAGGAAGGGGGCGGGGCCTGCGGGCTCGATCGTTTTAAAAAAAAATAATAATTTTGTCCCTGAAGGGGGCTCTGTGGCCCCCTTCCTTTTTCCAGTTTTTATGCCCTGGGGACCCCATCCCCAGGGCCTTACCCTTTTTTTAATTACAAATTTTAAAAAAACGGGAAGGGGGCCGCGTGGCCCCCCTTCCCTGGGCCTGTATTGGCCCCGGGGACCCCATCCCCCGGGGCATGGCCTCGATTTTTTTTTTTTTCGTAGGGAGGGGGGCTGCGTGGCCCCCCTCCTCAGGCCATTTAAGGCCCCGGGGACCCCATCCCCCGGGGCCGGCCTTTCCGTTTTTTTTAACTTTTTTTTTTTTTTTGGGGAGGGGGCCGCGTGGCCCCCTCCCGAGCCACTACTTGCCCCGGGGACCCCATCCCCCGGGGCTGGCCCTCTCGTTGGGGACTGTGGGGGGTCCCCAATCCCCCCACAGTCCCGCCGGCTCCCCGTGTCCTACGGGAGCCGGCATTGCTTTACACATGGGGAGCAGCTAACATGCTGCTCCCCATGTGGAAAGCTATCGGCTTTGGATATTGGAAGAGAGAGCAGGTTTCCTGCTCTCCCTTCCAATATCCAAAGCAGTTTGCAATGACAGGACGGGAGCCGCGAGGCTCCTGTCCTGTCATTGCAAACAGCAGTGTCCCGGGGGTAGGCACCCCGGGACACTGCAGAGAGCCGGCCCTGGGGGTGGTGGTCCCCAGGGCCATCAAGGGCTCCAGGAGGGGCCGCGCGGCCCCCCTCCCATTCAGTTCACAGCCCCGGGAGGTGGTGGTCCCCGGGGCTCTGGAGTCCGTAACGGACCCCCATATTTAAATGTTTAGTGCCCCGGGAGGTGGCGGTCCCCGGGGCGTGTGGGGGGCTGGAGCCCCCACACAGGTTTTTTAATTAATAAAAAAAAGCCATGGGGAGGTGGTGGTCCCGGGGCTGCGGGAGGGCTCAGAGCCCTCCCGCACCATTTTAAAAAAGCCCCGGGGGTGGCGGTCCTCGGGCTTGGGGGCCCTTGAGGCCCCCACACATTAAATTCTCCCCACCATGCCCCCGGGACTTGGACCACCCGGGGCAAATACAATCGAAGCGCGGAGACCGTGCTTCGATTTTTTTTTTCCGGCAGGATTCGCGCTCCCTGAGCGCATCCTGTCGATTTAAAAAAAATTTTTTTTTTGCCCAGGGGTCCTTGTGGGACCCCTGAGCAAACCTAGGGGGTCAGGGTGTTTCTACCCTGCCCCCTTTGTGCGCTTTGCGCACTTGTTTCTGTCCCTCGGTTCTACCGAGGGACAAAATGGCTGCCAACATTTCCTGAATCGGAATGTTGACAGCCAGCTGACAGCCAATTAACATGCAGCTCGTGATCGGGAGGGTACGCGGACCCTACTCGGCCATAGATATCACTATCTTTTTACTTTTGATTTTCTCAGCAACTACTGAACGGATTTACACCATTTAACAAAAGGGTTCTTTCTGAACCAAGAACTACCTCTTTGCCAAATTTGGTGTAATTCCGTTCAGCAGTTCGGGCTGTAGCCGTGTCTAAAGTTTCCTATGGAAAATTGCATGGGGAAAACGCGTTTTGGGACCCCCTTTTTCTCGGCCCCCGCTTGACGAATCCCCCGAGACTTTCAGGGTAGGAGCGGACCGGAGCGGGCCACAAAGTTTGAAACTTTTGCGAAGATACGTCAACCGGCAAGAGAGTTATTTCAAATAGAATGTCGCGGATTTCCTATGGATAATAGGTTGTAACTATAACTATCTACTGGCGACCGCCAGTAGATAATATATATATATACACACAAACTCCTCCCCACGAAAGGAACGACGACGCAATGTCTTGACAGTTCAAAACAGGGTTTAATCAGCGGCTGTGTCGGACGCGTTTCGCCTGAACCAGCAGGCTTGTTCACCAACTTTGTTTTGCCAGAGACCGTCATTTTTATGCTGTGCATGTGACTCAATCACGTGAAAACTACAGATGCAGTGGATTAGACAACAGACTCGTAGTTTTTTAATACAAGGCAATCCCCACAAACGTGGAAATAAATGATCAAATAATAAAATGCTAAATAACGCTATTATATACACATTGAGCATCATAAATTCATTTCTTAATTATTAATTTCAAAATTTCTATAATTAAACTGCTCAAATACCCAAATGGGCATACATTGCCTCATGTGCTACGGTACTTCTAATTTAGCCCCAGTGGGCATATCACTTTTGTTGTCCAATACCATTCACGACCATGTAACTTTTCACGATAAAGTGCAAAAAAGTGCTTTTACCTACATTAAAACAATCTAACAAAACCTAAAGTATAAATTAAATTAAAACGGAAATTCAGGAAAGTTTACATATTAGTTATATTACACAGTACAGATTACTGTTGAGAGCCCTTTTCTGCTGTGTTATAGATGTGTATGCAGGTCTTCCTCCATATTGAGGCCCATTGGTGTTTTGGTATTAAGCTCTACAATATAGCGTGATGCTAATTTTCTCAAACATTTTTGTCTGTCACCCCCTCTTACACTGGGAGCGATTGCATCAATGACAAAGTACGTAAGCCCAGCCACACTGCCTTCATGACATGTAGCAAAGTGGCGGGCCACAGGGTATGTTTTGTCTGCATGCTTAATAGCTCTGAGATGTTGAAGCACCCTTCTGTGAACTGGAAGAATTGTGCTGCCCACGTATTGAAGATTGCACGGGCAAGTCCACACGTACACAGCAAATTCAGTTTTACAATCAAAATTGGCCTCTGATGTTCTTCTCAATTTTCGAGCATCCAGTCAAAAATGTAGTTGTGTTTTTACCATGCTGGCATGCCTTGCACTTCATACATTTAATAAAACCATTTTTTCGTTGCAACCAAGATTGTTTAATTGGCTGTATCTTGGATTGAGGTGCCATGTTACTCACAAGCATTTGCTTGAATGATTTTGCTCTGCGAAACGTTACCAAAGGTTTTTTAGGTACAATTTTACTTAACACTGGATCATTCATAATCAAGTGCCAATGTTTCACTAGAATGTTTCTGACTTGGCCATGTTGTCTATTATATGTTGTTATCATTCTACAATCATTCATACCATCTGCTTTATTCTGCACACGTTTACTGGTTTCAGATTGTTGGAACAGGATTTCTTCTCTTGTTTTTTGCTTGACCTTATGGATTGCACCCTGGATACATTCCTCATCATAACCACGGGTTTTAAAACGAGAATGTAAGATCTTCAATTCTGCCTCTGTAGTGGCAGGTTCACTGCAATTACGTACCGTTCTCAAGCATTCCCCATAGGGGATGCTTTTAATCAGGTTACTGGGGTGGAAACTAGTTGCATGCAGCAACGTGTTTCCAGCCGTTGGTTTCCGATAAATCTTGGTATGCAAATTAGCATTTTTAACATAGACTGTAAGGTCGAGAAAATTCACTTCACTAGCACTGATAGTACTTGTGAATTTCAAATTAAGACTATTTGTTTGGAGCTTTTGGACAAATTGTCTGGCTGCTAATTCAGTCCCTCTCCAGACGACAAATAAGTCGTCTATGAACCGGCTCCAATGGAGGATATTATTCTGCCACTCCTCCTGGTACTGCTTCCGGACCACCTGCTCCTCCCACCAGCCCATATGCAAATTTGCATAGCTGGGGGCGAAGCAGGTGCCCATCGCAGTACCGCATAGCTGATGGAACAATTCCCCGTTAAAGAGAAAAAAATTGTTTTTTAAACAGGTTTCCACCATGTTGGACAACATTTGTGTATGAGACCATAATGAAATCGGTCTTGTTCCTAGATAATATTTAATGGCATTGAGCCCATCCTCATGTCTGATGCTCGTGTAGAGCGTGGTTACATCAATGGTCAATAAAAGCATATCATCTTCCCAAGGCAGATCGTAGATGCCTTTTAAAAATTCACCCGTGTCCAAAATGAACGAGGGTAATGACTTCACCATTGGACATAAAAACGAGTCAACAAATCTGGAGGTATTTTCTAAAGCACTCCCAATGGCTGATATAATCGGTCTCCCGGGTGGGTTGTTCAAATCCTTATGAACCTTGGGTATTAGGTAAAAGACTGGAACAACCAGGTTTTTGATCTCTAGATACCTCAGCTCATCATGAGTTAACAGACCCTGTTGATACCACTGTTGTAATTGAGTATTGTGCAAATGATGGCTAGCTGTCATTGCATCACTGGGAACTTTAGCATAATTATTTTTGTTATTAAGCTGTTTGTAAGCTTCATCCAAATATTTTTGCCTGCCCCATAGGACTATGTTCCCCCTTTGTCAGCATTTTGCACAATACAGTCATTATTTGATGACAATTTCTTAATAAGGTCCATACACTCTCTTTGCTGCTGTGACCATTTTTTATGTTTTAACCCAGTGCATTTCTCCAGATTTTTTAAATCATTTACTACCAATTCATTAAAGACATCTATTGAGTCTCTCATAGTCATGGGAATGAATCTTGAACGAGGTCTAAAGCTGGTAGTTTCACTGTCACCAATGTTGATACCTTGCTCCATTGCAATCTCCTCTGTATTCCTGGGTCTGTCTTGAGATGTCAAAGATTCTTCACTTACTTGGCCAGTGTCCATTTGTTCCAATTCCATCATTAAATCCATATCATGAACCTGTAAGTTCCTCAATCCTTCTTGTACCATAGTGCCTCTCTGTATAGTGGGTACTCTATATTTGCCTGGATTTAATGCAAAATGCTTTTTTAATTTCAACATCCGAGTATATTTGAATGTATCAATTCTTGTAGACACATAATCAAAGTCTCCAGGTGGACAGAATGACAAGCCCAATTGTAAGATCTTCTCTTCTTTTTCAGATAAGGGAATGGACGTCAGATTGATTACTGCTGTTTGATTTGCAGCACACGTTACCTCATTTACTTTTTCTTGCCTTTCCCATCTCCTGTATTGTTGTTTGGCCCCTTTGCGCCTCTGTTTCCTTTGCCTCTTCCCCTTCCGGATCCTACGTAATTGGTTATTGTTCTTGGTCGGAGGTTGAACCTCCTTTCCTCTTTTAAAAAACCAAACTCCTCCAACACTGAGGGTATCTGGTTTCCCACAAGAGCATTAGACCCTTCATCCGCTGAAGTTTCAATTTCTGAACTTTGTACGCTGCTGAAGCCCGTCTGTGCCTCTCCTGTTGTTTTACTCCCAGGATTCATTTTCTGCCTGCGTACATTTACGAATTTTTTGGCGAATGTGTAGATTTCCCCCCTTTTGTAGTCGCCTTTGTCTCTCATAAATTTCTCCGCTTTACGTTCTTTGATTGAAACTTCTAATTTGCGTAGACGCTCTGCCATATCTTTCATAAATTTGCTTATCAACTCTTGGTCTGTCTCCTTCTCCAACATGTCAGTTATTTGTCCAATTTCGTCCATTATTTTAGTCCGGTCGATATCTGCATATTTAATCAGAATTGCGAGCATCCTACGCGAGGACTCTTGATTGTTGTCAGCCCACTCGCGTAACATGTCGGGCTTAGGGTCTTCGTATGTCGGGGCTACCAAAATTCTCAGACCCCTTGGAATTCTTTTAACTTCTAAGTATCTTTGCAGAGACTTTGCTTCCCACCATTTTGAGAGTTCACTACGTTTCAATTTTTCAAGCCGTTTTAATCTAGCCAGTACATCCGACACTTTATCATTGTGCATCACGCTTCCTGCACCTCCTTTCTTGGTGACCTGTTTGTTATCATCAAAGATCACCAGGGCTGCATCTTCTCTTTCCTTCATTTCCGCAGCCGACATCTTGAACCCTCAATCACTCGTGTCAAGAACCGCCAGCAGTCGCTTCCCTCAATGGAAGCTAAACACGCTTCTTTCACTGGTTTTCCCGCATCCCTTCACGTACATTCAACTTACTGCTCACCTGGGAACACGGTGCTTCCGTGGGTCCTCCGACTCGCCCGGACCGCCGGTACCCTGGCTGGCTTCCTCGTTGATTTCTTGCCAATATTCCACAAGTGAAGGGGGGGCGGCGGCAGCAAAATCCTTTTCCAAGTTGCCTGCGCAGAACCGCCGCACTCCTGATCAACGGGCGCGTCGTCAGCCGGACCTCCCAGGCTCGGTCCGTAACGATATACACAAACTCCTCCCCACGAAAGGAACGACGACGCAATGTCTTGACAGTTCAAAACTGGGTTTAATCAGCGGCTGTGTCGGATGCGTTTCGCCTGAACCAGCAGGCTTGTTCACCAACTTTGTTTTGCCAGAGACCGTCATTTTTATGCTGTGCATGTGACTCAATCACGTGAAAACTACAGATGCAGTGGATTAGACAACAGACTCGTAGTTTTTTAATACAAGGCAATCCCCACAAACGTGGAAACAAATGATCAAATATCAAAATGCTAAATAACGCTATTATATACACATTGAGCATCATAAATTCATTTCTTAATTATTAATTTCAAAATTTCTATAATTAAACTGCTCAAATACCCAAATGGGCATACATTGCCTCATGTGTTACGGTACTTGAGGCAATGTATGCCCATTTGGGTATTTGAGCAGTTTAATTATAGAAATTTTGAAATTAATAATTAAGAAATGAATTTATGATGCTCAATGTGTATATAATAGCGTTATTTAGCATTTTATTATTTGATCATTTGTTTCCACGTTTGTGGGGATTGCCTTGTATTCAAAAACTACGAGTCTGTTGTCTAATCCACTGCATCTGTAGTTTTCACGTGATTGAGTCACATGCACAGCATAAAAATGACGGTCTCTGGCAAAACAAAGTTGGTGGACAAGCCTGCTGGTTCAGGCGACAGCGTCCGACACAGCCTCTGATTAAACCCTGTTTTAGAACTGTCAAGACACTGCGTCGTCGTTCCTTTGTGGGGAGGAGATTTGTGTATATCGTTACGGACCGAGCCTGAGAGGTCCGGCTGACGACGCACCCGCTGATCAGGAGTGCGGCGGTTGTGCGCAGGCAACTTAGAATATAGTATATATATATATATATATATATATATATATATATATATATATATATATATATATATATATATATATATATATATATATATATATATATATATATATATATATATATATATAGAGAGAGAGATGGTGTTTCTGATCCCCACCATTACATTTCCTCAATCAGTCTCTTTGGCCTTCTGCTCACTCTCCTTGGACATGACCCTTCCGTTCCTTTGTTTGTTACCAATTCTTGTCTCTCGCTGTTGTGTGCCATTCTTTCCATGCTGTCCATAATTTCCTCTTCGCCATGTGTTGCATTGTTCTTTGATGCTGTATCTCCTCCGTCCTCATCTGATGTCTTTAGTCCCTTAAAATGAGAGCTATTTCTAGTGATCCGGTAGGGGCCCGATGCAGCTGTTATCATTGGCCCCTTGACATTTATTATTGTCAGCGGTTCATCTGAGAACGGACTGTCTGATTTTCTTGATTGTCGTTGGCGCACCAAAACTGAGTCCCCTTGTCTCAGGTGCGATGATGTGACATGTCTCCTGGCGTCCGCATATAGTTTCATTTTGTTCTTCGATTCCTGATCTCTTGCTGCAATGCTACTGTGTTCTGGTAGCGCTTTTGCCTCTAGTTGGGGCAATGTTGTCCTCCTTGTCCTTCCTAGCACCAGTTCTGCTGGACATCATCCCGTGGAGCTGTGAGGGGTGTTTTAGTAGTCTCTTAATATTTGACAGAGTGCCTGGCCTATAGAGATCTGCGCCAGTCTTGCTCTTTGGACTGCTTTCATGATGTTCCCAATGACTCTTTCCACCATGCCATTTGCTTGTGGCCATAGGGGTGTTATTTTCCGGTGGTGAATGCCCAGGTATGCCATGAACTTGTGAAACTCCTCTCCTGAGAACGGAGGCCCATTGTCTGTCTTCATTGTTTGTGGGGAGCCCCAGGCTGCAAAAATGTCATCAAGTATCGGCAATGTTGCGGTCGCTGATGTTGACGAGACGTGTCGTACTATGGGAAATCTGGAGTACTCATCAATGATCACTAGCAAGTAGTTGCCCGTGTCCAATGGCCCATAGAAATCAGCTGCCAATGTTGTCCACACTGCCCCTGGAAGCTCCGACATCTGTAGCTGTTCTGGCTTTGCTGGTCGTCCTGTTATTTGGCATAGGTGACAGTTTAGGATGGTGTCTTCCACCAGTCGATCCAGGCCTGGGAACCATACTCTCTCCCGTAGCATCTTTTTTGTTGCTACTATGCCTCTGTGGGACTCATGTGCCAGGTTTACAGTCTGCCGCTGTAATGCTTTTGGCACTACTATCCTTGTTCCTCTTAGTATGATTCCTCTCTCTGTTTCAGAAAGTTCCTCTAATATGTTTTTGAATGCCAGCATTTCTTCCCTGCTCACTCCTTCTCCCATGGGGCTGTTGTTGTCTACGTGTCTCCATCTTTGCTGTCGTGTTGTTAGTTTGACTGCTTGCATTGTGGCATCCCTTTTTGTCTCTTGTTCCAGCTCTTCAATTGTTATTGGCACGGGAGTGTTTTGCCTTAGCACAAAGTTTAGGTATTCTTCTGCCATGGATGTGGTTTCTGGTGCCTGCGGTAGGGGATGCCGTGAAATGTAGTCAGCTGGGTTGTGTTCTTTTCCCGGCTTGCGCACGATCTTGAAGTCATAGTCCATCAGTCTTACTCCCCACCTTTCAATGCGTGGCGGTATCTTTGCGTTTGGGTTCCCATATATTGTCACTAATGCTTGGTGGTCGGTTACAATGGTGAACCATTTTCCGTAGATGAACATGTGGTAGTGTTCACACGCCCATACCACTGCTAGACTTTCCTTCTCTGGCTGTGAGTATGCCCTTTCAATGTCAGATAAGCTCTTGCTTGCATATGCGACAATTTGCCTGGGCGAGTCTCTTCCAGGCATGTGTTGTGCTAAGATTGCTCCTAGCCCTACCGGGCTGGCGTCAACAGTGAGCTCAGTGCATAGCGATGGGTCAAAATAAACAAGATGATCTACAGCCATTACTGCGTGTCTGATGGCCTCAAACGCCCTGCCACATTTCTGTGTCCAGAGGAATTTCTGACCCTGCTTTGTTAGGTCCCTAAGCGGTGTGCTCACGTGGCGAAGTCCTTTATGTAATGAGCACAGTAGCTTGGTAACCCAAGGAATGACCTCACTTCTGCTACTTCTGTTGGAGGCCTTGCTTTTTCCAGTGTTTCCACCTTGCTGGGGTCCGGCCTCATTCCTTTTTTTGAAAAGATGTGTCCAAAGAATACTAGCTCCCTTTCCCCAGTTCGCACTTGTCTTCATTTAAGGTCAAACCTGCTTGTTCCAATTGGTTGCAGACCTCACGTAGAGCTTTGTCATGCTCCTCATCCGAGCAACACCAGAATGTCATCACTGTAATTCAAACTGTTCTTTACAGGCCTGATCACTTGCCTTATGATCTCTTGAAATATCTCTGCTGCTGATGATATTCCAAAACTTAGTCGCTTGTAGCGAAAAAGACCCATGTGTGTGGAGAATGTCGTGATGTACCGCGATTGCGGATCAAGCTCCAGTTGATGGTATCCTTTGCACAGGTCTAACTTTGAGAATCTGCATGCGCCAGTAAGACAGCTGATCATGTCATTTAGGTGAGGCCCTGGGTGTCTTTCCCTCTCGATTGCCGTGTTTGGTATTCTCATGTCAACGCATATGCGAATCGTTGACGTGTTCTTCTTTGGTACTGCTACTATCAGCGATACCCATGGGGTCGGTCCGTCAGCTGGCTCTATGATGTCTTGCGCCAGCAGGCTTTGTATTTCTTCTTCCACCTGTGGTTGCAGATGTATGGGCACTCTTCGGTGATGCTGAGCCACAGGTTTTATTTATTTATTTATTTATTTATAAAGCGCCAGAATCGACCCCCGAAGGGGTATCTCTGCGCTCTGGACGGGCCACCTGTGAAAAAGGCTACCTGCTAGAAATCAGAGGCGGAAGAGGAAGGTCTTGAGCTGTTTCCTGAAATGGGAATGTTCCGTGCACTGTCTGAGTTGCACAGGAAGCTTGTTCCAGTAACAGGGGCCTAGATAAGAAAGAGCCTTCCCACCTTGTCTGGACCGTTTAATTCTAGGCACTTCGAGGAAGGATTTGGATCCTGAGCGGAGAGACCGCCGAGGTGTATAGGGGATACATTTCTCCGCAAGATAGCTAGGGCCAGAATTGGACAAGGCCTTATGTATGGTACAGCAGATTTTAAACTGTACTCGTTCCCGTATAGGGAGCCAGTGGAGCTGAGAGAGCAGAGGCCGGGAGGCTGTCCTAGGCGGTGCGTTCAGGATCAGACGTGCCGCCGTGTTCTGGACAACCTGCAATCTGTTAAGAGCGGCCTCATTAGCAGACAACAGTAGGCTGTTACAATAATCCAGGCGACTTAAAATAAGCGCCTGGGTTAACGTCTTCCTAGATGAGTCGGGGAGCAAGGGAAGGATGTGACGCAGTAGGCCCAACACATGAAAACAAGAGCCTGCTGTCTGTGCGGGTCTGCTCCAGGCGGACACCTAAGTTTTTACACAGGTCTTAGGAACTGGGGGGGTGCCCAAGTCTGTGGGCCACCAATTGGGGGTCCACAGTAGTTGAGCTTCCCCGAAGAGCATGATCTCCGTCTTTCCCACATTGCACTGAAGAAAGTTACTCCTCATCCACTGTGAGATACTTCTCATTCCCAGAGAGAAAGCGGCCTGCACTGAAGGGGTGAATTTTGCAAATGGAAAGAGCAACTGGGTATCGTCAGCATAGGAGACTGGGATGAACCCGCTACTCCTTAACAGATTGGCCAAGGGAGCCACATAGATGTTAAACAAAGTCGGGCTCAGACAAGAGCCCTGTGGTACTCCCTTGGACAACTCTGTTGCAGCAGATCGATACGGACCAAGGTTAACCGCCTGTGAGCGGGAAGAGAGAAAACTCGTCAACCACTGGAGAGCCAAATCTCTAAGTCCAATCTCCTCCAGTCTGCCTCGTTGATGTGTAATGTTATTTGCTTGTCCCTTAGTTTGCCCAGTCCTTGTAGTATGGCTGAATGTTCCCTCAGAATGTTCTGTCATTCTGACATGTTGTAGGTCATTGCTAGGAGACCCATCACCTCTGCGGAGATATTGCTTAGCAGACAGGGTGCTGGAATGTCTCCTCGTAGTACATGTATTTCCTCTTTTACCGACCTTTCTTTGTATGTCAGTGTCTCTATGAACTTCCCCATGTTCACCACTGGTTTTCTTGAGACCCAGGTAAATACATCAACAGTGGACGGTGATAGCGGTGGTTTCACTCTCATCTGCTCATATTTTGACATGCACATGATGTTGCATGTAGCGCCACTGTCTAGTACAAAGCTTGTGCTGTGACTACCTACCTCGATGTACACCGTCGCTGTTTTCTTTATCTGGTGCTTTTCTACGAGATGAATGTGTTCTGGCATGCGATCTTCCGTTGGTACGTCTGACATCAGATACAGTCGTTCCGCTGCCTCTGGCGTGTTTTCTCCATCCGATTCAGCTGAGGGACTGTGACTCTGTGTGTCCATGTGTTGTACGTATCTGCTTGTCGCTGTCCGTGGTCTCCCTGGTCTCCCTCGCTCACTTTTGAATTGTCCACTCATGCAGGCGCTCCCGAAATGGTTTTCTCTGTTACATTTCCGGCATTTGTGACCCATCGCCGGGCAGGCACCAGCATGTGGAAATTCAAGTCCACATCGATAGCATGTTCTTTCTTGCTTTTTCCGAGGCGGCGGTGTATTGTCTCGTTTCTTGACGTTCCCAGTTACGCGGTTTGCTTGTTCCATTCTTCTTGCCTTCCCATTTTCCATTTGTCTGGCATGTGCTGTGGCTCTGGCCTCCACTCGGGCCATGGTCAGTATTTTCTCTAGCGTGGATGGTTCCTTCAGAATTCGCGGAACTCCACTGACTGACAGTCTTCAATGATGCGCAGTCGTATGGCCTGCTCATTGTCAAATTTGTTGAATTCGTAATAGGTAACTAGTTTTCATAGTCTGGTTGCGAAATCGTTGAGGGACTCCTCTGCTAGTTGGCATGTGGTATTGAACGTGTACCTCTCAAAGTCCACATTTCTTTGAGGGTCAAATTTATCTGTGAGACACTTTATCAGTCCCTTGTATGTTGAGGTCTGATCTCGGGGAAATGTTATCAAAAGGTCCTCAACCTCATCACCTATGAAGTTTAGGAACAGATCTATGTTTTTCTCATATGTGTAATCCCTGCATGTGGCACGCATGTATCGTTCGAATTGCCTTATCCATCTTTCCCACCGAATGCCTGTTTGTGGTTCTGACAAGTTGAACGGTAGTGGTCTTTGGAAGATTGCGTTTGCGCTGTTCTTGTCGCTTCCGTCTTCTGTCATTTTGTTGTGGTGCAGACCTTCTTACTCTGTATGCCTTTCCTTTCTTCTGCATGCAGTTTTCTTCTTTTGCTGTACTTTATTTTCTTTATTTCACCTTTATTTGCTGTAATTTCTTTTTATTTCTACTTTGTTTCCTTTCTTTCACCTTTGTTTGCTGTAATTTCCTTTTGTTTCTCCCTTTTTGCTTCTTTTGTGCCTTTTTTAGTGTTTGCCTGACTTTAAAATGGCAGCCTGGCCTTTTCCAGCTTCTTATTGGCTCTCCCGCCTGACTCCAAGATGGCCGCCGAGATTTCTGCTGGGTGAGATGTCCTATCTCTTCTATTGCCTGACTCCAAGATGGCCGCTGGGCCTTTCCCAGCCTCTGATTGGTTCTCCCGCCTGACCCTAAGATGGCCGCTGAGTTCTCGCGAGATTTCAGCTTGAAATCTACGCGGGAGGCTCAGGGCTATCTCGTTAGTCAGCGGGCGGCTGCAGTCACGGTCGGGTGCACCGCTCCCCTCCTCCTCACCTTTTTTTTTCAATGCGGCTGGGGTGGGTTCCCGATGTCGCTCTATTTCTCCTCACATGGACCAGGGTGGGCTCCTGGGTTCGCTTTACCCGCGATCGGGGTGGGCTTCCGATTTCGCGTTTTTCTCGTCTGGGGGCCGGCGGACCAGGGTAGGCTCCTGGCTCCATTTCTTGTGACCGGGGTGTACTCCCGACGTCGCGTATCTTCGCTTCGGCAGTCAGCGGACCAGGGTGGGCTCCTGGCTCCATTTCTTGTGACCGGGGTGTACTCCCGACGTCGCGTATCTTCGCTTCGGCAGTCAGCGGACCAGGGTGGGCTCCTGGCTCCGTTCAGTCATTTGAGCACGCGCTTCTGGTGGCGATTCCAGATCCCACACAGAGAAACACGCAGAGACAGGTAGGAAAGTGTTTATGCTTTATTGGTCTTCTTCTTCTCCGTGCCCACATGCACATCTGCTCCCTTGCCTTCACCGTATCATAATGCCCTCCCCACTCCCTGACCGGAAGTGGTGTCCGGTAGCTGTCCCCTCCCCATATTAGGGTGCAGGGTCCTAGTGCCCTCTGCCCCAGGTCATGACAAAGTGATACTATAAAAAAATGTGGAGCATTAAGGCACAATATTTGTGTTTTCTTGCTACATAAATTAATCAACACTTTGTAGTGATGAACCAGGCACAGTGTTGTAGATTTTGATGAGTTTATTAGTAAACAGCTACACGGCAGACAGGAGACATAGGAAGATCTGCATCCAGCTTCAACCGCCTGCCAAGCCTTTTGAATAAGGCAAAACCCAACAACAAGGCAACCAGGCAACAGTAGAACATTCTTACAGGCATTAGAACATTAGGCTGCAGCATAAGGCCACAGCATGAAGAAAGCTAAGGGAGAGAATACAACATATCCTCCTTTCTCAATAAACACAAAAGAAAAACAAAAATAAGAATAAAAAAATTTAAAAAACAACATATACTTAAAAATAAAAAGAAGTACAGCATATCAGAGGATCAAAGTCGGTATCTACTGGGAATGACCCTCAATCTAGTGCTTCTCCTACCAGAAACTCCGGAGGGCACAGAAACATCATGACCTAGAGAAGAGTCAGCATCAACAAGTGGTACATTCCTGACTTTAACAATCTTACCCACATTCCACCATTTTCCTCCTTCGACCTGGACAGCATTCCTTCCCACCTTAATTACAGTAATGGGAGCACCAAACTTGCTGTGTCCCTTTTTAACGTGTGTAGGAGACTTTACACGCCACCAAATCTCCCTCAACCACAGGGACAGTTTTAACAGCTCTCTTCTTGTCATACCAAGTTTTTTTGTTTGGATTGAGAGATAGAGACATTTTCTCTGGCTAGATCCATAAGACATTCTACATCAGAAATGGTCTTAACCCATTTGTTCATCCAGGCGCGCTTAAAGCTAGTGTTGGCTCTTCTTCCTCTTAACAGTTCAAAGGGAGATACTTTGGTCGTAGAATGGGGAGTTGTTCTATAGAACCAAAGCATGCTGTTAAGGGACTTAACCACATCATGGTTACCAGACTTCGCCCATTTGATACAGTCACCCACAACTCTATTCAAGCGCTCAACAAGGCCGTTAGACTGGGGGCGATAAAGAGAGCTCTTCACATGTTTTATATTACAGGACTGTAGAAATGACTGGAAACTGGCACTAATGAATTGTGTCCCATTGTCCGTGACCATGGTTTCAGGAAAGCCTTCCCTCATAAAAACTTCTTTAAGAAAAGAAATAACAATAGCAGATGAGGGATCTCTTACCAGATTAATCTCTGGCCACTTTGACCCATAGTCAATAAGTACCAAAATGAATCGACAACCACCAGGTAAGTTTTCGAATGGACCCATAATATCTAACCCTAGTTTGTTCCAAGGTACAGAAGGGTACTCGATAGGAAGAAGGGGTGGAGTCAACACTTTCAACCCTTTATCAGCGGTACGGCACACAACACACATGTCAACAACATCATTGATTTCGGCATCCATAGAGGGCCACCAGAAAAATTCTCATATGCGTTGCTTTGTGAAGGTAGAACCCAAATGACCATCATGAGCTTTGGTAATGATCCCTTTTCTAAGACTCTGCGGGGGAATAAGCTTGTCAGAGCGCAGCAAAACTCCACCCTCTATAGATATCTCAGACTCAATCTTCCAAAAAGGTTGAAGACGTGGAGAAAGGACACGTTCACTGGGCCACCCACACTTAACAAACTCGCACACTTGCTGCAAAACATCATCATCGCTAAGAGCTTTCAACCAGTTCTCTTCAGTGCCAAGGTCATGTTCCTGTAGATCGAGAGAGGCTACAAAACAGTCATCAGAATCTTCCTCATTAGAATCCTGAAAATCATGTTCCCCATCAATATTTTTCACAGGAAACCGAGATAAAAATCAGCCCTGATGTTCCTACCCCCGGAACCATGGGTGACATCGAATTGGTACTGCATAAGGCGAGACACCATCCGGACAATCCTGGGGGAACAGCATTTACTAGTGCCAGAACCAAGGATACTGATCAAGGGCTTATGGTCAGTCCTCAATAGGAAACGTCTACCACAGACATATGGGTGAAACTTTTCAATAGCCCACAGACAGGATAGAAGTTCCTTCTCAATGACGGAATACTGTAGCTCTCCGTCCCTTAAGACTCTAGAGGCAAATGTGATAGTATTCTCGTGCATTTTGGGTCAACACACCGCCCAACCCAACTTGGCTGGCGTCGACTGTTATGCAGGTGGGTAATTCGGGATCATAGGGTTTAAGTGCTCCACTGTTATTAAGACCTTCTTTCACACGTTGGAGAGCAGACGCACACTCATCAGACCAACTAAACTCAACACCTTTTCTGAGAAGGGAGCTAATGGGTCGTACAATGGTGGCATAATTGGAAATAAATTTGGAATAGTATTCCAAAAGACCAAGCAAAGACTTGACTCCTGTCTTGTCAACTGGTGCAGAAACATGGGTGATGGCATCTAAGAGCCCCTTCCAGGGTCTAATCCCTTCACCAGAAATGAGATGACCGAGATACTCAATCTCCTCACTGAGAAATGTACACTTCTCTGATTTGACCACTACACCATGCTCTTGGAAAATCTCCGACACCTTGCTAAGTAAGGAGTCATGTGATGGGACGTCTTTGGAATATATCAGAACGTCATCTTGAAATACAAGAACTCCGTCAATGCCACCAAGTAGATTCTGCATGACGCGTTGAAATACGCAGGCAGCGGAGGCTAACCTGAAGGGCATCCTGGAATGTGCCCAGGGGTGACACAAACACTGTGAGGGGACGTGAGTCGGGATGCAACTCTATTTGATGATAGGCACTAGCCAGATCTAACATGGAGAAGTACCTTGAGCCTCTGACACATGCAAAAAGGTCACAAATCTTGGGTAGGGGGTGAGAGTCAACCCAAATCTCTTTATTTAAGGACCTCAAGTCTACGCAAACACATAGATTCCTGCACCTCTTGCGTGCAACGACGAAAGGCGAGAGCCAGAGAGAAGACTCTGTCGGCTCGATGATGCCTTGGTCGCACAAAGACGTGAGTTCCTTTTCAAGATCGTCCCTGACACTGAAAGGTACACCTCTCAGCTTGTGCTTAACGGGAAGTGCTCCATCTTTCACAATGATCCTGTGTTTGAACCCCCGTACCATTCCCAAACCATCACCAAAAATAGATGTAAACATTTCCTTCCATTTACATTGCTGGTACTCCTCCGAAACTACAAGAACTTGTTCTTTTGAACCTGGCTTTAGAATCATGCCGAACAATCCTTGGTGGTACCAGCCTAGAATGTTCAACCCCTTAAGAGCAACATAGACTTTGCCTCTAATCTTTCTTCCCTTGAAAATCAACACATCTTCAATGTACCCTAAGAGTTCGATTCTTCGTCCCTCATACAAAACAAGGGAGCGATCAGGAGGTTCGAGAGGTCTGTCTCCCCATGTTTCACAGAACAGTTTGTGTGTTAGCATTGTGATTCTGGCGCCAGAATCGACTAGTAAATTTAAAGGCTTATCACCAACATAGATGTCAAAAATAGGATCGACAAAGTTAGTTGGATCTCCTTCGACTGGTTCAGAATCATATACATCAGTAACCAGTGAGACCACGTCAGAGTCAGACTCGTGATCAGATTCTAACTCACACACAACAGTTTTTTCCGATTTTTCATTTTTAAGCATACCTTAGCAAAGTGCTCTACTTTTTTGCAATAACTGCAAACAACATGTGTGAGAAAGTGCCATCTTTCTTGCATGGTATGCCCCCACTTTTTGCTGAATTGCTGATGTACTTTGACTGAGTGTGCCCTGGGCTCTGCCAATCAGGTGCCCAGGGCCTGTCTTCCTTCCCTAAAAACTGTACAAAAGCCTAAACCCAATTGGCATCTCTGGCCACAGGTAAGCCCCTGGTAAATGGTACCCTAGGTACCCAGGGCACTGTGACCAGAGAAGGCCCCTAAGGGCTGCATCACTTATTGTGCCACCCTTAGAGGCCCTGTACCCTGACAAACCACCCTGCCTTTGCAGGCTGAGTGTCTTGGTGCAGAACTAAACAGCGAGTCGACATGGCACACATCCCTGTGAGCCATGCCCACAAACACACTGCCGTGGCATACCTCAGTCACCCCTCTAGCTGGGTGCACTATGCCAGTGGTGTGGGCACAGGTACATGAGCCCTGTGCCCCTACAGTACCCAGGGCCATTCCTGGGCACTGTAAGTGCAGTGATGCCATTAAGAGTATATGGTGCTGGGAGGTTGTCATTACGAACTCCACAGCACCATAATGGCTACACTGAAGACTGAGAAGTTTGGTATCAAACTTCTCAGCACATTAAACCCACACTGATGCCAGTGTGGGATTTAATGTAAAATGCACGACAGAGGGCAACTTAGAGTTGCCCCCTGAACCTAACCTACAATCCACGTCTTGTCTGAGGGGCTGCCCCGGCTGCCACACAGCAGACATGTTGCTGGACCCCTGGGTGGAGAGCCATCTGCTCTCCTGGGCCTGCAACAATGCACATCCTGGGCGAGGTGCTAGGTCTCCTCCCCCAGGATGGGCAGGGGAAGCTTCAAAGGCATGCCGCCTTTGTGAGCTTCTCCAGGCCACTTACTGTACTCAGCAACTGGCCCCCACCGGTTCTGAACCCCTCCCTGGCGGGAAGACTGGCGGGAAACCCCAAGGGAGGAAAGGGGATGTGCCAGCCTCTGCCAACCCCACCCTCAGGTGGGGGAGGCGAGGTGAAGCACAACTCCGGGCTCTCGCCATCTTGAAGATGGGGAGACCTGCCCAATCAGGACTAGGCTACTGCCCCCCTCCCACAGGAGAGGGGCAGGATAGGGGGTGTACCCACCCCAGGGAAGGGACCCATTGGTCCCTGCCCTTTACCTACCTGTAACACCCCTAAATTTAGTATTTAGGGGCACCCTGAACCATCCTTCCTCAGATCCAGATTCCGAAACAAGAAAGAAGAACAAGAAACAAGAAGACCTGCCGTGCAGCTGCTAACAAGAGGAAGACACCAACTGATTTGGCCCCAGCCCTACCGGCCTGTCGACCCTCGAACCTGCTCCTGCTAAACCCCGGCGTCTCCAGTGGTCAGCAACCTCAAAAACCCCGGAGGACCTGACTGCCTTGTGACTCTAACTACCTGGGACTCCCACGAGAGTGGTACTGCTCAATGCAAGTAACAAGCCCCTGGCATCAGCCAGGAACCGCAAACCCTGCACACTCTGCACCCACCAAGCCTGACCTGTGCTGGAGTGAACAAAGACCTGGAGGACGTCCCCCCGGCGACTGTGACCCCGAATCCAGCACCCAAGGACCCACCTCGACGCTCCTGACCACGCCTGCAGCCTCAGAACCAGGGACCCCTCCAACCGCGACCAGCCGAGGGTAAGATTTCCGACGCCTAAAGACATCCCTGCACCTGGCGCCCCACGGCCTCTTGTGCCCAACTCCTGGGTGCGTACCCTTCCTACAGCTTCCCAACTTACCTCTCGAAGTGGTGGTCGCACCTGAAGAACCACCGTCCCCGAGCTTGCAGCCTTTGTTCGTTCTTGAGCTTCTCCATTGAAATCCATTGAGCGCCCGACGGCTCAAAAGCACCCTGCACCCAGCCGCCCGAGTGCCCCTGGCAGTGCAACCTCTACTCTAAGCTACTTCCCCATTTGCCCTGAGCAAGTGACCAGGAGCCCAGCTCCCACAGCCGCGTGGCCTGCTAGCCAGCAGCCACCAACCAAAGGCCCCTGCCTCCCATAGGATAACATTGGGCCTAACTCACTCTGCACCCGGCTGCCCCTGTGCTGCTGAGGGTGTAACAACTGTACTTACCTGACCCTGGGAGACCCCTGAGTCTATGCCCAGAACCTTAACTCTGCCAGTCGAGTACTTACCCGAAAGCCGATAACTCACTTTTCTTCCATAGGGTAACATTGACTGGTTTCACTCGGAAATTCTTCTAAGTGTGGAGTTTCTAAACTTTAAAATATTCATCTAAAATCAGCCGAATTACGAAAACGAATTTACTCACCTGTTATCAGGAGAGATCCCAGTGCTGGATCTTGGTGCCCAGCACTGACCCTGAAAAGTAATCATAACTGTACTTACCGGTAACTTGAATTTCCTTCCATAGGATAACATTGCCTGGTTTTTGCTGAAAAAGTTTCTAAGTGTCGATTTTGCAATCTTACAAATATTCGTTAAAAATCGCCTGTATAACAAAAACACATTCTTTCAACTGTTTACAGGAGATGCACCAGTGCTGGATCCAGGATCCAACACTGAGTTAGAAAAAGTAACAATAACCCCACTTACCAGCTAAGTGAATTTCCTCCCATAGGATAACATTGGTGATTCTATGTGAAAAAGTTTCTGTCAACTTTTAAAATACAATAATATTCCTTAACAATCACAACTGTAACCAAAACGTTTTTACTCAACTGTTTACAGGAGATGTCCCAGGACTGAATCTAGGATCCAGTCCTGTGGTAAGAAAAGTAATCCAAAATGTAATCTATTGCATTTAACTAGAAATTCCCATTGAGCTCAATGTATTATTGTGTTGGAAATTGTGTTGCCAATTGCAACAACTGTAACTATTGTATTCAAAAGTCTATTGCCTATTTGAAAAGTATTTAACTAAAGTAACTCATTCTGAGAAAGTATATTTTGATACCTATTGTTGGTTCTAAAATAAAACAACTATATATTTTGATACAAAACCATTGGCCTAGAGTTCAGTTCTTGAGTGTGTGAGACCATTTGGTGACTGAGTGTGTACAACAAATGCTTTACACTGTCCTCTGATACTGCCTTACTGCTCGACCAAGCTACCACTTTAGAGAGTAAGGTTATATCTAACTTTAGCCTCTGCCAAACCTCTGGGGACTGTGGACTCTGTGCACACTGTACCTATTTGGGAACAGTATATACAGAGCCACTTTCTTACAACATTGGCACCTGGGCACTTCCCACCCTTCTGATGAGGTGGATTACCACAACGATAACACATTTGTTTTTTTGGTTTTTTTTTTATTCAAAGGTTTTTATTGCATTTAAACCATAACAAGAATTAACAGAACATCCCAGTTCACAATATATCTCTATAAATAGCACATACAGACCAGACATTATGCAGATGCGTAATACATAATATATCTTAAAGCTGTTACCATTTTCTTTATCATAGCACAACATGTCTATTTATACCATATCAGACGTCAACAAATCTGGATTAGAACGCAAGTATTCTGTAAGCGGCGACCAATATTCTTTGGGTCTGGAGGCTATCGGTATTTCTTCCTCATATGTTTTTAAAGTGTCTTTACAATATACTAGGTCAGTTAACCACTGTTTCTTATTAGGTGACCTCTTACTGTCCCAGTATATGGATACCCGTCTTTTGGCCATCAATAACGCTATTGCACATAGTTTGCGTTTCGTAGATTTTAAATGTTCCACTATACCCAGCAGGCATATCTTCACTGAGCAGTCTATCTGTATTTGCAATATTTACTTAAGGTCGTCGTTATATCCTCCCAGTATTTGCTCATTTTTGTGCAGCTCCATGCCAAATGCATAAAATCGGCATTGTCTGTAGCGCATCAGCGGCATCTAGCCTCAGTCCTTAATCCGCATTTTTTTAACTTGAGTGGGGTGTGGTATGTTTGATGTATGTACTTGTAATGAATGATGCGCAGGTTACCATTTGGTGTCAATAAGGATATTAATGCACAGCAGCTATGCCATTCCTCCTCACATAGAGGTATTTCTAATTGGGCATCCCAACGATCTCGTGCTTTACTGGTGTCATTTGCCATATCATCCTGTAGTAGCTTATATAATGTGGATATCATGTGTGTATTATACAGGCTTGTAATGATCAGTTGCAACACCGCCAGTGTCGGCGGCTCCACAGGGAATATGGGGTATAAGTCTCTGATGGCCCCCCGCAGTCTATGATATGTAAATTTAAAAAGGAGCGTTTGATTACGGATGTAACTGAGGTCTGACTCTTCAATAAACCTACCCTCGATGTATAGGTCTCCCATAGTGGTTATGCCGACTTGTTGTAACATCCCCATACCACTACCTGTGTGTGTCACTGTTAATGCTGGATGATGATGTAGTGGGAGGGCTGGTGCATAAAGTGGTAACTTCTGCGTCAATTTCCCCATGCGTTGCCATGCAGAGTTTGTGGTTTTTATTGTGTTAATTTCATTTCTAGTGACATGTGGTCGAGGATGTGGCAGGATACAGCGTAATGGGAGTGGGTGCGCGTCCCCATCTTCGATTGCAGTATGAGATAAGTATCGTACCGGATGAAACCAGTAATGCGCATATTGCGCTTGCGCACATAGGTAATAGAGTAATAGATCCAGCACCGCAAATCCACCCTTATTGTAAGTCAACGTCAAAGTCTGTAATTCAATGCGAGCTATTTTCCCGGCCCATATTCGCCGGGTTATGTTTGTAGTGAGTCTCTGAAAGACAGTTGCAGGTGGTTGTATTGGTATATTGTTGAATAGATATAATAGCTTGGGTATTATCACCATTTTTACAATGGCCATTCTATCCGCCAGCGACAATGGTAGGCGAATCCATCTGTTTATTTTCTCTTCAAGTTTAGTGATTGTGGTTCCATAGTTTACTCGGAGCACTACCTCGGGATCTTTATGGTACCAGATACCAAGGTACTTAACCGGTTCTGTCTGCCATTCCAATGGAAACTCTACTTGGTGCGGCTTAGTTTTGTCTGTGAGAGGGATAATGGTGGATTTACCCCAATTTATTTTTAGGCCAGATTGTCTACAGAATTTAATATATTCACGCAGCAAAGGGGATAAATGTATGTGCGGTTCTCTTACATATAGCACCATGTCATCTGCGTACATGGATATCCCAATTGGGCGCTGTATAAACCGTAGTGCCGTGTTCGCATGTTTTTGACGTATCTTACAACCCAAAGGTTCCAGTGCTATAGCAAATAACAGGGGCCACAGGGGACATCCCTGTCTAGTACCACGCTGTATTTGTATTGGGCCTGAAACATGTTGGTTAACTTTTATTCGCGCCACCGGTTTGGTGTAGAGATTTTTAATCCATGTCATAAGAGTAGGAGGCAATCCCATTTTCTGCAATACCGTGAATAGATATTCCCACTCTACTGAGTCGAAGGCTTTGGCAGCGTCTAATAACACTGCCGCCGCCTCCAACTCTGGATTGATTTGGTGAGATAATGCAAATAACGTACGTATGTTATGAGATGTGGATCGGTTGGGGATGAACCCTGACTGATCTGGCAGTATTATGTTTTGCATCAGTGGCTGTAATCTTGTGGCTATAATTTTCGCAAAAATTTTGGCGTCTGTATTTATTAATGACAACGGGCGATACGAGTCACAGGTAGTGGGGTCTATATCTGGTTTTAACAGTGCTATGATGAGTGCTTCCCATAGTGTAGGTGGCAGGATCTGTTTATCGTGCGCATCCCCATACATCTCGACTAAATAGGGGCACAATAGTTCTACGTACGTCTTGTAAAACTCCCCAGTGAACCCATCCGGTCCAGGGGCTTTACCATTGGGAAGTGTTTTTATGGCCTCTGTAACTTCCTCAATAGTGATCGGTTGCGCTAGGTACTCTCTCTGGTTGTCTGAGAGCCAAGCAATGGTTATATCCTCTAAATATTCGAGGATTTCCTGGTTGTTGGCAGTGTTGCGTGTTGCATAGAGCTCCTCATATGTGTTCATGAAGGCTTTTAAAATATTTGCTGTGTCATATTGCTGTGTACCTTGTGCATCTTTAACGGTGGTGACCACATGTGTAGTGCGTGGGCTATAGGTTTTCTGTGCCAGGATGCGTCCTGATCTACCTCCCTCTCCATAGGTACGGGCAATTTGGTGATGTGAGACATATTTGATCTCATCATTTGCTAATTCTTGATATTCGGACAATAGTTCTTTTATGTCTCCCAGTATGGCTGCGTTCTTTGTGTATTCAAATTCCGTTTCAAGCTGCTTTATTTTACTTTCACAATTATTCAGTTGGGTGCGTATATCACGCAAAATTCCAGCATTAGTGCTAATGCAAACACCACGCAATGTGGCTTTAAAAGCTTCCCACAATATACTTGCATCTGCCACCGAATTTTTGTTAATTTCAAAGTATTCCTCTATTGCTTTATGTATTGCGGAGTTGTACAGTGGGTCTAACAGTGCCTTGGCATTAAACCGCCAAATATAAGAGGGTGGTGTGTAATGCGGCAGATTTTGTGAGATTACTATGGGTTTATGGTCTGATAATGTCTTAGGAAGGTGCTGTATGTCACAGATCCATGTGCTTGCTGTTTCCGTGGCCAGACAATAATCTATTCGTGCCCAACTATTATGATACATAGAGACGCATGTGCCCTCTAGCCTGCCTGGGTTGTGAAGCCTCCAGACATCTAACATTCCAAATTCAGACATACCATCCTTCATCGTTTTAACAGCTTGTTTATGTGGTTCTTTGGTTTTGCCTGATCTGTCTTGTTCGTCGTTTAGTGAGAGATTTAAGTCTCCCCCCCAAAGGATATCTATTGATGGCAATTGTCGCAGTCTGCTCCAAATGTCTCTGAAGAATTCGGGGTCGTCTGTGTTTGGGCTATATGTGTTGACCAGACCCACCCGGGTACCCCGCAGATGGCCTGTGATTATCAAATATCTTCCCTTATCATCAGTTATCGTTTGGTCTATTAAAAATTGTGTGCCTTTCTTTATAAGTATAAGAACCCCTCTAACGTATGATGAGTAGGAGGATTTTAGTACTGCTTCGGCCCATCTACTGCCCAGTGGACTCATACTATCTTTTGCCAGATGGGTTTCTTGAAGCATTGCTATTGCGATTTGATGTCTATCTAAATATGCAAATACTTGTCTTATCTTCCGGGGATTATTCAATCCCCGAACATTCCATGTTAATATGCGCAGTGGTGATGTACCTTTTTTATTTTCCATTGTGGACCACGTGTCTGACTAAACTGTTATTTTCCATGTGTTTCGCAGTATTTATATCCTGCAAAGTGTGTTGTAGTCTGGTATTACAGCATGTGGTGCTGCATGTGCCAACATAATAGGTTATACATTGTGCGTCTGTGTCTGGGAAAACATTAACATCCCTTCTTCCCCCACCCACTTTAGCATCCCAATTATGCCAAAGACATATCCCTGTAAGCAAAAATAGGAACATCATAACGTTTCTGGGGAACACCCACTTAGGGGCCGCTAAGCACACGCCTTAACATCCGCATGGCGGATGCGGCCGGAACATTTTAGATTATCTGGTTACCTTAATACTGTTAACATTAATGCAAATGTTTATCCATTCGTCTCAATATGAAGTATAAACTATATACTTTCGATATATATTCTGAACTAGTATATACCGTTTATGGTCTTATGGATGACAATCAATTTAAACATATGCATATATATCTCTAGCTAGTCGCACTCCATTGACTATTTTTCTACCATACTCTTCGCCACTCTCCACTGTGGCTATGATCCTCAGTTGCAACTTTTTACAGAGGCTGTACCTGTAGGGTCCATTAGTGTCTTAGCGTCCATGTTTGGGAATAGTCTTGCCTGTTCTGTACATAATACTTGTACTCTTACATGCCTAGGTTTATAATAGCCCATGCCCAATAACGTATAGTTATTCGTCTAACACAGTGTAGTCTATTTATTAAATGAGTGTCCTGCATCCATGTAGATACCGCCTCTCTTTAGTTATGGTAACTGTGTATAGACTGTCTAGGATCATCTTGTCTTTGTTGTATATCTATAGACATATGCAATCATTGTATGTCCTCATTACTTGTTAGTGTCTCTCCGGGAGGCACTTACGCCATCTTTTAGTTATTTAGACAGATTGTAGCTGGTTACACAGTTCATACCTGGGATTTTAGATATTGTCTCAATGTCCGTGTAAACTGCTAATTAATTTCGTACAGTTTGTTGTACCGTGCTCTCTGCTGGATGCATTTTATATTGACAGCATAGAACCCGCAACAGCTTTCCCCCCCCTCACTTTTAACTCAGTCTTACCTGTCGGCGGATATTGTATACCCAACTTGCCACTGCCTCTGTCTGATTGTGAAGAAGAGGAGGCTTGATCCTTAGTTTTTCGTTTGGTGGAGGTGTGTTTTAGGAAGTCCTGAACGGCCCTCAGCGTAAGGAGTATTTTTGTTCGTCCGTCATGCGTGATGCGTAGTCTTGCGGGGTAAAGCATAGCGTAGGGTATTTCCAATTCTCTGATCTTTTTTTCACAGCTGTGAACTCTCTACGCGCTGTTTGTACTGCCTGCGTAAAGTCTGGGTAAAATGAGACTTCATAGTTTTGATATATGACCTGTTGTTTTTCACGCGCTAGCCGCAGTATGGCATCTCTGTCTCTATAATTCAGCACGCAGGCTATTATTGGTCGTGGGGGGGTTCCTGGGGGCGGCGGTGGAGCCAAGGATCGATGTGCTCGTTCGATAACGAGCAATGATGAAAAGTTTTCCGCTCCAAAGCAGTCCTGCAGCATTTTGTCTATGTACGTTTCAAACCTCCCAGTGTTTGCGCTTTCTGGTATTCCCATCACGCGTATATTGTTCCGGCGTGACCTCGCCTCTAAATCTTCATTTTTATTTTTAATGACCTCCAGTAGTTTCTCCATGGTGGCACATTTGGTGGCTGTGTCGTTGGATAAATCTTCAACTGTCGAAATTCGCAGTTCCGCTGCATCGAGGCGTTCGCCTTGTTTGTCCAATTTTGCCGCCATGTGGTCTACTCGTAGCGTTAGGTTGTCGATCTTCCCATCGATTGCTTGCAGGCTTTGTTGAATTGCGCTTAGAGTAGCTTCCATGTTGGATCCTCTGGCGCCTTCAGAATCCAGTTCGGTATCTGAGTGTGCTTGCGTTGGCTTGGGCGTGCGTCGCATATCAAAAGATAATTTAGGTTGTTGTTTATCGGGTTTGCCCATGTTGGTGGACCTCGTGGAGTGCCTTAATACTCAAGGAATAAGTAGAGTAGTACGCTGTTGCAGGGTAGTGCAAGTGGTATTCTTGGTGAGTGTCGCTGTGGCCTGCAGCCTTATGTCGCCATTTCTCATATGAATTTACAATTAGAGCGTGTGCGTATTTCGAGTACTTCCCAATGTGCTAATGCCTGGCGGTCACCGAGCTCCATGCCTGGGATCGCAGAGGCGATCTCTGAGATCAGGGCAGTAGCACGATGTCAATCCCCTAGCTAGCGCCTAGAAGGTCGTCAAAATGCTTCGATGTGGTGTCTGAACCAGCTTTGACTCTTACTTATGCTGAACGCATGCAGTCCATCCAGCAGTGTAGCCCATTCTCACATAAGGCACCTCGTTTCCGCGCCCCAGGTGGTCTCAAGACGCATCTCCTGTGCAGCAGTATTTGGGCGTGATGTCGCAGCTGCGTGGTGCTCTCAGTGTCGTCTGTTAGTCACCGTAGTGCCCCTTCATCTGTTGTCGACCGCTCTGTGCCTATTTCTTTTCTGGGCCACCCCTTTGTATTATGTGGACTTCCAGTGCCACGGTATGTTAGATCGTTACAGTGGCGTTGCGCCCGCGCCGCTCCGCCATTTGCTTTTTCCGAATGTGCGGTATCGTTCCACCAGCACCAAGTCCCCAAGTGCCTCAGAGGTGTGTATATATAATTTTGCAGCCAGTATGTGGGATTACCTCACGTTGTAGGGTTCACATGCACTCACCCTCCAGTCCGCAACTGGACAGCGGGCCGATCAGGGTCGGGCGGTATCGCTGCTCTGCTCAGGGAGACCGGCGGCCGCCATCTTGTTTTGCGCACCGATCTTCACAAGTGCCGTCCTCAAAGTTAATTTACAGCCGTATCATGCCTGGGACCCACCTCGTTCCAACATATTACAAGTGTGCCAGCGTTCCGATGTTTAATTATGGAGGAATGGCATATTTCCGGTACCCTTCTGCAGGTATTTTATGGCAGATGTTTGTTCCGGGCCGGCGGAGCTGCACTAATGTGCGGCCATTTCGCTGCGCGCACTCTAGCGCCCCCAACACATTTGTTTGTTGGAATAGTCTGACACATTTTTTTCCCACAGAGTGGTTTTTCCCTGTAGTATTCCTAGGACCAGAATAACGAAAATCGATTTGTTTACCCTTAGTATTACCTATAACAACATTTACAGACTCAAGAGTTTTGTCTTCTAATTCCTTCAGCGAAATTTGGGAAGTTTCAATACTTTTTGCTATTTTGATTGTTTCATCCAGAGTAGGATTACTAAGGGGCCGATTATGATGGCGGGCGGACTTTGTCCGCCCGCCATCGCCCCGGTAAATGGGACCGCCCGCTATGTGTGCGGCGGTCCCGCACATGTGATTAGGATGCCACCGCCACGGTGGCGGTGGCATCCCATTTCCAGCATTGTGGCGGGCGGTGCTCACAACACCGCCCGCCACAGTGCTGGAAATGCATGTTGTGCATCTGCATGCACAACGTGACAGGCACCGCGCGGTGCCTGCCATGTTGTATGTGCAAATGCAGGGGGTACCTATGCACCCCCCAAAATACCTGCAGGCCCGCTACGGGCCCCCAATGTCAGGGACCGCAAGCCTTTCCATGGCGCCATGGAAAGGCTCATCACCGCCGGCATCATAATGTGGATGGCGGTGTCTTGCAGACACTGCCACCATATTAATCCCTTTTCCGCCCGGTCGACTGATCGGCCGGGCGGAAAACATGCGGACGGTCTTTCCGTCCGCTGGGGTCCCCTCCGCCATGGTAATATGGCGGGGGGAATTTGGTGGCGGACGGATGAAAATGGCAGGCGGATCGCCACCGCCATGCGGGCGGTGGCGATCCGCCCGACATCGTAATCGACCCCTAAGAGACAACAACTTCTGACGGATGTGTTTGTCCTTGCACTGGCATACAAATTGGTCTCTGATTAACTGATCTGTAAATGCTTCGAACTGACAAACAGAGGCCAGCCTGCGGAGTACAGAAATGTATGAGTTTACATCTTCTCCTTCACCTTGATGTCTCTTAAAGAATTTGTGACGTAAGACCATGAGACTCGGTTGTTTATCGAATCTCATTTTGAGTTTTGTTCTGGTGTCTTGATAGCCGTCAATGTCATCATCTGGAAGGGGAGGAATTTCAGGAAGGTGCTTAAAAATAGACCTACCCTCAAACCCCAAGGAATGGAGAAGAAGACATTTTTTGCGCTCACTGCTGAATCTGGAAGCACCAATTGCTCCGAGATAGGTTTTGAAAGCATCAAACCAAATCTCCCATCGAACAGGAGGTTCTCCTGGAGAGTCCAGGAATGAAGAAGGAGGAGCAACAGATTGCATTGTCAGGAAGAGAACGAAAAAAGAAGGTAAATAATGAAATAGAATGTAGCGAAAATGGAAAAGATAAGATAAAACAGCAAAGGACAGACCATGCAGGAGAGGAAGTGAAAACACTAGAGAGAGACCCGTAAACACGTAAACACAATACTAAAGAGATGTGTAAATCACTGTGTGACAATTCGCTCAGTAGTGTGCAGATCACAGTGTTGAGTTCCGCTGTGCAAGAATAAAGTGTGCGGATCACCGAGTGAATATCCGCACTTAAAGTAGGAATATGATAGCCGAAATGGTGTGCAAATCACCGCAGTGGGATTCGCATGTGTAAACCTCAAATACAATGTGCAGATAACAGTTCGTAAAACAGTGCCAATAAAGTACAAAAAAAAAACAAGAGTATGCCAATCACTGTGACTGGTTTGGCGTGAGGCACAAGAAACCAGAGTTTGTAAATGTATTTAAAAACAAGGGTGTGCCAATCACCGTGACTGGCTTGGCATGAGACACAGAATGTAACTGTATTTAAAAACAAAGGTGTGCCAATCACCGTGACTGGCTTGGCATGAGACACAGGATGTAACTGTATTTAAAACAAAGGTGTGCCAATCACCGTGACTGGCTTGGCATGAAGTACAGGGGATCTTATAGAAATAAGAATATAAAACTGTATTGGTGTGTGGATCACCGTAATAGGACCCACAGTAGTATGCAATTGTAGAGTATAGCACTTCCCTGCACTTCGATCTGACAGAAAACACGGGAGAAAAGACGTGCCGATCGTCGTGACTGGCTTATACTGAAGTATTAGAGTGCAGGCTGAAGAGATAGCGTTACTAGGCAACAGCGCTAGTTGCCAAGCGTCGGTGAAAACTTTCATCGAATGATGACTGTGACGTCAGAATCATAATGGCCGACCAGCTCAGCCAAAGTTATGCGTGAGGTGTCCCATGCGTGCGACCAGGCAAAGTCAGGCAGATTTGGGCCTACCGCTGAGCATGCGCACGGCGAGTACGTCAGGCAGAGACAGGCAATACGGGGAGGCCCAAACAATGCGCAGATACGATGTGCAAAAGAAGCTGATTTGCCAATAGTTCGTGCGGAAAACGGAGCGGGTGAGGCTGAATTCAGTAGCGAAGACAGGTGTAAAAGAAATCACTTGTCACAGATAAGACATGCGTGGCTGCGCATAAAGGGACCTTGGAGGCGGTGCACTGAGAGAATTGTCCGAGGGGCGCTTAGAATATGGAAAATAAACTTTCTTACCACCGAAGAAGGTAGGAGCCTTCAGTTTTCTTTAGTAGAAATGTGGTTTTGAAGAATGCACATGCAGGTCCAGCGTGTTGCCGTGTAGCCAGGTCGTCGCCACAATTTTGTAGTGATGAACCAGGCACAGTGTTGTAGATTTTGATGAGTTTATTGGTAAACAGCTACACGGCAGACAGGAGACATAGGAAGATCTGCATCCAGCTTCAACCGCCCTCCAAGCCTTTTGAATAAGGCAAAACCCAACAACAAGGCAATCAGGCAACAGTAGAACATTCTCACAAGCATTAGAACATTAGGCTGCAGCATAAGGCCACAGCATGAAGAAAGCTAAGGGAGAGAATACAACACACTGCCACAGAATTTAGTCCTCAGCTGCTGCCTAATTCCAGTGGCCCTGTCTATACCACAGACAGATTGTCACAGAGTTCACTTTAGACAATCCTCTCACTTTCCAAAGGAAGAAAAGTAAACAACATTTTCACGTTAAAAAAAAGCAATTTGTCAGAAGACAAACTGACATTTAAAATGTTTTGGACCACGCAGCAAATGAAACAAGATAAAAAGTGTGCCAGCTGCCTCGCTCATTTGAGGGGGCCAAAGATTATTCTGGGCTGGCCTGTCCCTCAAATGTCACCCTGGCTACGGCCCTGAACATATGACGAAAAGGAAAAAAGAAAGAAAACACATAGCCAGGAAGGAAATTACTGCACACAACATGTATTATGGCAAACGTACATGAAATTCTCTATGTACTTGTCAATGAATGAATGAATGAATTGGCATTTATAGAGCGCATGGCTACCAGAAGGCCTCCCAGCGCTAGGAATAGAGCCAACCCAGATGACCGGCTTTAAACAACCGGGAACAAGAACGTTTTCAGTTGTCTACGGAAGGACATATAATCGTCCTCCAAGCGAATGTGATTTGGAAGGGCATTCCAGCTCTTGGAGGCTATGTAGGAGAATTGTCTACCCCCACTCCTAGACCTATATATTCTGGGGACTACCGCCAAACGTTTATTTCCAGAGCGCAGGGCTCTGCTAGGACAGTGCGGAGTAACAATGGACTGCAGGATAGGTGGACCCTTGGAGGCAAGAATCTTGTGAGTAATGCATAGGGACTTGAACTGGATCCTCTCTGCAACTGGAAGCCAGTGAAGTGCGGCAATAGATGCTCGTGCAGATTCTCTGTGGGGGGTCTGTGGGAGGAGTCTAGCTGCACAGTTCTGCACAGTCTGGAGCTTTTTTATCGTTGAACATGGGGAGCCTAGATACAAGGCATTTGCATAGTCCAGACGAGAAAGAATTAAGGCTTGGACCAGCAACTTCCTTGCCTTAAATGGCAGCAGGGGAAGAATTTTCCTAACCATCCTAAGTAGTCCATAACAGGTTCCTGCTACCTTCCGGGATTGTTCCTTCATATCTAGATTGTGATCAAGCCAATAAAGGTTGCTCCAACATGTGTAGAAGTGTCATGTAAGTGCTCATGCAAAGTGACATGTGAAAGGTATGGTGACTGAAGATATAAAATACAATAAAAAGGTCGGAATTAGCAGTGCTCAAGCCGCCTGCCGGCTGTATGTTAAGTGTAGTTCAGTCCAGATCACAAAGGGCAACTAGAAGGATCTCTTAGAAGTCCAGTGGGGAAATTAGGCCTTTAATCAAGACACCTAAAGAGCGTTGACGTTTCATCCTGATGTATCGCGGTTCCTTGTTGTGTGAACATCCAACACAGTCCTGCCTTTATTTGCATTCTGGTACTTGCAGTCCTCTATTAGATTGGGAAAGTAAAACCACAAGATCAAAATGCAGAGATCAAATCAGGAATGGATGAACTTCCCAACCTGTCACGGGACACATTTAATGCATGTAGTTGCTGTATGCTTTTAAATTATTTTATTTGTCTAGTTATTTGGCTGCTAATTGTTGGAATTAAGTTTATGCACATTTGCAAGCTCTGATGTCATGCCATGTCGTGTTATATGTTGATTTGAAGAGTGCTTTATCACCCAGAAGGATATCCCCCGCTGAGTAGCCTAGCCAAACCCACAGCCTTGTGGGACTACTCGAAAAGCTAGGTCATCAGCTTCTCGCAGAATTTAAGAAGTGAGGAGCATGCTCTTAAGTGCAGTGACAGGCCATTCCATGCTTAAGGAGCGATGTAGGAGAAGGCTCGACTGGCGGAACTGGATTTCCATATACGTGGGATAGGTGCTAGTTAATAAGGATTTAATAATGCAAAGTAGTTTGGCAGTAACATGGGCTGAAGAATGCCCAAGGGCAGCGTGCTCAAGGTTTCCTCATAGATGTGTTGCTAGTTCATAAGATCAAGATTTTAATTTGGCTTTCTGGTATGTGTAGCCCTTTTTTTATAAAGGTACAGACTATTGGTATAGAGAGGATGTCATTAACCATAATGCACGTAAGGACAATGGGTCCCCTTGTCCGTTGGTTGAGTAGTGAAAGACATGCATTATTGGGTAGAGGGACCCCTCAAGTCTCTAGGGTACGGTGCTACTGCACCTACTGCACTACTGATAGCAATACCCTAAGATAAACAGGATTACAAGTACCAGAAAGCAAAGAAAATACTGACCTGAAAGTGTTACTCACACATTAAATCACGGTGATCA
This sequence comes from Calotriton arnoldi, assembly GCA_963921515.1. Taxonomy (NCBI): domain Eukaryota; kingdom Metazoa; phylum Chordata; class Amphibia; order Caudata; family Salamandridae; genus Calotriton; species Calotriton arnoldi. Next base: position 95,615 of record CAWUFW010002849.1, read on the forward strand.
GAGAGCTTATTTGAGGCCACATACCTGAAAGAATAATATTACCCTTAAAATGTAAAAATGAGGCTGTTACATAAAGTCTGGCTCAGCTCTGGGGAGATATTAAAAAGCACCAAAAATACCTGTGTGAAAATCAACAGAAGGTTCAGCACATTGCCACAGTGGGCATCAAACACAACCCCAGTACTTGGAGTAGATGCAGCAAAATGCCACTTTACAGATGTTGTTATGCCATTAATAAAAGTGAAAGATTTCTAATTAGTTTATGGTCCTACTGAATTTTGACTTTTGTTTTTCCGTTTATTGTGGTATTATGATCCAATTTAGGCCCAGAGAAGCAGAGACACATGTCTGCTTTTTAGTTATCTGTTCTTCTCAATTTGTGCTTCAGGTTAGTCATTAACATTCTAATTCCTCATGCCCTTTCTTCCCCTCACTTTCAGCCTTGACCTCGAGCCCAAACCTGCGGTGTGAAGTGCCCCAGTATTAGTTGTTCTGAAGTTCACAAGCCCAGAAATGACTGCTTAGGTGCTATCAGAGGAAAATCTGAATGAAAACTCGATGAAATACTTTTGTGACTCACCCAAGGGCAGGACTGCTGCTTGTGAGTATTGCTTCTCACCAAGCTTAGCAGATGACTCCATATCTCCAAGGTTGAATCGCTCCATTCCTTGCCTTTTATTTAAAAGTGTAATGCTTCTGGCACTTGCAGGTTTGCTTTCCATCATTGAAACTAAGTGGACTCAAGAATATGATTACAGTCACTGGTAACAGGGAGAACCAGAACTGGAGCATTAAGTCACTGAGTAACCTTATTTATCGCTCCCTGCTTCTGTCTTGGCCAGCTGCATCTCAAATCTTTGAGTATTTCACTGTTGAATTCCAGCATCCCAAGCAGAGAACTTGTACCTTGTAAGTCAAGCCTACTCTTTGCATCATTTTGTTTCCATTAGCTCAAAAACAGTGTCAAAGTATGTCTTGTGTGGACAATTACCTACCCATCTTTATTTACATTTTGGGCCTCATTTATGAAAAGTGACGCAGCGCTGTGAGAAAACAACGATGCGTCACTTTTCATTGCGCCCTCCTTGCGACACCAATGATGCGTCATATTTACAGTATGACGCATCATGTCGCAAGGAGTTACAGATACGTCAGTAATTCTGACGTATCTGTAGGCGCAAAAATGACGCATTGCTGGAGTGTGTCACAAAAGTGACGCAACTCCAGCAATGGGTCATTACAGATGGGCAAGTCCCATGTGAAATGTACCTGCGTCAGTCTTACACCTGCCATGAGCCAGGCGTAAGAAAGTGACGCATTTGCGTCCTAGAAGTGGTGCAGTGAAATATTATAGATTTCACTGCGTCACTTCTACGACCCTTTTGTGCGTCGGAACGCCCCCCCTGCATACATTATGGCGCAGGTATAATGTGGCGCAGGGGTTTACAAAGTGACGCATCTCGGTAGATGCGTCACTTTGTAAATATGGTGCAACAAGGCTAATTTTTTACGCCGCTGGTGCGTCACAAAAAGTGACGCACCGGTGGCGCAAAAGTGACGCAAGGGCTCATAAATAAGCCCCATAGTATTTATTATTCTCTTGAAACTACATCAGATCATATATTTGCCACACCTTGATTCCCACCCCATGGTCCTTTTCTACAGTAGGTTTTGGAATTTTTCTTAGCATGGTAATGGTTGCCAAATGCAATTATTTAAATGTTGACTGGATTTGAGCTGCAAACAAGGTTGGAAAAAGTTTTCATGCAAGCACTTTAACGAATTCATGTAGGCCAGCCCTTAGTCTATTTGGGCTGCTTGGTAATGTATGATATATTCAGAGGTTTATACGTTTATGTACACATTTTTGTGAAAAAAACTTTCAGGTCAAGCAAAATTCTATTCACAAAACAATTGAAATGAATAAAAATATTTAATTTCTCAAACACTATTACATATGTACACACTGATACGAAATGTGTTTATTGGCCCATTTGTTAGCTACTTTTAAATACATCTAAACAATCTTAGTCAATGATATATCTGGGGTTATAGAAAGGATTGTGCCACTTGAATGAGAGTGGCTGCAGGTTCTCTCAAAGATTTCCCTGTGAAGGAGGGGTTACATAGGGGGCTCTTCATTTAACATTTACATTGGTGTTCCCTGATGCAGCCGTCAACTGACGAGTCAAAGAGTGTTTTCTGAAGGACTGTCTGAGATATATGAATATTCAGAGTTATTAAAAATGTGGGGCTTTGGATTACACCTCCTGCTCCAGCTAGAGTCTATGAATTTGAAAGGTCCTACAGCAGCAGTTTTTACCTTCGATGGAAATTATTATGCATTAATGGGAATGTTCGAGGAGGCATTTAAGGAGGCTTGTCTGTCTTTTCTTCTTTCTCCCAGCAAGTTTCTAATCCTTATCTCACATCCTTCTAGAATGGATGACGGGATGTCAATATGGGCCAGGATTTCAATTACAATTTATTTATTGACTGTTCGAATAATTAAAATCATTACAGTAAAATATACACTGCTATTCGCCCCCCCTCCCCCACCCCCACTATACGATCTCATGGATATCAAAACTGCAAAGTCCCCCGTCACACATTTACTCTTATGTTAGTATAAATTGCGCTTGCAGATGGAAAAAAGCAGCAGATTGGGATACCAAACCATTTGTTGATATGGACATGTGCTCCTGTACAGTTGATTATGTGACCTACTATCGAGCAGGTCACATCCTAGAAGAAGTAAGTAAAATGTAAAAGTCCACAATTACTAATGGCTGAGTGTCAAGTTAGGCCTGTACGTTTTGTCCTTGAATGAGGCATCCTTAAACTCATAAATAAATAAAGAGGTAAAACATCCAAAGTTATTTTAACTGGCAGTCAAGTGAGGCCCTTGCTGTACACACCTTCTAAGCATGATAGTAACATACTGTACTGTGACATAGAAGGGATAAATTGCGAAATGCTAATTTAAAGTGCAAGGAGGAGTTTGTTGGACTTTTCACTTATGTGCCTTTAGATAGTTTCATTTTCAGGATAAGTTGTGTCTTTGTGTCACACCAGATGTTGGCCTTCACTAGTTGGAACCAGTGACTTTGCCATTTTACTTACCATGTGCCCAGTCGACTGCCACATCCTGCTCAGAACGTACCACTAGGAGGGCTTCAGGTACCATCACCAGTAGATTGCATTTCTTGTATTTCTGTCTGTAGGCTTTTGGTGAAATTAATCTGTAATAATATGTTCCGATTTAACAGTTAAGGCTTTAGGCGTGAAAGTCATGTTACAACACTGCTGTTGGTGCTGCTCTCTCTGAACTCCCTGTCTTAACTCACATGAACACGCAGGGTAGTTTCTGTTTTCACAGGTGCTTTTGTCAAATCAGAGCCCACTAGACCTCTGGCTATTATGTTTAGCTACAGTGTTTAGAGTGGTTGGAAGCTGCTAGACCCACTTCTGCTCCTCGGGATGTCTGTTAATCCTAAATGTTGGAATTGGACTCACAAGGGTAAATTCCAAAGTTAATTGTGAGTTTCACTTCCTTATACCACCTTGACCCCTATTATGATTTGGCCAGAGCAGAAATAAAACGTTTTCGTGTGTTAATTCTGGGCCATGTATTATACATTTTCCCCTGCATAAAAAGACCCAGAAAAACAGCACCGCTTCTTATCAGATGTGATTTCACAATCGTATGAAAAACCACACCAGTATTATTGGATGAATATATGTGTTCACACCTGTATTTCCAGACCCGATAAAATGAAGGGACCAATATTTGCAGGTTATTGAAGAATGACCATTCCTAGGTACTGCGGAAGTGAAAATGTAGATTGAATTAACACCGAAAAGTTCCACCTGCTCATTGCATGTGCTAAACCCGCACCGAACACAGGAAATCACTAACAAATGACTTTTTGGAGTAAAATAATGATTAACATACAATATAACAATATATACAGTGCAAAGAAGTGAACAAACAGTTGTATTGAAATGTTAAGACCACATAACATTCATACACAATTGGGCAAGATGACGGACAAGGAGCGGTTTTAAGCACGGGTAGTCAGTCTGCGTTACAAAAAATACTTTGAGAAACTACTGAGGAAGGGCACAGTGGCCTCTGTTTCATACTGGATGGAATTCAAATGCATGTGCATCAACTTCTAGCGTTAACAACAACAGGACACAAAGGGCATTGGCATAGCCGTTTCCTAGGAGAAAGACCGGACTCCAGCGAGTTTCACTGACCCCCTGGACATGACAAATATAACACATTGTCTTGATATGGACAGCATTAAACACCTAATTGTTTATATTGATGATGACTTACTCTCAACTATTGGTGCACATACTGCCATGACCCCTTATAAAGTTACTATCCGTACTACACTTTTTTGCAGGACCCAGCACGCACACTGAATGCCATGGCCTTCAGCAAAGTACTGGGGCAGGCCCTGACTGCAATACTCAGATTACCCTCACAGTATATTGTGTTTCAAACATAACCCCCAAGCAATGCAACTAAAGAGATATTTTATGAAATTGCTGGATTTTTTTATGTAGCAAGTGCATTGCGCTGCATGCAAGTTAGATTTTTGGCACCCATGTATAGAGACTGTAAAATGCAGCATATAATCAAGTTGCAAATGATCTGTGGTGCAGACTTGCTCATCACCCATTACTTTGCATGCTTACTGAATCAACTCAAGATTTCATAATAGTGAGAAAGAGCTGATTACCCTACATGTGTCATGGCCACCATCTTTTTAGAGTCAGGAGTTTCACAGAACATCCCAGGAGCTTGGTCTTTTTGGGTACGTTCATGGAGATGCAAAAACACAGTTCCCAAAGCTTTGAGGGCAGGGTGAGGCGCAAGTGTTAAAATGTAATTGAACTCTAATGATCAAACATAATTTAAGACTGTTGGTAAAAGGAAGCAAGGATGTCAACTTATTGCTTAAAACTAGACTTTGAAAGCACGTTACAGTCTATCTGGAACAATCCAGAAGGTTCTGGAACAAGATAGACAGTTCAGGGACAAACCAGAAGGTTCTGGAACAAGCCATTAATTAGACATTGACAGCCCGTGGCAATCCATCTGGAACAAGCCAAAATGTTCTGGAACAAGCCAGGAGGTTCTGAAAAAGCCATGCGATGGTGGCAGCCATCTTTGATTTCAGGAGGGTATAAATACTACTCCCTTGGACCACACCCTTTGCTAGGCAATCAGAGTTCAAGTAAAGATATCACATGTATTTCTCCTGCTAACCCAGCTTACCTGCGCATCCAGGAAACCCTCTTCCTCTGTGAACCACACGCTTCCTGGAGAGAGTTCTTGATCATCAGCAAGAGATGTAAGAGACTAGAGAAATCTAATTACATTTGATGGTTACCTCCTTCAAGGACACACGCAAGTCAGGAATTTGAGACAAATGAGTCACAATTGAGCATCAATAAAAGAACTTGGCAGACAAAATGCAAGATACTTGATTATTTACAAGGTACTTAATTATTATTTGGGGAATTGAGCAATCTACGCTAAGTAGAGAGAGACATTACGGAAACCAAGCAGCGTGTGCTATATCCAGAGACTATTTTAATTCAAGTGAAGAAACAACCAGACGAGAAAGAACTAATGTTTTAAAGGATTCTCATGCGAATTAACAGGTATATAGATTGAGAGAGACAATGTAAATGATTGAAACTGTAAAACAAAAGCTGTAAAGATTTTTTAGAAAAACTAAATATTTGTTCTTGTTGTTGTATAGGCACTCGCACAATGAGAGGCAGATGACAGACGAGCCTGAAGGGTGATACAAGGAAGCTATCATACAGTCAACAGTTGGTTATTTTCCTATTTTTGTCCCATTCCCCTTGGTTTTCCTCCAGAATAAGTGCTGTGTGCAAATCTCTTGGTTGAGCATCAGGGGGCGTGAAAGGATATGCATCATGCATCACTCCTGCCTGGCCGGGTATATAAGGTTAGCCCCTCTCTCTTCCGCAATTGTGGTATCTGACAACATGATGGAGAGGTATCAGCAACACTGAACATGGCTTCTGAATGTGTGACTTCAACACTCATATGATGTGAATATTTTAATGCTAATGGGAATAATAAAGATGTGTATGTTCACCGCTACTCAGTTTGAAATGTCACACACAATGCATTATGGTAGTGATAGTAAGCTACTGTATTTATCTATGAAAGCAAGTACAACTTTCTATGTGATTGTAGTGCAGAAATAGAAATATGAATTGTGCATCATTGCTAAATGTAGACATGTGGCAGTGTATCCCACATGTAAATTCAAAAGCAATGATGCTGACATGTTCAATTACATCAATATGCTATTCAATGCAACTCTGACACCTCACATATTTTTTTCTTCCAGGTAACTCTGGAAATCCATCTTTGCATGAGTCAACCACATGAGCAGAAAGGGCATAAAATCAGGCCCACAGAAGAACTCGCAATACCATTGAGTTCATCTATGGTTTGCTGAAGGGACGTTTTAGATGACTAAACCACACTGGTGGACTCTTGCATATTCCCCCAAGAGTTTGTCAAATAATAATGGCCTGCTGCAGTTTGCATAACATTGCTATATTAAGGCAGGTACCCATGCCAGGGGAAGTAGAGAAAGGAAATGAAAATGGCAGTGATGGACAACAATGCTTGCATGTAAATGCTGCATGGATTCGTAATGAGATCATCACAAATTACTGTTGAAAATCAATGGCTGACATTTACTTAATGAACAATAAACTCTTTTGCACTGGCATTGTACAGGACCACTGTAGAGCACTTGTCCCGTAAATTACACTACATGAATATTTGCAATTGTGTGCATCCTTATTTCTAAATGTATCCCCAATAGGAAACCTTTTGAGATTGTACAAACTCCTATTCAACCCATGCTACTCTATTCGTACGTGCCCTGTCCTAAGTCTCTCTTCAACCCCAGCCAACAATGACCAGTGTCTGCATTGTCCAACCTCTAAAAGAAACAAATGGCAAATACGTTATATTAATGCTAATCCCTGACACGCCAACAGTAGAGACAACAAAACTATAACTTAGAAAAAATCTCAGAACATAGAACTTTCACTCTATGTATTTTTGTAGGAGGCTCTTGCTTTTGAAATAGTTGTGCAGCACATGCAGACTTCCTGTGAGGACTGTTGCACAATACGGAATATGATGTTTGTGATGGACATGATGTTGAAGGCAGTGGATAAGGGGTAGTACTGCTCTGTTACAAATTACAGGTAGACAAACGTGGGACAGCCAACATATTCAGGTCAGTTCTTTCCAATGATCTGGTGCATACCTGGATTGCTAGTGTGATGTGAAGTCATGTAGGGGAACTTGTTCCTATATGATGTTATTTCAAGAGTCCCGCAATGCAGTAACCAAGGGCCTGATGTACGACCATTGATGTTCGCGACTCGCAAATTGCATTAAATTGCGAGTCACAATTTGCGAGTCGTAACCATCAATGTACAACAGTGTCAGAGACACTGTTTGTGTTTCTCAATGAGGTCGCAAATTGCATGACTCATGCATATTAATCAGGCTGTCGCAATTTGCGACCCCATTCGGAAATGGTTGGCACTCCCAGGGGTTGTGGCCTGCTGGGGTCAGCAGACCACCATCTCTGGGACTGCTTTGTCAAAAAAGCAGTTTTTTTTAAAATGCAGCCCGTTTTCCTTAAAGGAAAACGGCATGCATTTAAAAAAAAAAAAATGAAACGTTTTTGTTTCATTCTTTTAAGGGCAGGTAGTGGTCCCTGGGACAACTGCCTGCTCTTAAAAAATGTTTGCGCACCCATTCACAAAGGGTAAGGGGTCCCCTGGGGACCCCTTCCCGTTTGCGAATGGTTTACCACCCTTTTGAAGAGGGTGGTAAACCGCAAGTGTTTTGCAACCGCAAATGCGATCGCAAAACATTCTTACATAGGGTTCAGAGTCGCTCTTAGGAAGGGATGCCCGTGGAACGCCCCTTCCTAATAGCGAGTCGCTAACCCTATTTTGCGAGTTGCTATTACATTAGCGACTCGCAAAATAGGGTTGGTACATTGTGATACCGGTTTTTGCGGTCGCAAAAGGGCAAAATGCCCCTCTGCGACCGCAACAAACTGTCGTACATCTGGCCCCATATGTCTAATAGAAGACCAGTTGGCTCTACACCTCTACCAAGTCACATAGGACCTCATTTATCATGGTTTCATGCAGCACAGCGCAACAAATCACCTTGCTGCGCTGGGCTGTGTGAAAGGGAAAGGACAGGAATGTACAGTATTTAACATAATACTTTCCTTTCCTTTCGCTGGTGCCCTTTTGGCTGCCTAGTGCGAATGAATGCACCCTTGCACCATGGTGCAAGGGTGCATGCGATGTAAGCAGGATTTGCCTGTGTTGTAATCAGGATTGAAGGGACACCTTTTTGCACAAAAACAATCTCCTGAGACATTTTCCTCTTTCTATGTATGCTGCACAATGCATAGAAAGTGGAAAAAACGAGGAAAAATAAACATATCTCTCCTCGTTATGCCTCACCTGGGGATGCATAGCATTTTGACACATTCCCAGGTCTACCAGTAATGGTAAATCTGGGAATGTGCCAAAACCCATGGGTGTTGCATGGGATTACCCACGCACCACCCATGGAATGCCTCCTTGGGGCAGAGTAACACAACGCAGCAATTTGCGCTGTGTTGCATTACTCTGCATTTATCAAGCCACTCAGGGCCACACAAGGTGGCCTTGCGTGGCTTGATAAATTATACTTAAGGGTTGTGTTGCTTCTGCACCCTATTGTGTGGCACAAAAGTGACGCAACCTTATGATATGCCCCCTAGTGTGTCCCGAATTTCATTGAAAGCACTAAATGACTGAACTTGGAATTTTCAAGTAAGACGTGAATTCCAGTCTGCAGGTCTTCCATTCTTTCAATAATACCCCCTATGTCCCTGATGAGAGTCCCTGAGAAATGGAAAGACCCTGTGGCTTGATCAGGCTCTTCATCTCTCTCACCCTCTGTCTGGGTGTCATGACTCATATTCAGGTAATGCTTCTATGAGGGATACCGTTTTGTGATTCCCTACCTCTTTCTTGTATGATATCCGCTTCTGCATTACTCATCACTGATGAAGTAACTTGTGATCTCATAGGAGTAATTCGACCTGTGAAAGTGGGTGTTGTCACACTCCCAGATGTGGTACTTCCTAAACTACATATTGTGCCAGCTGCCACTGTGTTCACTGTTAGATCTCCTGTGGTGATGACACATATGGTAGCATACATCATTGCAGAGGTTATTTGTAATAGTTTGATAGTATCAGTAGGGGTGATAGGCACTTAGGGCCTGATTATGAGTAAAGATGTCCATTGTACCGCCATACTCACCGTGGCGGTCCGACCACTGCCGCACTGCAAGCTCACCCGCAGCATTACGAGTGTGGCGGTTGGACCACCATGAGACCGCCGCTCTGCCGGGATCAATGATCCAGCTGGGCCGGAGGTCTGCAACCAGCACAAATATGCAGGAGGTACCGCTGCCGGCCCAGCCAAGCATATTCTGAGTTGCCTTTCCACCGCCCTTTTCAGGGCGGTGAGCCCGCCATGAAAAGGGTGGTGGAGAGGCAACTAAGGGGGCCCTAACAGGGACCCCTGCTGGATTTGGGCTTGGGGTTGCATGCAGGGGGGCCCATATTGTGCCCCCTCTGATCGCACCCCAGTTCCTGCACAGTGTGGTATGTATGCCACACCATGCAGGAACGTGCTGCAGACGTTGTCACTGCGGCTGGCTGCATGTTAGACTCTCCTATGAGCCTAACAGCTCACTGCCGTGAGACTGCTGCAGCACAGCCCGCCTGACCAAGATTACACTTGTAATCTGGTGGGTGGGCATACCACAGCTTTGACGGTCCTCAAGCGGACAGCACGGTGGCGGCGCTGCTGGAGGACCGTCAAAGTCGTAATCAGGCCCTTACTGACCTGCTATACTGTTGGTCAGTGCTGGTGTGGCAGTCATGGTAAATGATGTACTTGTGTCTGATTGCACAGGTCTCCTTGTGTGGCATAGGAAAGGCATTGTCCGGCTGGTTGATTGCCTCTCTTCATTATCACCCTCATGTGCATTTAGAATGTGAAATTAACATTTGGGGCCTCATTATGATGTCTGGCGGAAAGCCTCCGCCCAACAGACGGAATTTCCTAGACCTCGTCGGAACCCTTCCGACCGACTTGGTCGGTTCACAATCTGTCCGACCAATTACGATGTTCATGGTTGGAAAGTAACCACGTGGTTATTTTGAATTGGTTCCGACTGGCTCTCGGAGTATCCATGTTGGTCGGAACCGCATCATGCACCTCTACGAACAGCATTTCTGACCGACCGATTATGATGTCGATTTCCAACAGCCTTTCTGAGTCGGCCTGTCTGACACGAAAAGGCTGTCGGAAAGAGACTTTGGGGCCCCTAGCAGGGTCCCCTTCATCCTGCGGCCTCCGGTTGGGGGCCAAGGGGGTACCCAAGGGACCCCACTGTAAAACCCTGCACTGTGTGGCTGGCACCGTGGGGTGCCTGTGACTGGGTGCATGGTTTTACACACACACCCCATTTCCCCATAGGAGCCTGTGTTGTCAGGCAGAACACGGGCTCCCATAGGGAACAATGGGACTCCGACTGAGTAGTGTTCGCTCGCCGACTGCGAGTTGGTCGGTTACCGAATCCGAGACAGTGTCGGGCAGAAAGTTTCCACCTGACATCATAATGAGGCCCTTAGTGTGTGTAAATATGGGTGTGGAATTTTTTTTCATTAAGGGGTCGATTCCGATCTCGGTTGGATGGCCCTCCCAAAGCCATCCGTAGCCTTACCTTCCGACCAACTCGTTCCCGGAGCCGGTCCGTCCAAACGAGGAAGTACGATGCGCAAATGTGTCCAAATCCCGAACGACACGCACGCTCCGAATCAAGCAAGATTTTCCGTACGAGGCGTCTCCGTAAGGGCAGATTGGACCCGCCCGGAACTATTACCATAGCAGTTTCCGGCCGGGCAAGTACGATGCGCACTTCCTCCGTGCCGAACAGGTCACCACCTCCAGCACGTCACAGCATCCGGAAGAGCTGCATATCAGGTCCCATAGGCGCCACAACACGAACACCGCGTATGAGACGAAGCTGACATGTATCCGATCGCGCATGTCATCCCTGTACTGTACGCTTATGACCGAATCAACAACCGGAACCGACGTGCACGTCACAGACGGTAAGTCAGACACCTACCACCCACCAATACGTCACGATCCAGCAATAGCCAAAACACACATAGGGGGTGGATGCCCACCCCCCAGCACAGACTACCCCAGAAGGGTGGATGCCCACCCCCCCAGCACAGTCCACCCCAGAAGGGGGTCTATGTCCACCCCCCAGCACAGTCCACCCCAGAAGGGTCTATGTCCACCCCCAGCACAGTCCATACCAGAAAGGGGTCTATGTCCACCCCCAGCACAGTCCACCACAGAAGGGTCTATGTCCACCCCCCAGCACAGTCCACCCCAGAAGGGGGTCTATGTCCACCCCCCAGCACAGTCCACCCCAGAAGGGGGTCTATGTCCACCCCCAGCACAGTCCACCCCAGAAGGGTCTATGTCCACCCCCCAGCACAGTCCACCCCAGAAGGGTATATGCCCACCCCCCAGCACAGTCCACACCAGAAGGGGTCTATGTCCACCCCCAGCACAGTCCACCCCAGAAGGGTCTATGTCCAGCCCCCAGCACAGTCCACCCCAGAACGGGGTCTATGTCCACCCCCAGCACAGTCCACCCCAGAAGGGTCTATGTCCACCCCCAGCACAGTCCACCCCAGAGAAGGTCTATGTCCACCCCCAGCACAGTCTACCACAGAAGGGTCTATGTCCACCCCCCAGCACAGTCCATACCAGAAGGGGGTCTATGTCCACCCCCCAGCACAGTCCACCACAGAAGGGTCTATGTCCACCCCCAGCACAGTCCACCCCAGAAGGGGGTCTATGTCCACCACCCCAGCACAGTACACCCCAGAAGGGTCTATGTCCACCCCCAGCACAGTCCACCCCGGAAGCGGGTCTATGTCCACCCCCATCACAGTCCACCCCAGAAGGGGGTCTATGTCCACCCCCAGCACAGTCCACCCCAGAAGGGTGTCTATGTCCACCCTCCCAGCACAGTCCACCCCAGAAGGGTCTATGTCCACCCCCAGCACAGTCCACCCCAGAAGGGTCTATGTCCACCCCCCAGCACAGTCCACCACAGAAGGGTCTATGTCCACCCCCCAGCACAGTCCACCCCAGAAGGGGTCTATGTCCACCCCAGCACAGTCCACCCCAGAAGGGGGTCTATGTCCACCCCCAGCACAGTCCACACCAGAAGGGTCTATGTCCACCCCCAGCACAGTCCACACCAAAAGGGGTCTATGTCCACCCCCCAGCACAGTCCACCCCAGAAGGGTCTATGTCCACCCCACCAGCACAGTCCACCCCAGAAGGGTCTATGTCCACCCCCCAGCACAGTCCACCCCAGAAGGGGGTCTATGTCCACCCCCAGCACAGTCTACCCCAGAAGGGTCTATGTCCACCCCACCAGCACAGTCCACCCCAGAAGGGTCTATGTCCACCCCCAGCACAGTCCACCCCAGAAGGGGTCTATGTCTACCCCCAGCACAGTCTACCCCAGAAGGGTCTACGTCCACCCCCCAGCACAGTCCACCCCAGAAGGGGTCTATGTCCACCCCCAGCACAGTCCACCACAGAAGGGTCTATGTCCACCCCCCATCACAGTCCACCCCAGAAGGGGGTCTATGTCCACCCCCCCAGCACAGTCCACCCCAGAGGAGGTGGAGGGCAAACACTCCACCCCTACTCCCATGCCAAGTTTGTGTATTGTGTGCAAACATCCTGAATCAGTGACACATTCTGCAAACAAATGCAGTTACATCCATCACTCCAGTGAACCAAAGCAGATTGTGTGGTACAAACACCCAGCATTGACAAGCACATAGGGGAGTTGGGGTATCACCCCAACATCAGTGTGGTGCCCAAAAGATGAGCCCCAACTTAGCCAAGCACATAGGGGACATGGGGTATACCCCCCAAACAGTGTTGTGACCAGTAGGTGATGGGGGATCAAACACCCAGCAGTGTCAAGCATATAGGGGAGATGGGGTATAACCCCCATCAGTGAGGTGACCAAAAGATGAGTGTGGGCTACAAGCCCCCAGCATTGGCAAGCACATAGGGGCCAAGGGGTGTAACACCCCCATCAGTGCAGTGATAAAAAGGTGAGTGTGGTGTTCAGACCCACAGCATGTGCAGACAATCATGTATGACTCTCTGAGGCCTAAAACCACAAGCAATGTAGTGACAAAATAGTGCTAGTCTGCCAAACAAACACTGATCTGTAGATGCAGACATATTTGGGCATCACTAAAAAATACCTGTCATGTGGAGACAACCATTGCCATCATGGGCTAACACTGCCATCAATGTGCATGAATTGGCCTTAAACAATGTGAAAACAGCATTTGCAGTCCAATCATCAGCAACAATATGTACACCCAGGGGGAGAGGTGTGGCGTCGTAGCCAGGGCGACTGACGCTGGACGCTGGGGATCACGGTTCGATCCCTGGCTCCGGCTGCAGGGGTCTGCCCAGCACCATGTGACTCTGGGCAATAGCTCGCTTAATCTTCCCTACGGCCCCCAGCGCCGAGATACCCCTTCGGGGGTGATCGTGCGCTATACAAGTACTGGATTTTACATTTTTACATTTTTACCCAAAAAATCAGACAAAATAACAAAAACTTGCTTTATTCAGCATTCAAATATGCAATCACGATTCTGGCAAAGAAACAAGGCCAATGGCCAGTCCATGAAAATTAGTCCTTCAGGGTCAATATCGGATGATTTCCAATACAATGCTTGCCTGCACTTACATCACTAGGGGACAACTCCCCAAGGAGGAGCATCTTCTGGGGCAGGCCAGGCACCACAGGGACAGGATTAGTGTGTAGCAGGATGGGTAATGGGAGGACTTGGGGCAACTGGAGTGTCTGTAGCAACTGCAGTGGACAAATTGGATTGAGGGTGTGCTGGAGCCACTGCAGTGGACATGTTGGACTGAGGGGTTGTGGGCTCAACTGCAGTGCCCATGTCAGATTGTGGGGGTGGGGGATCCACTGCAGTGGACAGGTCAGATGGGGGGCCAGGGTCTCCACCTCAGTGTCTGGAAGTGACAGAGTGTGTGGTGTTGTGTGAGTGGAAGAGCCTGTGTTTGGGGGTGAGGGCCTAATCATCTTGGGGATGGTGTTATGGTGTGTGGGTGATCTGGGGATGGCTTTTGGTGTGTGAACTTTGGGGGGGTCTTGGGTTGGGCGGATGTAGCTTTGGGGGGGGAAGTGTGGAATGGTGGTGGGTTTTGCCTTTCTTCTTCCTGGGGGATACACGGGTGGGGGCCTCTGTGTTCCTACTCTTAGGGGAGGGTATGCGTGTGGTGGGAGATCTCCTCTCTGTGCGTGGTGACTTCCTCTTCCCCTTGTGAGTTGGAAGTGATGTGTCAGTGGGGAAGAGGCCTAGGTCACAGAGGAAGACCCTCTGGGAAGGGGGGGTTGCAGGAGAGTCAAGTGTAGGGCTTTTGGAGGGAGAGGTAGTTGAGGAATGCGCAGTGGTTGTGGATGGCTGTGTGTGTTGTTTTTCCCTAACCCCTGAGTGTGCGTGTGTGTTTCTTTGGACCTTGTCCTTGCTTGCCGTGTGCTGCCTTTGTCTGTTGGTGTGTGTGCATGTGCCTGTGTGAGTGTGCTTTGGGTAGGTAGGTCAGTGTGGACTGTGGACGGGGCAGAGGTCGGAGGGGTGAGGGACTGTTGTAGGAGGGACACTGCTGCCATCAGTGAGGAGGCCATGGACAGATTTGTCCGATGTAGGGCAGACATGTTTATTGATATGCCCTCCATGAATGACACCAATTGTGTCAAAAGACTTGTGTGTGCATGGAGGACACTCAAAATGGATGTCTGCCCCACATGCAACTGTTTCAGCAAGTCCACGGACTCCACACTCAGGGCAGCAGGGGTGACAGATGCAGGGGGTGCAGTGCCTGGATCAAAGGAGACATACCCCCTCACACGGGAGTGTCTATGGACCTTTGAAATGGGAGCAGCTTGGAGGGTGGAGGTGGTGGTGGTGGCAGGGACAGACTCAGTGGGTGTGGCCTCCGCTCTGGTAACATCCTCTACCACAAGGGAGTCATCACTGGAGCTGGATGGTTCATCAGCCGATGTTGATGTGTATGAGTGGGCATCAGTGTGGTTCCCCTCACCCTCTGTGCCACTGGGTCCCTCATCTTCTTCCACAGTGGACCCCGTCTGGCTCGCTGCTTCCTCCTGGTCTGTGGAACTCTCTCCTCCACTTGGCAATGATGATGCTGTGAACAAGGAGGGGAAACATAATCACATCAGTCATCTGCATATACTTGACAACAGATTTCAGTTCTCAACACATCACAGAGCAAGGCCTAGCATAATCTCTAAGCCAATATTACTTTAGCTCACACCTATGTAGATAGGTCACCTGTCAGTCTGCCTGTGATTCATGGTTAACAAACACATGTTGGCAATGGAAAGATCTGTCAGATGTATCTCAATTTAAACAATGTACATGCCAAACAGGGCACGGTCTTGCCAGTTGTCTGATCTGTAATGCTCCTGAGTGTCAGGCCTTAACACAAACATGTCCCATCTCATGCAAGGGAGTCTGGAGTTGGGCACGCAAATGGGATGGACAAATACCTAAGTGTACATGATGAACATACTCCCATCCACAGTAATCAATATGGGCTCATGTTGTGACCCCCAATGCTAAAAAGGTCTGCATGCAGGACAACTGCCAAGTACAAAACAGCATCTGAAACTTTTTCATGTGCCACACTATGCCACAGACCTGTCTGCCTAAACAGTCTGTACTGACTTTTGTTACCGGGCCAGTGAATCAAGATGTACCAGTCAGCACCAGGTCACACTCAAGTATACACTGTGCAAGTAACAACTGTAGTGCACAAGTACATATGTCCCCTACGTGCTACATAGAAATCGAACACTTTGACAAGCTCATGTTGTTTACCTGAGACCTTTGAGTATATGAAGTCTGATATCTCAATACAGGAGCATTTTACATACTCACAAAAGAATAGAAGTAATGCAGCATACACATATCTGTTTAGTCCACCAATATGCACATTCAAGGGATGACACACACATGATCTGTCCTGTGTATCTGAGCCAATTGACATACATGAGATTACTGTCCATATCCGATACATTGCCCACATGTGCCATCCAAATAGCTAGGCCTGTACACACTGACAAAGAGTCAGACACATGAAACTTCCTATGCAATGGTTACAGTGTTGCCTGGCACTCAATAATTGGATATGACACGTCCCTGATGGCCTGAGTTGGCATACCTGTCCTAGTCCATGTGAAACATGGGATTAGTGGGAGTACGTGGCTGCTTACCATGCATTATTCAAGCAAATACAGTACATTTGTCCCAGACACCAACTTGGTCTCACCTGCTGCACGTGTGTGCAGTATTCATGTCACAAACCTGTGTTTACCCCAAGCATCTCACTGTCCATTTAGGTATGTACTACACAGAGTGCAGCTCATACGTCTGTCAGGTTGCTGACACATGTCAGACAAGCACATCATTCATGACTGTCAGCTCAATGCACATGTCGTACATGGTGCTGTACACAGTGACCTTGGACTACAACTAATTCACAGGAGTCTAGTGACACATGTCACAGACGGAAAGGGACACACCTGGGCATCGTACGACAATGGGCCATCTTTGCATTTTGCAACACAAGTGTTGTCTCAGCAGACACACGACATGTGATAGTGTCACCAGCTTGAGAGAGTGCAACATGCATGTCAGACATAGTACAGCTAACTGGCTCAAACTCACCCCCTCCTTGCTGCTGTCTGGCCTTCAACTGCCCATCCAGGTCAGGGAAGACCACCGTGAGTATCCGGAGCATGTGGGGGTTGAGGGTCCGTCTTCCACCCCTTTTGCGAGGAGGTGACAGCTTCAGCTGGACTCTAGCAATCCTCCGGGTCCAGCCACGGAGGTCCTGCCACCTCTTCTGGCAGTGGCGGATGCGGCGTTTAAATACCCCCACAGATCTCACAGCCCGGATGATGGTCAACCAAATCTCCTGCTTCTGATGGGCGTCGACCTGTAAGGATGACATAGTGACACACCATCACTACACATGTGACATGTTTGTTCTTCACACACGTGGACATATAGGTCATTGGTAGTAGGGCAAGTATGTATTAAGGAAGTTCAAGCATCAGCAGGGGCAGTTGTCCTGTGTGTTAGCCTGCCTTCACAACATGAGTACAGTGCATGAGATGAAATAGCACAAGATACACTTTTACTTCACCGTCCCTGTCCAGTACATGATCCTACACACTGTGAGAATTACAGGGTCTGTGTGTGCATGCATGTCCTTGGTGATCAGAATCCTAGTAGTGCCTGTTAGGGAACATGGTTTACTGAGAAGTCAGTGCAATACACACTCACCTGCTCCCCTGGTTTCCCATACAGCTTGCTGTACTGTGAAAGGAGGCTGTCCAGCAGGGCCTGGTTTTCCTCCTCTGTGAATGCTGGGGCCCTATCCACAGTACGTGCCATTGCAGACTCCAGAGGATGCAGAGACAGCAGCAGTGGTAGGTTGTGATGTAGTCATGTAGCATGTAGTGCAGGTAAGTGAAGTCTCTTGGGAACAGACAGCCTTATATCTGTGCTGCAGAGGCGGTTTCTGTTCCATGGGTCCAAAGAGATAGGTCAGAGACGTTTGCATTATCCGAATTTGTCCAATCCATCACATTGCATGCCTCGGACACGCCTACCGCGACCTTCAAAATTTCAGCAACATGACACCATAGATTTGGATACATTGTTGTTGTTGCCCAACCAAATTAGTGTGCACGCGATTCGTACACGCTGCAAAAACGCGTCTGTCCCCATGACGACCAGTATCCAATGTATGTGTCCGGCTTAGTCTTGGAGTGTACGCCGCATCTTTTGAATAGTCACCCGCGTCAGTCCCACAGAAGGCCTATATCCAATGTATGTGTCCGGCTTGGTCTTGGAGTGTACGCCGCGTCTTTTGAATAGTCACCCGTGTCAGTCCCCATGACAACCAGTATCCAATGTATGTGTCCGGCTTGGTCTTGGAGTGTACGCCGCGCCTTCTGAATAGTCACCCGCGTCTGTCCCCATGACGACCAGTATCCAATGTATGTGTCCGGCTTGGTTTGGAGTGTACGCCGTGTCTTTTGAATAGTCACCCGTGTCTGTCCCCATGATGACCAGTATCCATTGTATGTGTCCGGCTTGTCTTGGAGTGTACGCCGCGTCTTTTGAATAGTCACCCGTGTCAGTCCCCATGATCACCAGTATCCAATGTATGTTTCCGGCTTGGTCTTGGAGTGTACGCCGCGTCTTTTGAATAGTCACCCGCGTCAGTCCCACAGAAGGCCTATATCCAATGTATGTGTCCGGCTTGGTCTTGGAGTGTACGCCGCGTCTTTTGAATAGTCACCCGCGTCAGTCCCACAGAAGGCCTATATCCAATGTATGTGTCCGGCTTGGTCTTGGAGTGTACGCCGCGTCTTTTGAATAGTCACTCGCGTCAGTCCCCATGATGACCAGTATCCAATGTATGTGACCAGCTTGGTCTTGGAGTGTACGCCGCGCCTTCTGAATAGTCACCCGCGTCTGTCCCCATGACGACCAGTATCCAATGTATGTGTCCGGCTCGGTCTTGGAGTGTACACCGCGTCTTTTGAATAGTCACCTGCGTCTGTCCCCATGACAACCAGTATCCAATGTATGTGTCCGGCTTGGTCTTGGAGTGTACGCCGCGTCTTTTGAATAGTCACCCGCATCAGTCCCCATGACCACCAGTATCCCATGTATGTGTCCGGCTTGGTCTTGGAGTGTACGCCACGTCTTTTAAATAGTCACCCGCGTCAGTCCCACAGAAGGCCTATATCCAATGTATGTGTCCGGCTTGGTCTTGGAGTGTACGCCGCGTCTTTTGAATAGTCACTCGCGTCAGTCCCACAGAAGGCCTATATCCAATGTATGTGTCCGGCTTGGTCATGGAGTGTACGCTGCGTCTTTTGAATAGTCACTCGCGTCAGTCCCCATGATGACCAGTAGCCAATGTATGTGTCCGGCTTTGTCTTGGAGTGTACGCTGCGTCTTTTGAATAGTCACCCGCGTCTGTCCCCATGACGACCAGTATCCAATGTATGTGTCCGGCTTGGTCTTGGAGTGTACGCCGCGTCTTTTGAATTGTCACCCTCGTCTGTCCCCATGACGACCAGTATCCAATGTATGTGTCCTGCTTGGTCTTGGAGTGTACGCCGCGTCTTTTGAATAGCCACATGCATCTGTCACCATTACAGTAAACAGCCAAGGGGTGCCATCCTCAATCTTTAGGCTGAGCATCAGGTGCTGTACAACATACAATAAGCCTGTCACACAGTATAGAAGAAACATTTCATGCTTCAATACATGTGTGGGTACATAGCTTCACATGTCATAATGGACAGAGCTCCTTGTAACACACACGCCCTGGTTGTGCCATGTTTCATGGGGACAAAGTCCATTGTGTGTGATGCACGAATCACTGACATAATATCGCAAGACACATTATCGACCTACATTTTTATCGACACAAAAATATCGTTGACAATAATATCGACATTATATACTTACTTAAAAAAATACACTATTATCGAAACCACAATATCGTCATAAACAATTATCGACATCAAAAATATCGTACACATTTATATCGTTATCTAAAATATCGAACAATGTTTAAATACATATAAAATGTCCAAAATATTGATAACACACATATCGACAGCAAAAATATTGTTTTTTATTATTATCGACAATGCTAAAATAGAGAAAATACACAAAATAAAACATAATAAATATAAATAAACACATAAACATACATTGCATATCAAATAAAATTAAACAAATTTTTTCTCAAAGTATTAACACATAAGTAAAAATTAAATTAATAAACATAAACTTACATCATATAAATTCACTTTTTAACATTTCATATATATTATAACACACAATACAATAAATCTAAACATAAAGGATAACAAAAAAAAACTAACTGACTCTTAATTAGCGTTTTCCATATAAGGAAACCAACTTCCAAAACAATTAAAACATTAATAAATTAACCAATAAAAAGACACAATATTAAAACCAACCAATAAAATTAAGCAAACAATTAAATAAACCCTATATAAACCAACAAATCTTACTTTTATTTTACACATCACACTAAAAAGAACAAAGAAGGCAAAACTCTGCTGGATTGCTTCCAGAAGCAAGAACCTCATCAAACCAAAACCTGTATCTATTTCCTAAAAGTAAGTAAATTAACATTTATAAAATAACAGTTAAACTAATATTGCAATAATATTCACTTTCAGTACTCAAATGACTAATATATATATTTTTTCTATTTATATTTCCACTACAGACAAATCCAAATACAACAGTAAAATAACAAAGAACATTCTAAAACCATCGACCTAATAAAGTAAGTATTGTTCAAACCGCATTTAAAAACCTGTAAAACATCCATCCAAATCCAAAGTCCACCCCAAACACCCAACCCACCCCATGTACAAAATATTTCAAATAAATATTAAAGTCTGTTTTCAATTTTTTACAGGAAAACCAACCACTTTAAAAGCTTCAACCAAGAAAAAAATTCAAGCCACCATTTATAAACATCAAAAAGCAAACTTTGTAAGTATATTGTGAAAAAATGTATTTATATAATCATTAACAAATATAATATTATTTTTAATAATTTTTATATGCATTTGTTATAGATTTTACCACATCAAAATGACAGAAGACGCACAATTTATAACATCTCAAAAGGCAAAATGTTATTATGTTATATGGGGTATGTCTACACCCAGGAAAAACAAACTGGCCTAAAAGTCAATTGGAAATGTTCTAAATATTACTCTAATAAATGTTATGGTCGTTCAACTACCAGGGAAACAACTGTAATGTACACAAGGGAACATAATCATCCTCCTAATATTACAAAATTGAAGTTAGGAATGCACTTGATAATATTAAAGAGGCTAGCACAAGCTCACAATTACCTACCAGTACATTCCTTAAAGAACTACTGCCTACGGTACCCAAAGAAGCAACTGGACAAATTCCGTCCATTGCTTCATTAAAACGAACAATAGCTCGCACTAAAAGGCTACAACCACTACCACACCTACCCCTAAAACCTTTGAAGAGGTGATAATTCCCCCAGAATTAGCTATTACTTACAATGAGGAACCCTATATTCTCTATGATAATAAAAGCAAAGAAAAGAGAATAATTATGTTTGCTACTGCAAACAATTTAATAAAACTTCAACAAGCTCAAACATGGATGATGGATGGGACCTTCAAAATCTGTCCCAAACCATTCTTCCAACTATATACTATCCATGGCCTACATCAAAATACTAACATTCCCCCTTTATTTACGCCTTGCTTCCCAATAAGCAAAATTCAACATATATAGAAATCCTAAATAAAATAAAGCAAGAGACAAATAATTATTTTCCTGAGAAAATAATTATAGATTTTGAACAAGCTATGATAAACGCTATACTCAAAAAATACCCACATACATCAATCCAAGAATGTTACTACCATTTCAATCAGTGCCTATGGAGACACTTACAAAAATCTACACTTAGGGGTCGATTCCGATCTCGCTATGAAAGCTCTCCGTCCGACTCAGATCCGGAGTGCTTTCCGACCGACTCGTGCTCTGGGGCTCCGAGCGCACGAGTACGATGCGAACAAGCGCTGACCGACACGGGTCGCTCGGAGCTCCATTGAAGTCAATGGGAACCTGTTGTACGATGCGTACACAGGCTCCCATTGATGAAAGAGGTACGTTGCGCCCAAGGGCGCCCCCTGTAGTGGGGACGCGTCTATGCAACCCACACCGTACAGGCATGTGTAGGGGGGACCCTTGGGTCCCCCCCTGTGATCGACTCATAAGGCTACGGGTGAAGGACGGTCCGGCGCGGACCCCCGAAGTCTGCTTCCCGGAGCGTTTACGTGTCGGAGGCACCGACTCGATCCGGCTGTCCAAATCGTGCATCGTACTGGCTCGGTCGGAAACCGCCTCCATTGCACAGCACGGATTGCTTACGGTCGAGTCGTACGGAGCGGTTCGGAGCCGGAAACGATTCAGTCAGCAATTTCGCGTATCTCGCATCGTACTTGCTCATCCATACGGCTGTGTGCGTCGGTCGGGAAACACACGTACGGCTCGTGCTTTTTCCGGCCGGTTCGCTTTCGGAGCCCTTCCGAACGGGATCGGAATCGACCCCTAAGTGTAGAGTATGCAACAAACACTAAATTTGCATACCAGATTTAAAAAGTTATTGCGTTAGCCTACATGCCAGTAACTGATGTTGCTGAACATTACAACCTTTTGCTAGAAAGCCCTTTTTACTAACAACATGAGCAAAAATTAAGTCCCCTCCTAGACTACTTCGAAGACAACTGGGTGGGAAGACTTCATAGATCAGGCCATAGGAGACAACCCAAATATCAAATTTCCTGGTGGAATGTTTATCTTTCTACACTTAACCAACAAGCCAAAACCAATAACGCTGTTGAAGGATGGCATAATGCCTTCCAATCAACAACAGGACGAGGCACACCTACACTACACAAACTGATAACCTCCTTACAAAAAGAACAGAGCTATCAGGAACTCAGAATAGAGAAATCTGTCACACAACTAAAACCTAAACTATCTAAACAAACTAAGCAAATGTACCAATACCTTCAACAGCAAGTTATACTATACCCTACTACAAGAGGCCTAGAATACTTAGGAATGATAGCAAAAAGCCTACTGTAAAATCTCCAAACAAACTAAATGCATAATACTTATCATTTATTTTACAGCAACATAAACAAAACATTTTTATTTCCTCACAGAAATAATTACTATGTCTAATATATTTTTATTAATAAATAAGAAAATATATAGACACATTAATTAAGTCTGCGAGTAAATTAAAAAACGACAACAATAAAATATAACATTATTTCCCTCCCACAATTAAAAATATTTTAAAAACTTACCGTTTCCGTTGTTGTAGACTCAAAATTCCACATCTTCTACATTAATCCATGTAGTTGATAATTCCAAATCCATAAAAAGTTTCCCAAAAAAAAATGAAACAATACAACTGTACCAAAAATAAATCCTCCGTAGATAAATCCATAATCCGGAAACCATCAAAAAACCCGAAAAATAGTTTACAAAAAGAAACGCTCCATGAAACCCGAAAAATTAAGAAAGTGTAATTAATTAATTATTAGTTACTAAAACTAATATACACTTCCTTAATAAAAAATACTATTATTTTCCGGCACCAGCAACTTTTTTCAAGTAAAACCTACAAAACAAAAACCACAAACATTCCCACCCACACAAAAGTACACATTATATACCTAATAACATTATTACCAACATTATAAACACAATGGAAACACATATACCACTCTACATTAACATTTCTAACTAGTCCTCAGTAACGTAAAACTAGATAAACAGTCGATACCTAACTAACGCATAAAAAACGTCCTAACATCACAAACCTAACTCAGAACACACTAAATACATTACAACTACCTTCAAAATACATTACAAACTTTGGGGCCTAGTACGATGGCGGTCGGATGTCCACTGCCGGGCTGGCGGTGGCAGCCCGCCGGACCGGCGGTGGACATCCGCCTGCGATCGCAAGCCAGAAACCGCCGGTCAGATTAGGATGGCGGTGGTGATCGCGGCGGTGGGAAAATCCGACCGCCGCTTTTCCGCCGGTTGCCATCCGCACTCCTGCCTGTCGGGCGGAGCAGGACCGGGATAATGGTGGCGGTGCAGAGCAGGCTCCGCCGGCAGGATTATGATGCCGGCGGTAGCCAGCCTTTCCTCAGCGGTCAGACCACCATGGAAAGGCATGCAGTGATTGTCTTCCGGGGCCCGTTGCGGGCCCCCAATGTGTTGGGGGGGGTGTGGGTGCACTGGGGGGTACCCATGGTCCCCCCTACATTTCCCTGTACCAGGTGGCAGGCACTGTGCAGTGCCTGCCACGCAGTGCAGGGAGATGCAGGACATGCTCCTTTGGACATCGCGGCGGTGCTGGGTGCAGCAGCAACGGCCGCAATGT
Organism: Calotriton arnoldi; assembly: GCA_963921515.1. Classification (NCBI taxonomy): domain Eukaryota; kingdom Metazoa; phylum Chordata; class Amphibia; order Caudata; family Salamandridae; genus Calotriton; species Calotriton arnoldi. Next base: position 120,002 of record CAWUFW010002849.1, read on the forward strand.
TAAAGACCCGCGATCCGACCGCAGCAGTCGGATTTCGAGCAAGGAACATCGTAATGCGACCGGCGGTTATGTCGCGGGCCTTGCGGGCGGTCTTTTCCCGTTACCATGGCGGTCAGGGAGGTTTTCCGACCGCCATCGTAATAGGCCCCGTGGTTAAAATAGCGAAAATTAATCTTACCTTGCTCGACGTGAAGCAGCTCCCAACCGTGAGCTTCTCCCTTCCAAATGACCCAAAACAACAGCGAGCGGTTACAAAATACAAGACCCAAACAAATATGGCAGCTTTAAACATATTAAATAAAACCAATTTATTTTTTTAAATGTTATAATGACTTACAATTTTTTTTATTGTATTTAATTAAATACTACAAATTGCTAATGTTTTTTGAAATGCATTATATTATTTGTAAACATTGTAAAATTATAATAATAAATATTATAACACATATAATATTTAATATTATAATTCCATAAAATCACAAATTACAATAAACAATATAATAAAAATTGTACTAATTTTTGTTATGTATTACAAAATGTATACTTTCTTTAAAAAATGTACAATATGAAAAATATGTAATAATTATTAATATTAATATCTAATATATAATATTAATAATTAAAATGTATAATCTTTTTGTATATCAATAAAACTATGTTTATTTTTCTCAACTGTATTAAAAAATATTTAAACTTTCATTGTATAGAAATATTACCAATGTATGTAACAAACTTAAAAATGTTAATAATACCAAACAATGATTTACAATTGTTTAATAAGTATATTATTATTCCAAATGTATCAAAATATTTGTAACAAGACAGTATCTAATATTTCCAAATTATATATAAATATGTAAATAAATTTATTAATGTAATACAATAAAATTGTTTAATTACTGCACCAAAAACTACAAATAAGCAAACTGTTTTATTGTTTCACAAATAAATATTATTTCTTATATTTATATATTTTTTTATATGTAATACAACATTGTCTTTACATTTACATACTACATTTTTTTGAAAATAAATGTTAAAGAAATAAAAATGTCTAATTTATTGTCTACCATCTCATGTGTATTAAATTCAATGTTTCATAATAAATATATTCATATTAATTATACTGTATTTAATAATATGTTATAATACAATATATATATACAAAATGTATTATCTTTCTACACAACTATATTTTATTTATATGTTTATTCTACTTTAAGCTACTTTAATATTATTACAAATTTTCTTAAGATAAATGTTTGCTAATTTTCTTTTCCAACTCCACTTTAAATAAATACAATATACATGCTAAACACTAAACTTAATTAACTTACTATTCCCACTCCAGTCAGTATTAAATTAGGGTAGGTGCTGGACACTAAACTTAATTAATTTACTATTCCCACTCCAGTCAGTTTTAAATTGTGGTAGGTGCTGGACACTAAACTTAATTAATTTACTATTCCCACTCCAGTCAGTATTAAATTAGGGTAGGTGCTGGACACTAAACTTAATTAATTTACTATTCCCACTCCAGTCAGTATTAAATTAGGGTAGGTGCTGGACACTAAACTTAATTAATTTACTATTCCCACTCCAGTCAGTATTAAATTGGGGTATGTGCTGGACACTAAACTTAATTAATTTACTATTCCCACTCCAGTCAGTATTAAATTGGGGTAGGTGCTGGACACTAAACTCAATTAATTTACTATTCCCACTACAGTCAGTATTAAATTGGGGTAGGTGCTGGACACTAAACTTAATTAATTTACTATTCCCACTCCAGTCAGTATTAAATTAGGGTAGGTGCTGGACACTAAACTTAATTAATTTACTATTCCCACTCCAGTCAGTATTAAATTGGGGTAGGTGCTGGACACTAAACTTAATTAATTTACTATTCCCACTCCACTCAGTATTAAATTGGGGTAGGTGCTGGAAACTAAACTTAATTAATTTACTATTCCCACTCCACTCAGTATTAAATTAGAGTAGGTGCTGGACACTAAACTTAATTAATTTACTATTCCCACTCCAGTCAGTATTAAATTGGGGTAGGTGCTGGACACTAAACTTAATTAATTTACTATTCCCACTCCAGTCAGTAATAAATTAGGGTAGGTGCTGGACACTAAACTTAATTAATTTACTATTCCCACTCCAGTCAGTATTAAATTGGGGTAGGTGCTGGACACTAAACTCAATTAATTTACTATTCCCACTCCAGTCACTATTAAATTAGGGTAGGTGTTGGACACTTATTTAACAACTAGAAAATGTACATCCCAATACTAAGTAATATTTTTTTTAAATTAGTTATTATATTTTCATTATTTTTTTTCCAATTTATCTTTAAAAAAAAATTAATTTACATTATTTTTAAACACTCCCCACCATTATCCCCTATAAATACAAAACTACTCTCAAAATAAAAATAATCTAAAAATCGAAAATAAATTTAAATGTAGAAATTTAGGGGCCTATTACGATGGCGGTCGGAAAACCTCCCCGACCGCCATGGTAGCGGGAAAAGACCGCCCGCATGGACCGCGACATCACCGCCGGTCGAATTACGATGACCCGCGGTCGAAATCCGACCGCAGCGGTCTGATCGCGGGCCTTAACATTGCGGCGGTTGCTGCTGCCCGCAGCACCGCCGCAATGTCCAAAGGAGCATGTCCTGCATTTCCCTGCACTGCGTGGCAGGCACTGCACAGTGCCTGCCACCTGGTACAGGGAAATGTAGGGGGGACCATGGGTACCCCCCAGTGCACCCACACCCCCCCAAACATTGGGGGCCTGCAACGGGCCCCCAGAAGACAATCTCTGCATGCCTTTCCATGGCGGTGTGACCGCTGAGGAAAGGCTGGCTACCGCTGGCATCATAATCCTGCCGGCGGAGCCTGCTCTGCACCGCCATCATTATCCCGGTCCTGCTCCGTCCGCCAGGCAGGAGTGCGGATGGCAAACGGCGGAAAAGCGGCGGTCGGAATTTCCCACCGCAGCGGTCACCACCGCCATCCTAATTTGACCGGCGGTTTTCTTGGTTGCGATTGTGGGTGGATTACCACCGCCGGTCTGGCGGGCACCACCGCCGGCCCGGCGGTGGACATCCAACCGCCATCATAATAGACCCCTTATATTTTAAAACTATTATTTTAATTTTTTACAAAATTTTTAAAAAAACATTTTTTAAAACACTCCCACCCTTATCCCCTATTACCCCTATTAACCCAACATCCCACTCCTAAAAATATATTTCAAAATTCGAATTTTAAATTGGAAATTAAATTTTATAATTTAACAATTTTTATTAGATTTTTAAACATAATTTTAAAACACTCCCCACCCTTATCCCCTATAAACCCAACATCCCGCTACTAAAAATATATTTCAAAATTCAAAATTTTAAATTTAAATTAAAATTTATAATTTAAATTTTTTATTTATAATTTTTAAACATTATTTTAAAACACTCCCCACCCTCATCCCCTATAAACCCAACATCCCACTCCTCAAAAATATATTTCAAAATTCGAAATTATATGTGAATTGAAAATTTATAATTTTAAAATGTTAATTATATTTTTAAACATTATTTTAAAACACTCCCCACCCTTATCCCCTATAAACCCAACATCCCGCTCCTAAAAATATATATCTAAATTAAAAATTTAATTTACAATTAAACATTTATAATTTATCAATTTATATTATATTTTTAAACATTTTTTTAATACACTCCCCACCCTTATCCCCTATAAACCCAACATCCCGCTCCTAAAAAATATGATACAAGTTTTTTTTTACTATATTTAAATAATATACTACTACAAACAAACTCTTAAAAAAACCACAAATATAATACTTTAACGATATTTTTACATAACGATATTTTAACACTCAATATTATATACTTCGATATTTTAGACAAGACTTAAAAACGATATTTTTAGCATCGATATACAGAACATCGATATTTAATACAATCAATATATTAAACTCGATATTTCTGTATATCGATATTTAAAACTCGATATTTAGACTGCTTACCGTGATGCACATCACAACTGTGAGTGTTCAATTTGCATATCCCCACCCGAGGCCTGGACACAGTTCCAGGGGCACATTGTGTGATCACATGTAACATACACCCTGATTCACAGCTGATATGTACTGTGTGTTACAAAGTGTACCTGAGCTACTATTGTGGGGTTGATCCAGAGCTTTTAGCGTATTGTGCTAAGCACATGATTCATCTTGTATGTTGTTGATGTAAATCGTTTCAAACGTCCATCTGAATTTGGCGTGTGATTTGTTGTTGTGTCTGTGTGTCACAGACATACATGTTTGCCATGCTGAAAAATCTGGTAGCACATCATGTGTGTTTCATTTGTATGATGGTACGTGTACGTTAGGCGTTACATTAATGACAGTGTCCATGTGGCATTACAAGATCCCTGTGTGTGGACCTTACTGACACCTGTCATTTGGACAACACATCTATCCTCAATAGTCAGTGAGGTGTGTGTTTGGTATGTGACATTTGCTCAGATGTACTGTGACAGACCCCATAGATTGCTCACAGCACAGCATCGCATTTGTGTCACCATCAGGAGCTGAAATGTTCGGTGAGGGGCACATAGCTAGCATATGTGTCCATGCTCAACAGCACACACCTGACTTAATTGTGTCTTGCTGTGATGTAGCATGTGATATTCAGCGTGGTCATTGCCACATATGTAGGGGCACTGACAATCTTTTTTTGATCACCTATGTACTGCAGGAGACCAGCTGTCCACAGACCCTTCCCAGACCTGGCAACCATGGCTGAACGTGACTGCATCCGGCGTTACCGCTTCACCAGACCACTAATTGAGGAGTTGGTGGAGCAGTTGGCCCCACACTTGCAACCTGGATGGCCATATCCATCAGCGCTGACCCCCAAGGTGAAGGTGATGTCAGCCCTACATTTCTTTGCCACGGGAACCTTCCAGCACACTGTGGCTTCTGTTGGTGGGATGTCCCAGACAATGTTTAGCCGTGTGCGTCGCGATGTTTTGGAGGCAATGTTGTATTACCTGAACCGGTACATCCAATTCCCAAAACCACGACAATTTACTGACATAAAGAGTGACTTTTATGCACTGGGAAGGATGCCACATGTCATTGGCTCCATAGATGGGACACATGTGGCTTTGGTACCACCACAAGCACATGAGCAGACATACAGGAACAGGAAACATTTCCACTCCATCAATGCCCTGGTGGTATGTCTGCCGGACATGACAATATCACATGTCTGTGCACATTTCCCCGGTTCGTCACACGACACTTACATCATGACGAATAGCAGGATCCCAGAGATGATGTCACAGCTGCTGAACCAGCGTGCCTGGCTTGTCGGTGTGTAATATCTGTTTGCCTTGTATGCTTATTCTATCTTGGAATTTAACCCTCTTTTCAGAACCATAATATGTTTGTTTGTTTGTATGTAGGTGACTCCGGATACCCCAACATGCCGTGGTTGCTGACACCACTCAGGAACCCTGTTACACCTGCGGAGATACGTTATAATGAGGCACATGGGTGGACCAGGCGAGTGATAGAGCGGACATTTGGAGTGCTGAAAAGCAGATTTTGCTGCCTGGACCGGACAGGAGGGGCCCTCCAATATGCACCAGAAAAGGTGTGCAAGATCATCATTGTGTGTTGCATGCTACACAACCTGGCAGTGAGGGAGGAGTTGCCTCTCATCCAAGATGATGACGACCAGCATCCGCCAGCAGGGGAGGATCCTGCCCTGGGTCATGTTGCCAGTGATGATGAGGGTGAGGGGGATGTTCCGACACAGCTCATCAACTTTTTCTCATGATTGTAAGTATACAGTGATGAGTTGTCGACGTTTATTCTTTGCCTGATATGTGTGTGTAGTGCAATGTCGATGCATACATGTGGCTGCATGCTACTTGACATGATCCTTGCAGTAATGTGTCCGTTGAGTTAGTATGTTCTCACAAACAGTGTTGACATGATTCCTAGGTTGTTTTCAGGATTCTTGTAAATTGTGTATGGAATGTCTATTGGATATGTATGCAGTTATTTTGTTATTTCAATACTGTTGTATGTCTGTCCTTCACAGGGTCCTTTGGCTGTTGTCTGGTGACATTTGACCTCCAAAACACAAAATCCTGTTACAGAGTACAACTTTTCGTGGATACCGGATGCAGTGCCACACACCCAAGTACTGACATTTGTGACCCTCTTGGTTACTTCGTGCTCACTGTCACGTGAGGTTACCTTGCATCTGTTGTGGAGTTCACATGTTGTGAATGTGTAATAAACCTGTACTCCACATTGGGGTGTGCCTCGTCTGTATACACACATCCAACATTCCTTGGCATACTGTACCTGTGGCGTGATTGCCACTTTCTCTGAATGAGTTTAGTGTATGTGCATTTCAGTGTATTTTCTGTTCACAATAGTGGAGGCAATGAGTATGTGTGGCATGGAAAATATGTGTTGTGTTGACCTTGCAGTGTGTATCTCTCATATGTGTCACATCTCCATGACTCACAAGACTGTGTTTTAATTGCTGTAGTTGTTTTCCTGTACAGTATTTGTTTAGCAGGTCATCATCTTTATGTCACAAACCAAGTTTAATTCACCACAGAGGCAAGTATTGTGTGAATATGATTTAATTTAGATGCATGTGTGAAATGGTACACAAAATTGATAGTGCTGTACAGTGTGATATGAATCCAAAGTTCACAGAGGAGTTGTTGGTGTGGGTAGATGAAATTCTCAGAGCCTAATCCACATTCATTTGATTCATAGTTCCAACTTAGACCCTCCATCCCATGTGGGAGAGTTCAGTGTCAGTCAACAAGGTGAACACTTTGCACACAATGGAGGATATCAGGAGCAGGTGTTCACTTCCTGGGGGGTATGCATGGCCATCTGTCTCTCACTTGTCCTTCTTTGGACGTCCCCTCTTCTTCTTTTTAGGGGGACCCTCAGGTGCAGGCTGCAGTGGTGCTGTGGACTCTCCGCCAGAGTCCTCATCCCTCCCTGTGGCAGTTGCAGATGTTGCGGCAACAGATGTAGTGGGCACACAGGGAGGTGTGGTCATGTTGTCAGCAATCTGGCGGAGGCATGTGAGTATGTCCCTGTGCACCGCAGTGAGGTCATCCATTTTGTCCATTTTGGACTCCATCCTGGACATGTGGGTCTCCACCCTGGACATGTGGGAGTCCATTTTGGAATAATGGGCAGCCTGCTGATATTGTATGTCCTTGAGGATCCCAACTACCTGGCCAAAGTCTCCGGTGCATTCTCGGTATGCATTTATGATGGCGTCCTAACTGTGGGTCATCTTGCGCAGCAGCACCATCTTCAGGACGTGACCTCACCCCGCGCACCCTCACACCACCCCTACCCACACGAGCAGGACCTGCCGTTGCAGACACAGACAACACTGAGCCTTCTTCACTGTTGACAGTGGTGTTGTTGTCCGCCAACTCCAGAGTGCCCTGTGTAGCTGTGCCGTCGGTGTCTTCTTGCCTTGGTCTGTCCGTGTTGGTAGAGGTCATCTGGTTGTTGGCAGATGTAGCAGGAGTGGTTGCAGGGTGTGCTGGAGTTACAGCTGCTGGTGCTGCATCCCGATCCACACCGGAGGGACCAGGTCGTTCATTGTCGTCCGAAGAGGACTGAGAAACATCCACACCGGAGAGCTCAGGGTCAACCAGAGTCTGGGACTGGGATTCTTGTTCTGTTCCTGCTATGTCCCCAGCAGGACCTGTGGGTAGGAGAAACACACAATGTATGTTGTGGTTTTGCACACATCAATGGATCACACACAGTACAGTTGCTATTGCACTTCATGGTGAGTGTATGTACATTGCATTGTCCTCAATTGTCACAGACAGAGGCCTATATTGGTTAATGACATTGTAATTGCAACGTGAAGCATTTAGATCAGCACGTAGAGCTTTGTGCATGAGAAACTCATGTATTGATTCATTGACTGTACATCGCCATTGAAACTCAAGTGCCACCCTGTGCCAGACACAGGTGGGTAGTTTTTTTCTACATTTGTGCTTTCACAATGAAATACGTGCACTTCCTCTTACAATGAGTGGCAAGCTTTGTGTATGTGTGCTGGCATTTGTGCATGTCTTTTTACATCACATTGGTCTGTCTAACATCATAGTCACAGTCCGGTAGATATGTGATGTATTGAGATATACTATTTTGTTGTATGTGTTCCTAGTTCTCATCTCATTGCACTCATGTCATTGTGTTACCATTGCAAATGATGTTGCTGCTGCGCTTTGTACGTGATGACGTCATTTATCTTGTCCATGTCCTCCATGGAAAGAGGAGTTGTGCAAGGCTGCTTTCTTGCTTCTCCACGCTGATAACAGTGAGGTCCAAAGGTTTATGTGTTTGTGTTATGCTGCTGTGAGTTGTACGCCTCCTCCAACCCAGTCCAGATTACTCCTTGTGTGGAAAGTGTCAATGACAGTGAGGGGAGTGTAGTGGAATGGATGCTAAGAACGCTGCATGATGTAGGAGTTGGAAGCCGCTCACTGCAGCGCTTTGTGTAAATGACACCATGCAACAGTGTCCGCTATCTTTCTGTGGACATTCCATTCACTGTCAGGTATCTCTTGTCAATGATGTATATGTAGCTTCGTGTGTGTGTATTGATGTGTGCTATGTCTGCATCTCACCACTTGTCCTGTACTCCACACACCTTCACAGCCAGCCCAAGGGGCACCCCTGGGACAATGCATCCCCAGACAGTGAGTTGAAATTTACAGTTAAGATGGCTGTGAGTGTGTACATGTGTGAGAGGGCCAGTGCCTAGGTGTGACTTGTGGCCAATTCATACATCAGGACCATGTGTCAGCCATCTTGGCAGGGCTTTTACTTTCACTGTCATGGACTGACTGGTCCCAAGAGTGTAATTTGTTCTGGCTGAGAAGGTGTGTGTAGAGCAGGCCTTGATAGCAGTTGGAGTCATTGCAGAACCTCCTCCTCCCCCAGAGCCCAGAAGATCACCCATGAACCATGCTTCCATTACAGGGAGTCAAAGTTCACGTTCAAGATGTCTGACAGTGGTGTCCTGGTGTTTGTTTGAGCACTACTCCCAACAGGGCCTTGTGCTCCCCACACCAGAGGCCAGTGTCGGCCATCTTGGCAGTACTTTTCCAATCCCTGTGAGGTGAGCATGGTGCAAGGTGGTATTCCTGGGCCATGTGGGAGGAGGACTGTTGACTGTGACTACAACTCCCATCATTCTTTTGGCTGCACCCACCTTCCCAACAAACCTTACTTTCCTTCCTGTGACTCAACTTCCCTGTGAGTGAGTGATGCAGTGCTGGCAAGATGTCTGCCACTGGTGTCCTGGTGTTTGTTTGAGCACTACTCCCAACAGGGCCTTGTGCTCCCCACATCAGAGGCCAGTGTCGGCCATCTTGGCAGTACTTTTCCACTCCTTGTGAGGTGAGCATGGTGCAAGGTGGTATTCCTGGGCCATGTGGGTGGAGGTCTGTTGACTGTGACTACGACTCCCATCATGCTTTTGGCTGCACCCACCTTCCCAGCCAACCATACTTTCCTTCCTCTGACTCAGCTTCCCTGTGAGTGAGTGATGCAGTGCTGGCAAGATGTCTGACACTGGTGTCCTTTGTTTGTTTGAGCACTACTCCCAACAGGGCCTTGTGCTCCCTACACCAGAGGCCAGTGTCAGCCATCTTGGCAGTACTTTTCCACTCCCTGTGAGATGGACATAGTTGAAGGTGGGCTTGATGGCCCATGTTGTAGGAGTATTGTTAGCTGTGACTATGACTCCCATCATGCTTTCGGCTACCCCCACCTTCCCAGCAAACCCAACCTTCCTTCTTGTGAATCAGCTTTCCTGGGAGTGAATGTGTGCAAACAAGATGGCTGCTGCATGTGACTGGTGTTAGGATCCCATTGCCTTGCTGTGACTTTGTGCTAAGTTTTGTAATATTTGTGGATGGTGAGCTTTCCTGTTACATCGCCGGTATGTTTTTGTTACAATCTGAATTTAAACACAGATCCCACCATGGATTGGTGCTCCTCAGCCCAGGGCCCAGTGTCAGGCTTCTTGGAAGTAGATTTACCTTGGGTCTCAGGTTGAGCATAGTCCCAGGTGTGGTGTTTGTTGTTGGTGGGAGGGGGGTGTGACAGGGCCTGCTGATAGATGTGATCAGAGCTAGCACTCCTCCTCCACCACAGCCCAGATAGGCCACCATAAACCATGCTTCCATGTTAGTGAGTCAAACTTTACATTCAAGGTGTCAGACAGTGGTGTCCTGGTGTTTGTTTGAGCACTACTCCCAACAGGGCCTTGTGCTCCCCACACCAGAGGCCAGTGTCAGCCATCTTGGCAGTACTTTTCCACTCCCTGTGAGGTGAGCATGGTGCAAGGTGGTATTCCTGGGCCATGTGGGAGGAGGACTGTTGACTGTGACTACGACTCCCATCATGCTTTTGGCTACACCCACCTTCCCAGCAAACCATACTTTCCTTCCTGTGACTCAGTTTTCCTGTGAGTGAGTGATGCAGTGCTGGCAAGATGTCTGACACTGGTGTCCTGGTGTTTGTTTGAGCACTACTCCCAACAGGGCCTTGTGCTCCCCACACCAGAGGACAGTGTCGGCCATCTTGGCAGTACTTTTCCACTCCCTGTGAGGTGAGCATGGTGCAAGGTGGTATTCCTGGGCCATGTGGGAGGAGGACTGTTGACTGTGACTACAACTCCCATCATGTTTTTGGCTGCACCCACCTTCCCAGCAAACCATACTTTCCTTCCTGTGACTCAGCTTCCCTGTGAGTGAGTGATGCAGTGCTGGCAAGATATCTGACACTGGTGTCCTGGTGTTTGTTTGAGCACTACTCCCAACAGGGCCTTGTGCTCCCCACACCAGAGGCCAGTGTCGGCCATCTTGGCAGTACTTTTCTACTCCCTGTGAGGTGAGCATGGTGCAAGGTGGTATTCCTGGGCCATGTGGGAGGAGGACTGTTGACTGTGACTGCGACTCCCATCATGCTTTTGGCTACACCCACCTTCCCAGCCATCCCAGCCTTCCTTGCTGTGACTCAGCTTCCCTGGGAGTGAGTGGAACTGTGCTGGCAAGATGGCTGACAGTATTTGTTAGTGTTTTGAGCCAATGCCTTGCTGTATTTGTTAGTAAGTTTGTACATGTTATGACATAGTTACATGTTACTCTGGGATTACAGGTATTGTGTTTATCTCACTGGCATACGCATCACAGGATATTTAGCTTTGGGTTGATATGGCTTTGCTGACAGTGATTGGTTTCACTGACCCCCTGACAGTGATGTCTGTGGGTGTGTATTGCCTCACAATTTTGACTAGTTGGTTGTGTACTCACCAGGCTCTGGTATTCCTGATAATCCATGGATGCCCTCCGCTGGAATGATGGCCCGCACTTTCTCCTCCCAGGAAGTGAAGTGCGTAGGTTTTGCAGGAGGGCCACCGCCGGTCTGCTGGCTCAGGGCATGGTCTCTACCAATCAGCTTCTTGACCCTCCTTCGCACATCATAGTACCTGTTCCTGATATTGTCCATTGTGCGCAGGCAAGGTGCTTGTGCATTCACCTTGTCAACAATCCTCTCCCACATCTTTGTTTTCCGGGACATGGGGGTCTGTTGGACCAATGTGCCAAATAACTGTGGCTCTACTCTGAGAATTTCATCTCCACTGACTTCCAACTCAGTATCTGTGAACTTTGGATTCTTCTTTGGGGGCATGGTGATGGGTGGTGGTGGAGATGGATGTGTGGGTGTGTGTGAAAGTGAGGGTGAGTGAGTATTAATTAAGCTGGGTGTTTGTGAGTGTGCTTTTTGAGAGGTGCTGTGGTATGAAGGTTGTGTGGTGGGTGAGTTGTGAGTGTATGTCTCAGTGCAGTGTAGTGGTGTTCTCTGCTGGCAGGTCTGTTGGCTTTGCAAAGGATCATGGTTGGGATTGTTGCCCTTTATCTAGGTGAAGTTGTAGGTGTGTCTTCAATGACTTGTTTTTTTTGTGCCTTTGACAATGGTTGTTTGGTCTGTTTCTGTCTGTTTCTGTTGGCTTCAGTTGAGCATGATGGAGATGTTCAGTTGACCGCGACGGAATCTTTTCTCAGCATTTGCGGGGTTGTCCGAGTCTGTCACACTCACGTTATGCTATGTTGCAGAGTTCGCGTACGAGTCTGTCACGTCGGGATGATGCTAACCTGTGTGGCATCGTTCGCGTACGAGTCTGTCGCGTCTGGATTATGCTGACCTGTGTGGCATCGTTCGCGTACGAGTCTGTCGCGTTGGGATAATGCTAACCTGTGTGGCAGCGTTCGCGTACGAGTCTGTCGCGTCGGGCTTATGCTGACCTATGTGGCATCGTTCGCGTACGAGTCCGTCGCGTTGGGCTCTTTTACGGCCGAATCACTGGTTTCCGTACGTGTCGGTCGTACATTCTGTGCTCCATCCGAGTCGGTTGTGTTTCACACGCATTGCATCGTACTCCACCGGTCGTACAGCGCGTGTACGTGTCGGTCGGTATACATACCCTGTCCGTGTCGGTCGGAACGGTTTCCGTCCGGGCTCGGAATCGGCCCCTAAGTGTTAAAACAAACTTTTCTGTGTTCTGACACCTCATTTCAACAGGCATGACTACAATATTCTTGGTCTAGAAATAGGATGCACTGTCATTGCTGGGGCACCTTTTACAAGAAGCATTTGTTAATCCATTGTTCTACTGTAACATTATTTTAAAAATATCAATTGGCACAAATATTGTCATGATTTTCATGGGAAAGAATATTGCAGGTAAGAATATATATTTTCCTAATACTTTATCTGGTGTTATTTTAAGTATAGTTCTATAACATAGGGGCCTATTACGATGGCGGTCCGAAAACCTCCCCGACCGCCATGGTAGTGGAAAACAACCTCCCGCAGGTACCGCGGCAAAGCCGCCGGCCAGATTAGGATGTCCCGCCCAAAAAAAACGACTGCGGCGGTGAGAGCCACCAAAGAAACGCCCGTAGCGGGCGGAGAAGGCGAAAACCCGTCCGGGGAGGTCGGATTCCTGGAGGAAACAAATTAAACAGCCGCCACAACAGCGGAGACACCGCATGGAACATTAGGATATCCCCGATGTGACCGCGGTACGTTCCGCTGAATCCGACCGCCGAAAACGCCAACAGTGATGAATGGGAGAGCCGCCGGAAGAACTGCAGCAGAGCCACCGCTGCGGACGCTCTGTGACAAATATGGCGGTCGACAGAAAAAACACACAAGGCCACAAAGTGCATACAGCAAACTAGCCATGCACCCAAAAATCCATAACACACCCCAATGACACAACCACATGGCAACTACAAAAATACAAATCCCAGGACAACCCACACAACACACCTGACAGCAATACCCCACTTGGACACGCCCACATAGCTGAGCATAAAACCAGCCCCTTCCCTGACCACAATCCTTTGCAAAACTCCACAACTGAAGGGCCCAACACCAGAACACAAAGGAGAGGCAAATCTGCACACCATCACTACTCACACCACATACAGCACCACCACCACATCCACACCTGCACCTCTAATCCCTGTGCACATCACACACCATACACATCACCCCCACCCCCACCACTCACACACCTGCACCCCAAACCCCTTAGCACATCACACACCATGGCACCACAGAAAATGCCAAAATTCACAGACAGTAAGTTGACAGTCATGGTAGATGAGATAGTCAGAGTTGAACCACAACTGTTTGGTAACCTGGTCCAATAGATACCATTAGCCAGAAGAAATCAAATGTGGGCAAGGATAGTCGATAAGGTCAATGCAGTAGGGACCATCCCACGCAACAGACAGGAAATCATGAGGCGGTGGCATGACCTGAAGAGTGTTGTCAAAAAGAAGAGGAGCAAGAACCATGAGCTGGCTCAGAGGACTGGCGGTGGCCCTCCCATTCCACTAAGAACATTCACTGCATGGGAGGAGAAGGTGCTTGCCATACTGCATCCAGAGAGTCTCACAGGAATACCCGGTGGAGTGGAGGCTGGTAAGTACAAACAAATGTAGAGCATTATACAGCAATGTACTGTCAAGCACAACTACAAAGCTACATCTCAGAGGCACAAGTAGATCCATATGCACCACAATATCCAACACATGTCCCACAGATGTAATATCCACTACATCTGAATCACCCCAAAAGGTAGCTAACATTTACAGGGTTGTATGTGCCCAGGCAAATAGCACTACAACTCCCACCAGGCCCCCTGTCCCACCCCTGAGCCGGATGGAGCACTCCACACCCAGAAGCATTGGGAAGCCATTGTCTCACTACAAACAAACTAACAGCTAGGTAGCCATCTTCCCTGGGAGGGCTGTGTGGGGGTGGGAGGCCTACACAACAACTCCCACCATGCCCCCTGTCCCACCCCTGAGCAGGATGGCCCCCCCCCACCCAGAAGCATGTGGCAGCCATTGTATCACAACAACAAAACTAACAGGTAGGTAGTAGCCATCTTAAAAGGGAGGGCTGTCTGGGGGTGGGAGGCCTACAGTACTACTCCCACCATGCCCCCTGTCCCACCCCTGAGCAGGATGGAGCACTCCACACCCAGAAGCATTGGGAAGCCATTGTCTCACTACAAACAACCTAACAGGTAGGTAGCCATCTTAAAAGAGAGGGCTGTTTGGGGGTGGGAGGCCTGCAGTACTACTCCCACCATGCCCCCTGTCCCACCCCTGAGCAGGATGGAGCACTCCACACCCAGAAGCATTGGCAAGCCATTGTCTCACTACAAACAAACTAACAGCTAGGTAGCCATCTTCCCTGGGAGGGCTGTTTGGGGGTGGGAGGCCTGCAGTACTACTCCCACCATGCCCCCTGTCCCACCCCTGAGCAGGAAGGAGCACTCCACACCCAGAAGCATTGGCAAGCCATTGTCTCACTACAAACAAACTAACAGCTAGGTAGCCATCTTAACAGGGAGGGCCGTTTGGGGGTGGGAGGCCTGCACAACAACTCCCACCATGCCCCCTGTCCCACCCCTGAGCAGGATGGAGCACTCCACACCCAGAAGCATTGGCAAGCCATTGTCTCACTACAAACAAACTAACAGCTAGGTAGCCATCTTCCCTGGGAGGGCTGTTTGGGGGTGGGAGGCCTGCACAACAACTCCCACCATGCCCCCTGTCCCACCCCTGAGTAGGATGGAGCACCCCCCACCCATAAGCTTGTGGCAGCCATTGTATCACAACAGCAAAGCTAACAGGTAGGTAGTAGCCATCTTAAAAGGGAGGGCTGTTTGGGGGTGGGAGGCCTGCAGTACTACTCCCACCATGCCCCCCGTCCCACCCCTGAGCAGGATGGAGCACTCCATACCCAGAAGCATTGGCAAGCCATTGTCTCACTACAAACAAACTAACAGCTAGGTAGCCATCTTCCCTGGGAGGGCTGTTTGGGGGGTGGGAGGCCTGCACAACAACTCCCACCATGCCCCCTGTCCCACCCCTGAGCAGGATGGAGCACTCCACACCCAGAAGCATTGGCAAGCCATTGTCTCACTACAAACAAACTAACAGCTAGGTAGCCATCTTCCCTGGGAGGGCTGTTTGGGGGTGGAGTGGCCTGCACAACAACTCCCACCATGCCCCCTGTCCCACCCCTGAGCAGGATGGAGCACCCCCACCCAGAAGCATGTGGCAGCCATTGTATCACAACAACAAAACTAACAGGTAGGTAGTAGCCATCTTAAAAGGGAGGGCTGTCTGGGGGTGGGAGGCCTACAGTACTACTCCCACCATGCCCCCTGTCCCACCCCTGAGCAGGATGGAGCACTCCACACCCAGAAGCATTGGGAAGCCATTGTCTCACTACAAACAAACTAACAGGTAGGTAGCCATCTTAAAAGGGAGGGCTGTTTGGGGGTGGGAGGCCTGCAGTACTACTCCCACCATGCCCCCTGTCCCACCCCTGAGCAGGATGGAGCACTCCACACCCAGAAGCATTGGGAAGCCATTGTCTCACTACAAACAAACTAACAGCTAGGTAGCCATCTTAACAGGGAGGGCTGTTTGGGGGTGGGAGGCCTGCACAACAACTCCCACCATGCCCCCTGTCCCACCCCTGAGCAGGAAGGAGCACTCCACACCCAGAAGCATTGGCAAGCCATTGTCTCACTACAAACAAACTAACAGCTAGGTAGCCATCTTAAAAGGGAGGGCTGTTTAGGGGTGGGAGGCCTGCAGTACTACTCCCACCATGCCCCCTGTCCCACCCCTGAGCAGGATGGAGCACTCCACACCCAGAAGCATTGGGAAGCCATTGTCTCACTACAAACAAACTAACAGCTAGGTAGCCATCTTAACAAGGAGGGCTGTTTGGGGGTGGGAGGCCTGCACAACAACTCCCACCATGCCCGCTGTCCCACCCCTGAGCAGGATGGAGCACTCCACACCCAGAAGCATTGGCAAGTCATTGTCTCACTACAAACAAACTAACAGCTAGGTAGCCATCTTCCCTGGGAGGGCTGTTTGGGGGTGGGAGGCCTGCACAACAACTCCCACCATGCCCCCTGTCCCACCCCTGAGCAGGATGGAGCACCCCCCCACCCAGAAGCATGTGGCAGCCATTGTATCACAACAACAAAACTAACAGGTAGGTAGTAGCCATCTTAAAAGGGAGGGCTGTTTGGGGGTGGGAGGCCTGCAGTTCTACTCCCACCATGCCCCCCGTCCCACCTCTGAGCAGGATGGAGCACTCTACACCCAGAAGCATTGTCAAGCCATTGTCTCACTACAAACAAGCTAACAGCTAGGTAGCCATCTTCCCTGGGAGGGCTGTTTGGGGGTGGGAGGCCTGTAGTACTACTCCCACCATGCCCCCTGTCCCACCCCTGAGCAGGATGGAGCACTCCACACCCAGAAGCATTGGGAAACCATTGTCTCACTACAAACAAACTAACAGGTAGGTAGCCATCTTAAAAGGGAGGGCTGTTTGGGGGTGGGAGGCCTGCACAACAACTCCCACCATAACCCCCTGTCCCCCAGCGCATCAAGATGAAGCACTCCCTCCCACCCAGATGCATGTGTCAGTCATTGCACTGTCCACTTCAAACTAACAGGTAGATAGACATCTCATGCCCTCTTGTCCCATCCCTGAGCAGGATGGAAGCCTCCACCACACACACACAAAGACGTGACACAAATCCAACCCAAATGTGTAAACAGAACAGGTAAGTAGCCAGCACCTGCACCCAGCCATTCCTCCCAAAAAGCATGGTGCCATATGACAACACCAGCCCTCTCATCACACTAAAATACCCACAGATCCAATTGCCACTCACAGTGTCCAGACAGCCAAGCAAATGTAACGGCCACAGCAACAAAAGTGTGACACACCAATTCACATGTAGAAGAAAGTCTGTGCACAATCATGCACAGCACTGACTGACATGTGGAAGTGCCATGTGGCCAGAGCTGCAAGGACCATATGTAAACAAAGAAAGCATGGTTGGTGGTACAAATTCAGATTTGCACATGACATGACAAAGGTATGCATGAGATGTCAATGGCCAGTTCATGCTCAGATGTAACGTCTGCCAGGACAGAGTAATCAACAAAGAGGCGTCACAGAAAATCTTTGTTGCGCTTGTCCCTGGATGGCAACATGTCCTTGTAATCACAAAACATGCACGTGGCGCATGGTATGTCTTGACACCTCACACCATGGACAAGTAATGCATGTACCTCAACACTATCTCAGGAGGCACAGTAGTGCGCATACAAACAATGTGATGATCAGTCAACTGTGTGGTGTACAAAAAGTGAATAATACACAGCTAACACAAAGCTTGCGTGGTGCACTACAATGACCATTTCCCATCTGTCCCACAGGTGACCAAGAACTGACTGCAGAGGACAACACCACCAACCTGCAGAGCCAGTCACCCCTCCCCCCCGGAACATGGACTCTCGTATGTTGACTCCCGGGATTCAGAGGACGAGGAGCTCGTAGCCGGACCATCTGGTGTTCCAGGGTGCAACCGGTCCCAGGAACCCATTGTCCCCCCCACCACATCTGCAGCAACACCAACAGCTATTCAGACCCCTGCTGTTATGGCCTGTGCGTCCTTCACAACCACCACCACCACCACTAGTGCTGCCTGCAAAACTCTTCCTGTCCCAGAGGATGACCACCCCACACCAACAACTGAGGAGGGCAGGGAGAGGATGCAGGTGCCTACAGTGGTGAGGCAACAGGTCTGTGGCAGCAGGGCAGGTGGGAGGGGCAGGGTCACTCAGAGACAACCGGAGCCTGGGACCGAAGCCCTGGACAGCATCAACAGAGTCCTTGGGGCATATGAACGGGCCCAGGGACGAACGGCCCGGGCAGAAGAAGATTCCCGCGAGCTCCTCCTGCTGAGGAGGTCCATGGACACCCGCATGGGACAAATTATGGGCCTCTTGGGCCAGATAGTGGCGGCACTGAGGGACAGGCCAGCGCCACAAACAACACCTCCACCTCCCCCTGCTGTGCTGCAGGATGACAGTTCAACATCCTCCCCTGCGGCCACAGAGAGGGGTGAGTCCTCAGACCCCACTGGCCCTACAGCAGAGTCCCCCCTGCCAAGAGACGAAGGGGCCGGCCCAAGAAATCCCTGGGAGTATCCAGTGGCAAAGCACCTGCCAAACGTCCGTCATGGAGCCAGCCATGATGGCAACACTCCTCACCACTGCATTGACTTTCTGGACTGTCCTTCCCCACACTGCCTTGTGAATGGCATCTGTCTGTTGGACTGGGTCACCACACCAATGTGGTGACAACTCGATACTCTCATTTACCATAACTGTCAACTCACTGCTTCACTAATCACCTCAATGTAAATGTTCACCCCACTCACATGTCACCATTGTAAATAAATACTCCTTACACACATGTCGTTGTCACTGCTCCGTCTTTATTCCAGGATGTGCAGTCTTCACCATGATTACAATGTACCAGGAGCATGGAATGTATGTAGGCAAGGAGAGGCTGAAGGGACCTAGGAAAACACAACAGAACAAGATTCACTAGTCTGGGTGTGGCATCACAGACATCATACAACACTTACCATCAAGCAAATACAACATGCACACATCACAATGAGCAACAAGTGCCAACATACACATCCTGTAGATGTTCCAAACCACCCTGTCCCATAAACATTGTCAGCCACCACTGAGTCAACAACCGGCTGCAGTCACAAAGCTCACATACACCTTCACAACAACAGCAGCAACATCATCAGACAATGGGTCAGTTGTACATTGTCACTCACCTTCAAGTGAAGTAGCGGGTGATGAGGTGTTGACGCAGGTCAACACCTTCCTCCTCTCCACTGTCCTCATCACTGGACACGGGTTGGTTTGCAGGTGGGGGCCTTGGCTGCTCATCATCATCCAGGATCAGGGGGATCTCCTTGTGAATGGCTAGGTTGTGGAGCATGCAGCATGCCACAGCAATCTGACACACCTTCCTGGGCGAGTACATGAGTGCACCTCCCGTCTTGTCAAGGTAGCGAAATCGTGACTTGAGGAGACCAAAAGTCCGCTCCACCACACGACGTGTCCTCCCATTGGCATCATTGTAGCGTACATCAGCTGGTGTCCTGGGATTACGCAGTGGGCTCAGCAACCACGGACGGTTGGGATATGCAGAGTCACCTAGGTGTGAGAGACACAGATAAACCTTGTAATTATTCTGTGGCAGAGGACAGCATGTCACACACACACCACGCTACTGGACTCTTCGTGCTCACCCACAATCCATGCACGCTCAGGAAGCAGATTAGCCATGAGCTGGGGTACAATGCTGTTCCGCATGATGTAGGAGTCATGGGCTGAGCCTCGATATCTGGCACACACGTGCGTGATGATCATGTCTGCCTGGCACACCACTTGCACATTTACGGAGTGGAAATGTTTGCGATTCCTATAAATGTGCTCCCGTGCCTGTGGTGGAACAAGCCCAACATGGGTGCAATCAATGGCCACAACAACATGGGGGATGTGTCCAAGGGCATAAAAGTCTCCCTTCACGGCCACCAATTCCGGCACCCTGGGGAAATGGATGTACCTGTCCTTGTAAATCATCATGGCGGCCAGGACATCACGCAGCACCATGCTGAACATGGGTTGCGACATCCCACTTGCACTGGACACCATGTGCTGGAATGACCCAGAGGCAAAAACATGCAGAGCCCCCATCACCTTGGATGTTGGGGTGAAAGCTGTTGGATATGTCCTGCGAGGCTGCAGGTGGGGCTCCAACATAGCACAGAGGTTTTGTAGGGTGGCTCTGTCCAGACGGAACTTCCGGATGACCTCCTCATCCTCCATGTCTGCCAGCACGGTGTAGGGACGATGCAGATTTGGTCTCCTCCTAGTTGAGATGAAAGTGGACACATGTCAATGCAATACACCATGAGATGTGTACAACATCTTACGTTTTGACTGACACAACGCCAACAATGACTGTCATCACAATTGAGTTACAGAGCAGCCTACATGTAGGGACACCTTCAGCTACACGACTCGTACACTTGTCCCCTCTCACACAGCAAGTACCTCTGAAACAACATATGACTATGCAAATGCACATAGGGATATGGCCACATCTAGCATGAGCAGGCCTGAGAGTATTTCATACAGCATATGTGTAAAACTGCAACACTACTGTCCCATACCTAGCTGCTGCACCTGACCCACCTTCAGGCGTAAGTTGAACATAGCACACATCAACAACACAATGACCACAGGCCGAGTGTAAACAACAAGTGTGTGCATGAACCAAGAAAACAAGACAGTCAAATATGCACATTCTTCATTAAGACATACATCACTGTGATGTTCACAGCACTTGCACACATTGACATGTGCACACATTGGAGAGTCCATGACAACACTGTTCTGTGTACATGCCCATCTCTCTCACAACGTTACATGTGAGGGAGTACATGCCAATGCACTAAATCACATACACAAACATGGCATGTGTAGTCAGCAGTGTGTTAAATGTCACATTGGCATTGTGTGCACAATGAGGTGCCATTAATCATATGGCCACTGTGCACTGTAGATGACTGCCCATTGGCCATTGAACCAGCATCATGTGTCCATAGGTGCTGACAAAGTGTGCCGCCACCCAAATCATGGTCACAGGCACCAATGTATGGTACCCAATTCGCGGAAGCTACCGCCTGCCACCAGCGGTGTGTCACCACCAATCCCTGGGATACAATCGCGGTAGTGAGAGAAACATATGTACTGACAAATGGCCGTTGGCATGCTCCGCCACCCAGATCCCGGTCACTCATTGCAATGTATGGCCCTGGAATTGCGGTAGCGCCCGCTTGTCCCCTGCGGTGTGTCACCACCAATCCCTGGGACACAATCGCAGTAGTGAGAGAAACATATGTACTGACAAATGGTGGTTTGCATGCTCTGCCACCCAGATCCCGGTCATTCATTGCAATGTATGGCCCCGGAATTGTGGTGTCGCCCGCCTGTCCCCTGCGGTGTGTCACCACCAATCCCTGGGACACAATCGTGGTAGTGAGAGAAACATATGTACTGACATATGGCGGTTGGCATGCTCCGCCACCCAGATCCCGGTCACTCATTGCAATGTATGGCCCCGGAATTGCGGTAGCGCCCGCCTGTCCCCTGCGGTGTGTCACCACCAATCCCTGGGACACAATCGCGGTAGTGAGAGAAACATATGTACTGACAAATAGCGGTTGGCAGGCTCCGCCACCCAGATCCCGGTCACTCATTGCAATGTATGGCCCCGAAATTGCGGTAGCGCCGGCCTGTTCCCTGCGGTGTGTCACCACCAATCCCTGGGACACACTCGCGGTAGTGAGAGAAACATATGTACTGACAAATGGCGGTTGGCATGCTCCGCCACCCAGATCCCGGTCACTCATTGCAATGTATGGCCCCGGAATTGTGGTAGCGTACGCCTGTCCCCTGCGGTGTGTCACCGCCATGAACCATGCCCTTACAGCCAATGGGAACCGCAATTGCGGTAGCCTGATGCAATTTTGAAAATCGCGGTAGGCGTGCTCCGCCAACGCGGAGCCGGTCATTGGATGTATTTGAGTAAGGAAGACCTGGAACACCAATTGCAGCAGCTTAGAACCACTGAAACGAGCCCAGGCGGCTATATATGTGTGTGAGAGCCACAGATTTACACAGCTCACAGAGCCTGCTGCCTGCCACTCCTCACCCGCAACTGCTTCTGCTGCTTCTGTCTCCAGGGCCTGCTGCCTGCCACCCTTCACCAGCAACTGCCTCTGCTGTCTCCAGGACCTGCTGCCTGTCACCCTTCACCAGCAACTGCTTCTGCTGCTGCTGTCTCCAGGGCCTGCTGCCTGCCACCCTTTACCAGCAACTGCTTCTGCTGCTGCTGTCTCCTGGACCTGCTGCCTGCCACCCCTGCTGCCTGGCACCCTTCACCAGCAACTGCTTCTGCTGCTGCTGACTCCTGTGCACACAGTGATGGCAAGGACAGAGAAGATCCGTGCCACTCCCTTCACCACCGAGGAGCTGGAGGTCCTGGTGGACGAGGTTCTCACCCACTATCCGAGGCTATATGGTGCGCCAAATGTCGTGGTAAATCACTCAGAGTGGGAGTGAGAGTGCAGGGGGGCACACATGAAGTTGATCTGCTGCAGTATGTGTGTGAGAGTGTGGGGTTGTGTCATGCACTGACTAGCATGTTGTCCCCGGGGGAAGGGGTGTTTAGCTTATTCTACACGTTTCCCTGCCTGCACTTCCTGATTTGAGAGACATGTTTTGTCTTGTCAGTCATACAGTGACGCAGCAAGTTTGGAATGCAGGGGCCTGATTCACAGAACTAACTTACGTCAAAAACGTAAAGTTAGTACTTTTTGGTATTCACAGAATACACTTACTCATTTTGGTATTCACAGAATGCACTTACTCATTTTGGTATTCACAGAATGCACTTACTCATTTTGGTATTCACAGAATGCACTTACTCATACTAACTTTATGTCCGCACTCGGGCCGGAGATTCCGGCCCTTTGGTGGAGATTCCGGCGCTTTGGTGGAGATTCCGGCCCGGAGGTGGAGATTCCGGCTCTTTGGTGGAGATTCCGGCCCTTTGGTGGAGATTCCGGCCGGTTGTGGAGATTCCGGCCGGTGGCGGACATTCCGCCACCGGCCGGAATCTCCACAACCGGCGGAATCTCCACCAAGGCCGGAATCTCACCAAAGGCCGAATCTCCGGCCCGAGTGCAGACATAAAGTTAGTATGAGTAAGTGCATTCTGTGAATACCAAAATGAGTAAGTGCATTCTGTGAATACCAAAATGAGTAAGTGTATTCTGTGAATACCAAAAGTACTAACTTTACGTTTTTGACGTAAGTTAGTTCTGTGAATCGGGCCCCAGGAGTCAGGACAGTGATTGCTAGTGTGAAGGTCTGTGTGGGTCCCTGATGTCCTTCACAGGCCCATCTGTGGCATTATCTAGGGTTGTTGTCCAGAGGGTAGTGATGGAATTGTATATGACTCAATATGTGCCTCATCTCTAGTTCTGCACTATGCTCAGGACCTCAATACCCGAGGGTGACACTCTTTTTGGTCATTCACCTATGACACTGTAGATTTCCACATTATTGTGCACAGACCCTTCCATCACCACCAGCATGTGCACATACTCGCATGTGTTGGCACTGTTTGTGCTTCCAAATTGTCCCTTCATGTGACAGTTCAGATGCCCCATGTTGGACCTCTGTGTGACCCCACCTGGCCTGCACATTCACCGCACAAACTGACAGGGACACATCACTGAATGTACAGAGTGTCAAAGTTGTGCTTTTAATCTTGACTCTCCATCAATGATCCATTTCAGCCATGTAGTTCAAGCACGACAGGCCTTGTGATGAGGGGTTGCGTTTGTGAGATCATGTCCCTCAATGTGACCTCCATGACACAGTGAGCCAGTTAAAGGGCAAGTGCATTGAGGGTTGTGCAGTGTTGGACCCAGTGAGTCTACCCCTTACATATGTAGATATGTGATGTATGTCTTGCTCTGCATGAAAATGGATAGTAGATGTGGACAGACTACACATGGCTTAATGTGCTGGCATCCTGCATGTGTATGAGATGGGCAGGTACTGTGTCCACCCTCACACCTGCATGCATTTACGTGTGGTTCTCCCATGCTGATGTTCCATGTGAGATGCATTCTTGTCTCTGTTAGACATATCTGTGGATTTGGGATGAGTTAGTATCATGCTCCTGTACTGAGAGATATTGGTACATAACACTGTGTAACTGATGTGTTCACCCTCTTGTCTCCCATGTCTGCAGCTCAAAGTACACCAGCGTAAGGCCGTGTGGAGGGCCATTGCATGCAAGGTGTGGGCTCTGGGTGTCTGCAACCGCCGGCGCACCCACTGTCACAAGAGGTGGGATGACATCTGTCGGCTGAGCAAGAACGTGACCGAGATGACACTGGGGCTGGTCCCTCGGGCCGGAAGGTTGGCGCGGCGCAGCATGACACCACTCATGGCACGCATCTTAGCTGTGACGCAGCCACGACTGGATGCACGTCTGAAGGAGCATCAGCAGCAAGCTGGGGGTGAGTATTCTGGGAGTGTGACTTTGGGTGGTGAGTGGCTGCATGTGTTCCAAGCCTGGGCCAGTGCAGGGCTCTGATGTTGCTAGTGTGATGCAATGGCATGTAAGTGGCCTCGGTGTTGGGTGCAGCTGTCATGCATTCTCCCTACATGTACTTTCCCATGTCATAGGTGTAATGGCCCTTGGATTCGCATTTGTAGTTGTGGCCTTCTGGTACCCTCTTTATTGGGGTAGTCAGGGACATCCCATGGCAGTGACCGGCAGAGTGCTTCATCTGAGTGTGCCATCATCAATGTGTGCATTTCCTGACGCCAGATTTGTGAGGACTAAACATCTGGCACCAATGTGCACCTTTAGTTGTGCCGCAAGGTACGACATGGCGGATGGCATGTGCTCATGGCCATTGTGGACTGATATTTTGGAGGCTGTCCCTGTGTTGGCCACTTCTGCTGGCTCAAGATGTGACAGTGGCAACATGTTGGGAGGAACATTTTTTTCCCCCTCAGGGCCCTAGGTGTTCACAGAGGGATCTGTGGGTCTGGTTACACGGAGCCACCAACAGGCTATTTGTCTGTGTGTTCATCACATGGGTGACTTATGCCAAGTATGCATGATGCCAAGAAAGATTCGACTTTTGGATTGAGGTTGCACAATGTTACTGCCCATGGTGTTGTGCAACATGGAGAATTCATTATCTTTTGTGATGCTTTGCTTGCATATATTTTTGATGTTGATGCCAATGTACTGATCCTACATCTCTCTCTCTATCATGCAGCATCTCCCGTGGGCACGGAAGGACAGGGGACGGACACCGGTGGTGAGGGATCCAGCACAACTGCTGCACATGAGCATAGTGACACGGATGTCACCAGCGCATCTGAGGGGACAGGAGTCTTCTGGAGGAGTCGCAGCCAGAGACGCAGACCTCAACGTCATCTGACGACGGTGGAGACGCATCTATGTTGTCGGGTACAGGGAACGGGGACTCTGCCTCATCGTCGACCACACAGCGTCCAGTGCCCACCCTCCCAGCTACTCCCACTGTTGCTGCCCGTGTCTGCACCACCAAAAAGGGAAGGGTGTCCTTCACCCCAGGCACCGCTGCCCCTGCCCCTGTCCCCCTGCTGCCATCGGTGCTGAGTCTGTGGAGCTTTTGTGCCAGCTATGTGTGGGGCAGACAGCTCTCCTCAATGCCTTCATTGACCATGACAAGAAGTTGACACAGTTTGTTGCTTACGTGGAGGGCGTTCATTCAGACGTGGGTGGGCTACACCGTACTGTACAGTCTCTGTCCTCTGCGGTGACGGCAGCCATTCAACTGGCCCAATCTCATGGTCCACCTCCAGTCCCTAGGTCAACCACCCTGCCAGTGGCCACGTCTGATGATAGTGACCACAGACCCCACACATCAAGGGAGAGATTAAGCCTGGGCGTAGTTCGCGAAGTAGCGCTACGCGAAGCTACGCAAAGTGCAGTTCGCACTACGCGAGCTACGCGTAGCACTACGCGAACTGCGTAGTGCGCTGTTCGCCATGATTGCACAGTGCTGGATGCTTGTCCGCACTGTGCAATCATTGAAAACGGCATCTTGCACAGTGCGAGCTGTCTTTTACTGCCGCTCGAGAAGATTTTTACTCGAGCGGCACCTTTCTCAACGCGGACTGGTAGTTTCTCATCGCGAGCGGTCGCGAGCATACGCGACCACTCGCAATGAGAAACCTGACCTCCCCGCGTTGAGAATCTCGCCGGGAGGTTTATTTTCCACGCTCGCGATCGGCAACTTGATGTTGCTGATCGCGAACGAGAAAAAGTCTCGCCGGGATGTCATTTTGCTTGCTCGCGGTCACCAACTTGACGTTGAGGACCGCGAGCAAGCAAAAAATGACCGCTGCACTACGCTGCGCTACGCTACGCTACGCGTGTTTGCACTGTGCTACGTGCAATTCGCGTTGTGCGAAGTAGCGCAAACTTCGCAAACTACGCGAGCGTAGCGTAGTGCTTTGCCCAGGGTTAGGAGAGATACAGCACACGCAGCACACGACAGCAGCAGCCCAAGCAGTCCAGGGCGCAGACACCATCCCCACAAAAAGCTAAAGCCACCCCAGACCGCAGAGGCAAAAGCCCTTCAGGCGACACCCAGGGCAAGGAAGCCAAGAAGCATGCCTCAGGATCACATGCCTCAAAGGCATCCCCAGCCAAGGACTCACTTGTCCCAAAAGTGTCTCGCGCAGACAAACAGACAGTTTCCGTGCCCAGTGAGAAACATGTGCCTGTAAAGAGTACATGTAAAAAGAGCTCCAAGGCAGGTTCACCCACAACATCCACTCCCATCCAGAGCCCTGTGAAGCAGGGGAAGGAGCCCACTGTAGGGGGTACACATGGTGAACAGGGGATGCAGGGGCAGAGGCAATCCCGGGCCAAGCGCACCGCTGAAACCAGCACATCCCCAGAGGGAGGGCCACCGTCTGCACATGATCCTGCTTTTGTGGTGAGTGTGCCTGTTGTGTACATGCCACTTGGCATGAATCCCAAGACAGGGGTGCCATTTCGAATCCCAAAGAAGTGGAAGGGCACCCCTCCAGCATCTCCCACACACACTGTGTCTCAGGGCAGCATGAGTCCACCTCCACGTGCCACCACCCCACCTGGTCCTAGCAGCCCTCAGGCTTCCCAAACCACTGATGGCTCAACCCCAGCTGGGCCTCTCTCTCCCCGGTCCAGTCCCCCAACTGTCCCCGACACACAGCCACCTCCCAGTCAGACTGTCAGCCAAGTCTGAGTGTTAGTCCCCCTCACACACATGTCTCTCCCACAGTGGTGCCATGGACTTCCCATTGTTGATGCCCTGAGTGTGTTGCTGACCATGGCAGGGTACAGTACCACCCATTCCCAGTGCTGGATCTCATGTACTTACTCTGCACTTTCTCCTGGCCACTGGCCTTGTTGCTCACTGGTGTTTGAGCCTTGCCTGTGCAGCTTCTCATGTACCTCACCTGCACTTTCTCCTGGCCACTGGCCTTGTTGCTCACTGGTGTTTCTCACTGGTGTTTGAGCCTTGCCTGTGCAGCTTCTCATGTACCTCACCTGCACTTTCTCCTGGCCACTGGCCTTGTTGCTCACTGGTGTTTGTGCTTTGCCTGTACAGTTTCTCATGTACCTCACCTGCACGTTCTCCTGGCCACTGGCCTTGTTGCTCACTGGTGTTTGAGCCTTGCCTATGCAGCTTCTCATGTTCCTCACCTGCACTTTCTCCTGGCCACTGACCTTGTTGCTCACTGGTGTTTGTGCTTTACCTGTGCAGCTTCTCATGTACCTCACCTGCACTTTCTCCTGGCCACTGACCTTGTTGCTCACTGGTGTTTGTGCCTTGCCTGTGCAGCTTCTCATGTACCTCACCTGCACTTTCTCCTGGCCACTGGCCTTGTTGCTCACTGGTGTTTGAGCCTTGCCTGTGCAGCTTCTCATGTACCTCACCTGCACTTTCTCCTGGCCACTGGCCTTGTTGCTCACTGGTGTTTGAGCCTTGCCTGTGCAGCTTCTCATGTTCCTCACCTGCACTTTCTCCTGGCCACTGACCTTGTTGCTCACTGGTGTTTGTGCTTTGCCAGTGTAGCTTCTCATGTACCTCACCTGCACTTTCTCCCAGCCACTGGCCTTGTTGCTCACTGGTGTTTGAGCCTTGCCTGTGCAGCTTCTCATGTACCTCATCTGCACTTTCTCCTGGCCACTGGCCTTGTTACTCACTGGTGTTTGAGCCTTGCCTGTGCAGCTTCTCATGTACCTCACCTGCACTTTCTCCTGGCCACTGGCCTTGCTGTTTACCCCTTCCCTGTGCAGGATCTCATGGACACAGTCTGCACCTTGGACTGGCCACTGGCCTTGCTGTTTACCCCTTCCCTGTGCAGGATCTCATGGACACAGTCAGTACTTTGTTGTGGCCACTGGCCTTGCTCTTGTCCACTTCTGGTGCCTATCACTGTTATATGTGAATAAACCAAGTTACTCCTGTTGTCTGCATTGTCAGTGTCCTTCATGAATAAAGCATTATTCTGTGTGGATATGGTTTACTGTGACACATGCTCTCTATGCCACTTCAACATTGCCAATGGTTTGGGTCTCTTCATTCTGGGTTTGACAGGGGTGACATGCACTTCAGTTCTTCTGGACTCTGAGGCTTGGGGGTGCAATGCTGTTGGTTTGTGATGGACTACTGTTGTATTGGTCACTCTTTGGTCATCTTAGCTATATTGGACACGTCATATGTGTATGCAGTGCCAGCACAAAGTGGGATTCTATACACAGTATTGCAGGCTGGCAGGCCAGGGTAATCATGTCTGTGTGTGCTTTCTTGATGTGTGCAGAGCAGTGTTGGTGTATGCTCATCTAGTGATGTCCAGGCGTCCTAGTCACATGTGTTGATTTCAATGTGTGCACTTGGGTGTTCATGAAGTGTGCAGTGTGAAGGGGTGACTTTGTCAGTGGTGTTGGTGTGTGTGTGTGCCCCTGCACTTCTTGTCTGTGTTGGGGTATGTAGTCTGTGCAGTGCTGCTGGGTGATGATGTTGGGTTCTCCTGTTCTGTCTGTGCTCCCATTGCCTTTCTACAGTTTTGCTGCACAGGTCAGGTCTGGTCTGGTCTTGTTGTACTCCTGTGTGTGTTGTTATTGATGTTGGTGTATGGCTGATGTTTTGGTGTCAGCATTGGTTCAGGCATCCCTGAGTGTGTGTGATGTTTGTGTCTGCCCCCAGGGAGTGTGATTGTTTGTCAATGTGTTGACTGGACATTATTGGCCCCCTTATGTGTGTTTGACACTGGTGTTGTGTGATGTGGGTGTGGTTTGGGTGGGGGTATGTGTGGAGGATCCTACTTGTGTTTGACAGTTGTAGAGTTTGTCAATGGGCCCTGTGTGTGGTGCTGCTGACCAACACCTATCAAGTAGTTGGAGGCAGATGTGTGGCTGTTGACTGTTTGACTTCTGAGACTTCCTTTCATTCCTGCACCTATACATGTTTTGCCTTGCTGTCTCCCTGAGTTGTTGCAGATGTGGTGGCTGTGGTTTAATTTCACTCACTGTGGCAGCCATGTGTGGTTTGATGGGGTAAGGGTGTCATCAAATGTTCCTTATCTTGCATGTGATGTACACATGCTTAGTGGTTGTGTCCTTGGCCTTCCATTTTTGTGCACCTCACTTTTGCTTTCCTATTTGTGGTCCTACATTGCTGATGACATGTGGTCTGTGTATGTGGCCGTGTGTCAGTGTGGGGTATGTCTGTGTAACTTGACAGGCTGTGTGTCCAGTTCAGCGTTTGTTCCTATTCTGTATCAGTGTTCATTTTGTGCTTGGACTCAGTTTTGCTGCCATGAGTGTGGTGTGAGGGTTGCCCTGGACATGTGTTTCTGTGTTGTGTGTTCCTCTGCAGCCCTACCTGCTGAGGCTGCCTCCCTAGTTGTTTGGAGTGTGTGGTGCAGGCTGTGGGGTCACCTGGGTTGTTGTTGTACATGGGGTGGCACAGGTGGGGCACATGGCATGTCCCTTGGAGGGGGGCTAGCGTGTGGAGGATGGAGGTGTGGCCCTGTGATCTTTGTGCACAGCCCATCCCTGGCACAGACCCTGCCTTCCTGCATTGTGCGCATGTTTTCCAGCGTCTTCACCGCTGCGGTGACGTGACCGGGACATTACAGCAAGATTGCGGTGGATGGGTGGCCTGGATGCAGAGGGGTGATTTACTGACAGGTAGGACATGTGTGGGTGCACTTGTGGTTTTGTTCCTGTCCCCACCAGGGTGTCTGGTGTGGACAGGAACCCTGTGTCATCCCGGGAGTTGTGTGTTCTGTTTGTGGGCAGAGTTGTGTCATTGCGTACCTGCGGCGGCGTCCGCGACGGTTCATGACTTGCTGGTGGTGTATCACGTACAGCGCCGGGAAAACATGTAAGGCTGGGTCCATTGCGGTCGTGACCGGGTGGTGGGGGCCGTGAATCTGGTTGCGCTCGCTCCGCTGTGGTGTTTCCGCCGTTTCTGATTAGCAGGTTTCTCCGATGCGATGCGGCTGGCTATTTGGGGCATCCTGATTTGTACTGCGGACGGGACGTCATTCCGCACGGCGGTGGGTCTCCATTGGCTCCCAGCACCGCGGTGGCGGGCGCTTTTAGATGGTGGTTCACGTCGCACCGCGGCGGACGGGAAATGGCCTAGGTTTGCCCATGCTAATATGGCGGACGTGTGGACCGCTGTTCACGGGTGGAAAATTGCATTTTCCACTCCCGCCAGCACTGCGGTGGTGCCTCCGCCCGCCATCCTAATAGACCCCATAGTTTTTAATTATTTAGTTCTGTTCTAATTGATGCTTGTTATGGTAATATTTTAATGTTAAGTATATGTAATTATGTTTTCTGACTCTATTTTTTTATTTCAGTATATATTTAACATTTTTAAAATTATTTATTGGCTGTGGCTTTGTAGGGGATTAGAGTGGAAGATATTTAATATTTATATTTTAGTTGTTTCTAAGGGGTCGATTACGATGGCGGGCAGATCGCAGTGGCAAAAGGGACCGCACGCCATAGGTGCGGCGGTCCCGCTATACGAATTAGGATGCGCCCGCCACACTGGCGGGCGCATCCCGTATTTTTACATTGCGGCGGCCGGTGCTGCAAGCAGCACCCGCCGCAATGTAAATACATGTAGTGCATCTGCATGTACGGTGCCTGCCACCTTGTACATGCAGATGCAGGGGAGTACCATAGGTACCCCCATGTGCACCCCTACCCCCCAACACTCTGGGGACCCGCAACGGGCCCCCAAAGGTATTCTCCGCCTGTCTTCTTGCGGCGGGATCTCCGCCGCAGAAGACAGGCATCGTAATGCCTATGGCGGTGCCTGCACAGCACCGCGGCCATTGGCCCATTGTACCGTGTCCCGCAAGGCGGGCGGAAAAGGACCACCTTGCCATTCCCACCGCCATCCTGATTTGGCGGTGGGAATATTCAGGTGGATGGCGGGTGGATCGCCCTCGCAGGGCCGGCGGTGGTGATCCGCCCGCCATCGTGATCGGCCCCTAAATAATTTATTGTATAACTTAATTTATTAATTTAATTAACTATTTTATTTTAATATTATTAAATAGATTTTTTAAAGAAAAACTGCAATTTTAAATCAATTGGTTAATTAGATAAATGATTTTGTAAATAGTTTAATTGTTTTTACGATATTGTGTATTATTCCTTTGTATTATATTTTAGGATTGTTATGTCATAATCACATTTATAGTATATTTTTAAAATTGATGTGTATTTCTGTTTTTTTTAGTAATTTAAAGGCCCATTACGATACCGGGCGTAAAAAAATCCGCCACCCATGAAAGCGGCAAAAATCCGCCCGCCTACACCTTCTGAATACCGACCCAGCAATTATGATGCCTCGAACCGAAAACCGCCAGCGGCGGAAAAAACACACAAAATACCGCCCGCCCATACCCGAGTCGGAGTCAAACCGCCCGCCACGGACGGAAAGACGCACGACAACACAAAACCGCCCGCCCTCACGGTCGAGACACTGCACGTGAAATTACGATCGCACCGACATGAGCGCGGAAAAACAACAAATACACCGCCCGCCAGCGGAAACAACACTGAAGAAAATGGACACGGCAGAAGCCATGGCGGCCACGTCCCTGCACAGAAACAGCCCCGGACTCAAACAAACACACACAACATGGTAAACAAGTCCACACAGCAACCCACGCACAAATACACAGACAAAGTACACATCCCGAAAACACACCACCCCTGGACAAACAAATAAACCACAAAGCCCAGAACACCAGCCACAACACACCTGAAAACAACAGACCATCAGGACACACCCAAACAGGGAAGTACAAAAGCAGCCCCTCCACAGACCACAACCCCTTGCAACATTGCAAAGCAGAGAGGAGAGGAGAGGACACAGTGACACAGCAAGGACAGCAGCACACCACAGATACGCACACATCACACCCACCACCACCACCACCACCACCAAACACCGGCACCACAAACCCCCTGCACATCACACATCACACACCGCACCAGCACCACAAACACCATGGCATCACACAGAATGCCCAAGTTCACTTCCACTGAGCTGACGGTCATGGTCGACGAGATCGTCAAGGTGCACACACAAATCTATGGCAACCAGGTCCAGCACACACCACTAGCCACCAGAAACAGAATGTGGAACAGAATTGTAGACCAGGTCAATGCAGTCGGGACCGTACCCAGAAACAGAGGAGAGATAAACAAACGGTGGAACGACATCAAAAGCCTGGTCAAGAAGAAGGAGAGCAAAAACCGAGAGCTGGCTGCCACGACTGGCGGAGGGAATCCCGCGCAATACAAGACCTTCAAAGCGTGGGAGGAGAAGGTGCGAGTCATCATCCATCCGTAGATCCTCACCGGATTACCAGGGGAGTGGAGGCTGGTAAGTACAAACAAATGTATACCAGCACACCGCTATGTACTCACATGCACTACCACCATGCCATAGCTCCGAGGGACAAACACCCCCATGTCCAGTACACAATACACAACACATTACTCACACATGCAACAGGCACCACCACCCACACACAGCCCAAACATATCAACTAACAAAACCATGGGGGCATGTGTACACCCAGCTAGCCACGTAACTACCAACAGGTCCCCTAGTACTCCAGAAGTGCCACAACGAGCCCCCCACACCCATGTGGCAGCCGTAGCTGCACTAACCGACAAGTAACAGGTAAGTAGCAGCAACACAAAGTGCAGTGGGTGGGAGGGGGACAGCTGAAGTACAACACACACCAGGCCCCTAGTCCCACAGCACAGCAAGGAGGAGCACAGCCCACACCCCACACCCACGTAGCAGCCACTGCAGTGCACACCGGCAGCCGACAGGTAGACATCCCGCCCCAGGACAAACGGTGTCAGTGGGTGTCCAGCCATCACCACGACCCATAACACCGCCCC
Source organism: Calotriton arnoldi (assembly GCA_963921515.1). Lineage (NCBI taxonomy): Eukaryota > Metazoa > Chordata > Amphibia > Caudata > Salamandridae > Calotriton > Calotriton arnoldi. Next base: position 153,713 of record CAWUFW010002849.1, read on the forward strand.
CACCCCCACAGACCTGCAACATGGAGCACCCCCCGCCCATAACCATGTTGCATCCAGTCCAGTGCACGCTCAAAAACAACCTGCAGGTGGGAAACTGGACAGGGCGGGGTGACTGGAGGCATGAGGACTGAATTACGACTAACACATGGGACATGCAAAGTAGCAGAGGAACACGCAGCACTGCTCCCTGCCACAACCATGTGAACAATGTGCACACGGACATGAACCACAGAGTCAAACCCCACATGACCCATCACAGACACAGCAACACCCAAGGAGCCACGTCTGCATGCACAAGTCACACTGATAACAGAACCACACGGCAGGCACAGTGCAACCCATCACACACAACTGCAACACCATCGAAGTCCTGTCCATGTAGCCCCCACTGCCTGTCAACCACACATCCCACAACTATTCCCATGTAAGACATACCACACTAGACGCAACAGCGTGGAACAACAGAAATGCACACGAACACCACTGGACCCATCAAACACACAGACACACAATGCACATACAACATACCATCCATCTCATCCATCAGCCCCAGTCACATGAAAGGTATGTCATCCGAACAGCTGGTCCACATACAGTAGTCACGCAAAGAAACATGCCCATGATAAATCATGTGCCAGAAGTGAATGAAGCGCACGTCACACTGTGAGCAACTACACACATAACATGGGCCACACACCCCCGAGCACTGCAGTGATGCACATGGCACAGGGCAGCACGCACACCAAGGAATTGGACCATCTGCAATACGTCGTGTGGCACACAACCATCACTCACTCATAACAATGCGTCCAATTACATGGCCAGAAATCACAACAGACAGCAAATATGCAGGGTATGTCAGACATACACACACCTCAGACCATGCACTGTCATGTTGCCACAACACATGTCACGTTCTGCACCCATGGCACACAGTATGTTCCCCAAAAGCATAGTACATCTCAAATGCGTTTCAGGGGCTGACCCCCATTATGCCATCTGCGTTTCTAAGCGTTCCATATGAACCCCCAAAGCATAGTTCATCTCAAATGCGTTTCAGGGGGCTGACCCCCATTATGCCATCTGCGTTTCTAAGCGTTCCATATGAACCCCAAGAGCATAGTACAAACCAACATCCACGATGGGTCTGGAGTCCGCATACACCAGAGCCACAAAAAGCAGGAGCACAGCAACACACCCATCGGCATTGCCAATCCGTCCCATGCCACATGTCCACAGCACACAGTCCCATTGGCATGCCCACACAACAACAAATAGCACAGCCACACACACGGCTCCAGGAAACCTGTGCACGACTGTGCACGAACTGTGGATGTCAGACAACCTATACATACTTTGTCATGTGCAACACAATAACATATCTCATTCCCCCCACAGGTGACGAACTGCTGGATGCTGGAGATGGAGACAGCAGCCAGCACAGCCAGCCTGCAAGCCCCCAACAAGGACTCACGGATGTGGAGGATCTGTCCTCCGATCCGGACACGGACCACCCAGCAGGCCCATCTGGTGTGGCAGGGCCCAACCGCACCCCAGGCACCCTCCCACCCACCAACCCATCATCCAGGGCTGATGACCACTCACAGCCCCCTGCTGCCACTGTCGTAGCGGCCACTACCACTGTTGTGGCGGCCACCCCCACGCTCGTTGCGGCCACTCCCACTGCCGCAACCACCACCACGTCATCACTGGCCCCAGCCCCAGCGCAAGTGGTGGTCCGGCCGACTGGGTCCACCCTGGGAGCCACAGCGAGGCCCGTGGTGAGCAATGTGGCTAGTGGGCAGGTCGGTGGCAGCAGTACTGGTAGGAGGAGCAGGGCCAGGCCAACGCCAACTGTGCCTGGGAGCCAAGCCCTGCCGCCAATCGACAGAGTCCTTGGGGCCTATGAGGAGGCCCAAGGCGAATGGGCCAGGTCGGCAAGCGACACGCAGGAGGTCCTTGCGGTGTTGAGGTCCATGGACGCCCACATGGCCCGAATCGCGGACCTCATGGGCCAGCTGGTGGTGGGGGGAGGGCACAAGCAAGGCCAGCAACACCACCTCCGCCACCACCTGCTGTGGCGCTGGGTCGTGCAGCATCACGTTCCCCTGCGTCCACAGCAAGTGAGCACTCCTCAGCCACCAACAGCGGAACATCAACACCCCCTCCCAAACGTGGAAGGGGCCGTCCTAAGTGGAAACAGGTGTCCAGAGAGGACTTCGCCCGCACCAAACGCCAGTGAGTCAGCCAGCCACCTTGACCACCTACTGCATTGACTTGGAATACGATCCTAGCCCACACTGCCATGTGAATGGCATGTGTCTGTTGGACTGTGGACATAGAACTCCATGGGTACACCTTGACCATCACGCAGCCATGACCGTCAACTCATTGTCACAGCATGCACCACATTTGTCATCACCTTGCACACAATCACATGTCACCGCTGTTAATAAATACACCTTGATCACAATCGGCTTAATGTGTCCTGTGTTTATTCCACGATGTGCAATCGCCACCATGAGCAGAATAGCATCTGCTGTGTGGCATGTCGATGGGACAGGAGAGGCTGCAGGGACCTAGGGGTGAAAAACAGAACAAGAGTACATTCAATGAGTGTGTCACACACTCATCACACAGTACTTGTCACCAACTACAAGCAATGCACACCCATCTCTGAGAGCAACAGGGCACAATGCTACAGCCACTGACAGTGGCATACCAACCTGGACATGGACCGTTGACACACAGCACTCAGTGAACAAAAGGCCCCAGTAACAGAGCACACATACACCTGCACAACTACAGCCACATCAGCCGTCGTACATGGTCACTCACCGTCAAGTGAAGTAGCGGGCGATGAGCTGCTGACGCACATTCACAGCTTCATCCTCTCCACTGTCCTCTTCACTGGAGCTGTCCTGGTGTGCAGGCTGGGGCCCTGGTTGATCTCCGTCATCCACAATTAGGGGGATCTGCTTTCGAATGGCCAGATTGTGCAGCATGCAGCAAGCCACCACTATCTGGCACACCTTCTGTGGGGAGTACGCCAGCGCCCCCGGTGCGGTCCAGGCATCTGAACCTGGACTTGAGGAGGCCAAAGGTACGCTCGACCACACGTCTGGTCCTCCCATGTGCCTCATTGTAGCGGTCATCTGCTGGGGTCCGAGGATTTCGTAATGGACTGAGCAGCCAGGGCCCATTCGGGTAAGCCGAGTCACCTGGGCGTGGGGGACACAGAGAACCGTTGCAATTCAAACAGGACAGTAGACAGCATCCTTAAGCCAGCACGCTACACAACTCCACATACTCACCGACAATCCAGCCACGGTCCTGTTGCAGATTGGTCATCAGTCGTGGTAATATGCTGTTTCGCATGATGTGCGCGTCATGGGCCGAGCCTGGGAACTTTGCACACACGTGGGAGATGACCATGTCCGCAAGGCACACCACTTGCACATTCAGGGAGTGCGTGTGCTTCCGGTTGCGGAAGAGCTGCTCAGTGGCCTGTGGTGGGACAAGGCCAACATGGGTGCAGTCAATGGCACCAACGACGTGTGGGATCCGTCCAAGGGCATAGAATGCACCATTCACTGCCGCCAACTCACGTGCCCTGGGGAATCTGATGTACCTGTTCCTGTACAGCATCATGGCTGCCAGTACATCCCTCAGCACCATGCTGAACATGGGTTGGGACATCCCACCTCCACTGCCCACTGTGTGCTGGAATGACCCAGTGGCGAAAAAATGCAGTGCAGCCATTACCTTAGCCGTGGGGGTGAATGCTGTCGGATACACCCTGCGAGGACGGAGGTGGGGTTCCAACATGGCACATAGTCGATGCAGGGTTGGTCGATCCAGACGAAATTTCCGGATGACCTCAGAATCCTCCATGTCCGCCAACAATTGGTAAGGGCGGTAAATGTTTGGTCTCCGCCTAGGAAAGATGGAAGTGGACACATGTCAAAGCAACACGACACATGGCATTTTCACATACACATCACTGATATGACAGAGCAAGAACATGAGTCACAGAACAGCTGTCATGCAGGGACAGCACAGCCACAATACACTTACACAGGACTCCCACCAATAGCAATGGGCAGTGACACAAACCATTGCTATGTGCATGCACATGGGGATCCAGGCCTCAATGACCTGTGAGGCGTGCTGATGGGGACTGACTGCATATCCGGCAAGCGACAACACCACGGCAACATGACTGGCTGCTGTGCATCACACTGCTTCCGAGGCTGGATGAGTATGGCACACAACAACGACGATGTGGGCACAGGCTGAGCGGCCAAGACAAGTGGGACCTGTGGCACGAGGGGATATGAGACAGTCATTGGTGTCACCACTGCACCCTATGTGCAGCACTGTACGGATCACACCTCCAGAAGCATTGTCAGGTGTACACATTGACAGCCCCATGCCAACACGGCTGTGTGCTTGCAAATACACATCACATGTGACACGTAACCTTGCACGTGCCAAGTGGCAGATGTACATAGTGAGAGATGACATGCGTGTGCATATGCGTATACCATGCACCCATGCCAATGTGCAGATGATGACATGCTAACAGACATGTGGGGGCCGGCCACTGGCCGTCCCTGCCTATGCACACGGCATGTTGTGGCCCGTCCATTGTGCACCTGCACCCACACGCACATCATGGCCACACCTGCAGATGCAGTGCGCACATCATACTGTGTGGTGCACATGGCATCAGCGGACTGTCACCAACATGGGCCAGGCCATTACGGCCAACTCCGATGACCCTCGCGGTTGCACCCTGCGTGTTCCACTATGGAGGTGGGCGTCCCGGGCCAGCTGGGTGCAGGCCAACGTCTGCAATTGCCAATGCAGGTCTCAGTGCACTTGTTGCTCGTGTGAATGTCAGGCTGGGCCATGCTGCCCCTCTCAGTCCCAGCAAGCCTGGCCTGCACATTGACTGCACAATGCCAGTAGGTGACAGCACCGACTGCCTAGTGGGTTACATGTGTCTCCTGTTCAGGACACCCCGGATGAGCGCTTACTCTGCACTGTCTATTGGACACACCATGACTCGTGATAGGGATGTGTGTGAGAGATAGTGGCACTGAATGTGACCTTCGTTGCGGGGTGGGCCATGCACAGGGCGAGTACGCTGATGGTTGCGCAGTGTTGGTCACAGTGGGTACACCCACACAGATGTGTTGCCTTGTGATCTTCTTCTAGGTCAGCCTGACAATGGACAGTAGATGTGGGCAGGCTACACATTGCTCGATGTGCTGTCTATGTGCATGTGCATTCACACCAGGCACAACTGCCCCTGCACATGTGACCCCTGCTGCACTCTGTGCTGGGTCTGTTGAGCTGATGCACCGTCTGTGCGTGGGGCAGACAGCTCTGCTCAGTTCCGTCATTGCCCATGACATCACTTTGCCGCAGGTGACATGGTTCATGGAGGGCCCACATGTACGCGTGGGTGGACTACACAAGACTGTCCAATGGTTATCACCCCCAGTCAGTGCTTCGAATGGGAAGTATGTGGTGCTGGTACTCATTTCGCTGTGTCGAGTGTGCGGGGCTAGGTGCGGGGCTACATGCAAGACATGGGTAGGTCATCGGCTTATCTACTAGTTGCAATGCACACGAGACATGTCTTTTTCTGACCACATCAGGGGCATTCCTTAAACTAACTGAAAGTCAAACAGTTATCTTTTACACTGTCCTCATGGCCTCCCCTCGCTCACACCTATACGCATTTGCACATGAGAAGCTAGCGCATGCACAAGCAGCTCCAAGCTCGCCACAGAGAGGCCAAGGAGTGTATGTGTGGGTCCAGTTGTACATGTGGTCTGTCTCACGGTATGATTAGTGGCGTTACGCCGTCCACATGCGTGGTGCCCCGACTTGAGACCCGGGCAACATTGACTATGCATGACAGGCTCCACAGTCCGGATACACCACCTGCAACACACAGAGGCTGTAGCTGCCCTGGCGGGCCAGTCCGCGTTCAACTAGAGCTCATGGCCCCACACATTCACTCTTTGGCCTCTCTGGGGCGAGCTTGGAGCTGCTTGTGCACGCGCTGGCTTCTCTGTTGCAATGGCATGTAACGTGTGTGGGTGTATTGTCAATGGGTGGGATGGCGCGAGCCACCGTCCGTGACGTCACTGCTGCTTGTGATGTGTGCGTCCCCCACTACTTCCATTTGACTTGTGCCATACTACACATTGTGGATGTGTTGCCTGCGTGATGTGACAAGGATGAGCGCGCCATGAGCTCTCATCCACCATGCTCTACTGCCATCCCGTGCCCTGGATTGCCTGTGCAAGTGGACAATGTTGGGGATACACCAGGTCGACAGGGGATGTGAGTGCCTTGGCAAGGGCCTGGCGGACGCGCAGCAGTATCCGGCATGTCCACGGAGGGTGGGCTGACGTCTACACTTGATGCGGCATTGTTCGTGTGCCCGCCTGTTGTGCACACACGAGTTCACATTCGTCACCATACAGGTGGTCTTTACAGATTCCCAGGAGTGCGCCAATGTACTGGTCCTGAGTCCTCCCAACACAGCGTGTTTCAACATTGCATGTGCGCACCTACCCATCACACCAACCCACCTGAGCCATGCGTAACTCCCGCTTCACATGACACATGTGTGTCTCCCACAGTTGTGCTACACATTTAAGTTGACATCCAATGACAGTGGACTACATGGTCATCTCATGACTGCCGTGTACTTCACACACTCTCATCCTCTCTCATTCATACTTGTGAAATGAATCAGCAGAGACACATTTTTGCTTCAAGCCATGTATTGGGACTAATGTCCTCTGTGATGCAGTATAGTGAACACTACTGGCAGCGAAGTGCATGTGGAGGATATACTCAGCATGATTACACATAGCATAGGGTGTAGGGGTACAGTGATTAGTTGTGGACTGTGGGATGTGGGCTTCAGAGTTCCAACTGCTTAGCCGTTGTTGTGCTAATGTACATTTGCTAATTACTGTGGTGCTGCTGACTGACACAGACAGTATACATTTAGCCTACCAGTCCGCTTGTCATCATGGGCACAGTGCATCTCCGTTCCATGTTACAGGTTTGCTGCTATGGTCACTCATACACATGTGCGTGGAGGTGACATCAGGGCATGGGCTTACGTGAATGCAAAGGCGTCCCACTTGTTGTTGCGATGTGGTGGGTACTGGCCATGTCACAGTCACTGGGCTCATGTTGTTGGTGGATGCACTTGGTGTACATGCAAAGGTCCTGGCACGGACGTTCAGAGGGAGGTGTGGTGACAGCTCTCACATACTGCAGCAGGACGATTGCTGTCCACTGACCGGTGCATATGTTCATGGGCGCAGGATCCATATCATGGCATGGTTGTACGTGCAGTTCTGTCCATGTGGTTGCCATACACAAATCCCATGCCTCTGCCTCCCCTGTTCATGCAGAGTTACTGGATGTGATGAGGTACAGGGTGCATTTCCCAATAAGTATCAGATGTCATGGCAGTGTAGTTGTTGTTGTGGTGTCAGTTGCAGGTTGCATGGTGTAGTAGTTGTACTGGTAACTGCCTAGTCCATGCGTAAGCCACGCATGGGTACGGTGTGGGTCATCATTGCTCAATTGGGGGTCTGGCGACGGGGCCCGACGAATTGACAGGTTGTCAGGAATGCAATGCCTACCAGCAGGGCTTCCATGGCATTGGTGGTGGACATGGTTGCCAGCCAATGTAGCGGATGGTGGCTGTCAAGGTGTTGGTCGTGAGTTGTCCCTTGTAGGAGCATGATGGGACATGTTGGATGGCATTCGATGTAACTGTAATCCATTATCCGTCGTGTGGAGGCACAGTGGTCCCATTGCAGTGTGGGTCCGATAGTCGCCACATACGCCATGCCCCCATATGCTGAACAGGCCCTGTCGTGGGCGTCCAGGGGTGGAATAGTTGTAGCAGGTCCGCCCTTGGACATGCCGGGTTGGAGAGACATAACTCCACAGGATAGTAGAAGGGACACCTCCGACAGTAGAAGACGGGGATGACGCAGCTGAACAATGCGATGCGGTAAGTTAGTCGGTAACTTACGTTCAGCAGGGCCAGATTGTCACATCCCAATATCTGTATCAGGTTATGATCTGTCCGGCGTAGTTGGGTAGGTGTGGTGCAAGTGCCATTTTGCTGCAGGGCGCTGTGGTGGCGTGCTCCGGCTGTCTGTGCAGTCTGCAGAGTGCAACCTCCGATGTTGCTGGGAATTCTGTAATGGTCGTAGGGAGGCAGGACCTGTGTTATGTTGGCTTGTGCGGAGGACACGGGCCCTCATCCCACATGCTTCTCTGAATGGTCAAGGTCAGTGGTGTCTGACTCCTTCCAGATAACTTGCATGTGAACCACATGGGGGAGTGTTATCATTTCTTCTTTCCGTTGTGAATGTTCTTTGGTGTTATGCGCTATCTGCCCTGTGGCCGCTTCCCTCTGCATGCCTGCGTTGGGCTTTGTTTGGTGCAATAACTGTTTTCTCCGGCTTGTTTAGTCGGGATGTGGTTTCAGAGTGGGAATAGAAGGTCATTCGGTGCTGTCTCCTCTCCCGTGTGTGGGCAGCAGGCTGCTTTTCCGCTGTACGTTGGCCTTGTGTTATAATTGGTCCCACCTGTTGTCTGTCCCCGGTATCTTTGATGTTACGTATTGCATGTCTTGTTATTGGGTGCAGGGTGGCACCGGTGTTTCTGTGTGGTTCTGGCGTACCTTTTCCCGACGGGGTCCATATTCTGCTGGGTGATGTTGCCTCCGCTGTGTGCTTCGCCGTGTTTTGCACACAGGGGTGTGTCCTAATGTGGCGTGACGTCACTGACATGTTCGGGTCAGTTGTGTGACGTCAGGTTGGCAGCAGTGAATTGCCGGTTGGGGACATGACTGTGGCAGGGCTGTCACGTGACATGTGCTTTCTGGGTGGTGCTGGTGTGTGTGGTGTTTGGTTGTGACCCTGTGTTGTTTGTGTGCGGCGCATGCATTGCGCTGCCGTTGGCCTCTGCGTTGTGCGCATGTGTGGGTGCAGTGGTGGATGTGTCGTGTCCACGCAGGGGTGTCGGGGTGGGGGCCATATGCAGTTGTCCCGCCCTTGCACTGTGTGCGCTGTTTGCGTGCCCCTGTTGTGTGTCTGCCTACCTGCGTCGCCGCGGTGCGTTGACTCCTGGGTGCTGCATCAGGTAGAGCATGGGGAGGGCCTGCAGTGCTGGATTCATGCTCGGGGGGTCGCCTTTTCGGTGTCTGTGCTCGGCGTTCGGGTTTCCACCTCACTTTCACGTGCGGTGTCTCTTAGCCGTGGGAGCTGTTTGTTTGCGGCATCGTAATTTGTACGCCGGGCGGTACGTGATTTCGTCTGGCGGTGTGTCTCCATTAGGCTGCGCCGCTACGTGAGTGGGCGCACTTTGATGGCGGACGGCGTCGCTGGCTTGCCGGCGGTGTTTGGCTGCCTTTTCACATCGTAATTTGGCGGGCGTGTGGGCTGCGGCATGCGGGCGGTAACTGGTGGTTTTTGCATCCGCCAGCACGGCGGTGGTGCTTCCGCCCGCCATCCTAATGGGCCCCTTAGTTTGTTTTTGTTGTTTTCATTTTTAGGTAAGAGGGTGGGAAATGTTTTCTATTTTTTTATGTTTTTAATTGACAAAATCCTTTAATATTTTTTAAACGTTAATTGATCATTTAAACAACTTTCTTTAATTATTTATATAAATTACATAATTTTACAAATATTATACATATTACACATATTTGTTGAAATGTTTTTTATGCTTATTTATGTTATCTATTTTATTCTAAATGTAGGAGTGGGAATAGTAAATCTGAGCCTTCCAAAGCCCAGCATGTTCCCTACTGTTGCTTATGCTGGAGTGAGACAGGTAAATATGTCGACTATAGAGTTCAAAACGTTCCCTATTGTTGCTTACATTCGAGTGGGAATAGTAAATATGACCCCTACAAAGCCCAGCATGTTCCCTACTGTTGCTTATGTTGGAGTGTCAATGGTAAATATGACCAATACAAAGTCCAACACTTTCCCTAATGTTGCACAAGTTGGAGTAGGGATAGTAAATCTAACCCCTTCAATGTCCAACACTTTTCTGACTGTTGCTAAGATTACATTTGAAATAGTAAGTCTGGCTCCTGCAAAGTCCAACACTTTTCTTACTGTTGGTGAAGTTGGGGTGGGAATAGTAAATATGACCCCTCCAAAGTCCAACAATTTCACTACTGTTGCTTATTTTGGAGTGGAAATGGTAAACGGACCACTGCAAAGTCCAACACATTCCCTGTTTAGGTTGGAGTGAGAACAGTAAATCTGACCCCTGCAAAGTCGGAAAAGTTCCATAGAGTTGCTCAGGTTGGAGTGGCAATAATAAATGTTATCATTCCACAGTCCAACACTTTCCCTACTGTTGCTCAAGTTGGAGAGTAACAACTTTAACTCTTCCAACTTCATTTTTTATGTGAACTTTTATATATATTTTACACATATATTTTTGTGGTTTTATTTCACAAGTTATTTGAATTGAGATTTTTCTGAAGGAATATTATTTGTATTACATTATTTTTTAATTTAATAATTTTATTGTATTTTTATAATTGGAATATTTAGTATGTGTGTAAATATTATTACACATTATTAGTATTTTTATTTTATTTGTATTTATTTAAATATTGCATTTATTTCAAATGCATAATTATTTTTTAAAAAAATGAAGTATACATTTTTTATTTGGTTATAAGCTGTAACAATTTTTCCGTATTAAGAGGCCCATTAGGATGGCGGGCGGACGGAACCCTAGCGGTGCTGGGACCGGCCACCAGTGGTGCGGCGGTCCCGCACCTGCGATTAGGATGCCACCGTCACCGTGGTGGTGGCATCCTCCATTCCCAGCATTGTGGCGGGCGGTGCTCACAGCACCGCCCGCCAGAATGCTGGGAATGCAATGCGTGCTTTGTCATGCACAAGGTGACAGGCACCGCGAGGTGCCTGTCCCCATGTCCATGACAATGCAGGGGGTACCATAGGTACCCCCATGTGCACCCCCACCCCCCCCAACATCTTGGGGGCCCGCAAGGGCCCCCGGAAGAGAATTCCGCCTGCCTTTCCGTGGCGGCAACGCCGCCACGGAAAGGCATGTTTCCGCACCCATGCTAATATGGATGGCGGTGTCTAGCAGACACCGCCACCATATTAAACCCTTTTCCGCCCGGTCGACTTGTCGACCAGGCGGAAAAGCGGCGGACGGTCTTCCCGTCTGCCGCGGTACCCCCACCATACTAATATGGCGGGGGGTAAATGGGTGGCGGGCAGGAAAGGATGTAGGGCGGATCGCCTCCACCATGCGGGCGGTGGCGATCCGCCCTACATCCTAATGGGCCCCTAAGTGTATTTGTTAATATATATTTTTAAAGTTAATACAATGTTTAATATTTAAAATTTGTATTTGATATTATTTACTTCACATACAAAGGTGATATTTGTAGACTAAGGGGCCGATTCCGATTCGGGCCAGAAATCTCTCCAACCGAGCCGGACCCGGAGAGATTTCCGACCGAATCGGACCTGTGCAGCCCGACCGAACGAGTACGATGCGCACGTATGCCATCGGACTCGAGTCGGTCGGACTCCCATTGAAGTCAATGGGAGTCTGTCGTACAACGCGTACGCGGGCTCCCATTGACTCAATGGGTGCGAGGCGGACAAGGGCGCCCCCTACAGCGTGTACGCGGCGAAGTGATTTGTGCCGTACACGCACAGGTAGGGGGGACCCATGGGTCCCCCCTGTGTGCGACTCGCGCGGCTACGCGTACAGGGGGGGTCCGACACGGACCCCCAAAGTACGGCTCCGACTGCTCTTTCGAGCCGGAGTGCGCGGCTCGGTCGGACTGCTCGCGGTGCACTACAATGACCATTTCCCATCTGTCCCACAGGTGACCAAGAACTGACTGCAGAGGACAACACCACCAACCTGCAGAGCCAGTCACCCCTCCCCCCCGGAACATGGACTCTCGTATGTTGACTCCCGGGATTCAGAGGACGAGGAGCTCGTAGCCGGACCATCTGGTGTTCCAGGGTGCAACCGGTCCCAGGAACCCATTGTCCCCCACCACATCTGCAGCAACACCAACAGCTATTCAGACCCCTGCTGTTATGGCCTGTGCGTCCTTCACAACCACCACCACCACCACTAGTGCTGCCTGCAAAACTCTTCCTGTCCCAGAGGATGACCACCCCACACCAACAACTGAGGAGGGCAGGGAGAGGATGCAGGTGCCTACAGTGGTGAGGCAACAGGTCTGTGGCAGCAGGGCAGGTGGGAGGGGCAGGGTCACTCAGAGACAACCGGAGCCTGGGACCGAAGCCCTGGACAGCATCAACAGAGTCCTTGGGGCATATGAACGGGCCCAGGGACGAACGGCCCGGGCAGAAGAAGATTCCCGCGAGCTCCTCCTGCTGAGGAGGTCCATGGACACCCGCATGGGACAAATTATGGGCCTCTTGGGCCAGATAGTGGCGGCACTGAGGGACAGGCCAGCGCCACAAACAACACCTCCACCTCCCCCTGCTGTGCTGCAGGATGACAGTTCAACATCCTCCCCTGCGGCCACAGAGAGGGGTGAGTCCTCAGACCCCACTGGCCCTACAGCAGAGTCCCCCCTGCCAAGAGACGAAGGGGCCGGCCCAAGAAATCCCTGGGAGTATCCAGTGGCAAAGCACCTGCCAAACGTCCGTCATGGAGCCAGCCATGATGGCAACACTCCTCACCACTGCATTGACTTTCTGGACTGTCCTTCCCCACACTGCCTTGTGAATGGCATCTGTCTGTTGGACTGGGTCACCACACCAATGTGGTGACAACTCGATACTCTCATTTACCATAACTGTCAACTCACTGCTTCACTAATCACCTCAATGTAAATGTTCACCCCACTCACATGTCACCATTGTAAATAAATACTCCTTACACACATGTCGTTGTCACTGCTCCGTCTTTATTCCAGGATGTGCAGTCTTCACCATGATTACAATGTACCAGGAGCATGGAATGTATGTAGGCAAGGAGAGGCTGAAGGGACCTAGGAAAACACAACAGAACAAGATTCACTAGTCTGGGTGTGGCATCACAGACATCATACAACACTTACCATCAAGCAAATACAACATGCACACATCACAATGAGCAACAAGTGCCAACATACACATCCTGTAGATGTTCCAAACCACCCTGTCCCATAAACATTGTCAGCCACCACTGAGTCAACAACCGGCTGCAGTCACAAAGCTCACATACACCTTCACAACAACAGCAGCAACATCATCAGACAATGGGTCAGTTGTACATTGTCACTCACCTTCAAGTGAAGTAGCGGGTGATGAGGTGTTGACGCAGGTCAACACCTTCCTCCTCTCCACTGTCCTCATCACTGGACACGGGTTGGTTTGCAGGTGGGGGCCTTGGCTGCTCATCATCATCCAGGATCAGGGGGATCTCCTTGTGAATGGCTAGGTTGTGGAGCATGCAGCATGCCACAGCAATCTGACACACCTTCCTGGGCGAGTACATGAGTGCACCTCCCGTCTTGTCAAGGTAGCGAAATCGTGACTTGAGGAGACCAAAAGTCCGCTCCACCACACGACGTGTCCTCCCATGGGCATCATTGTAGCGTACATCAGCTGGTGTCCTGGGATTACGCAGTGGGCTCAGCAACCACGGACGGTTGGGATATGCAGAGTCACCTAGGTGTGAGAGACACAGATAAACCTTGTAATTATTCTGTGGCAGAGGACAGCATGTCACACACACACCACGCTACTGGACTCTTCGTGCTCACCCACAATCCATGCACGCTCAGGAAGCAGATTAGCCATGAGCTGGGGTACAATGCTGTTCCGCATGATGTAGGAGTCATGGGCTGAGCCTCGATATCTGGCACACACGTGCGTGATGATCATGTCTGCCTGGCACACCACTTGCACATTTACGGAGTGGAAATGTTTGCGATTCCTATAAATGTGCTCCCGTGCCTGTGGTGGAACAAGCCCAACATGGGTGCAATCAATGGCCACAACAACATGGGGGATGTGTCCAAGGGCATAAAAGTCTCCCTTCACGGCCACCAATTCCGGCACCCTGGGGAAATGGATGTACCTGTCCTTGTAAATCATCATGGCGGCCAGGACATCACGCAGCACCATGCTGAACATGGGTTGCGACATCCCACTTGCACTGGACACCATGTGCTGGAATGACCCAGAGGCAAAAACATGCAGAGCCCCCATCACCTTGGATGTTGGGGTGAAAGCTGTTGGATATGTCCTGCGAGGCTGCAGGTGGGGCTCCAACATAGCACAGAGGTTTTGTAGGGTGGCTCTGTCCAGACGGAACTTCCGGATGACCTCCTCATCCTCCATGTCTGCCAGCACGGTGTAGGGACGATGCAGATTTGGTCTCCTCCTAGTTGAGATGAAAGTGGACACATGTCAATGCAATACACCATGAGATGTGTACAACATCTTACGTTTTGACTGACACAACGCCAACAATGACTGTCATCACAATTGAGTTACAGAGCAGCCTACATGTAGGGACACCTTCAGCTACACGACTCGTACACTTGTCCCCTCTCACACAGCAAGTACCTCTGAAACAACATATGACTATGCAAATGCACATAGGGATATGGCCACATCTAGCATGAGCAGGCCTGAGAGTATTTCATACAGCATATGTGTAAAACTGCAACACTACTGTCCCATACCTAGCTGCTGCACCTGACCCACCTTCAGGCGTAAGTTGAACATAGCACACATCAACAACACAATGACCACAGGCCGAGTGTAAACAACAAGTGTGTGCATGAACCAAGAAAACAAGACAGTCAAATATGCACATTCTTCATTAAGACATACATCACTGTGATGTTCACAGCACTTGCACACATTGACATGTGCACACATTGGAGAGTCCATGACAACACTGTTCTGTGTACATGCCCATCTCTCTCACAACGTTACATGTGAGGGAGTACATGCCAATGCACTAAATCACATACACAAACATGGCATGTGTAGTCAGCAGTGTGTTAAATGTCACATTGGCATTGTGTGCACAATGAGGTGCCATTAATCATATGGCCACTGTGCACTGTAGATGACTGCCCATTGGCCATTGACCCAGCATCATGTGTCCATAGGTGCTGACAAAGTGTGCCGCCACCCAAATCATGGTCACAGGCACCAATGTATGGTACCCAATTCGCGGAAGCTACCGCCTGCCACCAGCGGTGTGTCACCACCAATCCCTGGGATACAATCGCGGTAGTGAGAGAAACATATGTACTGACAAATGGCCGTTGGCATGCTCCGCCACCCAGATCCCGGTCACTCATTGCAATGTATGGCCCTGGAATTGCGGTAGCGCCCGCTTGTCCCCTGCGGTGTGTCACCACCAATCCCTGGGACACAATCGCAGTAGTGAGAGAAACATATGTACTGACAAATGGCGGTTTGCATGCTCTGCCACCCAGATCCCGGTCATTCATTGCAATGTATGGCCCCGGAATTGTGGTGTCGCCCGCCTGTCCCCTGCGGTGTGTCACCACCAATCCCTGGGACACAATCGTGGTAGTGAGAGAAACATATGTACTGACATATGGCGGTTTGCATGCTCCGCCACCCAGATCCCGGTCACTCATTGCAATGTATGGCCCCGGAATTGCGGTAGCGCCCGCCTGTCCCCTGCGGTGTGTCACCACCAATCCCTGGGACACAATCGCGGTAGTGAGAGAAACATATGTACTGACAAATAGCGGTTGGCAGGCTCCGCCACCCAGATCCCGGTCACTCATTGCAATGTATGGCCCCGAAATTGCGGTAGCGCCGGCCTGTTCCCTGCGGTGTGTCACCACCAATCCCTGGGACACACTCGCGGTAGTGAGAGAAACATATGTACTGACAAATGGCGGTTGGCATGCTCCGCCACCCAGATCCCGGTCACTCATTGCAATGTATGGCCCCGGAATTGTGGTAGCGTACGCCTGTCCCCTGCGGTGTGTCACCGCCATGAACCATGCCCTTACAGCCAATGGGAACCGCAATTGCGGTAGCCTGATGCAATTTTGAAAATCGCGGTAGGCGTGCTCCGCCAACGCGGAGCCGGTCATTGGATGTATTTGAGTAAGGAAGACCTGGAACACCAATTGCAGCAGCTTAGAACCACTGAAACGAGCCCAGGCGGCTATATATGTGTGTGAGAGCCACAGATTTACACAGCTCACAGAGCCTGCTGCCTGCCACTCCTCACCCGCAACTGCTTCTGCTGCTTCTGTCTCCAGGGCCTGCTGCCTGCCACCCTTCACCAGCAACTGCCTCTGCTGTCTCCAGGACCTGCTGCCTGTCACCCTTCACCAGCAACTGCTTCTGCTGCTGCTGTCTCCAGGGCCTGCTGCCTGCCACCCTTTACCAGCAACTGCTTCTGCTGCTGCTGTCTCCTGGACCTGCTGCCTGCCACCCCTGCTGCCTGGCACCCTTCACCAGCAACTGCTTCTGCTGCTGCTGACTCCTGTGCACACAGTGATGGCAAGGACAGAGAAGATCCGTGCCACTCCCTTCACCACCGAGGAGCTGGAGGTCCTGGTGGACGAGGTTCTCACCCACTATCCGAGGCTATATGGTGCGCCAAATGTCGTGGTAAATCACTCAGAGTGGGAGTGAGAGTGCAGGGGGGCACACATGAAGTTGATCTGCTGCAGTATGTGTGTGAGAGTGTGGGGTTGTGTCATGCACTGACTAGCATGTTGTCCCCGGGGGAAGGGGTGTTTAGCTTATTCTACACGTTTCCCTGCCTGCACTTCCTGATTTGAGAGACATGTTTTGTCTTGTCAGTCATACAGTGACGCAGCAAGTTTGGAATGCAGGGGCCTGATTCACAGAACTAACTTACGTCAAAAACGTAAAGTTAGTACTTTTTGGTATTCACAGAATACACTTACTCATTTTGGTATTCACAGAATGCACTTACTCATTTTGGTATTCACAGAATGCACTTACTCATTTTGGTATTCACAGAATGCACTTACTCATACTAACTTTATGTCCGCACTCGGGCCGGAGATTCCGGCCCTTTGGTGGAGATTCCGGCGCTTTGGTGGAGATTCCGGCCCGGAGGTGGAGATTCCGGCTCTTTGGTGGAGATTCCGGCCCTTTGGTGGAGATTCCGGCCGGTTGTGGAGATTCCGGCCGGTGGCGGACATTCCGCCACCGGCCGGAATCTCCACAACCGGCCGGAATCTCCACCAAAGGGCCGGAATCTCGACCAAAGGGCCGGAATCTCCGGCCCGAGTGCAGACATAAAGTTAGTATGAGTAAGTGCATTCTGTGAATACCAAAATGAGTAAGTGCATTCTGTGAATACCAAAATGAGTAAGTGTATTCTGTGAATACCAAAAGTACTAACTTTACGTTTTTGACGTAAGTTAGTTCTGTGAATCGGGCCCCAGGAGTCAGGACAGTGATTGCTAGTGTGAAGGTCTGTGTGGGTCCCTGATGTCCTTCACAGGCCCATCTGTGGCATTATCTAGGGTTGTTGTCCAGAGGGTAGTGATGGAATTGTATATGACTCAATATGTGCCTCATCTCTAGTTCTGCACTATGCTCAGGACCTCAATACCCGAGGGTGACACTCTTTTTGGTCATTCACCTATGACACTGTAGATTTCCACATTATTGTGCACAGACCCTTCCATCACCACCAGCATGTGCACATACTCGCATGTGTTGGCACTGTTTGTGCTTCCAAATTGTCCCTTCATGTGACAGTTCAGATGCCCCATGTTGGACCTCTGTGTGACCCCACCTGGCCTGCACATTCACCGCACAAACTGACAGGGACACATCACTGAATGTACAGAGTGTCAAAGTTGTGCTTTTAATCTTGACTCTCCATCAATGATCCATTTCAGCCATGTAGTTCAAGCACGACAGGCCTTGTGATGAGGGGTTGCGTTTGTGAGATCATGTCCCTCAATGTGACCTCCATGACACAGTGAGCCAGTTAAAGGGCAAGTGCATTGAGGGTTGTGCAGTGTTGGACCCAGTGAGTCTACCCCTTACATATGTAGATATGTGATGTATGTCTTGCTCTGCATGAAAATGGATAGTAGATGTGGACAGACTACACATGGCTTAATGTGCTGGCATCCTGCATGTGTATGAGATGGGCAGGTACTGTGTCCACCCTCACACCTGCATGCATTTACGTGTGGTTCTCCCATGCTGATGTTCCATGTGAGATGCATTCTTGTCTCTGTTAGACATATCTGTGGATTTGGGATGAGTTAGTATCATGCTCCTGTACTGAGAGATATTGGTACATAACACTGTGTAACTGATGTGTTCACCCTCTTGTCTCCCATGTCTGCAGCTCAAAGTACACCAGCGTAAGGCCGTGTGGAGGGCCATTGCATGCAAGGTGTGGGCTCTGGGTGTCTGCAACCGCCGGCGCACCCACTGTCACAAGAGGTGGGATGACATCTGTCGGCTGAGCAAGAACGTGACCGAGATGACACTGGGGCTGGTCCCTCGGGCCGGAAGGTTGGCGCGGCGCAGCATGACACCACTCATGGCACGCATCTTAGCTGTGACGCAGCCACGACTGGATGCACGTCTGAAGGAGCATCAGCAGCAAGCTGGGGGTGAGTATTCTGGGAGTGTGACTTTGGGTGGTGAGTGGCTGCATGTGTTCCAAGCCTGGGCCAGTGCAGGGCTCTGATGTTGCTAGTGTGATGCAATGGCATGTAAGTGGCCTCGGTGTTGGGTGCAGCTGTCATGCATTCTCCCTACATGTACTTTCCCATGTCATAGGTGTAATGGCCCTTGGATTCGCATTTGTAGTTGTGGCCTTCTGGTACCCTCTTTATTGGGGTAGTCAGGGACATCCCATGGCAGTGACCGGCAGAGTGCTTCATCTGAGTGTGCCATCATCAATGTGTGCATTTCCTGACGCCAGATTTGTGAGGACTAAACATCTGGCACCAATGTGCACCTTTAGTTGTGCCGCAAGGTACGACATGGCGGATGGCATGTGCTCATGGCCATTGTGGACTGATATTTTGGAGGCTGTCCCTGTGTTGGCCACTTCTGCTGGCTCAAGATGTGACAGTGGCAACATGTTGGGAGGAACATTTTTTTCCCCTCAGGGCCCTAGGTGTTCACAGAGGGATCTGTGGGTCTGGTTACACGGAGCCACCAACAGGCTATTTGTCTGTGTGTTCATCACATGGGTGACTTATGCCAAGTATGCATGATGCCAAGAAAGATTCGACTTTTGGATTGAGGTTGCACAATGTTACTGCCCATGGTGTTGTGCAACATGGAGAATTCATTATCTTTTGTGATGCTTTGCTTGCATATATTTTTGATGTTGATGCCAATGTACTGATCCTACATCTCTCTCTCTATCATGCAGCATCTCCCGTGGGCACGGAAGGACAGGGGACGGACACCGGTGGTGAGGGATCCAGCACAACTGCTGCACATGAGCATAGTGACACGGATGTCACCAGCGCATCTGAGGGGACAGGAGTCTTCTGGAGGAGTCGCAGCCAGAGACGCAGACCTCAACGTCATCTGACGACGGTGGAGACGCATCTATGTTGTCGGGTACAGGGAACGGGGACTCTGCCTCATCGTCGACCACACAGCGTCCAGTGCCCACCCTCCCAGCTACTCCCACTGTTGCTGCCCGTGTCTGCACCACCAAAAAGGGAAGGGTGTCCTTCACCCCAGGCACCGCTGCCCCTGCCCCTGTCCCCCTGCTGCCATCGGTGCTGAGTCTGTGGAGCTTTTGTGCCAGCTATGTGTGGGGCAGACAGCTCTCCTCAATGCCTTCATTGACCATGACAAGAAGTTGACACAGTTTGTTGCTTACGTGGAGGGCGTTCATTCAGACGTGGGTGGGCTACACCGTACTGTACAGTCTCTGTCCTCTGCGGTGACGGCAGCCATTCAACTGGCCCAATCTCATGGTCCACCTCCAGTCCCTAGGTCAACCACCCTGCCAGTGGCCACGTCTGATGATAGTGACCACAGACCCCACACATCAAGGGAGAGATTAAGCCTGGGCGTAGTTCGCGAAGTAGCGCTACGCGAAGCTACGCAAAGTGCAGTTCGCACTACGCGAGCTACGCGTAGCACTACGCGAACTGCGTAGTGCGCTGTTCGCCATGATTGCACAGTGCTGGATGCTTGTCCGCACTGTGCAATCATTGAAAACGGCATCTTGCACAGTGCGAGCTGTCTTTTACTGCCGCTCGAGAAGATTTTTACTCGAGCGGCACCTTTCTCAACGCGGACTGGTAGTTTCTCATCGCGAGCGGTCGCGAGCATACGCGACCACTCGCAATGAGAAACCTGACCTCCCCGCGTTGAGAATCTCGCCGGGAGGTTTATTTTCCACGCTCGCGATCGGCAACTTGATGTTGCTGATCGCGAACGAGGAAAAAGTCTCGCCGGGATGTCATTTTGCTTGCTCGCGGTCACCAACTTGACGTTGAGGACCGCGAGCAAGCAAAAAATGACCGCTGCACTACGCTGCGCTACGCTACGCTACGCGTGTTTGCACTGTGCTACGTGCAATTCGCGTTGTGCGAAGTAGCGCAAACTTCGCAAACTACGCGAGCGTAGCGTAGTGCTTTGCCCAGGGTTAGGAGAGATACAGCACACGCAGCACACGACAGCAGCAGCCCAAGCAGTCCAGGGCGCAGACACCATCCCCACAAAAAGCTAAAGCCACCCCAGACCGCAGAGGCAAAAGCCCTTCAGGCGACACCCAGGGCAAGGAAGCCAAGAAGCATGCCTCAGGATCACATGCCTCAAAGGCATCCCCAGCCAAGGACTCACTTGTCCCAAAAGTGTCTCGCGCAGACAAACAGACAGTTTCCGTGCCCAGTGAGAAACATGTGCCTGTAAAGAGTACATGTAAAAAGAGCTCCAAGGCAGGTTCACCCACAACATCCACTCCCATCCAGAGCCCTGTGAAGCAGGGGAAGGAGCCCACTGTAGGGGGTACACATGGTGAACAGGGGATGCAGGGGCAGAGGCAATCCCGGGCCAAGCGCACCGCTGAAACCAGCACATCCCCAGAGGGAGGGCCACCGTCTGCACATGATCCTGCTTTTGTGGTGAGTGTGCCTGTTGTGTACATGCCACTTGGCATGAATCCCAAGACAGGGGTGCCATTTCGAATCCCAAAGAAGTGGAAGGGCACCCCTCCAGCATCTCCCACACACACTGTGTCTCAGGGCAGCATGAGTCCACCTCCACGTGCCACCACCCCACCTGGTCCTAGCAGCCCTCAGGCTTCCCAAACCACTGATGGCTCAACCCCAGCTGGGCCTCTCTCTCCCCGGTCCAGTCCCCCAACTGTCCCCGACACACAGCCACCTCCCAGTCAGACTGTCAGCCAAGTCTGAGTGTTAGTCCCCCTCACACACATGTCTCTCCCACAGTGGTGCCATGGACTTCCCATTGTTGATGCCCTGAGTGTGTTGCTGACCATGGCAGGGTACAGTACCACCCATTCCCAGTGCTGGATCTCATGTACTTACTCTGCACTTTCTCCTGGCCACTGGCCTTGTTGCTCACTGGTGTTTGAGCCTTGCCTGTGCAGCTTCTCATGTACCTCACCTGCACTTTCTCCTGGCCACTGGCCTTGTTGCTCACTGGTGTTTCTCACTGGTGTTTGAGCCTTGCCTGTGCAGCTTCTCATGTACCTCACCTGCACTTTCTCCTGGCCACTGGCCTTGTTGCTCACTGGTGTTTGTGCTTTGCCTGTACAGTTTCTCATGTACCTCACCTGCACGTTCTCCTGGCCACTGGCCTTGTTGCTCACTGGTGTTTGAGCCTTGCCTATGCAGCTTCTCATGTTCCTCACCTGCACTTTCTCCTGGCCACTGACCTTGTTGCTCACTGGTGTTTGTGCTTTACCTGTGCAGCTTCTCATGTACCTCACCTGCACTTTCTCCTGGCCACTGACCTTGTTGCTCACTGGTGTTTGTGCCTTGCCTGTGCAGCTTCTCATGTACCTCACCTGCACTTTCTCCTGGCCACTGGCCTTGTTGCTCACTGGTGTTTGAGCCTTGCCTGTGCAGCTTCTCATGTACCTCACCTGCACTTTCTCCTGGCCACTGGCCTTGTTGCTCACTGGTGTTTGAGCCTTGCCTGTGCAGCTTCTCATGTTCCTCACCTGCACTTTCTCCTGGCCACTGACCTTGTTGCTCACTGGTGTTTGTGCTTTGCCAGTGTAGCTTCTCATGTACCTCACCTGCACTTTCTCCCAGCCACTGGCCTTGTTGCTCACTGGTGTTTGAGCCTTGCCTGTGCAGCTTCTCATGTACCTCATCTGCACTTTCTCCTGGCCACTGGCCTTGTTACTCACTGGTGTTTGAGCCTTGCCTGTGCAGCTTCTCATGTACCTCACCTGCACTTTCTCCTGGCCACTGGCCTTGCTGTTTACCCCTTCCCTGTGCAGGATCTCATGGACACAGTCTGCACCTTGGACTGGCCACTGGCCTTGCTGTTTACCCCTTCCCTGTGCAGGATCTCATGGACACAGTCAGTACTTTGTTGTGGCCACTGGCCTTGCTCTTGTCCACTTCTGGTGCCTATCACTGTTATATGTGAATAAACCAAGTTACTCCTGTTGTCTGCATTGTCAGTGTCCTTCATGAATAAAGCATTATTCTGTGTGGATATGGTTTACTGTGACACATGCTCTCTATGCCACTTCAACATTGCCAATGGTTTGGGTCTCTTCATTCTGGGTTTGACAGGGGTGACATGCACTTCAGTTCTTCTGGACTCTGAGGCTTGGGGGTGCAATGCTGTTGGTTTGTGATGGACTACTGTTGTATTGGTCACTCTTTGGTCATCTTAGCTATATTGGACACGTCATATGTGTATGCAGTGCCAGCACAAAGTGGGATTCTATACACAGTATTGCAGGCTGGCAGGCCAGGGTAATCATGTCTGTGTGTGCTTTCTTGATGTGTGCAGAGCAGTGTTGGTGTATGCTCATCTAGTGATGTCCAGGCGTCCTAGTCACATGTGTTGATTTCAATGTGTGCACTTGGGTGTTCATGAAGTGTGCAGTGTGAAGGGGTGACTTTGTCAGTGGTGTTGGTGTGTGTGTGTGCCCCTGCACTTCTTGTCTGTGTTGGGGTATGTAGTCTGTGCAGTGCTGCTGGGTGATGATGTTGGGTTCTCCTGTTCTGTCTGTGCTCCCATTGCCTTTCTACAGTTTTGCTGCACAGGTCAGGTCTGGTCTGGTCTTGTTGTACTCCTGTGTGTGTTGTTATTGATGTTGGTGTATGGCTGATGTTTTGGTGTCAGCATTGGTTCAGGCATCCCTGAGTGTGTGTGATGTTTGTGTCTGCCCCCAGGGAGTGTGATTGTTTGTCAATGTGTTGACTGGACATTATTGGCCCCCTTATGTGTGTTTGACACTGGTGTTGTGTGATGTGGGTGTGGTTTGGGTGGGGGTATGTGTGGAGGATCCTACTTGTGTTTGACAGTTGTAGAGTTTGTCAATGGGCCCTGTGTGTGGTGCTGCTGACCAACACCTATCAAGTAGTTGGAGGCAGATGTGTGGCTGTTGACTGTTTGACTTCTGAGACTTCCTTTCATTCCTGCACCTATACATGTTTTGCCTTGCTGTCTCCCTGAGTTGTTGCAGATGTGGTGGCTGTGGTTTAATTTCACTCACTGTGGCAGCCATGTGTGGTTTGATGGGGTAAGGGTGTCATCAAATGTTCCTTATCTTGCATGTGATGTACACATGCTTAGTGGTTGTGTCCTTGGCCTTCCATTTTTGTGCACCTCACTTTTGCTTTCCTATTTGTGGTCCTACATTGCTGATGACATGTGGTCTGTGTATGTGGCCATGTGTCAGTGTGGGGTATGTCTGTGTAACTTGACAGGCTGTGTGTCCAGTTCAGCGTTTGTTCCTATTCTGTATCAGTGTTCATTTTGTGCTTGGACTCAGTTTTGCTGCCATGAGTGTGGTGTGAGGGTTGCCCTGGACATGTGTTTCTGTGTTGTGTGTTCCTCTGCAGCCCTACCTGCTGAGGCTGCCTCCCTAGTTGTTTGGAGTGTGTGGTGCAGGCTGTGGGGTCACCTGGGTTGTTGTTGTACATGGGGTGGCACAGGTGGGGCACATGGCATGTCCCTTGAGGGGGGGGCTAGCGTGTGGAGGATGGAGGTGTGGCCCTGTGATCTTTGTGCACAGCCCATCCCTGGCACAGACCCTGCCTTCCTGCATTGTGCGCATGTTTTCCAGCGTCTTCACCGCTGCGGTGACGTGACCGGGACATTACAGCAAGATTGCGGTGGATGGGTGGCCTGGATGCAGAGGGGTGATTTACTGACAGGTAGGACATGTGTGGGTGCACTTGTGGTTTTGTTCCTGTCCCCACCAGGGTGTCTGGTGTGGACAGGAACCCTGTGTCATCCCGGGAGTTGTGTGTTCTGTTTGTGGGCAGAGTTGTGTCATTGCGTACCTGCGGCGGCGTCCGCGACGGTTCATGACTTGCTGGTGGTGTATCACGTACAGCGCCGGGAAAACATGTAAGGCTGGGTCCATTGCGGTCGTGACCGGGTGGTGGGGGCCGTGAATCTGGTTGCGCTCGCTCCGCTGTGGTGTTTCCGCCGTTTCTGATTAGCAGGTTTCTCCGATGCGATGCGGCTGGCTATTTGGGGCATCCTGATTTGTACTGCGGACGGGACGTCATTCCGCACGGCGGTGGGTCTCCATTGGCTCCCAGCACCGCGGTGGCGGGCGCTTTTAGATGGTGGTTCACGTCGCACCGCGGCGGACGGGAAATGGCCTAGGTTTGCCCATGCTAATATGGCGGACGTGTGGACCGCTGTTCACGGGTGGAAAATTGCATTTTCCACTCCCGCCAGCACTGCGGTGGTGCCTCCGCCCGCCATCCTAATAGACCCCATAGTTTTTAATTATTTAGTTCTGTTCTAATTGATGCTTGTTATGGTAATATTTTAATGTTAAGTATATGTAATTATGTTTTCTGACTCTATTTTTTTATTTCAGTATATATTTAACATTTTTAAAATTATTTATTGGCTGTGGCTTTGTAGGGGATTAGAGTGGAAGATATTTAATATTTATATTTTAGTTGTTTCTAAGGGGTCGATTACGATGGCGGGCAGATCGCAGTGGCAAAAGGGACCGCACGCCATAGGTGCGGCGGTCCCGCTATACGAATTAGGATGCGCCCGCCACACTGGCGGGCGCATCCCGTATTTTTACATTGCGGCGGCCGGTGCTGCAAGCAGCACCCGCCGCAATGTAAAAATACATGTAGTGCATCTGCATGTACGGTGCCTGCCACCTTGTACATGCAGATGCAGGGGAGTACCATAGGTACCCCCATGTGCACCCCCTACCCCCCAACACTCTGGGGACCCGCAACGGGCCCCCAAAGGTATTCTCCGCCTGTCTTCTTGCGGCGGGATCTCCGCCGCAGAAGACAGGCATCGTAATGCCTATGGCGGTGCCTGCACAGCACCGCGGCCATTGGCCCATTGTACCGTGTCCCGCAAGGCGGGCGGAAAAGGACCACCTTGCCATTCCCACCGCCATCCTGATTTGGCGGTGGGAATATTCAGGTGGATGGCGGGTGGATCGCCCTCGCAGGGCCGGCGGTGGTGATCCGCCCGCCATCGTGATCGGCCCCTAAATAATTTATTGTATAACTTAATTTATTAATTTAATTAACTATTTTATTTTAATATTATTAAATAGATTTTTTAAAGAAAAACTGCAATTTTAAATCAATTGGTTAATTAGATAAATGATTTTGTAAATAGTTTAATTGTTTTTACGATATTGTGTATTATTCCTTTGTATTATATTTTAGGATTGTTATGTCATAATCACATTTATAGTATATTTTTAAAATTGATGTGTATTTCTGTTTTTTTTAGTAATTTAAAGGCCCATTACGATACCGGGCGTAAAAAAATCCGCCACCCATGAAAGCGGCAAAAATCCGCCCGCCTACACCTTCTGAATACCGACCCAGCAATTATGATGCCTCGAACCGAAAACCGCCAGCGGCGGAAAAAACACACAAAATACCGCCCGCCCATACCCGAGTCGGAGTCAAACCGCCCGCCACGGACGGAAAGACGCACGACAACACAAAACCGCCCGCCCTCACGGTCGAGACACTGCACGTGAAATTACGATCGCACCGACATGAGCGCGGAAAAACAACAAATACACCGCCCGCCAGCGGAAACAACACTGAAGAAAATGGACACGGCAGAAGCCATGGCGGCCACGTCCCTGCACAGAAACAGCCCCGGACTCAAACAAACACACACAACATGGTAAACAAGTCCACACAGCAACCCACGCACAAATACACAGACAAAGTACACATCCCGAAAACACACCACCCCTGGACAAACAAATAAACCACAAAGCCCAGAACACCAGCCACAACACACCTGAAAACAACAGACCATCAGGACACACCCAAACAGGGAAGTACAAAAGCAGCCCCTCCACAGACCACAACCCCTTGCAACATTGCAAAGCAGAGAGGAGAGGAGAGGACACAGTGACACAGCAAGGACAGCAGCACACCACAGATACGCACACATCACACCCACCACCACCACCACCACCACCAAACACCGGCACCACAAACCCCCTGCACATCACACATCACACACCGCACCAGCACCACAAACACCATGGCATCACACAGAATGCCCAAGTTCACTTCCACTGAGCTGACGGTCATGGTCGACGAGATCGTCAAGGTGCACACACAAATCTATGGCAACCAGGTCCAGCACACACCACTAGCCACCAGAAACAGAATGTGGAACAGAATTGTAGACCAGGTCAATGCAGTCGGGACCGTACCCAGAAACAGAGGAGAGATAAACAAACGGTGGAACGACATCAAAAGCCTGGTCAAGAAGAAGGAGAGCAAAAACCGAGAGCTGGCTGCCACGACTGGCGGAGGGAATCCCGCGCAATACAAGACCTTCAAAGCGTGGGAGGAGAAGGTGCGAGTCATCATCCATCCGGAGATCCTCACCGGATTACCAGGGGGAGTGGAGGCTGGTAAGTACAAACAAATGTATACCAGCACACCGCTATGTACTCACATGCACTACCACCATGCCATAGCTCCGAGGGACAAACACCCCCATGTCCAGTACACAATACACAACACATTACTCACACATGCAACAGGCACCACCACCCACACACAGCCCAAACATATCAACTAACAAAACCATGGGGGCATGTGTACACCCAGCTAGCCACGTAACTACCAACAGGTCCCCTAGTACTCCAGAAGTGCCACAACGAGCCCCCCACACCCATGTGGCAGCCGTAGCTGCACTAACCGACAAGTAACAGGTAAGTAGCAGCAACACAAAGTGCAGTGGGTGGGAGGGGGACAGCTGAAGTACAACACACACCAGGCCCCTAGTCCCACAGCACAGCAAGGAGGAGCACAGCCCACACCCCACACCCACGTAGCAGCCACTGCAGTGCACACCGGCAGCCGACAGGTAGACATCCCGCCCCAGGACAAACGGTGTCAGTGGGTGTCCAGCCATCACCACGACCCATAACACCGCCCCCACCCCCACAGACCTGCAACATGGAGCACCCCCCCGCCCATAACCATGTTGCATCCAGTCCAGTGCACGCTCAAAAACAACCTGCAGGTGGGAAACTGGACAGGGCGGGGTGACTGGAGGCATGAGGACTGAATTACGACTAACACATGGGACATGCAAAGTAGCAGAGGAACACGCAGCACTGCTCCCTGCCACAACCATGTGAACAATGTGCACACGGACATGAACCACAGAGTCACACCCCACATGACCCATCAAAGACACAGCAACACCCAAGGAGCCACGTCTGCATGCACAAGTCACACTGATAACAGAACCACACGGCAGGCACAGTGCAACCCATCACACACAACTGCAACACCATCGAAGTCCTGTCCATGTAGCCCCCACTGCCTGTCAACCACACATCCCACAACTATTCCCATGTAAGACATACCACACTAGACGCAACAGCGTGGAACAACAGAAATGCACACGAACACCACTGGACCCATCAAACACACAGACACACAATGCACATACAACATACCATCCATCTCATCCATCAGCCCCAGTCACATGAAAGGTATGTCATCCGAACAGCTGGTCCACATACAGTAGTCACGCAAAGAAACATGCCCATGATAAATCATGTGCCAGAAGTGAATGAAGCGCACGTCACACTGTGAGCAACTACACACATAACATGGGCCACACACCCCCGAGCACTGCAGTGATGCACATGGCACAGGGCAGCACGCACACCAAGGAATTGGACCATCTGCAATACGTCGTGTGGCACACAACCATCACTCACTCATAACAATGCGTCCAATTACATGGCCAGAAATCACAACAGACAGCAAATATGCAGGGTATGTCAGACATACACACACCTCAGACCATGCACTGTCATGTTGCCACAACACATGTCACGTTCTGCACCCATGGCACACAGTATGTTCCCCAAAAGCATAGTACATCTCAAATGCGTTTCAGGGGGCTGACCCCCATTATGCCATCTGCGTTTCTAAGCGTTCCATATGAACCCCCAAAGCATAGTTCATCTCAAATGCGTTTCAGGGGGCTGACCCCCATTATGCCATCTGCGTTTCTAAGCGTTCCATATGAACCCCAAGAGCATAGTACAAACCAACATCCACGATGGGTCTGGAGTCCGCATACACCAGAGCCACAAAAAGCAGGAGCACAGCAACACACCCATCGGCATTGCCAATCCGTCCCATGCCACATGTCCACAGCACACAGTCCCATTGGCATGCCCACACAACAACAAATAGCACAGCCACACACACGGCTCCAGGAAACCTGTGCACGACTGTGCACGAACTGTGGATGTCAGACAACCTATACATACTTTGTCATGTGCAACACAATAACATATCTCATTCCCCCCACAGGTGACGAACTGCTGGAGATGGAGACAGCAGCCAGCACAGCCAGCCTGCAAGCCCCCAACAAGGACTCACGGATGTGGAGGATCTGTCCTCCGATCCGGACACGGACCACCCAGCAGGCCCATCTGGTGTGGCAGGGCCCAACCGCACCCCAGGCACCCTCCCACCCACCAACCCATCATCCAGGGCTGATGACCACTCACAGCCCCCTGCTGCCACTGTCGTAGCGGCCACTACCACTGTTGTGGCGGCCACCCCCACGCTCGTTGCGGCCACTCCCACTGCCGCAACCACCACCACGTCATCACTGGCCCCAGCGCCAAGTGGTGGTCCGGCCGACTGGGTCCACCCTGGGAGCCACAGCGAGGCCCGTGGTGAGCAATGTGGCTAGTGGGCAGGTCGGTGGCAGCAGTACTGGTAGGAGGAGCAGGGCCAGGCCAACGCCAACTGTGCCTGGGAGCCAAGCCCTGCCGCCAATCGACAGAGTCCTTGGGGCCTATGAGGAGGCCCAAGGCGAATGGGCCAGGTCGGCAAGCGACACGCGGGAGGTCCTTGCGGTGTTGAGGTCCATGGACGCCCACATGGCCCGAATCGCGGACCTCATGGGCCAGCTGGTGGTGGGGGGGAGGGCACAAGCAAGGCCAGCAACACCACCTCCGCCACCACCTGCTGTGGCGCTGGGTCGTGCAGCATCACGTTCCCCTGCGTCCACAGCGAGTGAGCACTCCTCAGCCACCACCAGCGGAACATCAACACCCCCCCTCCCAAACGTGGAAGGGGCCGTCCTAAGTGGAAACAGGTGTCCAGAGAGGACTTCGCCCGCACCAAACGCCAGTGAGTCAGCCAGCCACCTTGACCACCTACTGCATTGACTTGGAATACGATCCTAGCCCACACTGCCATGTGAATGGCATGTGTCTGTTGGACTGTGGACATAGAACTCCATGGGTACACCTTGACCATCACGCAGCCATGACCGTCAACTCATTGTCACAGCATGCACCACATTTGTCATCACCTTGCACACAATCACATGTCACCGCTGTTAATAAATACACCTTGATCACAATCGGCTTAATGTGTCCTGTGTTTATTCCACGATGTGCAATCGCCACCATGAGCAGAATAGCATCTGCTGTGTGGCATGTCGATGGGACAGGAGAGGCTGCAGGGACCTAGGGGTGAAAAACAGAACAAGAGTACATTCAATGAGTGTGTCACACACTCATCACACAGTACTTGTCACCAACTACAAGCAATGCACACCCATCTCTGAGAGCAACAGGGCACAATGCTACAGCCACTGACAGTGGCATACCAACCTGGACATGGACCGTTGACACACAGCACTCAGTGAACAAAAGGCCCCAGTAACAGAGCACACATACACCTGCACAACTACAGCCACATCAGCCGTCGTACATGGTCACTCACCGTCAAGTGAAGTAGCGGGCGATGAGCTGCTGACGCACATTCACAGCTTCATCCTCTCCACTGTCCTCTTCACTGGAGCTGTCCTGGTGTGCAGGCTGGGGCCCTGGTTGATCTCCGTCATCCACAATTAGGGGGATCTGCTTTCGAATGGCCAGATTGTGCAGCATGCAGCAAGCCACCACTATCTGGCACACCTTCTGTGGGGAGTACGCCAGCGCCTCCCGGTGCGGTCCAGGCATCTGAACCTGGACTTGAGGAGGCCAAAGGTACGCTCGACCACACGTCTGGTCCTCCCATGTGCCTCATTGTAGCGGTCATCTGCTGGGGTCCGAGGATTTCGTAATGGACTGAGCAGCCAGGGCCCATTCGGGTAAGCCGAGTCACCTGGGCGTGGGGGACACAGAGAACCGTTGCAATTCAAACAGGACAGTAGACAGCATCCTTAAGCCAGCACGCTACACAACTCCACATACTCACCGACAATCCAGCCACGGTCCTGTTGCAGATTGGTCATCAGTCGTGGTAATATGCTGTTTCGCATGATGTGCGCGTCATGGGCCGAGCCTGGGAACTTTGCACACACGTGGGAGATGACCATGTCCGCAAGGCACACCACTTGCACATTCAGGGAGTGCGTGTGCTTCCGGTTGCGGAAGAGCTGCTCAGTGGCCTGTGGTGGGACAAGGCCAACATGGGTGCAGTCAATGGCACCAACGACGTGTGGGATCCGTCCAAGGGCATAGAATGCACCATTCACTGCCGCCAACTCACGTGCCCTGGGGAATCTGATGTACCTGTTCCTGTACAGCATCATGGCTGCCAGTACATCCCTCAGCACCATGCTGAACATGGGTTGGGACATCCCACCTCCACTGCCCACTGTGTGCTGGAATGACCCAGTGGCGAAAAAATGCAGTGCAGCCATTACCTTAGCCGTGGGGGTGAATGCTGTCGGATACACCCTGCGAGGACGGAGGTGGGGTTCCAACATGGCACATAGTCGATGCAGGGTTGGTCGATCCAGACGAAATTTCCGGATGACCTCAGAATCCTCCATGTCCGCCAACAATTGGTAAGGGCGGTAAATGTTTGGTCTCCGCCTAGGAAAGATGGAAGTGGACACATGTCAAAGCAACACGACACATGGCATTTTCACATACACATCACTGATATGACAGAGCAAGAACATGAGTCACAGAACAGCTGTCATGCAGGGACAGCACAGCCACAATACACTTACACAGGACTCCCACCAATAGCAATGGGCAGTGACACAAACCATTGCTATGTGCATGCACATGGGGATCCAGGCCTCAATGACCTGTGAGGCGTGCTGATGGGGACTGACTGCATATCCGGCAAGCGACAACACCACGGCAACATGACTGGCTGCTGTGCATCACACTGCTTCCGAGGCTGGATGAGTATGGCACACAACAACGACGATGTGGGCACAGGCTGAGCGGCCAAGACAAGTGGGACCTGTGGCACGAGGGGATATGAGACAGTCATTGGTGTCACCACTGCACCCTATGTGCAGCACTGTACGGATCACACCTCCAGAAGCATTGTCAGGTGTACACATTGACAGCCCCATGCCAACACGGCTGTGTGCTTGCAAATACACATCACGTGACACGTAACCTTGCACGTGCCAAGTGGCAGATGTACATAGTGAGAGATGACATGCGTGTGCATATGCGTATACCATGCACCCATGCCAATGTGCAGATGATGACATGCTAACAGACATGTGGGGGCCGGCCACTGGCCGTCCCTGCCTATGCACACGGCATGTTGTGGCCCGTCCATTGTGCACCTGCACCCACACGCACATCATGGCCACACCTGCAGATGCAGTGCGCACATCATACTGTGTGGTGCACATGGCATCAGCGGACTGTCACCAACATGGGCCAGGCCATTACGGCCAACTCCGATGACCCTCGCGGTTGCACCCTGCGTGTTCCACTATGGAGGTGGGCGTCCCGGGCCAGCTGGGTGCAGGCCAACGTCTGCAATTGCCAATGCAGGTCTCAGTGCACTTGTTGCTCGTGTGAATGTCAGGCTGGGCCATGCTGCCCCTCTCAGTCCCAGCAAGCCTGGCCTGCACATTGACTGCACAATGCCAGTAGGTGACAGCACCGACTGCCTAGTGGGTTACATGTGTCTCCTGTTCAGGACACCCCGGATGAGCGCTTACTCTGCACTGTCTATTGGACACACCATGACTCGTGATAGGGATGTGTGTGAGAGATAGTGGCACTGAATGTGACCTTCGTTGCGGGGTGGGCCATGCACAGGGCGAGTACGCTGATGGTTGCGCAGTGTTGGTCACAGTGGGTACACCCACACAGATGTGTTGCCTTGTGATCTTCTTCTAGGTCAGCCTGACAATGGACAGTAGATGTGGGCAGGCTACACATTGCTCGATGTGCTGTCTATGTGCATGTGCATTCACACCAGGCACAACTGCCCCTGCACATGTGACCCCTGCTGCACTCTGTGCTGGGTCTGTTGAGCTGATGCACCGTCTGTGCGTGGGGCAGACAGCTCTGCTCAGTTCCGTCATTGCCCATGACATCACTTTGCCGCAGGTGACATGGTTCATGGAGGGCCCACATGTACGCGTGGGTGGACTACACAAGACTGTCCAATGGTTATCACCCCCAGTCAGTGCTTCGAATGGGAAGTATGTGGTGCTGGTACTCATTTCGCTGTGTCGAGTGTGCGGGGCTAGGTGCGGGGCTACATGCAAGACATGGGTAGGTCATCGGCTTATCTACTAGTTGCAATGCACACGAGACATGTCTTTTTCTGACCACATCAGGGGCATTCCTTAAACTAACTGAAAGTCAAACAGTTATCTTTTACACTGTCCTCATGGCCTCCCCTCGCTCACACCTATACGCATTTGCACATGAGAAGCTAGCGCATGCACAAGCAGCTCCAAGCTCGCCACAGAGAGGCCAAGGAGTGTATGTGTGGGTCCAGTTGTACATGTGGTCTGTCTCACGGTATGATTAGTGGCGTTACGCCGTCCACATGCGTGGTGCCCCGACTTGAGACCCGGGCAACATTGACTATGCATGACAGGCTCCACAGTCCGGATACACCACCTGCAACACACAGAGGCTGTAGCTGCCCTGGCGGGCCAGTCCGCGTTCAACTAGAGCTCATGGCCCCACACATTCACTCTTTGGCCTCTCTGGGGCGAGCTTGGAGCTGCTTGTGCACGCGCTGGCTTCTCTGTTGCAATGGCATGTAACGTGTGTGGGTGTATTGTCAATGGGTGGGATGGCGCGAGCCACCGTCCGTGACGTCACTGCTGCTTGTGATGTGTGCGTCCCCCCACTACTTCCATTTGACTTGTGCCATACTACACATTGTGGATGTGTTGCCTGCGTGATGTGACAAGGATGAGCGCGCCATGAGCTCTCATCCACCATGCTCTACTGCCATCCCGTGCCCTGGATTGCCTGTGCAAGTGGACAATGTTGGGGATACACCAGGTCGACAGGGGATGTGAGTGCCTTGGCAAGGGCCTGGCGGACGCGCAGCAGTATCCGGCATGTCCACGGAGGGTGGGCTGACGTCTACACTTGATGCGGCATTGTTCGTGTGCCCGCCTGTTGTGCACACACGAGTTCACATTCGTCACCAGACAGGTGGTCTTTACAGATTCCCAGGAGTGCGCCAATGTACTGGTCCTGAGTCCTCCCAACACAGCGTGTTTCAACATTGCATGTGCGCACCTACCCATCACACCAACCCACCTGAGCCATGCGTAACTCCCGCTTCACATGACACATGTGTCTCCCACAGTTGTGCTACACATTTAAGTTGACATCCAATGACAGTGGACTACATGGTCATCTCATGACTGCCGTGTACTTCACACACTCTCATCCTCTCTCATTCATACTTGTGAAATGAATCAGCAGAGACACATTTTTGCTTCAAGCCATGTATTGGGACTAATGTCCTCTGTGATGCAGTATAGTGAACACTACTGGCAGCGAAGTGCATGTGGAGGATATACTCAGCATGATTACACATAGCATAGGGTGTAGGGGTACAGTGATTAGTTGTGGACTGTGGGATGTGGGCTTCAGAGTTCCAACTGCTTAGCCGTTGTTGTGCTAATGTACATTTGCTAATTACTGTGGTGCTGCTGACTGACACAGACAGTATACATTTAGCCTACCAGTCCGCTTGTCATCATGGGCACAGTGCATCTCCGTTCCATGTTACAGGTTTGCTGCTATGGTCACTCATACACATGTGCGTGGAGGTGACATCAGGGCATGGGCTTACGTGAATGCAAAGGCGTCCCACTTGTTGTTGCGATGTGGTGGGTACTGGCCATGTCACAGTCACTGGGCTCATGTTGTTGGTGGATGCACTTGGTGTACATGCAAAGGTCCTGGCACGGACGTTCAGAGGGAGGTGTGGTGACAGCTCTCACATACTGCAGCAGGACGATTGCTGTCCACTGACCGGTGCATATGTTCATGGGCGCAGGATCCATATCATGGCATGGTTGTACGTGCAGTTCTGTCCATGTGGTTGCCATACACAAATCCCATGCCTCTGCCTCCCCCTGTTCATGCAGAGTTACTGGATGTGATGAGGTACAGGGTGCATTTCCCAATAAGTATCAGATGTCATGGCAGTGTAGTTGTTGTTGTGGTGTCAGTTGCAGGTTGCATGGTGTAGTAGTTGTACTGGTAACTGCCTAGTCCATGCGTAAGCCACGCATGGGTACGGTGTGGGTCATCATTGCTCAATTGGGGGTCTGGCGACGGGGCCCGACGAATTGACAGGTTGTCAGGAATGCAATGCCTACCAGCAGGGCTTCCATGGCATTGGTGGTGGACATGGTTGCCAGCCAATGTAGCGGATGGTGGCTGTCAAGGTGTTGGTCGTGAGTTGTCCCTTGTAGGAGCATGATGGGACATGTTGGATGGCATTCGATGTAACTGTAATCCATTATCCGTCGTGTGGAGGCACAGTGGTCCCATTGCAGTGTGGGTCCGATAGTCGCCACATACGCCATGCCCCCATATGCTGAACAGGCCCTGTCGTGGGCGTCCAGGGGTGGAATAGTTGTAGCAGGTCCGCCCTTGGACATGCCGGGTTGGAGAGACATAACTCCACAGGATAGTAGAAGGGACACCTCCGACAGTAGAAGACGGGGATGACGCAGCTGAACAATGCGATGCGGTAAGTTAGTCGGTAACTTACGTTCAGCAGGGCCAGATTGTCACATCCCAATATCTGTATCAGGTTATGATCTGTCCGGCGTAGTTGGGTAGGTGTGGTGCAAGTGCCATTTTGCTGCAGGGCGCTGTGGTGGCGTGCTCCGGCTGTCTGTGCAGTCTGCAGAGTGCAACCTCCGATGTTGCTGGGAATTCTGTAATGGTCGTAGGGAGGCAGGACCTGTGTTATGTTGGCTTGTGCGGAGGACACGGGCCCTCATCCCACATGCTTCTCTGAATGGTCAAGGTCAGTGGTGTCTGACTCCTTCCAGATAACTTGCATGTGAACCACATGGGGGAGTGTTATCATTTCTTCTTTCCGTTGTGAATGTTCTTTGGTGTTATGCGCTATCTGCCCTGTGGCCGCTTCCCTCTGCATGCCTGCGTTGGGCTTTGTTTGGTGCAATAACTGTTTTCTCCGGCTTGTTTAGTCGGGATGTGGTTTCAGAGTGGGAATGGAAGGTCATTCGGTGCTGTCTCCTCTCCCGTGTGTGGGCAGCAGGCTGCTTTTCCGCT
This sequence comes from Calotriton arnoldi, assembly GCA_963921515.1. Lineage (NCBI taxonomy): Eukaryota > Metazoa > Chordata > Amphibia > Caudata > Salamandridae > Calotriton > Calotriton arnoldi. Next base: position 190,034 of record CAWUFW010002849.1, read on the forward strand.
GTACGTTGGGCCTTGTGTTATAATTGGTCCCACCTGTTGTCTGTCCCCGGTATCTTTGATGTTACGTATTGCATGTCTTGTTATTGGGTGCAGGGTGGCACCGGTGTTTCTGTGTGGTTCTGGCGTACCTTTTCCCGACGGGGTCCATATTCTGCTGGGTGATGTTGCCTCCGCTGTGTGCTTCGCCGTGTTTTGCACACAGGGGTGTGTCCTAATGTGGCGTGACGTCACTGACATGTTCGGGTCAGTTGTGTGACGTCAGGTTGGCAGCAGTGAATTGCCGGTTGGGGACATGACTGTGGCAGGGCTGTCACGTGACATGTGCTTTCTGGGTGGTGCTGGTGTGTGTGGTGTTTGGTTGTGACCCTGTGTTGTTTGTGTGCGGCGCATGCATTGCGCTGCCGTTGGCCTCTGCGTTGTGCGCATGTGTGGGTGCAGTGGTGGATGTGTCGTGTCCACGCAGGGGTGTCGGGGTGGGGGCCATATGCAGTTGTCCCGCCCTTGCACTGTGTGCGCTGTTTGCGTGCCCCTGTTGTGTGTCTGCCTACCTGCGTCGCCGCGGTGCGTTGACTCCTGGGTGCTGCATCAGGTAGAGCATGGGGAGGGCCTGCAGTGCTGGATTCATGCTCGGGGGGTCGCCTTTTCGGTGTCTGTGCTCGGCGTTCGGGTTTCCACCTCACTTTCACGTGCGGTGTCTCTTAGCCGTGGGAGCTGTTTGTTTGCGGCATCGTAATTTGTACGCCGGGCGGTACGTGATTTCGTCTGGCGGTGTGTCTCCATTAGGCTGCGCCGCTACGTGAGTGGGCGCACTTTGATGGCGGACGGCGTCGCTGGCTTGCCGGCGGTGTTTGGCTGCCTTTTCACATCGTAATTTGGCGGGCGTGTGGGCTGCGGCATGCGGGCGGTAACTGGTGGTTTTTGCATCCGCCAGCACGGCGGTGGTGCTTCCGCCCGCCATCCTAATGGGCCCCTTAGTTTGTTTTTGTTGTTTTCATTTTTAGGTAAGAGGGTGGGAAATGTTTTCTATTTTTTTATGTTTTTAATTGACAAAATCCTTTAATATTTTTTAAACGTTAATTGATCATTTAAACAACTTTCTTTAATTATTTATATAAATTACATAATTTTACAAATATTATACATATTACACATATTTGTTGAAATGTTTTTTTATGCTTATTTATGTTATCTATTTTATTCTAAATGTAGGAGTGGGAATAGTAAATCTGAGCCTTCCAAAGCCCAGCATGTTCCCTACTGTTGCTTATGCTGGAGTGAGACAGGTAAATATGTCGACTATAGAGTTCAAAACGTTCCCTATTGTTGCTTACATTCGAGTGGGAATAGTAAATATGACCCCTACAAAGCCCAGCATGTTCCCTACTGTTGCTTATGTTGGAGTGTCAATGGTAAATATGACCAATACAAAGTCCAACACTTTCCCTAATGTTGCACAAGTTGGAGTAGGGATAGTAAATCTAACCCCTTCAATGTCCAACACTTTTCTGACTGTTGCTAAGATTACATTTGAAATAGTAAGTCTGGCTCCTGCAAAGTCCAACACTTTTCTTACTGTTGGTGAAGTTGGGGTGGGAATAGTAAATATGACCCCTCCAAAGTCCAACAATTTCACTACTGTTGCTTATTTTGGAGTGGAAATGGTAAACGGACCACTGCAAAGTCCAACACATTCCCTGTTTAGGTTGGAGTGAGAACAGTAAATCTGACCCCTGCAAAGTCGGAAAAGTTCCATAGAGTTGCTCAGGTTGGAGTGGCAATAATAAATGTTATCATTCCACAGTCCAACACTTTCCCTACTGTTGCTCAAGTTGGAGAGTAACAACTTTAACTCTTCCAACTTCATTTTTTATGTGAACTTTTATATATATTTTACACATATATTTTTGTGGTTTTATTTCACAAGTTATTTGAATTGAGATTTTTCTGAAGGAATATTATTTGTATTACATTATTTTTTAATTTAATAATTTTATTGTATTTTTATAATTGGAATATTTAGTATGTGTGTAAATATTATTACACATTATTAGTATTTTTATTTTATTTGTATTTATTTAAATATTGCATTTATTTCAAATGCATAATTATTTTTTTAAAAATGAAGTATACATTTTTTATTTGGTTATAAGCTGTAACAATTTTTCCGTATTAAGAGGCCCATTAGGATGGCGGGCGGACGGAACCCTAGCGGTGCTGGGACCGGCCACCAGTGGTGCGGCGGTCCCGCACCTGCGATTAGGATGCCACCGTCACCGTGGTGGTGGCATCCTCCATTCCCAGCATTGTGGCGGGCGGTGCTCACAGCACCGCCCGCCAGAATGCTGGGAATGCAATGCGTGCTTTGTCATGCACAAGGTGACAGGCACCGCGAGGTGCCTGTCCCCATGTCCATGACAATGCAGGGGGTACCATAGGTACCCCCATGTGCACCCCCCATCCCCCCCAACATCTTGGGGGCCCGCAAGGGCCCCCGGAAGAGAATTCCGCCTGCCTTTCCGTGGCGGCAACGCCGCCACGGAAAGGCATGTTTCCGCACCCATGCTAATATGGATGGCGGTGTCTAGCAGACACCGCCACCATATTAAACCCTTTTCCGCCCGGTCGACTTGTCGACCAGGCGGAAAAGCGGCGGACGGTCTTCCCGTCTGCCGCGGTACCCCCACCATACTAATATGGCGGGGGGTAAATGGGTGGCGGGCAGGAAAGGATGTAGGGCGGATCGCCTCCACCATGCGGGCGGTGGCGATCCGCCCTACATCCTAATGGGCCCCTAAGTGTATTTGTTAATATATATTTTTAAAGTTAATACAATGTTTAATATTTAAAATTTGTATTTGATATTATTTACTTCACATACAAAGGTGATATTTGTAGACTAAGGGGCCGATTCCGATTCGGGCCAGAAATCTCTCCAACCGAGCCGGACCCGGAGAGATTTCCGACCGAATCGGACCTGTGCAGCCCGACCGAACGAGTACGATGCGCACGTATGCCATCGGACTCGAGTCGGTCGGACTCCCATTGAAGTCAATGGGAGTCTGTCGTACAACGCGTACGCGGGCTCCCATTGACTCAATGGGTGCGAGGCGGACAAGGGCGCCCCCTACAGCGTGTACGCGGCGAAGTGATTTGTGCCGTACACGCACAGGTAGGGGGGACCCATGGGTCCCCCCTGTGTGCGACTCGCGCGGCTACGCGTACAGGGGGGGTCCGACACGGACCCCCAAAGTACGGCTCCGACTGCTCTTTCGAGCCGGAGTGCGCGGCTCGGTCGGACTGCTCGCGGTGCGCATCGTACTTACCCAGCCGGGGAACGTCTCCATTGCGCGGTGCGAGTCGTGTCCGTGCGAGTCGGTCGGTGCGGTTGGAGCCGGGATCGAGTCCGTCGGAGCGGTCGGGATGCCCGGACGAGTCGGTCGGCGATTTAGCATCGTACTCGCTCGTCCGGACGCGCGTACGGATCGGTCGGGAAATAGGGCTCCGAATCGGATCCGGTTAAGCCGAATCTGATTCGGAGCCCTACCGGCCGAGATCGGAATCGGCCCCTCAGTATTTTCTGGTGATATTGTGCATGCGATATTTTTGTCGCCAATATTTTGTCATACAAATGGTAATCCACAAGTTAACTTTTACTTATACAAGTCAATCACTGTTTATTCCTGTATAAATGGCACATATATCCATTCTTGTGTGATACAGATATTACGGACTCTCACATTCTCTGTGTCATGGATGTATTTGGAATGCATTTTTCAGATCATGGCATCTTAATGATTTGAAGAACTGGCATTGCTAAAATGTAAAATATATTTGTGGTAACAGGAGGCATCTTAAAAGTATTTAAATAGTAATATGCATGTCTGTCTTTCATACACTGTAATTTTTAAATCACAATGTGCGGAAGCACATCATTCATTATAAGTCACAAACTGCATAAATCCTGATACGTGTACCCCAGCATCAGCTCCTCCTCTTCCTTTCAATTCTCTTGCCAATCCCTCCAAGGTACTAAGGGCCTCCCTAAGAGTTTGGCAGTGTGGGAAAGGGACTGCCACGCTGCCACACCACCAAACCAGTGGTTGAGCCAGAAGCCAGATTAGGAGTTTTCTCCTGTCTGGCAGGTGGTTCTTTGGTATACCCACGCTGTGTCTATGAAATAGGCACCCCAATGGAAACGTCAATATCAGTACCTGCATGGCATGGACTGCTGTAGTCCATGCTGTGCAGGTATTGGGGTGCATGCACACGGGGGGCACAACATGTGCCCCCCTGCATGCACCCCATGGCACAGAGGCAAAAGGGGGCCATGTAGGGCCCCCTCTGTTTCCTCACCGCCATGAAAAGTGTGGCAGTGAGGAAACCCGTAATATGCTTGGCGGTGCCGCAGCTGCCTTAGACCTGGAGCTGGAGACCGGGACTGGAAGCCGACCCGGAGCTGAGACAGTAGCGTGGCCTGGACTCCACGCGGAGAGGATGGAGCACCGCACTGAAAGCGGATGCCGTCTAATGTGACAGGGCCGACCTGAAGAACAGCCAGCGTTGCAAGAACGCAAATCGGAGCTCTGAACGGAGACAAGAGACAGGAGAGAGGTGCTCCCAGCCCGACGAGGAGATTATACAAGCAGCGTAGCGCAGATCCAAGCGCCATTACAGATCCAGGCCCAACAGACGGAAAGCGACACGGAATAGAAATGGAGCAGAAGCAACATGAGAAACCTGACGAGGGTATGATCATCGGAGTAATACTCTCCCAACATACCTAACAAGTAAAAAAAGGCACTCACCATATTATCTGTAGCCCAAGAGCAGATCAGAGAGCACCTCAGAGAGCACATGGTTCCTTTGGAACGTATGTCACGGTCAGCGAGACAGACATCAGAGGGAGCCTGAATCAATTCACAACACCTGCACAACTGAAATATAAAAAGAAAAGAAAGAAAAGAGAGATAACACGAAGTAAGGGGCATATTTTCTTACTTTTCTTAATTCATGCACTTTACATGTGACCAGCCTGACTTCAAGATGGCCACCAAAATTGCTGCCAATGCCTTAATCTCTATTGCCGTTCTGCCTGATCTTAAGATGGTGACTAGCAACTGAACATACATAACAACAGAACCACTAATTCCAAAGGCATGGAAGCGTAAATAGATTTCAAGGTCAGACATAAATGCAAAGACTTAAAGCATTAAAAAGTCTGGAAAAATCAAACAAATATACGACCACTATAAGAATGGAGTGACTGAGGGAGAGATGATCTGGCCAAGAGGATAAACAATGCACTAACATAATTTAGTGGTTCAACAAACGTGGAGTATAATAAGGCAACATAAGGATTTATGTTTAAATAATTCACCGACACAAGTCTAACAACTCACTGATTAAGGATAAACTCTACTGGGAAACCCTATTTCTCCAACAGCACCAAATAAAAGCACACAACATTGTGCTGATTGATCAATAATACTACTGAAGCATCACTATAGTGGTTGTCTCCTGGACAAATAATCAGTAACCGAGTATATGCGTTCCGCTAGACATGTAAAGGATACCGGTGCTACCCTTATGGAGATTTAACAATGACGTCCTCAACTCACCGCAAGCTAAAACAATAACTGACGAAGCGATTAAAAATTTCTTAATGGAAAACAAAGTAAATGACACCTCACACCTAACCAGATGGGAAGCCCTGAAACCACTATCAGAGGAGTAATAATCAAAATCAAGTCTAATATGCATAAAGAAGCTACCGCTCAGCTAATGAGCCTAGAAAAGGATGTAGCTAATCTGGAGAAACTACATATACTAAATAATGACCCCCAGACTTTAAACAAAATACTAAACAAGAAGTACGAGTATAATAAAATTGGGTTTATTGATAGAATATCGACGCCCAAAATATCCCCATACACAAATATCGAGTCATAAATATCGATGTCAAAAATATCTACATCCTATATTTATAATGGTAAGTATAAAAATATCGAAAAAATAATATTGATGTAAAAAATATCGATGTACAAAATATCGTTTTTTTAATATATGTAAAATAATAAAATTAACTTCAAAAAAATTATTTGGATTTAATATACATTTTAACAAATATATGAAATAAATTTAATTTAAAAATATTTAAACATACTTATATAAAATGTAATATATATATATATATATATATATATATTCCTTTCCGCATAGTCCCGTTTCCTGACTGCTGGGCGCCTCTCTGGTGGTGCGTGTAGAGTACGGCAGGACCAAGCCGTTCCAAATATCGCCACACTATCCCTTGTGACAGGGATTAATCTCACCGCACTCGCTGCTCCGTATTGTGAAAAGCAATAAAACACCAATCGTCCATTAGTAACTAATGGACGATTGGTGTTTTATTGCTTTTCACAATACGGAGCAGCGAGTGCGTAAGATTAATCCCTGTCACAAGGGATAGTGTGGCGATATATATATATATATATATATATATATATATATATATATATTTACTTTAAAGAAATAAACTATTAATTTTAAATTATTTTAAAATTTTACAAATATATTAAAATGTACAAATAAATATATATATCTACATACACCTATAACATAAAATCTAATAAAAAATACGTTATATTATAAATTAAAACATTAAAATATTTAATAGTCTTTAAACTTACATTTTGCACTCCATTGAGTGCAACAGTAGGGAAAGTGTTGGATAGCGGAGGGGTAAAAATAATATTCCCAATCCAGTGAGTGCAACAGTAGGGAAAGTATTGGATAGGGGAGGGGTAAAAATACTATTCCCACTCCAGTGAGTGCAACAGTAGGGAAAGTGTTGGATAGCGGAGGGGTAAAAATTACTATTCCCACACCAGTGAGTGCAACAGTAGGGAATGTGTTGGATAGCGGAGGGGTAATAATTACTATTCCCACTCCAGTGACTGCAACAGTAGAAAAAAGTGTTGGATAGCGGAGGGGTAAAAATTACTATTCGCACTTCAGTGAGTGCAACAGTAGGGAAAGTGCTGGATAGCGAAGGGGTAAAACTTACTATTTCCACTCCAGTTAGTGCAACAGTAGGGAAAATGTTGGATAGCGGAGGGGTAAAAATTACTATTCCCACTCCGGTGAGTACAACAGTAGGGAAAGTGTTGGATAGTGGAGGGGTAAAACTTAATATTCCCACTCCAGTGAGTGCAACAGTGGGGAAAATGTTGGATAGCAGAGGGGTAAAAATTACTATTTCCACTCCAGTGAGTGCAACAGTAGGGAAAGTGTTGGATAGCAGAGAGGTAAAATGTACTATTCTCACTCCAGTGAGTGCAACAGTAGGGAAAGTGTTGGAAAGCGGAGGGGTAAAAATTACTATTCCCACTCCAGTGAGTGCAAGAGTAGGGAAAGTGTTGGATAGCGGACGGGTAAAAATTACTATTCCCACTCCAGTGAGTGCAACAGTAGGGAAAGTGTTGGATAGCAGAGGGGTAAAAAATAATATTTCCATTGGATTCATTTCTTAATTTAAAACAAACAAAATATCAACTACAACACAAAAGATTTAAAAAACAAAAAAAGAAAACATATATAAAAATATTTAAAATTTACAAAAGATAAAAACATATTATAATGTTAAAAAGATCTAACAAATATCTAGAAAGATTTTTTTTCTTAAATAATTTACAAACAAAACTATTTTTAATAGAGATTATTTATAATCAAAAACATTAATTATTACAAAAATGTAATCTTTTTTATTTCCTGCCCTATAACACCACACAATTCAAAACACAGATCTAAATTTAAAAAAATGTACCTCCATAATTAACATAATTAATTAACAATTAAAGAAATATAATTAATTAAAAAACAAATTAAAACAGATAAAAATTAATTTATCCCCCAAATGTTACCCCTATAAAACCGAAACCCACACACAAAATAAAAATAAACAATTACCATAAATATTTATGAATTGATGAATTAATATTAATGATCAACTAATTATTAAATAATTAAACATAAATAACTTCCCACCCTCTACCCCAATAAACACCACAACCCACACCTAAAAATCATTTCACAATTTCCATAACTAACTTAACATTAATAAATTAATATTAATTAACAACTTATCAATTAATTTAAAAGATATTACTTCCCACCCGTTACCACTATAAACCCCACAACTCACATCTAAAATTAATTACACAATTGCCATATTTAAATTTTAATTAATTAATTAGCATTAATTAACAAATAATTGTAATGTAATGTAATGTAACTAGGTACTTGTAAAGTGCGCGGCTACTCCACAGAGTGTCCCGGCGCTGAAATTATTAATTAATTATAAATAAATTACTTCCCACCCTATTACCCTATAAACCATACCACCCACTCCTAAAAAAATAACACAATTACCATAATTAATTACCAATTAATTAATGAATAATAATTAACAAGCAATTCATAAATAATTAATAATAAATTAATTCCCACAATTAACACTATAAAATATAAATTAAATAAATATTAATAAATAAAACATATTAATCAATTTATTATAACTTAGGGGCCCATTAGGATGACGGGCGGAAGCACCACCGCCGTGCTGGCGGATGCAAAAAGCACCAGTTACCGTCCGCCCGCCACAGCACACACGCCCGCCCAATTAGGATGCGAAAAGAGGGCCAAACACTGCCCGTAAGCCAGCTACGCCCTCCGCCAACAAAGAGCGCCCGTCCAAGGAGCGGCGAGGCCTAATGGAGACACAACGCCCGACGAAATCACGTACCGCCCGGCGTACAAATTACGATGCCAGAACCAAACAGTTCCCCCGGCTAAGAGACACCGCACGTGAAAGCAAGGCGGAAAACCGAACGCACAGTACGGATAGCAAAGAGGCGGACCCCCCGAGCATGAATCCAGCACTGCAGGCCCTCCCCATGCTCTACCTGATGCAGCACCCAGGAGTCAACACACCGCGGCGACGCAGGTAGGCAGACACACAACAGGGGCACGCAAACAGCGCACACAGTGCAAGGGCGGGAAAACTGTATATGGCCCCCCCGACATCCCTGCGTGGACACGACACATCCACCACTGCACCCACACATGCGCACAACGCAGAGGCCAACGGCAGCGCAATGCATGCGCCGCACACAAACAACACAGGGTCACAACCAAACACCACACACACCAGCACCACCCAGAACGCACATGTCACGTGACAGCCCTGCCACAGTCATGTCCCCAACCGGCAATTCACTGTTGCCAACCTGACGTCACACAAGTGACTCGAACATGTCAGTGACGTCACGCCACATTAGGACACACCCCTGTGTGCAAAACACGGCAAAGCACACAGCGGAGGCAACATCACCCAGCAGAATATGGACCCCGTCGGGAAAAGGTACGCCAGTACCACACAGAAACACCGATGCCACCCTGCACCCAACAACAAGACATGCAATACGTAACATCAAAGATACCGGGGACAGACAACAGGTGGGACCAATTATAACACAGGGCCCAACGTATAGCGGAAACGCAGCCTGCTGCCCACACACGGGAGAGGAGACAGCACCGAATGACCTTCCATTCCCACTGTGAAACCACATCCCGACTAAACAAGCCGGAGACAACAGTCATTGCACCAAACAAAGCCCAACACAGGCATGCAGAGGGAAGCAGCCACAGGGCAGATAGCGCATAACACCAAAGAACATTCACAACGGAAAGAAGAAATGATAACACTCCCCCATGTGGTTCACATGCAAGTTATCTGGAAGGAGTCAGACACCACTGACCTTGACCATTCAGAGAAGCATGTGGGATGAGGGCCCGTGTCCTCCGCACAAGCCAACATAACACAAGTCCTGCCTCCCTACGACCTTTACAGAATTCCCAGCAACGTCGGAGGTTGCACCCTGCAGACTGCACAGACAGCCGGAGCACGCCACCACAGCGCCCTGCAGCAAAATGGCACTTGCACCGCACCTACCCAACTACGCCGGACAGATCAAGCTGTACAAACATAACCTGATACAGATATTGGGATGTGACAATCTGGCCTTGCTGAACGTAAGTTACCGACTAACTTACCGCATCGCATTGTTCAGCTGCGTCATCCCCGTCTTCTACTGTCGGAGGTGTCCCTTCTACTATCCTGTGGAGTTATGTCTCTCCAACCCGGCATGTCCAAGGGGGGACCTGCTACAACTATTCAACCCCCTGGACGCCCACGACAGGGTCTGTTCAGCCTATGGGGGCATGGCGTATGTGGCGACTATCGGACCCACACTGCAATGGGACCACTGTGCCTCCACACGACGGATAATGGATTACAGTTACATCGAATGCCATCCAACATGCCCCATCATGCTCCTACAAGGGACAACTCACGACCAACACCTTGACAGCCACCATCCGCTACATTGGATGGCAACCATGTCCACCACCAATGCCATGGAAGCCCTGCTGGAAGGTATTGCATTCCTGACAACCTGTCAATTCGTCGGGCCCCGCCGCCATACCCCCAATTGAGCAATGATGTCCCACACCGTACCCATGCTTGGCTTCCGCACGGACTAAGCAGTTACCAGTACAACAACTATACCATGCAACCTGCAACTGACACCATATCAACAACTACACTGCCATGACATCTGATACTTTTCGGGACATGCACCCTGTTCCTCATCACATCCAGTAACTCTGCATGAACAGGGGGAGGCAGAGGCATGGGATTTGTGTATGGCAACCACATGGACAGAACTGCACGTACAACCATGTCATGATATGGATCCTGCACCCATGAACATATGCACCGGTCAGTGGACAGTAATCGTCCTGCTGTAGTATGTGAGAGCTGTCACCTCACCTCCCTCTGAACGTCCGTGCCAGGAGCTTTGCATGGACACCAAGTGCATCCACCAACAACATGAGCCCAGTGACTGTGACATGGCCAGTACCCACCACATCGCAACAACAAGTGGGACGCCGTTGCATGCATGTAAGCCCATGCCCTGATGTCACCTCCACGCACGTGTGTATGAGTAACTATAGCAGCAGACCTGTAACATGGAACTGAGATGCACTGTGCCCATGATGACAAGCGGACTGGTAGGCTAAATGTATACTGTCTGTGTCAAAGTCAGCAGCACCACAGTAATTAGTAAATGTACATTAGCACACCAACGGCTAAGCAGTTGTAACTCTGAAGCCCACATCCCACAGTCAACAACTAATCACATGTACCCCTACACCCTATGCTATGTGTACACATGCTGAGTATATCCTCCACATGCATTTCGCTGCCAGTAGTGTTCACTATACTGCATCACAGAGGACATAAGTCCCAATACATGGCTTGAAGCAAAAATGTGTCTCTGCTGATTCATTTCACAAGTACGAATGAGAGAGGATGAGAGTGTGTGAAGTACACGGCAGTCGTGAGATGACCATGTAGTCCACTGTCATTGGATGTCAACGCAAATGAGTAGCACAACTGTGGGAGACACACATGTGTCATGTGAAGCGGGAGTTACGCATGGCTCAGGTGGGTGGGTGTGACGGGTAGGTGCGCACATGCAATGTTGAAACACGCTGTGTTGGGAGGACTCAGGAACAGTACATTGGCGCACTCCTGGGAATCTGTAAAGACCACCTGTCTGGTGATGAATGTGAACTCGTGTGTGCACAACAGGCGGGCACACGATCAATGCCGCATCAAGTGTAGACGTCAGCCCACCCTCCGTGGACATGCCGGATACTGCTGCGCGTCCGCCAGGCCCTTGCCAAGGCACTCACATCCCCTGTCCACCTGGTGTATCCCCAACATTGTCCACTTGCACAGGCAATCCAGGGCATGGGATGGCAGAAGAGCATGGTGGGTGAGAGGTCATGGCGCGCTCATCCTGGTCACATCACGCAGGCAACACATCCACAATGTGTAGTATGGCACAAGTCAAATGGAAGTAGTGGGGGGACGCACACATCACAAGCAGGAGTGACGTCACGGAAGGTGGCTCGCACCATCCCACCCATTGACAATACACCCACACACGTTACATGCCATTGCAACAGAGAAGCCAGCGCGTGCACAAGCAGCTCCAAGCCCGCCCCAGAGAGGCCAAAGAGTGAATGTGTGGGGCCATGAGCTCCAGTTGGACGCGGCCTGGCCCGCTAGGGCAGCTACAGCCTCTGTGTGTTGCAGGTGGTGTATCCGGACTGCGGAGCCTGTCATGCATTGTCAATGTTGCCCGGGTCTCGAGTCATGGCACCACGCATGTGGACGGCGTCCCGCCACTTATTATACCGTGAGACAGACCACTTGTTCAACTGGACCCACACATACACTCCTTGGCCTCTCTGGGGCGAGCTTGGAGCTGCCTGTGCATGCGCTAGCTGCTCAGGTGCAAACGCATATTGGGGCGAGCGAGGGGAGGCCATGAGGACAGTGCAAAAGTTGACTGTTTGATTTCCAGCCAGTTTAAGGAATGCCCTGATGTGGTCGGAAAAAGACGTGTCTCGTGTGTATTGCAACTAGTAGATCAGCCGATGAACTACCCATGTCTTGCATATAGCCCCGCACCCAGCCCCGCCCACTCGACACATTAAAATGAGTACCAGCACCACATACTACCCATTCGAAGCACTGACTGGGGGTGACAACCATTGGACAGTCTTGTGTAGTCCACCCACGCGTACATGTGGAACTTCCATGATCCATGTCACCTGCGGCAAAGTGATGTCATGGGCAATGACGGAAGTGAGCAGAGCTGTCTGCCCCACGCACAGATGGTGCATCAGCTCAACAGACCCAGCACTGAGTTCAGCAGGGGTCACATGTGCAGGGGCAGTTGTGCATGGTGTGAAGGCACATGCACATAGACAGCACATCGAGCAATGTGTAGCCTGCCCACATCTACTGTCCATTGTCAGGCGGACCCAGTAAAAGATCACAAGGCAACACACCTGTGTGGGTGTACCCACTGTGACCAACACTGCGCAACCATCAGCGTACTCGCCCTGTGCATGGCCCACCCCGCAACGAAGGTCACATTCAGTGCCACTATCTCTCACACACATCCCTATCATGAGTCATGGTGTGTCCAATCGACAGTGCAGAGTAAGCGCTCATCCGGGGGGTCCTGAACAGGAGACACATGTAACCCACTAGGAAGTCTGTGTCGGCACCTACTGGCATTGTGCAGTCAATGTGCAGGCCAGGCCTGCTGGGACTGAGAAGGGCAGCATGGCCCAGCCTGACTTCCACACGACCAACAAGTGCACTGAGACCTGCATTGCCAATTGTCTGTGTCACTGGATGTCTGACATGAAGTTGCCATGTACCACCACTCGGGAGGGACAGACAGGTCAAAGCGCCCGAGAGCTCACATACCCATGCCACCTGCAGTCAGCATGGTGAGCAGTGCATGTTTGTACACCACAGGCTCTGACTCATAGTGCTGCGGTGCAACGACATGTGTGTCCCCCACATGCACACCCACACACACTGCAGTTGTCTCTCACACACAACTTTCGCAAGGAATAGCCATGTGCAGTGTGCGTGGAGCACGGAATCCAGGTTCTCCAGCTCCTCGCTGGTGAGTGGACCTGGACATGTCCTCAGCGTCATCCACGTGTAGGTGGAGTGGTGGCAGCAGCAGGTGTTGTCGAGGGGTGCCAGGCTGCAGTGCCAGGTAGCTGTGGTTATGCCTGTCCCACTCACACACACATATTACCCCCTGGGGCAGTTTCAGTGGGTACAAGCTGCTGCAATTCGTGAACCATGTCTGGCAGCTTCAATTGCAGACGTTGGCCTGCTCCCAGCTGGCCATGGACGCCTACCTCCACAGTGGAACACGCAGGGTGCAACCGCGAGGGTCATTGGAGTTGGCCGTAAGGGCCTGGCCCATGGCGGGTACAGTCCGCTGATGCCATGTGCACCACACAGTATAATGTGCGCAATGCATCTGCAGGTGTGGCCATGATTTGCGTGTGGGTGCAGGTCCACAATGGACAGGGCCACAACATGCTGTGTGCATAGGCAGGGACGGCCAGTGCTCAGCCTCCACATGTCTGTAGGCACATCATCATGTACACATTGGCATGGGAGCATGGGATATGCATATGCACACACATGCCATCTTTCACTATGTACATCTGCCACTTGGCACGTGCAATGTTACGTGTCACTTGTGATGTGTAGTTGCAAGCACACAGCCGTGTTGGCATGGGGCTGTCAATGTGTACACCTGTCAATGTTTCTGGAGGTGTGATCCGTACAGTGCTGTACATAGGGTGCAGTAGGGACATCAATGACTGTCTCATATCCCCTCGTGCCACAGGTCCCACTTGTTTTGGCCGCTCAGCCTGGGTCCATAGCGTTGTTGGTGTGTGCCCTACACACCCAGCCTCGGAAGCAGTGTGATGCACAGCAGCTAGTCATATTGCTGTGGTGTTGCCGCTTGCCGAATATGCAGTCTGTTAACATCAGCATGCCTTACAAGTTATTGAGGCCTAGATCCCCATGTGCATGCTCATGGCAATGGGGTGTGTCACTGCCCATTGCTATTGGTAGGGGACCTGTGTAAGTGTATTGTGGCTGTGCTGTCCCTACTTGTCAGCCGTTCTGTCATTCAATTGCCTGCTCAGTCATTTATGTTTTGTGTATGTGAATATGCCATGTGGCGTGTTGCTTTGACATGTGTCCACTTCCATCTTTCCTAGGCGGAGACCAAACATTCATCGCCCCTACCAATTGCTGTCAGACATGGTGGATGTGGAGGTCATCCGCAAATATCGTCTGGACCGACCCACCCTGCATCGTCTATGTGCCTTGTTGGAACCCCACCTCCGTCCTCGCAGGGTGTATCCAACAGCATTCACCCCCACGGCTAAGGTGATGGCTGCACTGCATTTCTTCGCCACTGGGTCATTCCAGCACACAGTGGGCAGTGGAGGTGGGATGTCCCAACCCATGTTCAGCATGGTGCTCAGGGATGTACTGTCAGCCATGATGCTGTACAGGAACAGATACATCCGCTTCCCCAGGGCTCGTGAATTGGCGGCAGTGAAGGGTGCATTCTATGCTCTTGGACGAATCCCCACGTCGTTGGTGCAATAGACTGCACCCATGTTGGCCTTGTTGCACCACAGGCCACTGAGCACCTCTACCGCAACCGGAAGCACACGCACTCCCTGAATGTGCAAGTGGTGTGCCTTGCGGACATGGTGATTTCACACGTGTGTGCGAAATTCCCAGGATCGGCCCATGACGCGCACATCATGCGCAACAGCATCCTACCACGACTGATGACCAATCTGCAACATGACCGTGGCTGGATTGTTGGTTAGTATGTGGAGTAGTGTAGCGTGCTGGCTGTGCGATGCTGTCTTGTGTACAGTTGGAATTGCAACGGTTCTCTGTGTCCCTCACACCCAGGTGACTCTGCTTACCCGAATGGGCCCTGGCTGCTCAGCCCATTGCGACGTCCTGGGAGCCCAGCTGATGTCCGCTACAATGAGGCACATGGGAGGACCAGGCGTGTGGTTGAGCGGACCTTTGGCCTCCTCAAGTCCAGGTTCAGATGCCTGGACCGCACCGGGGCGCACTGGCGTACTCCCCACAGAAGGTGTGCCAGATAATTGTGGCTTGCTGCATGCTGCACAATCTGGCGATCCGCAAGCAGATCCCCCTAATTGTGGATGACGGAGATCAACCAGGGCCCCAGCCTGCAGACCAGGACAGCTCTAGTGAAGAGGACAGTGGAGAGGATGAAGCTGTGAATGTGCGTCAGCAGCTCATCGCCCGCTACTTCACTTGACGGTGAGTGACCATGTACGACGGCTGATGTAGCTGTAGTTGTGCAGGTGTATGTGTGCTCTGTCACGGGGGCCTTTTGTTCACTGAGTGCTGTGTGTCAATGGTCCATGTCCAGGTTGGTAGGCCACTGACAGTGGCTGTAGCATTGTGCCCTGTTGCTCTGTGAGATGTGTGTGCATTGCTTGTAGTTGGTGACAAGTACTGTGTGATGAGTGTGTGACACACTCATTGAATGTACTATTGTTCTGTTTTTCACCCCTAGGTCCCTGCAGCCTCTCCTGTCCCATCGACATGCCACACAGCAGATGCATTTCTGCTCATGGTGGCGATTGCACATCGTGGAATAAACCCAGGACACATTAAGCCGATTGTGATCAAGGTGTATTTATTAACAGCGGTGACATGTGATTGTGTGCAAGGTGATGACAAATGTGGTGCATGCTGTGACAATGAGTTGACGGTCATGGCTGCGTGATGGTCAAGGTGTACCCATGGAGTTCTATGTCCACAGTCCAACAGACACATGCCATTCACATGGCAGTGTGGGGTAGGATCGTATTACAAGTCAATGCAGTAGGTGGTCAAGGTGGCTGGCTGACTCACTGGCGTTTGGTGCGTGCGAAGTCCTCTCTGGACACCTGTTTCCTCTTCGGACGGCCCCTTCCACGTTTGGTAGGGGGGGGTGTTGATGTTCCGCTGGTGGTGGTTGAGGAGTGCTCACTCGCTGTGGACGCAGGGGAACGCGATGCTGCACGAGCCTGCACCACAGCAGGTGGTGGCGGAGGTGGTGTTGCTGGCCTTGCTTGTGCCCTCCCCCACCACCAGCTGGCCCATGAGGGCCGCGATTTGGGCCATATGGGCGTCCATGGACCTAAACACCGCAAGGACCTCCCGCGTGTCGCCAGCCGACCTGGCCCATTCGCCTTGGGCCTCTTCATAGGCCCCAAGGACTCTGTCGATTGGCGGCAGGGCTTGGCTCCCAGGCACAGTTGGCGTTGGCCTGGCCCTGCTCCTCCTACCAGTACTGCTGCCACCAACCTGCCCACTAGCCACATTGCTCACCACGGTCCTCGCTCTGGCTCCCAGGGTGGAGCCCGACGGCCGTGCCGACCCTTGCGCAGGTGCTGTGGCGAGGGATGGCGTGGTGGTGGTGGTTGCGGCGGTGGTGGTGGTTGCGACGGTGGTGGTGGCCGCAACGGCTGTGGCAGCAGGGGTCTGTGACTGGTCAGCAGCCCTGGGTGATGGGTTGGTGGGCAGGAGGGGCCCTGGGGGGCGGTTGTGCCCTGCCACTCCAGATGGGCCTGCTGGGTGGTCCGTGTCCGGAGAGGTGTCCAGCTCCTCAACATCCATGAGTCCGGGTCGGGGGCTTGCGGACTGGCTGTGCTGGCTGCTGTCACCCTCTCCAGCATCCAGCAGTTCGGCACCTGTGGGGAGGATGAGATGGGTCATTGTGTTGCACCTAGCAAAGTATGTATTAGTTGTCTGACATTCACAGTTCGTGCACTGTCGTGCACAGGTTTCCCAGTGGCGTGTGTGTGGATGTACGATGTGTGTATGCGTGGGCTAGGCAATGGGTCTGTGTGATGTGGACATGTGGCATGGGACGGATTAGCAATGCCGATGGGTGTGTGTTGCTATGCTCCTACATTTTGTGGCTCGTGTGTATGCGTGCTCCAGGACCATCGACGATGTTGGGTTGAACGATGGTTTAGGGGGAAGGATGGGACGCTTAGGTACGCTGATGCCAAAAGGGGTACAGCCCCCTAAACGCTCTTGGGTTGAAATATGCTTTTGGGGTACATACTGTGGGTAATGGGTGCAGAACGTGACATGTGTTCTGGCAACGTGACAGTGCATAGGCAAAGGTGTGTGTCTGTCTCACATGGCCGGAATATCTGCTGACTGTTATCATTCATGGACATCACATTGGTAGCAATGTTGTGAGTTCGTGCTTGTTGTGTGCCACACGACGTGTTGCAGATGGGCCAATTCCTTTGTGTGCGTGCTGCCCTGGTACATGTGCATCAGTGCTGTGCTCTTGGGGTGTTGACTATATTATGTGTGTTGTTACTCGCAGTGTGACGTGCGCTTCAGTCACTGCAGGCACTTGATTTGTCATGGGCAGGTATCTTTGCATGACTACTGTATGAGGGCCAGCTGTTCGGATGTCATACCTTTCATGACACTCTGGCTGAGAGATGAGATGGATGATATGTTGAATGTGCATTGTGTGCCTGTGTGTTTCATGGGTCCAGTTGTCTTTGTGTGCAATATTGTGGTTCCAAGCTGTTACTTCTAGTACGGTCTGTCTTACGTGGGCGTTGTTGTACGATGTGTGGGTGACAGGCAGTGAGGACTACATGGACAGGACTTCGATGGTGTTGCTGATGTGTGTGATGGGTGGCACAGTGCCTGCCGTGTGGGTCTGTGCTCCAGTGGGACTTGTACATGCAGACGTGGCTCCTTAGGTGTTGCTGTATCTGTGATGGGTCATGTGGGGTTTGACTCTGTTGAACATGTCCGTGTGCACATTTGTCTCATGATTGTGACTGGGAGCAGTGCTGCGTGTTCCTCTGCTACGTGACATGTCCCATGTGTCAGTCGTAGTACAGTCCTCATGCCTACAGACGCCCGCCCTGTACATTTTCCCACCTACAGGTTGTTTCTGAGTGCGAAATGCAATGGATGCCACATGGTACTGGGAGGGAGGGGTGCTCCACCTTGCTGGTCTGTGGGAGTGGGGGCCTGGTGGGTGTTTTACTTCAGCTGTCCCCCCTCCGACCCACTGTCTTTGTGTTCCGGCTACTTACCTGTTACTTGTCGGTCAGTGCAGCTATGGCGGACACATGGATGTGGGTGTGGGGAGTGCTCATTCTGGCGCATCTGGAGTACAAGGGGACCTGGTGGGAGTTGCGGTGCTGGCTGACTGTACACATGCCCCCATGGTTTTGTTAGTTGGTAGCTTTGGACTGAGTGTGTGTGAGTGTCTGTTGAATGTGTGGGTGATGTCTTGTGTATTGTGTACTGGACATGGGGGTGTTTGTCCCTAGGAGCTATGGCATGGTGGTAGTGCATGTGATTACATAGCGGTGTGCTGGTATACGTTTGTTTGTACTTACCAGCCTCCACTCCCCCTGGTAATCCGGTGAGGATCTCCGGATGTATGATGACTCGCACCTTCTCCTCCCACGCCTTGAAGGTCTTGAATAGCGCGGGATTCCCTCCGCCAGTCCTGGCAGCCAGCTCTCGACTTTTGGTCTCCTTCTTCTTGACCACGCTTTTGAGGTCGTTCCACCTTTTGTTAATTTCTCCTCTGTTGCGTGGAACGTTCCCGACTGCATTGACCTGGTCTACGATCCTGCTCCACAACCGGTTTCTGGTGGATAGTGGTGTCTGTTGGACCTGGTTGCCATAGATTTGTGGGTGCACCTTGACGATCTCGTCGACCATGACCGTCAGCTCGGTGGAAGTGAACTTGGGCATTCTGTGTGGTGCCATGGTGTGTGTTTTGGTGTTTGTGGTGCTGGTGCGGTGTGTGGTGTGTGATGTGCAGGGGGTTTGTGTTGCCGGTGTTTGGTGGTGGTGGTGGTGGTGATGGGTGTGATAGGTGCGTGTCTGTGGTGTGCTGCTGTCCTTTCTGTCTCGCTGTGTTGTGTGCTTTCGTCCTCAGTTTGTAATGTTGCAGGGGGTTGTGGTCTGTGAAGGGGCTGGTTTTGTACTTACCTATGTGGGTGTGTCATGATGGTCTGTTGTTTTCAGGTGTGTTGTGGCTGGTGTTCTGGGATTTGTAGTTGATTTGTTTGTCCGGGGGGGGGGTGTTTCAGGGATGTGTACTGTGTTTGGGTTTTTGTGCGTGGGTTGCTGTGTGGACTTGTTAGCCATGTTGTGTGTGTTTGTTTTCGTCAGCGGATGGTTTCTGTGCATGGACGTGGCCGCCAGAGCGTCCGCCGTGTCCATTTTCGTCACTGTTGTTTGCGCTGGTGGGCGGTGTATTTGTGGATTTCCCGCGCTCATGTCGGTACGATCCTAATTTAACGGGCGGTGTCTCGGTCGTCAGGGCGGGCGGTTTTGGCTTGTCGTGCGTCTTTCCGTCCGTGGCGGGCGGATGGACTTAGACTCGGACATGGGCGGGTGGTTTTTTCTGTTTATTTTCCGCCTCCGGCGGTTTTCGGTTTGCGGCATCGTAATTGCTCGGTCGGTATTCAGACGGTGTAGGCGGGCGGATTTTCCCCACTGTGGTTGATGGCGGATTTTTATCCACCCGACATCGTAATGGACACCTAAATTACTTCCAAACCTATTCCCCTATAAACCCACAACCAGCTCCTGAAAAAAATGACACAATTAACATAATTACCAATTAATTAATAATAAATAACAACCAATTAATAATTAATTAATAATAAATGAACTCCCACAATTAACACTATAAAATCTAAATTTAATAAATACTAATAAATAAAAAATAATAATTAATTTATTATAATTAAATTACTTCCCACCCTATTCCTTTATAAACCCACAACCCGCTACAGAACTAAAAACGCAAAATTTAATTAAAATAAAATTAATAACTACTAAAAATTTAACACATATATTAAAAAACAAAAGCAATACTTATACCAAAAAATAGTTCACATACTTTTAAAATACTTACTAAAATACATAACACTAATTAAATCATCGATATTTTAAACAACTATATTTTTGCAAACGATATTAATGACGTCATTATTTTCAAAAACTATGGGGCCTATTACGATGGCGGGCGGAGGCACCACCGCAGTGCTGGAGGTGGCGGAAAATGCCATTTTCCGCACGCCAGCAGCGGTCTCCACGCCCGCCACATTAGTATGGTCAAACACAGCCCATTTCCCGTCCGCCGCGGTGCAACGCGTAAACCGCCAGAAAAATGCGCCCACCACCGTGGCGGTGGGCGCCAATTGAGAGCCTCCGCCATGCTGAATGACGACCCGACCGCCGTACAAATCAGGATGCCCCAAACAGCCAGTCGCACCACAGCGGAGAAACCTCCCAAACAGAGACGGCGGAAGCACAACAGCGGAGCGTGAAACCTGATTCCCGGTCCCATCCGCCCGGTCCCGAGCGCAATGGATCCAGCTCTACACGTCTTCCCAGCGCTGTACCTGATACACCCCCAGCAACTCATGCAACGTCGCGGACGTCGCCGCAGGTATGCAATAACACAACCCACACACAACAACAACACACAACTCATGGACAGATATAGGGTTCCTGTGCACACCAGACACCCTGGTGGGGACAGGAACACATCCAGAAGTGTACCCACACATGTCCTACCTCTCACCAAATCACCCCTCCACATCCAGGTCACCCACGAACCGCGATCTTGATGTAATGTCTCGGTCACGTCACCGCAGCGGTGAAGACGCAGGAAAACATGCGCACAAGGCAGAAGGCAGGGCCAGCGCAAGGCATGGGCAGTGCAAAAAGATCATAGGGCCACACCTCCAGCTTCCACACAACAGGCCCCCACCCCAAACATGGAGGGACATGCCATGTGCCAACCCTGTGCTCCCCCATGCACAATAACCAGCCAAGTGAACCCACACCCTGCACCACACACAAAACAACTAGGGAGACAGCACAGCAGGTGGGGCTGCAGAGGAACACACAGCACAGAAGCACAGTGCCAGGGCAACCCACACACCACACCTACACCACACTCATAGCAAGAAAACAGAGTCCAAGCACACAATTAACACCCATACAGATAAGGAACAATCACTGAACTGGACACACATTCTGCCAAGTCACACAGACATACCCCACACTGACACAGCCACATACACAGACCAGATGTCAGCAGCAATGGAGGACAACAAATAGGAAATCTAAAGTGAGGTGCACACAAATGGTAGGCCAAGGAGCTAACCACTAAGCATGTGTACACCACATGCAAGAGAAGGAAAATATAACAACACCCTCAGCCCATCAAATCACACATGGCTGGCACAGTGAGTGAAGTCAAACCACAGTCACCTCAACAACTCATGGAGAAAGCAAGGCAACCCATGGACAGGCACAGGGATGAAAGGAAGGGTCTGAAGTCCAACAGTGAACAGCCACATATCTGCATCCAACTACCTTACCGGTGTATGTCAGCAGCACAACACACAGGGCCCATTGTAACACTCCATGACTGTCAAACACAAGTAGGAACCTTCACACATACCCCACCCCTCACCCCCCTCACACCTGCAGCACACAACACCAGTGTCCAACACACAGAAGGGTGCCAATAATGTCCAGTCAACACACTGACAAACAACCACACTCCCTGGGGGGTATCCACAAACATCACACACTCACACCCAGGGATGCCTGAACCAATGCTTGCACAAACCAACAGCCAAACACAAAACTCCATTACAACACACTCAGAAGTACAACCAGACCAGACCTGACCTGTGCAGCAAAACTGTGGGAAGGCAATGGGAGCCCAGACAGAACAGGAGTACACAACCTCATCAGTCAGGAACAATGCACAGACAACATACCACAACACAGACAAGAAGTGCATCACCACAAAACAATCATGGACACAAACTGGGAGAAATGGGCCTACAATGATACACAGACAGACATACCACACCACCCAGAAAGTCAACATGGTGTCATAATGTACCACATGCTTGCACATGTACAATAATGACAACTGACAGCTCAAATATGAGAGGAGAAAACACCCAGGACGCACCCAAGACAAGCACAGGAACAAGAATAGCCCCAAGTGCATGTGACAGACACACAAGTAATGCACACTACACTGGCAAGACACAACTGTCTGAAAGACAACACACCAACAAAACACACACACACTGACATGCAAATACAACAACACACACAGAGCATCTGTCAGCTGCAATACACAACACAGCCCAAACACTTCCCACATCCACATCAAACACACAACAAATGCACATGCCAATACATCACATTGCAAACTCAGCAGGACATCAGGGGATGCACACCAGGCAAGGACAAGGCAACATACACTCACAGCACTGCATGCATGATAAGCAGTGTGTGCACACTAAACATACCAGTTCCACACAGACATGAGTGACACACCATGAACACCCACAACACCAATCAGCACAGCACACAGACAACATCACACTCAGGAAGTGAAGCAGTACCTCAGCAATCACACATACAGCTAACCCAACACCTACAGATGCACAAGTCTGGGACACCCAGGTGAAAACAACATGACCAGAGGACTGTTCAGCACAAACAGTTGAACTGCATCTGAGCAACCATGGCTGCAAAACAGTATCAGAAAATCACATATAACCAATAGGGAAACTGTCATGAGTGGCACATTGGACCTGTGCACAGATTAGCACCACAAACCATAGTGTAACAAATGAAGTGATGGGGAGGCACACACACTCTCAACACAAGGGGACAGCTGACCTGAGAGTGAAGTGTTGTGTACGTCAGTAGTGGACATGGCAGAAGTGCACCATACACATTTAGATGGAGTGCAGACTCACAATGGGTATGCATCAGAAGCACAGATAGGGGATGGTATGACTCCACACCCCACATGCCATACTGGAGGCAAAAAAGCACCAAGTGACAGCAATGCATGAGAAAACACACCCCCAATGTCAGTGTGGCCGAGCAGGTCTGCACAGTGACCACAAAGAGTATCAAGACATATCGCTGATCAACAAAACACAACACTGAATTGCCAGTCACATACTCTGCATACCCACAATTGCCACCAACAACAAGTTGTAGTCCCCCAGAAGTGCAAGGACACACCAACACACTGCACAGTGCACAACCTACAACTCCCACATGTGCACACAATCACAAGCACAGGGCTGACCAATCAAACAGGCACTCAAATCCTGGCTGACACGTGTGTAGTTGACATTGCAGGGGCACACACACATCAACACTACAGACAAAGTCACCCCCTTCACACGGCACACTTCTTGACCACCCAAATGCACACATAGAAATCAACCCATGTGACTAGGATGACTGGCCATCACAAGATGACCATACACCAACACTGCTGTGCACACATCAAGTAAGATCACACATACATGATGACCCTGGCCAGCCTGCCTGCAATCCTGTGGATAGAATCCCACCTTGTGTTGGCAGTGCATATTTATTTTATTTATTTATTTATTTATTTAAACGGTTTTATATAGCGCTGGCTAGACCCAAAGGTATCAGAGCGCTTAACAAGGGTTGGGAGTGGAACAAAATGCAATATAACATTTGTACAAAAAAGAAAAGTGCAAGATAATAAGAACAACATGCAAAGAACAGTAAATACATGGACAAGAAAATAAGGAGTACAGTTAGTCCATAACCAGAATTGGATAGTTGATCTAGCGTGGGTGGTCAGGGATGGGGGGGGGAGGAAAGTAGGGAGGAAGGGGGAAACTGAGGAGGGTGATGGGAGAGGAGATAGCATGTAGGAGTAGGCAGAGAATTATAAGAGAACTAGTAAGGGGATGGTGGAAATATATGTGAGAATGAGAGGAGGGGGGTAGTACGTCAGGTATAATGTGGTGAGAACATAGCACCGTCATGGGCAGGTTGAGAAACCCTGTTAGGTGGCAGGATTAAGGGCCCCAGTATTTGTTGAGATCTTTTTTGAAGCTAAGGTAGGAGGGGTTGCAACGTAGGTCTTTGGGGAGTGAGTTCCAGATAGTAGGTGCATTTCCGGAGAAAGAGCGTAACTGGGTAGATTTCTTGTTTACCAAGGAAGGTACTAGCATGAGAGTATTTGTGCTCCTCATTTCTCTAGAGCAGCCCGCTTTGTGGAGTTTGTCTGAGAGATACAATGGGGTATGATGATGCAAGGCTTTATGCGTAATGCAAGCATTCTTGTAGGTGGATCTGCCTTCGATGGGAAGCCATTTGAGATCTTTGAGGATGGGGGAGATGTGATCGGACCGCTTACAATCCGAAATAAGCCTGGCCGCGAGGTTAAGTACTGATTTGATTGGGGCTAGGTGGACTTTCGGTGTTCCAGAGAGAATGGCATTACCATAGTCCAATCTAGAAAGTACTAGTGATTGAACAACTAACTTAAAGTCATCAGCAGGAATGAAGGGTTTAATTTTCTTGAGGTGATGTAGAGAGAAGAGAGCGCCTTTGGCCGCGTTTTTTATGTGGGGAGAAAGGCTGAGGTTCTGGTCAATGCTTATTCCGAGGGATTTAACTGAGTTAGAGGTGGACAAAGAGCAGTTGAGAGCTTTAAGGTCGGAGATCCAGTGTTGAATGGGGAGCCGGTTGTTTTTAGGAGCGAAGAGAATGACTTCTGTTTTATTAGGGTTGAGTTTAAGGTGATTGTGATGGAACCATTGTTGAATCTTAGTCAGGGCATCATTGAGGTGCAGGATGTCAGCTTGGGATTTGATTTTATAGTAAAGCTGGGTATCGTCAGCATAGAGGTGGTAGTTGATTCCTGCTTGCTTAAGAATGAGGGTGAGGGGTTCCATGAAGAGGTTAAATAGAGAGGGAGAGAGAATAGAACCCTGGGGAACACCCAGGGAGACAGGAGTAGGTTTAGAGAGGCAATTGCTGATTTTAATTTGTTGGGTTCTGTGCTGAAAGAAGGAGGTGAACCATTCGAGGACAGGACCATTGAAGCCGAACCGATCTTTGAGGGTGTTGAGTAAGGCGGAGTGGTTAACAGTATCGAAAGCAGCAGATAGGTCAAGAAGAATGAGAAGGGAGGCCTCCCCTTGTCGAGGGAGTGATGGATGTCATCGACAATGTTGAGCATAGCAGTTTCAGTACTGCAGCCCTTTCTAAAGCCTGACTGTAATGTGTCGAGAAGGCTGAAAGAGTCAATGTGCTTGTCCAGTTGGAGCAAGGCGCATTTTTCGAGGGCCTTGGATAGAAGAGGAAGATTAGAGATAGGACGCAGATTGTTAAGGTCGGTGGGGTCAGCAGTAGTATTTTTGAGGATGGGAGTGATTTGGCCAAGCTGGAGGGAAACAGGGACACACCCTGTGGCCAAGGAGGAGTTGATGATGGTGGTCCAATAAGGAGCGATGATCTGCTTTAAATCTTGAACGAGGTTAGCGGGGAGAGGGTCCAAGGTATGAGAGGAGGGTTTAAGCTTAGTGATGATGTTGAGGACTTCACGCTCTGAAACTGGGCTGAAGTTAAGCCAAGATGCATTATTTTTTAGCTGTGGACTGGTGAGGAAATGTTCTGGAGGGGCGACGGCGGGAGGGAGATGAACAGAGTCAAGGGGGGGCGAAGGTGTAAAAGGAGACTTGGATGGGAGGTCATAGAGGGGGTGAAGCGCACTGTGGTGGGAGGGTAACGGCAAAGGATAGATCAATCTTGGTGATTTTTTCTGAAAAGAAGTTTGCAATTTCATCACATCTTTCGATAGAGGCCATCAATTTGGGGGGGGGCAGAAGCAGTTTGATTTTTGATAATGCTGAATAGTTCCCTGGGTCTATTTTTGGCTCGGTCGAGTTGTGCGCGGAAGAAGGAGGCCTTTTCATTTAGGATGTGTTTTTTGTAATTAGCCCTTGCGGTTCTGAGGAGGGCAAGATTTGGGGAGGAGGGGTGTACAAACATGACATGTGTACAACATAGCTAACCTGACAAAAGAATGATTATGATAAAAGTAGTACATCACAAACCACCATCATTGCACCCCCAAGCCTCAGAGTCAACAAGAACTGAAGTGCCTGTCACCCCTGTAAAACCCTTAAAAAGTGAGACAAGCCATTGGCAATGTTGAAGTGGCATACAGAGCATGTGTCACAGTAAACCATACCCACACAGAAAACCTTTATTCAGCAAGGACACTGACAAAACAGACAACAGGAGTAACTGTCTTTATTCACATATTACACAGATAGGCACCAATAGTAGACAAGAGCAAGGCCAGTGGCCAGTCCAAGGTGCAGATGAGGTACATGAGAAGCTGCACAGGGAAGGGGCAAACAGCAGTGAACATCAAGGCCAGTGGCCAGTCCAAGGTGCAGATGAGGTACATGAGAAGCTGCACAGGGAAGGGGCAAACAACAGTGAACATCAAGGCCAGTGGCCAGTCCAAGGTGCAGATGAGGTACATGAGAAGCTGCACAGGGAAGGGGCAAACAGCAGTGAACATCAAGGCCAGTGGCCAGCACAAAGTGCAGATGAGGTACATGAGAAGATGCACAGGGAATGTGTGACCGTACCCTGCCATGGTCAGCAACACAGTCAGGGGGCTAACAATGTGCAGTCCAGGCACCGCTGTGGGAGAGACAGGTGTGTGAGGGGGACTTCCACTCAGACATGGCTGTCAGTCGGACTGGGAGGTGGCTGAGTGTCGGGGACAGTTGGAGGACTGGACCGGAGAGAGAGAGGCCCAACTGAGGTAGAGCCATCAGTGGCTTTTGAAGCCGGAGGGCTGCTTGGACCAGGTGGTGTGGTGGCACGTGGAGGTGGAGTTATGCTGCCGTGAGACACAGTGTGGGTGAGAGATTGTGGTGGGGTGCCTTTCCACTTTTTGGGGATTCTAAATGGCTTCCCTGTGTTGGTATTAGTGGTAAGTGGGGCGGACACAACAGGCATACTCACCACCAAAGCTGCATCAGGTGCAGACGGTGGCCCTCCCTCTGGGGACATGCTGGATCCAGCGGTACGCTTGGCCTGGCCTTGCCTTTGCCCCTCCAACCCCTGTTTACCAGGTGTCCCCCCTACAGTGCCCTCCTTTCCCTGCTTCACAGGGCTCTGGATGGGAGTTGAGGTTGTGGGTGAATCTGCCTTGGAGCTCTTCTTATGTGTACTCTTAGCAGGCACCAGCTTCTCAGCGGGCACGGAAACTGTCTGCTTGTCTTTGCAAGACGCTTTTGGGACAGGACAGTCCTTGGCTGGGGATGCCTCTGAGGCATGTGAGCCTGAGGCCTGCTTCTTGGCTTTATGGCCCTGGGTGTCGCCTGACGGGCTTTTGCCTTTGCGCTCTGGGGTGGCTTTAGTTTTCTGTGGGGATGGTGTCTGCGCCCTGGACCACTTGGGCTGCTGCTGCTGTGTGCTGTGTGTGCTGTATCTTGCCCTTGAGCTCTGTGGTGTGTGGTCACTATCGTCAGATGTAGCCACTGGCAGGGGGGTGGCCAAAGGGACTGGAGCTGGACTCTGTGACTGTGCCAGCTGCATGGCTGTCGTCACTACGGAGGACAAAGCTTGGACAGTCCGGTGTAGCCCACCCACGTCTGAATGAATACCCTCCATGAAAGCAACGACCTGTGCCAATTTTTTGTCGTGGTCTAGGAAGACGTTGATGAGAGTTTACTGGCCCACACACAGCTGGCACAAAAGGTCCACAGACTCAACACTGAGGGCAGCAGGGGAGACAGGGGCAGGGGCAGCGGTGCCTGGGGTGAAGGACACTCTTCCCTTCTTACTGGTGTGAACACGGCCAGCACAAGTGGAAGTAGTTGGGAGGGTGGGCGCTGGACGCTGTGTGGTGGAAGAGGAAGCAGAGTTCCCACTCCCTGTGCCTGCCAACAGAGATGTGTCACCGCTGGCGTCAGATGATATTGAGGTTGGTGTCTCTGGCTGTGATTCCTCAAGCAGACTCCTGTACCCCTCCGACGCGGTGGTTACATCAGTGTCACTGTGCTCGTGTGTAGCAGTCGTGCTTGATGCCTCACCACTGGTGTCTGTCCCCTGTCCTTCCGTGCCCACGGGAGATGCTGCATGAGAGAGAGCGATGTAGGCTCAGTTCATTGGCATCAACACAACCATCATATGCAAGCAAAGCACTAATCAAGATAATGATATCTCCATGTTGCACACCACCCTGTGCAGTAACATTGTGCAACCTCAATTCTGAATTCGAATTTTGCGTGTCATCAAGCAAACGTGGCATAAGTGAGCCATGTGATGACAACACAGCCAAATTGCCTGCCGGTGGCTCCGTTTAACCAGACACGCAAATACCTCTGAGCACACCTCGGGCCCTGAGGGGGGCAAAGATGTACCTCCCAACATGTTGCCACTGTCACATCTGGAGGGAGCAGAAGGGGACAACACAGATACAGACTACAACATAACAGTCCACAATGGCCATGGGCACATGCCATCCACCATGTCGTACTTTGGGGCCCAAATACAGTTGCACATTGGTGTCAGATGTCTAGTCCTCACAATTCTGAGGTCAGGCAATGCACACATTGATGAAAGAACACTCAGATGATGCACACTGTCGTTCCCTTCCATGAGATTTCCATGACTACCCCAATGCAGACGATGCCAGAAGGCCACGACTCAGAATGCAATGTCAAGGGACATTACCCCAATGACATGAGAAAGTACAGGTAGGGAAAATGCATGACAACTGCACCCAACACAGAGGCCACTTACAAGCCACTGCATCACACTACCAACATCACCGGGCCCAGCGCTGGCCCAGGCTGTGAACACATGCAGCCACTCACAACCAAAGTCACCCTTCCCAGAATACTCACCCCCAGCTTGCTGCTGATGCTCCTTCAAACGTGCATCCAGCTCAGGCTGTGTCACAGCTAAGATGCGGGCCATCAGTGGTGTCATGCTCGTGCGCGCCAACCTGCCAGTCCGAGGGATCAGCCCCAGCGTCATCTCCGCCACGTTCTTGCTCAGCCGGCAGATTTCATCCCACCTAGTCTTGTGACAGTGCGTGCGCCGTCGGTTGGAGACACCCAGAGCCCGCACCTTGCATGCAATGGCCCTCCACACGGCCTTACGCTGGTGGACTTTGAGCTGCAGGCATGGGAGACAAGAGGGGGAAAAAATCAGTGCCACAGTGTTATGTACCACTATCTCACAGTACAGGAGCATGATACTAACTCATCCCAACTTCACAGATATGTGTAGCAGAGACAATAATGCATCTCACATGGTACATTAGCATGGAAGAATCATACGCAAATGCATGCAGGTATGAGGGTGGACACAGTACCTGCACATCTCATACACATGCAGGATGCCAACACAGAAAGCTATGTGTAGGCTGCCCACATCTACTGTCCATGTTGAGGGTGAGCAAGACATACATGACATTTCAATATTTTATTTTATTTCATTTATAGAGTTTTATATAGCGCGAACGTGACCCAAGGGTATCAGAGTGCTTCACAGTTACATGAGGTAAATAGTTTAGAATACATTAGGTATAGCAGCATTAGTATATATATGATTCCTGTACATGTCTTTCTTAACATTTTCAACAATAACACGTTTGGATCAGCTTAATGTACCAAAGGTATAACAGTGGTTTCGATGTGTACCTTTCGTATGTTTAACATCTCTATTACAAAGATCCATTAATTGTAGAACTGTACAGTCTAAGAAGTCTTTGCAGCTAACTGATGAGTTTATATATGAGTTAATATATGTTCAGGGGAAGACTCACTGTGTCCAACACTGCGCAGCCCTCAATGTCCTTGCCCTGGGAATGGCTCACTGTGTCATGGAGGTCACATTGAGGGACATGATCCTACAAACCCACACACTCTCATAGGGCCTGTCGTATGCAATCTATAGGGCTGAGATGGCTCTTTGATGGAGAGTCCTGGAAAAAACACACATGTGACACTCTGTACATTCAGTGATGTGTCCTTGCTGCTTGGGCAGTGACTGTGCAGGCCGGGTGTGATCACACTGAGGTCAAACGTGGGGTATCAGAAATGTCACATGAAGGGACAATTTGAGAGCGTGAACAGTGCCTACACATGCCAGTCTGTACACATGCTGGTGGAAATGGAAGGGGCTGTGCACAATAGTACGGCAATTAGCTGTGTCATAGGTGAATGACCACCAAGAGTGTCACCCTCGGGTATTGACGTCCTGAGCATAGTGCTGAACTATAGATGATGCCAATTGTGAGTCAGACACAATTCCATCACTACCCTCTGGACGAAAAGCCTTGCTAAGGCCACAGATGAGCCTGTGAAGGACATCAGGGACCCACACAGCCAGTCACACAAGCAATTACTGTCCTGACTCCTGCATTACCAACTTGCTGCGTCACTGTATGGCTGACAAGACAATACATGTCCCTCCAGTTCTGATGTTCAGGCAGAGAAACGTGTGAAATAGGCTACACACCCCTTTCACCTGGTGAAAGCATGCTAGGCAGTGCATGACACAAACCCACACTCTCAGGCACATACTGCACCACATCAACGTCATGCACTCTCACTTCTACTCTGAAACACTTACCACGACATTTGGAGCATCATATAGCCTCTCATACTGTGTGAGCACCTCGTCCACCAGGACCTCCAGCTCCTCGGTGGTGAAGGGACTGGCACGGATCTTCTCAGTCCTCGACATCACTGTGTCCAGGAGACAGGAGCAGCAGCAGTTGGTGGTGAGGGGTGGCAGGCAGCAGGCTCTGGAGACAGGAGCAGCAGCAGTTGGTGGTGAGGGGTGGCAGGCAGCGGGCTCTGGAGACAGGAGCAGCAGCAGTTGGTGGTGAGGGGTGGCAGGCAGCAGGCTCTGGAGACAGGAGCAGCAGCAGTTGTTGGTGAGGGGTGGCAGGCAGCAGGCTCTGGAGACAGGAGCAGCAGCAGTTGGTGGTGAGGGGTGGCAGGCAGCAGGCTCTGAAAGCTGTGGAAATGTGAGGCTCTCGCCCTCACATATATAGCCCCCTGGGGTAGTTTCAGTGGTTCTAAGCTGCTGCAATTGGTGTTTCAGATCAGCCTTTTTCAAATGCATCCAATGACCGCCTCCGCGGTGGCGGAGCACGCCTACCGCGATTTTCAAAATAGCATTAGGCTACCGCGATTGCAGTTCCCATTGGCTGTAAGGGCATGGTCCATGGCGGTGACACACCGCAGGGGCCAGGCTGGCGCTACCGCAGTCGTGCATCTTTCAATTGCATCCAATGACCGGCTCCGCGGCGGCGGGGCACGCATACCGTGATTTTCAAAATAGCATTAGGCTACCGCGATTGCGGTTCCCATTGGCTGTAAGGGCATGGTCCATGGCGGTGACACACCGCAGGGGACAGGCGGTAGCCACCGCGATATGTGCGCCATGCCTTGCTGAGAATGACCGGGATTGGGGTGGCGGAGCATGCCAACCGCCATTTGGCCATGTGTATATGCCAGACACTACCGCGATTGTGGCGGGGACTTTGGTGGTGACACACCGCAGGGGACAGGCAGTAGCCACCGCGATATGTGTGCCATGCCTTGCTGAGAATGACCGGGATTGGGGTGGCGGAGCATGCCACCGCCATTTGGACATGTGTATATGCCAGACACTACCGCGATTGTGGCTGGGACATTAGCGGTGACACACCGCAGGGGACAGGCAGTAGCTACCGCGATATGTGTGCCATGCATTTGAGGCAGTGACCGTGATTTGGGTATCAGATCACCTTGACAGAACTTATGGACACGTCATGCAGTGTGAATGGCCAAAGGCAAGTCCTCCACACTGCACAGTAGACACATGATTCATGGCACAAGATTGTGCACTCAATGCCAATTTGACCTTTACCCCACTGCTGACTGCACATGCCATGTTGTTGTATATGATTCGGAACATTGGCATGTACTCACTCACATGTCACTTGTGGATTTCTGGGCATGTACACAGAACAGTGTTGTGATGGACTCTACAATGGGTACACATGTCAATGTGTGAAAGGGCTGAGCAACTTACAGTGATGAATGTCTCACTACAGAATGTGCAGATTTGACTGTCTACTTTTCCTGGATCATGCACATACTTGTCAATAAACGCACAGTGTTGGGTCATTGTGTGGTTGATGTGTGCCCTGTGTGACTTACACAAGAAGGTGTGGCAGTTACAGCAGCTATGTAGGAGACAGTAGTGTTGCAGTTTCACACATATGCTTTTGGTACTACTCTCTGGGCTGCCCATGCAAGATGTGGCCATGTCCCTTTGTGCATTCACATAGTCGGATATTGTTTGTGAGATGCTAGCTGTGTGAAAAGTGGACAGGTGTACGGATGGTGTATCTGAAGGTGTCCCTACAAGTAAGTTGTTTTGTAAGGTGTACTGTGGTGCTAGTCATTGTTTCATTGTGTCAGTCAAAACGTAAGATGTCAGACACATCTCCTGGTGTATTGCATTGACATGTGTCCTCTTTCATCTCACCTAGGAGGAGACCAAATCTGCATCGTCCCTTCACAGTGCTGGCAGACATGGAGGATGAGGAGGTAATATGGAAATTCCGGCTGGATCGAGACACCCTCCAAGACCTATGCGCTATGTTGGAGCCCCACCTGCAGCCTCGCAGGACATATCCGGGTGCTTTCACAGCAACGTCAAAGGTGATGGCGGCCCTGCATTTTTTTGCTTCTGGATCTTTCCAGCACACGGTATCCAGCGCAGGTGGGTTGTCACAACCTATGTTCAGTATGGTGCTACGTGATGTCCTGTCCGCTATGATGATCTACAAGGACAGATATATCCATTTCCCCAGGACGCATGAATTGGTGGCTGTGAAAGGCAATTTTTATGCACTTGGGCACATCCCCAATGTTGTTGGTGCCATTGACTGCACACATGTTGGCCTGGTTCCACCACAGGCACGGGAGCACATCTACAGGAATAGGAAACATTTCCATTCCATCAATGTGCAGGTGGTGTGCCAGGCCGATATGATCATCTCACACGTCTGTGCCAAATTTCCTGGCTCCGCCCATGACTCCTACATCATGCGTAACAGCATTGTGCCACAGCTGATGGATAATCTGCTTCCGGAGCGTGCATGGATTGTGGGTGAGTACGCAGTGTCAAGTAGCATGCTGTGTGTGTGACATGCTGTCCTCTGCCACAGTTGTATTACAAAGTTGGTCTGTGTATCACCCACCTAGGTGATTCTGCATATTCCAACCGTCCTTGGTTGCTGAGCCCACTGCGAAATCCCAGGACCCCAAGTGAAGTCCGCTACAATGATGCCCATGGGAGGACACGTCGTGTGGTGGAACGTACTTTTGGTCTCCTGAAGTCAAGGTTTCGCTGCCTGGACAGGACCGGAGGTGCTTTGATGTACTCGCCCAAAAAGGTGTGTCAGATTGTAGTTGCATGCTGCATGCTCCACAACCTGGCCTTGCGCAAGGAGATCCCCCTGCTCCTGGACGCTGATGATCAGCCGAGGCCCCCGCCTGCAAACCAACCCGTGTCCAGTGATGAGGATAGTGGAGAGGAGGAAGGTGTCGACCTGCGTCAACAGCTCATCAACCGCTACTTCACTTGAAGGTGAGTGACAATGTACAACAGACCCATTGTCTGCTGATGTTGTTGGTGAAAAGGTCTATGTGAGCTTTGTGACTGCAGCCTGTTGTTGACTCAGTGCTGGCTGCCAACGTTTCTTGGACAGGGTAGTTTTGCACAGTTCCAGGATGTCTCTGTCGGTACTGTTGCTCATTGTGATGTGTGCATGTTGGAGTACCTTGATGACAGGTGTTGTGTGATGGCTGTGATGCCACTGCGTGACTAGTGAATATTGTTATGTTGTATTTTTCTAGGTCCCATCAGCCTCTCCCTGCCTACAAACAATCCGTGCTCCTGGTACATTGTACTCATGGTGAACATTGCACATCCTGTGATTAAAACACGGAGCAGATACAACAACATTGGTGTGTAAGGAGTGTTAATTTACAATGGGTACATGTGACAGTGGAGTGCATATTTACCAAAAGGTGAATGGTGAAGCAATGAGTTGTCAGTGATGGAAGGTGAGACAATCAAGTAGTCACCACATAGATGTGGTGAACCAGTCCAACAGACGGATGACATTCACATGGCATTGTGGGGAAGGACAGTCTACGAAGTCTATGGCAGGGTGAAGAGGGGTGAGGTGCCATCATGGCTGGCTCCTTGACTGGTGTTTGGCAAGTGCTTTGCCACAGGATACTCCCAGGGATTTCTTAGGACGGCCCCTTGATTGTTTGGCAGGGGAGGCCTCTGCTGCAGGGCCAGTGGGGTCTGAGGAGTCCCCCCTCTCCGTGGCGGCAGGGGAGGGTTTGGAACTGTCATCCTGCGGGCCACCAGAGGGAGGTGGAGGTGTTGTTTGTGCCGCAGGCCTGGCCCTCAGTACCGCCACTAGCTGGCCCAAGAGTCCACGATTTGGCCCATGCGGGTGTCTATGGACCTCAGCAGCAGGCGGAGCTTGCGGGAATCTTCCTGTGCCTGGCCTGTTTGTCCCTGGGCCCGTTCATAGGTCCCAATGACTCTGGTGATGTTGTCCAGGGCTTCGGTCCCAGTGTCCGTTTGGCTCAAACTCCTCTTTCCCTCCCATCTGCCCTGCTGTGACGGACCTGTTGCCTCACCACTGCACGCACCCGCATACTCTCCCTGCCCTCCTCTGTTGTTGGGGTGGGGTGGTCATCCTCTGGGGCAGGGCGAGTGTTGCAGGCACCACTGGTGGTTGTGGTGGTGGATGCCGCACAGGTCATTCCAGCAGGGGTCAGTGTGGTTGTTGTTGTTGCTGATGTGGTGGTGGGGGGGACAGTGGGGACCTGGGACCTGTTGCGCCCTGACATGCCAGTTGGCCGGCTTCAAGCTCCGCATCCTCGAAATCCAGGGAGTCATCAT
Source organism: Calotriton arnoldi (assembly GCA_963921515.1). Classification (NCBI taxonomy): domain Eukaryota; kingdom Metazoa; phylum Chordata; class Amphibia; order Caudata; family Salamandridae; genus Calotriton; species Calotriton arnoldi. Next base: position 225,465 of record CAWUFW010002849.1, read on the forward strand.
CAGTGAGTACATGTTCCGGGGAGGGAAACTGGCTCTGCAGGTTGGTGTTGTCATCCTCTGCAGTCAGTCCTTGGTCACATGTGGGACAGAGGGGAAATGGTAACTGACGGGCACCCCTCAGGCTTGTTGTTCAATGTATCTTATTTACAGGTCATGCAACACACAGTTTACTTGTTTACACATTGCATGTCTGCACAGTAAGGTGCAACTTGACATGATGTGGAGGTACATACATCAATATTTAACAGTGTGACATGTCAATGGATACCATGCCCCACGTGCAAATTTTGTGATTACGAGGACATGTTGTCATCTGTCAACTGGCGGCTATACGACTTGATGTGCAGCATCTTTGCTGATTACTCTGCCTGGCATGTGTTACATCTGCGCATGAACTAGCCATTGTCATCTCATGCATACCTTTGTCATGTCATGTGCTTTGATTTATTTTTTCTACAGACCATGCTTGCTTTGTTTTCATATGGTCCTTCAAGCTCAGCCCACATGGATCTTACAGGTAGCATTCAGTGCTGTACATGTCTGGGCCCGGATTCACTTCAACATGGTATTTGGTGAGTCAAACTTTTGTTTCTGTCACAGTTACATACGCATAGCTGTCTGCACACTGTAATTTGATTTTGTATCTGTGTCAATTTTGTTGGGATGTGAGGGCTGGTGTTGTCATATGGCTCCATGCTTTTGGGAAGGAATGGTGGTGTGCATGCACTGTCTACTTACCTGTTCTGTTGTCACATTGGGATAGAGTTTCTAACACATCTCTCTGGCTGTGTGTTTAAGTGCTCTTCCTGCTCAGGGGTGGGACAGGGGTGCCTGGTGGGAGTTGTAGTGCAGGCCTCCCACCCCCAAAGAGCCCTCCCTGGGAAGATGGCTACCTACCTGTAATGTGAGGGGGAACCTTACAATGACTGCCACATGCTTCTGGGTGGGTGTGGAGGGCTACATCCTGCTCAGGGGTGGGACAGGGGGGCATGGTGAGAGTTTTTGTGCAGGCCTCCCACCCCCAAACAGCCCTCCCTGGGAAGATGGCTACCTACCTGTTAGGTCAAGGTGAACAATGCAATGGCTGCCACATGCTTCTGGGTGTGGGGGGGGAGTGCTACATCCTGCTCAGGGGTGGGACAGGGGTGCCTGGTGGGAGTCGTAGTGCAGGCCTCCCAACCCCAAACACCCCTTCCTGTGAAGATGGCTACCTACCTGTAAGTTTGGTTGTTGTAATACGATGGCTGCCACATACTTCTGGGTGTGGTGGAGTGCTACATCCTACTCAGGGGTGGGACAGGGGTGCCTGGTGGGAGTTGTAGTGCAGGCCTCCCACCCCCAAACAGCGCTCCCTGGGAAGATGGCTACCGACCTGTTATGTGAGGGGGAACCTTACAATGACTGCCACATGCTTCTGGGTGGGTGTGGAGTGCTACATCCTGCTCAGGGGTGGGACAGGGGTGCCTGGTGTGAGTTGTAGTGCAGGCCTCCCACCCCCAAACAGCCCTCCCTGGGAAGATGGCTACCTACCTGTTATGTGAGGGGGAACCTTACAATGACTGCCACATGCTTCTGGGTGGGTGTGGAGTGCTACATCCTGCTCAGGGGTGAGACAGGGGGGCCTGGTGAGAGTTTTTGTGCAGGCCTCCCACCCCCAAACAGCCCTCCCTGGGAAGATGGCTACCTACCTGTTAGGTCAAGGTGAACAATGCAATGGCTGCCACATGCTTCTGGGTGTGGGGGGGGAGTGCTACATCCTGCTCAGGGGTGGGACAGGGGTGCCTGGTGGGAGTCGTAGTGCAGGCCTCCCAACCCCAAACACCCCTTCCTGTGAAGATGGCTACCTACCTGTAAGTTTGGTTGTTGTAATACGATGGCTGCCACATACTTCTGGGTGTGGTGGAGTGCTACATCCTACTCAGGGGTGGGACAGGGGTGCCTGGTGGGAGTTGTAGTGCAGGCCTCCCACCCCCAAACAGCGCTCCCTGGGAAGATGGCTACCGACCTGTTATGTGAGGGGGAACCTTACAATGACTGCCACATGCTTCTGGGTGGGTGTGGAGTGCTACATCCTGCTCAGGGGTGGGACAGGGGTGCCTGGTGGGAGTTGTAGTGCAGGCCTCCCACCCCCAAACAGCCCTCCCTGGGAAGATGGCTACCTACCTGTTATGTGAGGGGGAACCTTACAATGACTGCCACATGCTTCTGGGTGGGTGTGGAGTGCTACATCCTGCTCAGGGGTGAGACAGGGGGCCTGGTGGGAGTTGTTGTGCAGGCCTCCCACCCCCAAACAGCCCTCCCTGGGAAGATGGCTACCTACCTGTTAGGTCAAGGTGAACAATGCAATGGCTGCCACATGCTTCTGGGTGTGGGGGGGAGTGCTACATCCTGCTCAGGGGTGGGACAGGGGTGCCTGGTGGGAGTTGTAGTGCAGGTCTCCCAACCCCAAACACCCCTTCCTGTGAAGATGGCTAGCTACCTGTAAGTTTGGTTGTTGTAATACGATGGCTGCCACATGCTTCTGGGTGTGGTGGAGTGCTACATCCTACTCAGGGGTGGGACAGGGGTGCCTGGTGGGAGTTGTAGTGCAGGCCTCCCACCCCCAAACAGCCCTCCCTGGGAAGATGGCTACCGACCTGTTATGTGAGGGGGAACCTTACAATGACTGCCACATGCTTCTGGGTGGGTGTGGAGTGCTACATCCTGCTCAGGGGTGGGACAGGGGTGCCTGGTGGGAGTTTTAGTGCAGGCCTCCCACCCCCAAACAGCCCTCCCTGGGAAGATGGCTACCTACCTGTTATGTGAGGGGGAACCTTACAATGACTGCCACATGCTTCTGGGTGGGTGTGGAGTGCTACATCCTGCTCAGGGGTGGGACGGGGGTGCCTGGTGGGAGTTGTAGTGCAGGCCTCCCACCCCAAACAGCCCTCCCTGGGAAGATGGTTACCTACCTGTAAATTTGGTTGTTATAATACGATGGCTGCCACATGCTTCTGGGTGTGGTGGAGTGCTACATCCTGCTCAGGGGTGGGGCAGGGGTGCCTGGTGGGAGTTGTAGTGCAGGCCTCCCACCCCCAAACAGCCCTCCCTGGGAAGATGGCTACCTACCTGTAAGTTTGGTTGTTGTAATATGATGGCTGCCACATGCTTCTGGGTGTGGTGGAGTGCTACATCCTGCTCAGGGGTGGGACAGGGGTGCCTGGTGGGAGTTGTAGTGCAGGTCTCCCAACCCCAAACATCCCTTCCTGTGAAGATGGCTAGCTACCTGTAAGTTTGGTTGTTGTAATACGATGGCTGCCACATGCTTCTGGGTGTGGTGGAGTGCTACATCCTGCTCAGGGGTGGGACAGGGGTGCCTGGTGGGAGTTGTAGTGCAGGCCTCCCACCCCCAAACAGCCCTTCCTGGGAAGATGGCTACCTACCTGTTATGTGAGGGGGAACCTTACAATGACTGCCACATGCTTCTGGGTGGGTGTGGAGTGCTACATCCTGCTCAGGGGTGGGACGGGGGTGCCTGGTGGGAGTTGTAGTGCATGCCTCCCACCCCCAAACAGCCCTCCCTGGGAAGATGGTTACCTACCTGTAAATTTGGTTGTTATATTACGATGGCTGCCACATGCTTCTGGGTGTGGTGGAGTGCTACATCCTGCTCAGGGGTGTGGCAGGGGTGCCTGGTGGGAGTTGTAGTGCAGGCCTCCCACCCCCAAACAGCCCTCCCTGGGAAGATGGCTACCTACCTGTAAGTTTGGTTGTTGTAATATGATGGCTGCCACATGCTTCTGGGTGTGGTGGAGTGCTACATCCTGCTCAGGGGTGGAACAGGGGTGCCTGGTGGGAGTTGTAGTGCAGGTCTCCCAACCCCAAACACCCTTTCCTGTGAAGATGGCTAGCTACCTGTAAGTTTGGTTGTTGTAATACGATGGCTGCCACATGCTTCTGGGTGTGGTCGAGTGCTACATCCTGCTCAGGGGTGGGACAGGGGTACCTGGTGGGAGTTGTAGTGCAGGCCTCCCACCCCCAAACAGCCCTCCCTGGGAAGATGGCTACCTACCTGTTATGTGAGGGGGAACCTTACAATGACTGCCACATGCTTCTGGGTGGGTGTGGAGTGCTACATCCTGCTCAGGGGTGGGACAGGGGGGCCTGGTGGGAGTTGTTGTGCAGGCCTCCCACCCCCAAACAGCCCTCCCTGGGAAGATGGCTACCTACCTGTTAGGTCAAGGCAAACAATGCAATGGCTGCCACATGCTTCTGGGTGTGGTGGAGTGCTACATCCTGCTCAGGGGTGGGGCAGGGGTGCCTGGTGGGAGTTGTAGTGCAGGCCTCCCACCCCCAAACAGCCCTCCCTGGGAAGATGGCTACCTACCTGTAAGTTTGGTTGTTGTAATATGATGGCTGCCACATGCTTCTGGGTGTGGTGGAGTGCTATATCCTGCTCAGGGGTGGGACAGGGGTGCCTGGTGGGAGTTGTAGTGCTGGCCTCCCACCCCCGAACAGCCCTCCCTGGGAAGATGGCTACCTACCTGTTATGTGAGGGGGAACCTTACAATGACTGCCACATGCTTCAGGGTGGGTGTGGAGTGCTACATCCTGCTATGGGGTGGGACAGGGGGGCCTGGTGGGAGTTGTTGTGCAGGCCTCCCACCCCCAAACAGCCCTCCCTGGGAAGATGGCTACCTACCTGTTAGGTCAAGGCAAACAATGCAATGGCTGCCACATGCTTCTGGGTGTGGGGAAGAGTGCTACATCCTGCTCAGGGGTGGGACAGGGGTGCCTGGTGGGAGTTGTAGTGCAGGTCTCCCAACCCCAAACACCCCTTCCTGTGAAGATGGCTAGCTACCTGTAAGTTTGGTTGTTGTAATACGATGGCTGCCACATGCTTCTGGGTGTGGTGGAGGGCTACATCCTGCTCAGGGGTGGGACAGGGGTACCTGGTGGGAGTTGTAGTGCAGGCCTCCCACCCCCAAACAGCCCTCCCTGGGAAGATGGCTACCTACCTGTTATGTGAGGGGGAACCTTACAATGACTGCCACATGCTTCTGGGTGGGTGTGGAGTGCTACATCCTGCTCAGGGGTGGGATGGGGGTGCCTGGTGGGAGTTGTAGTGCAGGCCTCCCACCCCAAACAGCCCTCCCTGGGAAGATGGTTACCTACCTGTAAATTTGGTTGTTATAATACGATGGCAGCCACATGCTTCTGGGTGTGGTGGAGTGCTACATCCTGCTCAGGGGTGGGGCAGGGGTGCCTGGTGGGAGTTGTAGTGCAGGCCTCCCACCCCCAAACAGCCCTCCCTGGGAAGATGGCTACCTACCTGTAAGTTTGGTTGTTGTAATATGATAGCTGCCACATGCTTCTGGGTGTGGTAGAGTGCTACATCCTGCTCAGGGGTGGGACAGGGGTGCCTGGTGGGAGTTGTAGTGCAGGTCTCCCAACCCCAAACATCCCTTCCTGGGAAGATGGCTACCTACCTGTTATGTGAGGGGGAACCTTACAATTACTGCCACATGCTTCTGGGTGGGTGTGGAGTGCTACATCCTGCTCAGGGGTGGGACGGGGGTGCCTGGTGGGAGTTGTAGTGCATGCCTCCCACCCCCAAACAGCCCTCCCTGGGAAGATGGTTACCTACCTGTAAATTTGGTTGTTATATTACGATGGCTGCCACATGCTTCTGGGTGTGGTGGAGTGCTGCATCCTGCTCAGGGGTGGGGCAGGGGTGCCTGGTGGGAGTTGTAGTGCAGGCCTCCCACCCCCAAACAGCCCTCCCTGGGAAGATGGCTACCTACCTGTAAGTTTGGTTGTTGTAATATGATGGGTGCCACATGCTTCTGGGTGTGGTGGAGTGCTACATCCTGCTCAGGGGTGGGACAGGGGTGCCTGGTGGGAGTTGTAGTGCAGGTCTCCCAACCCCAAACACCCTTTCCTGTGAAGATGGCTAGCTACCTGTAAGTTTGGTTGTTGTAATACGATGGCTGCCACATGCTTCTGGGTGTGGTGGAGTGCTACATCCTGCTCAGGGGTGGGGCAGGGGTGCCTGGTGGGAGTTGTAGTGCAGGCCTCCCACCCCCAAACAGCCCTCCCTGGGAAGATGGCTACCTACCTGTAAGTTTGGTTGTTGTAATATGATGGCTGCCACATGCTTCTGGGTGTGGTGGAGTGCTACATCCTGCTCAGGGGTGGGACAGGGGTGCCTGGTGGGAGTTGTAGTGCTGGCCTCCCACCCCCGAACAGCCCTCCCTGGGAAGATGGCTACCTACCTGTTATGTGAGGGGGAACCTTACAATGACTGCCACATGCTTCAGGGTGGGTGTGGAGTGCTACATCCTGCTATGGGGTGGGACAGGGGGGCCTGGTGGGAGTTGTTGTGCAGGCCTCCCACCCCCAAATAGCCCTCCCTGGGAAGATGGCTGCCTACCTGTTAGGTCAAGGTGAATAATGCAATGGCTGCCACATGCTTCTGGGTGTGGGGGGAGTGCTACATCCTGCTCAGGGGTGGGACAGGGGGCCTGGTGGGAGTTGTTATGCAGGCCTCCCGACCCCAAACAGCCCTCCCTGGGAAGATGGCTACCTAACTGTAAGTTTGGTTGTTGTAATACGATGGCTGCCACATGCTTCTGTGTGGGTGTGGAGTGCTACATCCTGCTCAGGGGTGGGACGGGGGGCCTGGTGGGAGTTGTTGTGCAGGCCTCCCACCCCCAAACAGCCCTCCCTGGGAAGATGGCTACCTACCTGTTAGGTCAAAGCAAACAATGCAATGGCTGCCACATGCTTCTGGGTGTGGGGGAGAGTGCTACATCCTGCTCAGGGGTGGGACAGGGGTGCATGGTGGGAGTTGTAGTGCAGGTCTCCCAACCCCAAACACCCCTTCATGTGAAGATGGCTAGCTACCTGTAAGTTTGGTTGTTGTAATACGATGGCTGCCACATGCTTCTGGGTGTGGTGGAGTGCTACATCCTGCTCAGGGGTGGGACAGGGATATCTGGTGGGAGTTGTAGTGCAGGCCTCCCACCCCCAAACAGCCCTCCCTGGGAAGATGGCTACCTACCTGTATTGTGAGGGGGAACCTTACAATGACTGCCACATGCTTCTGGGTGGGTGTGGAGTGCTACATCCTGCTCAGGGGTGGGACGGGGGTGCCTGGTGGGAGTTGTAATGCAGGCCTCCCACCCCCAAACAGCCCTCCCTGGGAAGATGGTTACCTACCTGTAAATTTGGTTGTTATAATACGATGGCTGCCACATGCTTCTGGATGTGGTGGAGTGCTACATCCTGCTCAGGGGTGGGGCAGGGGTGCCTGGTGGGAGTTGTAGTGCAGGCCTCCCACCCCCAAACAGCCCTCCCTGGGAAGATGGCTACCTACCTGTAAGTTTGGTTGTTGTAATATGATGGCTTCCACATGCTTCTGGGTGTGGTGGAGTGCTACATCCTGCTCAGGGGTGGGACAGGGGTGCCTGGTGGGAGTTGTAGTGCAGGTCTCCCAACCCCAAACACCCTTTCCTGTGAAGATGGCTGGGTACCTGTAAGTTTGGTTGTTGTAATACGATGGCTGCCACATGCTTCTGGGTGTGGTGGAGTGCTACATCCTACTCAGGGGTGGGACAGGGGTGCCTGGTGGGAGTTGTAGTGCAGGCCTCCCACCCCCAAACAGCCCTCCCTGGGAAGATGTCTACCGACCTGTTATGTGAGGGGGAACCTTACAATGACTGCCACATACTTCTGGGTGGGTGTGGAGTGCTACATCCTGCTCAGGGGTGGGACAGGGGTGCCTGGTGGGAGTTGTAGTGCAGGCCTCCCACCCCCAAACAGCCCTCCCTGGGAAGATGGCTACCTACCTGTTATGTGAGGGGGAACCTTACAATGACTGCCACATGCTTCTGGGTGGGTGTGGAGTGCTACATCCTGCTCAGGGGTGGGACAGGGGGGCCTGGTGGGAGTTGTTGTGCAGGCCTCCCACCCCCAAACAGCCCTCCCTGGGAAGATGGCTACCTACCTGTTAGGTCAAGGTGAACAATGCAATGGCTGCCACATGCTTCTGGGTGTGGTGGAGTGCTACATCCTGCTCAGGGGTGGGGCAGGGGTGCCTGGTGGGAGTTGTAGTGCAGGCCTCCCACCCCCAAACAGCCCTCCCTGGGAAGATGGCTACCTACCTGTAAGTTTGGTTGTTGTAATATGATGGCTGCCACATGCTTCTGGGTGTGGTGGAGTGCTACATCCTGCTCAGGGGTGGGACAGGGGTGCCTGGTGGGAGTTGTAGTGCTGGCCTCCCACCCCCGAACAGCCCTCCCTGGGAAGATGGCTACCTACCTGTTATGTGAGGGGGAACCTTACAATGACTGCCACATGCTTCTGGGTGGGTGTGGAGTGCTACATCCTGCTATGGGGTGGGACAGGGGGGCCTGGTGGGAGTTGTTGTGCAGGCCTCCCATCCCCAAATAGCCATCCCTGGGAAGATGGCTGCCTACCTGTTAGGTCAAGGTGAACAATGCAATGGCTGCCACATGCTTCTGGGTGTGGGGGGAGTGCTACATCCTGCTCAGGGGTGAGACAGGGGGCCTGGTGGGAGTTGTAATACAGGCCTCCCGACCCCAAATAGCCCTCCCTGGGAAGATGGCTACCTACCTGTAAGTTTGGTTGTTGTAATATGATGGCTGCCACATGCTTCTGGGTATGGTGGAGTGCTAGATCCTGCTCAGGGTTGGGACAGGGGTGCCTGGTGGGAGTTGTATTGCAGGCCTCACACCCCCAAACAGCCCCCCCTGGGAAGATGGCTACCTACCTGTTATGTGAGGGGGGACCTTACAATGACTGCCACATGCTTCTGGGTGGGTGTTGAGTGCTACATCCGGCTCAGGGGTGGGACAGGCGGGCCTGGTTGGAGTTGTAGTGCAGGCCTCCCACCCCCAAACACCCCTCCCTGGGAAGTTGGCTACCTACCTGTTAGGTCAAGGTGAACAATGCAATGGCTGCCACATGCTTCTTGGTGTGGGGGGAGTGCTACATCCTGCTCAGGGGTGGGTAAGGGAGACCTTGTGGGAGTTGTTGTGCTGGTTGCCTGGTCACATACAACCCTGTTAATGTTGGCTGCCTTTGGGGTGATTAAGATGGAGTGCATGTTACATCTGTGAGAGCTGTGTTGGGTATTGTGGTGCACATGAATGCATTTGGGCCTGGGAGGTGTCGCTTTGTAGTTGTGCAAGACAGTACATAGCAGTGTTATGAGAGACATTTGTTGGTACTTACCAGCCTCCACTCCCCCGGCTATTCCTGTGAGACTCTCTGGATGCAGTATGGCAAGCACCTTCTCCTCCCATGCAGTGAATGGTCTTGGTGGAATGGGAGGGCCACCACCAGTCCTCTGAGCCAGCTGATGGTTCTTGTTCCTCTTCTTTTTGACGACACTCTTCAGGTCATGCCACAGCTTCATGATTTCCTGTTTGTTGTGTGGGGTGGTCCCTACTGCATTGATCTTGTCAACTATCGTTACCCACATTTGCGTTCTGGTGGCTAATGGTATCTGTTGGACGAGGTTACCAAAAAATTGTGGTTCTACTCAGGTTATCTCATCTACCATGACTGTCAACTCACTGTCTGTGAATCTGGGCATTTTCTGTGGTGACATGGTGTGTGATGTGCAAAGGGGTTAGGGGTGCAGGTGTGAAAGTGGTGGTGGTGATGTGTATGGTGTGTGATGTGCAAAGGGGTTGGAGGTGCAGGCGTGGGAGTGGTGGTGGTGATGTGTGTGTATAGTGATGGTGTGTTGATTTGCCTCTCCTTTCAGCTGTGGTGTTTGGCCCTTCACTTCTGGAGTATTGCAAAGGATTGTTGTCAGGGAATTGTCTGGTTTTATACTGGGCTATGTGGGTGTGTCAGAATGGGGTATTGCTGTCAGGTGTGTTGTGTGGGTTATGCTGGGATTTGTAGTTTAGGAGTTGCCATGGGGATGGGTCATTGGGGTGTGTTATGTGTTTTTGGGGGCAGGGCTAGTTTTCTGTGTGCACTTGCTGGCCTTGTTGTGGGTTTTTTCTGTCGACTGCCATTTTTGGCAGGGAGCGTCCGCAGCGGTGGCTATGCTACAGCCCTTCCGCCGGCTCTCCCATTCATCACTATTTGCGACCGCGGCGGTCGGGAACTGCGGAACGTACCGCTGTCACATCGGGGGAATCCTAATTTCACGGGCGGTTACTCCACGTGCCTGGCGGCGGTTTTGGGTGTTTCCGCTGCGAATCCGACCCTCGCGGATGGTTTATCACTGGCTCCACCCGCTGCGGGCGGGTTTTCGTTGCCTCTTTCCGCTGCGGTCGGGTTTTTATGGTGGTTGATTCTAATCTGACCGCCGGTTTTGCCGCGGTACCAGCGGGCGGTTGATTTCCGCTACCATGGCGGTCGGGTGGTTTTCCGACCGCCATCCTAATAGACCCCTTTATTTCTTAACTCCAAGTCGATATTCTTGACCACAATATTCTTGCTGTCGATATTTCTGCATCATGATATTTCTAACTCGATATTTGTGTATGTTGACATTTAAAACTCGCTATTCTGTCTGTGCACCATAAAATTGTCAGTACTAAGGCAGGAGTTTGGATAAATAAACAGAAAAGCCTATGTCTATGCGAGTCCAGCAAAGCAGAGAAATCACTAGCCTCATACTGCAAGTTCAAAATACAAAAAACATGCCATTAATGCCATTAAAGACGAAAGCGGTATTATACAAACCAATCCACACAAAATTACAGACACATTCAAAAACTTCTATCAAAAACTTTACGAAACTAAAACCAATACTCAACAGATAAATAACAAAAAATACCTGTATGAAATATCACTTAAAACTCTAACGGATCAAGGAATGATCTCGATTAATGGGCCAATCATTTTACAAGAAACTGACAGTGCAATAAAGAGAATCAAATCAGGGAAGGCCCCAGGACCAGACGGATTTAATGCCACTTTCTTTTAAACTTTCACGGACACACTAAGACAGCCGTTGCTAAAACTATACGAGCAGTTTGCCTCCACTGGACAGGTGTCAGGCACCCCAGCCGACTCTGTCATAACTGTAATTCCTAAAGAGGGTAAAGACCCCCTTCTCACCCAAAAACTATAGACACATCTCCCTAATAAATATCGACTGTAAGCTATACGCGATGATACTAGCTAAACGGATAGAGAAACATATTTTTAAACTTATCCACCCATCCCAAGTAGGATTTCTCAAACACAGATTCTCAAGTGACAACACAAGGACCTTCTGCCATGCAAATGAAAAAGTGAGCTTATCCAACACTCCAACAGTAGCCATCACACTCGACGCTGACAACGCGTTCGATAAAGTAGACTGGGTTTTCCTACGTATGACGCTAGAAAAGCTAAACTTGGGTAGTTCTCTGATAGATATAATCATGGAGCTGTACAAGGAGCCATCAGCGAGGGTAAGAGCAGGAGGAGAAATCTCGTCTAGCTTCTCACTCAGACAAGGAACAAGGCAAGGGTGTCCTCTTTCGCCTTTGCTTTTTTTTTAACTTGTAATAGAACTGTTTTTACAACACTTCAGAGAAAACAATAATATTGCGGGTCTAACCTTCGGGGACACGGTGATCAAAGTAGCTGCTTACGCAGATGATGACCTAGTTATCTCAGAGAGGGCGGAGGGGGCCATTCCTGCGCTTAGGAAGTCGATACAGGAGTTTTCAGAAGTCTCAGGGTACACACTGAACAAAGATAAAATGGAAGTTAAGCTGCTTAACAATCAAGGTAGTAAGGAAATAATAGGGGAGTCAGGCCTGACTTGGCAAACAGGCACAATTAAATACCTGGGTCTGGAGTTTACTAACAACCTCATCACCACTCTAGAAGAAAATCTTGCTGAAAAAAATCACTGAACTACTGAACGGATGGTCACCAAAATTTCTATCCTGGTGGGGCAGAGTAGAAACAATTAAAATGATGATTACCCCCCTTATTAACTATCTAGTCAGCATGCTCCCGATGAGACTTTCTGAAACCTTCCTTCTGAAGATAGACAAGACCATCAACAATTTTCTATGGCAAGGGAAGAAACCAAAAATGTCTTCAATTAAACTTAAACAAGCTAAAGACAAAGGAGGGGTGGCTCTCCCAAACTTTAAAGCTTACCAAACTGCATTCCTATCTAAACAGGGAGCGGCCTGGTTCATTGAAAACCCTGCCTATCGACCTCTGTGGCTAGAAGTGGAAAAAAATCCAACTCCACTCTCCCCCACTCCAAATACATCATACAAAAAACAAAGCAGGCTCTCTTCCAATTAGAGAAACACTCAAGCGTAAAATTTAAGACCTCTAACATGACAACACTATGGCACAACCCCAATATACAGATAGAAGGCCAGACACTATATTGGCAGGACGGGTCAAAAAAAGGGATTTATCTTTATAAAGGACCTGTATGATAACACCTCCCCAAAACCCTTCTCCACGTTAAAGATGGAAAAGGAATTGAATACAATAGATCTATATATATTCTTCAAACTCAAGGTTCAGGTTGCCAAACTACCCATAAAGCTGGCACTCACCTCACTTCCATCCAAGCTAGCCCCGTATAATATTCTAGGACATATGGTATCTAAAATGTACAAAGTACTCCTACCAGAACCCGTAAATCCCACAAAGAAAATGAGAGGAAATGGGAAAAGGAAATTAACTCTAGCATGACCAAACTTGACTTGGAGCAAATATACAAGACATCCTTCAGAAACAAAGTCTCACCTACACTCACCCAAACCAAGTTTATGGTTTTCAGTAGAACCTACTGGACACCTAACAGACTGCATAAGATTAACCTTATTGAATCCCCCATATGTTGGAACTGCAATAATCAGGTAGGTGACCTAGCGCACACGCTTTTTCATTGCCCCTTACTCCACACATTCTGGAATAAGATCCTTGACTGTATCAGAGACACCTTTCACGTCACCCCAAATAGAGAGTTCTCTTACATACTCCTAGGACCCCTAAACCCCCTTCTACAAAATGATAATGATCGTGATCTGTTAGACCTAATGCTGACTCTGGCGTGCAAAGTCATTTTATGTCACTGGAAGAGTTACCAAGGCATTTCATACAAGATATGGCAGGAGTGGCTAACCTTTCTTAGAGGCGCACACTACTTGACTCTACAACTCACCCCATGGCACTCCCCCACACTAAACTATGGAACGCCCGGGACACCTCCACTCTTGTTTTTAAACACCCATGAAGTAAAGATGAAAGGTCCCAGGTTCAATGCCTCCTATACCGCCAGGAGAATCCATGAAACCATGTCAGAATTACGTAGTAAGACACCCACTTGATGACAACTGACCACTATGATGTTCCAATGGCTGCTCCCTCTTCCTTTTCAGTTTCCCCCGGTGTTTCAAAGTTTTATTTAATTTCTCGTCTTCCCTTAGTTTTCCTTTCGGTAGAAGGACAACTACAAAACTCACTCAAGAGTTTAATGACAAGGCTATTAAAAATCACACCAGGCAATAGCTAAGACTCATGGATGATGTGACGTTTAGCTGTTGGCCACCACTGAATCTGGAAACTATATATGTACAAATGTCACAATCTGAATATGTAGACAATATCTTGGATGTTTAAAAATGTATGATTAATGCCATGTATCGACCATGTGGATGATACTCATGTTAATGGGAGATGTAATACCTGAAGTCATTCTGTATTTTGGTTGTATTTTCTTGTAAAATTACAGAATAAAAAGTATTTGAAATGGAAAAAAAAATACATAAGTTTCCCATTTTGCAAAACTTCAGTGAGAGAAGGCAGTGGTCCCCTGGACTACTGATTCCCCCTGAAGTTGCTACCATGATTTCCAGAGAGGAAAAAGTCTAAAGTGAATCCATTCCTCTTTGAAAATGAAATATGAAATACCAGCATTTGTAAAGCGCACAGCTACCTCCGGAGACGTGTCCCGGCGCTGGGGGCCCTCGGGAAGATTAAGCGAGCTATTGCCCAGAGTCACATGGTGGTGGGCTAACCTGCCGCCGGCACCGGGGACCGAACCATGAACCCCGTGGTCCGGAGTCAGGCACCCTGGCTGCTGCGCCAAACCTCTTCCACCTACGCCGCACCTCAGCTATCACCTCAGTTTAGGAGTGGGAACTGGTCAGTGGTTTGCATCCAAAACTACCACTGATACATCAGAGTCGAATTACTATTTGGAAGGGATGCCCAAAACACCCCCTTCCAAATAGCAATTTGGAAACCATTTCTAAGCCCATTTAGCAAGTCAGAAAATCTTTTCTGAATCACTAAATATGTTTAGAAGATTAGAAATATCTTTTTATGGGTTGCAAACTAATTTAGCAAACCAGGGGGTTTGCAACAAATCAGATGATTTTCGATGGGTTATAAACTTTGTACATCAGGCCCCAAATCTCTTTTCTCATTAATTTACTGTTTCTGGGATGAAGGACACAGAACTGACTTTGTTGAAAATGGTCTGCCACAACTTGACCAGGACTCTTTTGCTAGTCTTTGCCATTAGTTTTCCACAAGACGTGGCTCCTCCTTTACCACTTCTTCTGACAACACCTCAAATTTACTTTCTGAAAATGTTATTTGTCTTAACCTTGCTAAGGCCATAGTATTGTAAGGTGTTCCAAATGTTAGTGGTTAGTAGACACAAATGCTGGGTGGCATTGTATTGATTGTCCCTTGTTTTTCGGTCTGGTAGTTGTAAAACCAAATGGCTCCCCAAAGTACAGATATGTGTGCTGTGGCTTGACATCATGTCTGCATGTGACAAGAAGTGACCGGTGAGGAAGTTGTATTAACTTCCTGCCAAATACTGGCGATGTATTTCCTGTTCTAATGCTATTTTTACACATGCCTGATAATCTTTGGTCTGGTAAATTGAGGGTGAACTAAATCTAGAACCAATTACATATTAGCAAATGCCATGCACATTAACATTATTGAATTATGTACATTAATGGAGCCGGTATTTCCAATATGGCAACAAATTGAAGAAAAAAACCATGTAATTTCAGCATGTCCTGGCATCATCAATTCTGGACCCACAAATAACAGGACCATTTACCATCAAACTAGTAATAGGGGCCCTTGTGTGCAATAGCAGAGAAAGATCACATACAATCTGAGATTTCCACTGCTAACTCTGGCCATCCGGTGCGGTCAGCAGTAAGACTAACAGGCATATTTTTCATTGTGTTGCATCACCCTTGTGCCCCACAAGGTGGTGCAAATGTGACGCAACAGCAAAGTCCTTGCATCGCTTGATAAATCTAGAGTAAAGCAACACAGCGCATATCACTGTATTGTTTACACTGCCCCGGGGAGCCGTTCCGTGGGGGGAGCATGGGTGCTCCCACACATTCACCCATGGATTTTGGCACATTCCCAGATTTGCCATTAGTGGTAGACCTGGGAATGCAATAAAAATGCTACACCTCCCCAGGTGAGGCGTAACGAGGAGAAATATCCTTATTTTTCGTCGTTTTTTACTCTTTTTATTTGTGTTGCATTCTGCAGCACACATAGAAAGAGGAAAATGCATCATAGGATTGTTTTTGTGCAGGAAGGTGGCCCTTCCTGCACAAAAACAGTCCTGCTTACAACGCAGGCTCCCTGGCACCATGGTGCCAGGGTGCTTGCATTGGCGCCAGGCAGCCAAGAGTGTGGCAGTGCAAGGAAAGTACAGGAATGCGCGTATGATGTTAAATACGGTGCATTCCTGCCCTTTCCCTTTCACAGTGCACAGCAAGGTGGCTTGCCTCATTTCACTGCATGAAATATTTATAAATATGGCCCTAATTTGTTTTTCCTTTTTTTGCACTAACATTCCTCTTCCACTTCCTCACACACCTCTGTGAATTTGGTGTGGTGTGGTGTCTGTGTAAATATTTTGCACAGTAGTTATGCACTGTGTGCATACTAGTTTAAAAAGCTAAAAATCACAGAGATTAAGACACATATATCCATTGTTTCCTTTCTGGAGCATTGTCATCTGAGAATCCACCTTATCTGTTGGTATATCATTCATCGCAAGTACAATATGTATTTAGGGATTTTTTTAAGCAAAAGCAGGACCGTTGTAGCTTTGCAATTAATTTGAATTGGACTATTTGGTTTTAAATGATAGGTAGCTATTTTCGATTCAGACGTGCACTACAGTGTTCTAGCCCCACCTTTTTGTGATTTTTCTGCATAAATGATTGAGATACTTGGGCCTCTTGGCCATGTGATCAACATCTGTTTTAGGTCTGCCACAGATTATTTATACTGGACACCTAATTTTCTTTTGTCTCCTCCACACTAATTGTATCGGATACTTTGGACTGCATACTTCTAGGGGTCATTTTCCCTGCAGCAAGTGATTCTGTTCTGATGAGACCCATTGATTGTTTCCCTTCCGAGTTCAAACATTGACTACTTCCTCGTGCTGCTGACTGAGCTATACTGATTTTCTGGTTCCCTTTTTATTTTATTTAATCACTCTAGTTGGATTGTGTTGCGCTTTGCATACTTTTCCCAGGCATAGCTCACCGCACACTGCAAGATATATATTTGAACCTGCTTAGACTAACCAAATACGAATAATATGTAATTTGTTAAGACATAGACCATGTATTATTTTACAATACAAACTGTGCTTAAATGTGTTGGCCTGATTCTGGGAGTTAAACAGTAAGCGCCTGATTTAAAGTTTGGGCGATGGGTACTCAGTCACTAACGTGACGGCTATGCCGCCCTCCGTATAGTGCATTACCTCCATGTTTATCTCCCTCGTCCCAGACCTCACTGGGTGAGATTCTCCATCTCTTGAAGGAGTATACAAAGTGCACTAAACTACAACCAATATGGCCAACGTCCTCTTCTCATTATGTACAAACAGGGGAAGTCAGTCACATCACTTCCAGTAAATACTTAAGCCAAAATAAACTTCCAAGAAACATCTGCCTGCCTCTCCCTCTAGGGCGGGAAGGAGGGACTATGGACTGTGACATGGGAGACCTGAACCTGGAGTAATGAAGTTTACAGGTAAGTAACTTGGGCATTACCTCCATGTTCATCTTCCTTGCCCCAGTGCTTACCGGGAGAGACAGTGCCCAAGCCAGAGAGCAAGCAGGGGCAGACCCAAATATATGATGCTATCTCCAATAAACATTTATTTAAACATGGCATTAGGAAGTCATACAGTGTGATGCTCTGCCTGCAATACACTTTCCCCAAAAATAGGCAACTCTCCCCCACCCACCAATAAATTGTAATATGCCATAAATGTGTGAGGGGAAGCCCAAATGGCTGTCATACAAACATTTCTCATGGAAGCCCCTTTCAGTAATGCCTAACCCAAGATACCACCATACCTCTGGAAGACCTCCGTTGGACTGGCCCTGAAAGTGTTTGGTCAGAGTGTTCATATACTTCCGCAGGAGATGGAGAATCCCACCCAGTGAGGACTGCGATGAGGGAGTGCTGAACCTGGAGTAATGAAGTTTACCTGTAAGTAACTGGAGCATTGTATCCAATGCCACTTGTAAAACGGCGGATGGAATATCCGTCAGGTTTGTGACGGAGTATCCTATCTGTCATCACTATAATGACACCTTGGGATCCATTGTTTCATGTATCACCTTCACTCATGTTCCCTCAAGATTCATGAGTCGGCTTTCTTACCTGTACCTGCTTTTAGTCATATCACTGGGAGAGTTCACTTCATAATTCACGCTATACAAAACACTGAATAAATAAATAAATAAATAAATAATTACACTGTTGTTTTAACAATCGTCTCCTCACAGATGCAACAGCGAGACCTCTGGATGAGAGGGCAAAAGCCGGTGTTTGCTGTTGGCAAGCCAACGCGTGCCAGAGTTGCCACAATGTCTGTCTGCCCTAATCCCATAGAGACAGAGATCTCTTCTCAGTAACACTCTGAACATTTGGCAGATCTTTATAATGCAATTCTTGTTTTATGAAATTTTACAAACAAATCAGTGTTATGAAACACTGTCCACAGGTCATCCAACCTTCTGCATTGCATATGTCACAGCTCAGGGACCTGTCTCGGGTTTTTTAAAACTGACCAGAATGTAATATTATGAAAGTAGCAGTGTACAGCTTCCTGTCACCATGTCACACCCTGTCAGCAGCTATGTGCAAGGCATGGGTAAATAATATGTTTTGATATCTTAGCTTCTGGTAATCTGTTACTGTTCTTTTTATCCCCACTGTGGGCATACACAATGCCAGTGGGGGTCAATGAAGAAGACAGGGCCGGAGTCTTCCCTTAAGTGACATGAATGAGGCACAGAAGTAGCTGCCTCCCATACTTATCAGTTGGTGGATACTTGGGTCAATTATTTGTAGGCAGACTCAGCTTGTTTTATTGCTGCTATTAAATACAGTTTATAAAAATAACCACGTGGAGAACAGAATCAACAACATTTGCAATAAACATTTCCTAACTATTATTGATCTTATTTTTACTGCTGTCCAAGCTATTTAGTGTATGACAGTAACACCACTACTTCCTAAAGATATAACTTTGCTTCATTAGATGTATGAAAAAATAGTCCAAACTGATATCTAATCGCTTAAGATATGATGCCTTGCCATTCATTTGAAGCTTACAGAGGGAAGGGATAAAATATCTGAGGGAGACCCGAAACAAATATGAGTACATTTGAATACACTTATAACAGTAGAAAAAGCTGACATTTGCTCTAGGTGTACGCATACCATGGAAATTGCAAACAAACAAGAAGTAGGCATAACAATGTTTTTTTGGTAGCTACTACTATTGCTTATTTTCAATAATTCTTCACCTATAGTTGGAAACCTAAACATACATATTCAATGAAAAACAAAGCTTAAGGATAAGTTATAGTTAGAAAAACTTTATTTATTTGTTCTATACAAATCCAACTTCGACTATGCAAATATTATGCGGCATTGGATGTGAGAATAAAGGGGCTGATTACGATGGCGGACGGACTGGAGTCCGTCTGCCATGGTGGTGTAAACCGGGACCGTCCGCCATGCATGCGGCGGTCCCGCATACCCAATTAGGATGGGACCGCCACCGCTGCGGTCGGATTCCGCACCTTTAACATTGCGGCGGTGGCTGCTGACAGCAGCACCGCCGCGATGTCAAAAAGAGCATGTTGTGCATTTCACTGCACTACGTGGCAGGCACGACACTGTGCCTGCCACATGGTGCAGTGAAATGTAGGGGGTACCATGGGTACCCCCCCAGTGCACCCACACCTCCCCCCAACACCAGGGGGGGCCCGCAATGGGCCCCCAGAACCAAACTCCGCATGCCTTTCAACGGTGGTTGCACCACCGCGGAAAGGCTGGCTGGAGACCTCATCCTAATTCGGCGGACGGTGCTTGCTAGGCACCGCCACCATTTTATGGATGCAGACCGCTCCGCCGGGCCATCGCAACGATAGCCTGTGGCGGTTCCGTGGCGGACGGGCTTTGCCTCCGCCGCGGTCTGGATCCCACCGCCATAGTAATCTGGCAGTGGGAGAATCGCGGTCCGCAGTGCCGGCGGACCTCACCGCCTGGCTGGCGGTGGCGATCGTTCCGCCATCGTAATCAGCCCCAAAGTGTTTTGTTTGTGTTGTACAGTACCCTATGTGCACAGAAAATCAATAAAGCTGGTTTTAAGAAAACCTACACAAACATTAAAAATTCTAAAGTTATAGTTCTATCTCAAATTTATAATTTACGCACCACCTTCAAATTGCTATACGTTATGCCCCTCACTACACAGTGTTGCCACCTCATTCACCGTGCTACATAAACTATAACACACCCTTTCTCCATGCACTGGCTATACCCTTGCATATTACATCAATTATAGCATATGAAATTATAGCATTGCTAACAACACTTATGACATCTCAAATTACATGAGTTGTGAGAACATAGTACGTGGTATGTGTGTCGAGTGAGTTGACAACACTGTGTATCGAGGTGCGTGATATATTGATTTGAAGTTGGTGCATACATTATAAATTAAATTATAACTATAACTTTAGAATTTCTAATGTTTGTATAGTTTAAGTTGGGTTTGTATAGAAAGAATAAATAAAGTTTTCCTAACTATAACTTAACCTTTGATTTCTTTTTTTCATTGAATTGAAGTCGTTTTTTATTTTTCAATAAAAATGTGTTTGAAATCGTAGTGTCGAGTGTCATTCAGTTGAGTGTTGTTAAGTGGAGTGTTATAGAGTACAATGGAGGACATTGTCATAGAGTTTAGTGTCGTAGAGTGTAGTGTTGTACAGTGGAATAGAGTGCAGTAGAGCGGAGTGGCATAGTGTATAGTGGAGTTAAGTGTTATACAGGAGAGTGGCGTGGTGTGTCGTATAGTGGAGTGGAGTATCATAGAGTGGAGTGGTGTATTGTACAACGGAGGGGCGCGTTGTACAGTACAGTTGAGTGTTGCACAGTGGAGTGTTGTCGACTGCAGTGTCATGGAGTTGAGTATCATGGATTGGAGTGTTGTCATCCTACAGTGGCATAGAATGGAATACAGTTTTGTGCAAGGTAGTGGCACAGAGTGGGTTCAGTGGAGCACAGTGTTATATATTTCAGTGTTGTCGCGTTGAGTGTCATACAGTAGAGTGTCAGAGTCTGGTACACCGTAGAGTCATATAGCGGAGTGTCGTAGAGTGGCGCGTTGCACATTCAGCTGTGGTACTGTGTCGCACAGTTGAGGAGAATATTGTACGGTGGAGTGTACGGGCCTGGAGTGGAGTAGAGAGTTGTACAGTGGAGTGTACTGGGATAGACTGTAGTAGAGTGCTGTAGAATGGCATAGAGTGTAGAAGAGTTTTGTAGAGTGGACTTATGTACAGTGCATGGAGTGGAGTAGAGGGTCGAGCAGTGGCGTAGAGTGGGATAAAGTATAGTACAGTGGACTAGAGTGGAGTGGAGTTGAGTGGAGTCACGTAGAATAGAGTGGAGTAAAGAGTAAGAGTGGAGTGTTATGTTGTAGAGTAGAGTGGCGTGGCGTGGAGTGGAGTAGAGAGGCTTGGCATATCATACAGAGGAGTAAGTCTCAGAGTGGAGTGCTGTGTCATACAGTGAAGTGGACTGGCATGTTGTAGCGTGTTGGAATGTTTTCGAGAGTGGAGTACAGTGGAGTACCAAAGAGTGGATTAGAGTGCTCTACAGTGGAGTGATGGTGAGTATAGTAGAATGTAAGAGTAGAGTAGAGTGGAGTGGTGCTCAATAGAGTACTGGAGAAGAGTAGAGTGTAGTGGAGTAGTGTGTCATAGAGTAGAGTGAAGCAAAGTGGGGTGGAGTGGTATAGAGGGAGTTGTGTAGAGTGTTGTAGAGTGTTGCACAGTGGCATAGAGTAAACTAGAGTGTCACACACTCAGATAAACTGGAGTACACTGGTGTATAGTGGAGTTGTCGGAATGGGTGAATACAATGTCAATGAATGTCATGATATGTGCAGGCCCGAAAACTGCAATATCAGTAAATGCAATGTGAACATGTGCCACAGCTTGTACCTGCACAATGCCCAGCAATGCAATGTCAATGTATAATGTAACTTGTGCCCGCACAGCAACGCTGACATCAGCAAGAATGATACTAATGTACATTAGCATCCTTGCTTGTGAGATAACATTACTGTTGCGAATAAGAACAATGTCAATGTACGTTCAGACCAGAGCAAACAGAACCTTGTTTATACCAGTATGAACGATATCAATGTACAAAATGACCACTGTATGCGTAATGTGTATAAAAAGGATACCAGTAGCTGTCATATTATTTTTAGGAGTTCCGATGAACTCACATCATTGCTGTCGGATTCACCCAAGGTGACCTCTCCATCGACCCCGAGTCAGAGATATGTGGTCAGGCAGGTCCTGCAACCCATGGCCATGCCGATAAAGTAACAGGTCACAGATGGGGCTCCTCATAAACCAAAGACAAACGCACACCCAGGAAAAACCCTGATCGATTCCACAGATACATAGTTGCACCACAAAATATTCTGAGATAATTGGCCCCAATAAAACACTTTTGGCCAAAGGCTTGCATTCCCAAGAAATACCACAAAGCTAGATACCACATGTAGATAAGCACACTCAACCAATCAGAACACGACAGGCACACCTCACGTAGTGATCACACGTTCTGCATGCTGGACATCTGGACACATACACACTGACCCACACTAGCTCTCCCCGAGGTCGAGAGCCATCTGTGTCTACATTTGTTGATTTACAACTGAGATGCTTTTCTGGAACATAGAAAATTGTTGTGTTGCACCTCATGAACTGTATAAATTGACTTTGTACATCGAGAAATTTTGAGCAGACGCATTTTGTCTCGGATCTCCCAGCCGCAGCATTTAATTAAACCAACTTGTTCCTGTTTTGCCAAACACCTCGTCTTTTCATTTATTTAAGGTAAATTCATATCTGAGCACAATTTTGTTAACCAGCTAAGAGAGATTAGTTCATCGAGCCCAACTGCTGTCAAAGGAAGGACCCCAGCCCGAACACATTCATCTGCGCAAAAAGATTGCTGAGAAGAAGCCATAATTGATTATCAGTTCTGCTAAATCCACCGGGTGGAGGTCCCTCCAGAGGCAGCCATCACAGGGTAAGAGAACTACATCTGATCCTTAGTCCCAGTAGTGCCGCATGGCAAACTAGGACAAGCATGTAGTTCACTTTTGTTTTTTCTCCTAGTCAGCACTCTAGAAGAAGGCAAAGGTAGCTACATTTTTGGCATTTTACCCAGGGTGCAGGGTATGGATCATTCCTGGGTGTCAGTAAGGGATTGCTTGTACCTCTGGGTGTGGCTCAGAGGATACGCTTAGTCCCCCAGTGTCATAGGGGATAGCTCGGACCGCTGGGTGTGGTGGCAAGTCGGTTCGCATAGGCTCTGGGTGTGATATAGAGCCAACATCTCATGCTTGATTTTTTTTTGTTACAAAAGCACTTAGGGATATTGATTCCAACACTGGTAGCACCTGAATGAAGTGAGAGGTGCACCCTTTTTTCTCTCCGCTTGGATCACTGGGCGTTAGGCAGTGAAACACACAGCCACTGGGTGTAATATACCATGTAATTCGGCAGTTAGGGAAAATTTTCAGACCTCTGTGAATCAGGTATAGCTTGTGTCTGGCCTCATATAGACGATAGTTATCAGGTTATTACTGTTTCTCCATTTAAATTGTTGCTAATTTTTGTCCACCAAGCTGGTAGTGACAGACTATCAGGCTCACCCAACCTTTGTGTACTGAGCAGAGCATCCCCTCTCCTTGGGCTATAGGCACTAGGAGAGGGCTCAGTTTTCTGGACAAAATAACTATTGTTTCTGTCAACCTTTTAGTCTTCATTAGATTCTTTCCATTTTTATACATTTATTGATGTTGTGGTGCTATTGAAATTATGGAAATCATGCTGCATGTTTAAATGTGACGTCTCGTTAATAAGTCTAGGCTTATAAGTAATGATGATAACTGCTTTTTAAATCAGTGGTTCATGATTGCTAGTTTTCTGCTGCAAAACAATCCACATTGCCCTGAACGAACAATTGCACTTTTGTTGCAGGTTGTTATTATTTCATTTAATTATTGTCTCTGTTTTTATGTTAACCAATTTTTCTTGATTCATCAGGTTGTTTTTTAAGCTCCTAACCAGTAAATTGAGTTTTTGGTACCACCCTCGTGTGCACAGTTCCCCCAATAAGAGTAGAATTTGTAATTAATTGTAAACACGTTTTCCTCTGTTTTACTAAATTGGTTTGGAGATTTTCTGATGTTGTTTTCATGACTTTAATATTGTTGCCTCTGCTTAAACTTAACATACACTTCATTGGGTATTGCAAATTGGCTGTGCCAAGCTCTAACAGGGGTTGAGCAGAGACTCTCTAGGCTCTGTTTTATCCTAACCAGATTGTGTTTCAGTTAGTAGTGTCCCCCCACATTAGGAACCAAATTTCTGACATTCTCCAAAAGAAGGTTCTCTTTGTTAGGTGTATTCTTGTGTGCCATTTTGCTGCCTATGAACCGTGCCATTAGCACCTAATATTGTTAGGGGAAGGGTGAAATATCACACAGGAGTACAAGGATTCAGCACTGTCGCCTCTTTTATATTGATTTGCTTAATGATGGGCCACATCACCATCACCATGGTGCCACTTCATTGGCAAAATATTGGATCAAAACCAAGTCTCATGTTTAAACCTAGAAATCAATAACAGGCACGACTACCCAGTCTGTGGTTTCTCAGTAGGAAAACCAGTATGGCATGTTGCGCTTGTACTGGAGTACTAGAGAGTACACCACCCTGTCTGCAATATGCATTCTGAGGAACAGCAGTCTCATCACAGCAAGCCCAAGTAACAGAGATGATCCTGTCGACAACTTCTTAGAGTTTTCACTGTTTTGAACACTGACTCACATCACAGTTGGAAAGTGGGAAATCAATGGGATTTGCCTGAGAAAGCTGATCACTGTGCATGGAGACAGGAAAATACAGGGCAACTCTGAGATTGTAGACATATTTAATATTTTATTAAAACTGCCATGTTCAATTCACATTTTTCTTTAAAGGAATACTTTCACATAAATAAAAAATGCAGCAGTACTACAGAAAGTTCCTAAATATTTTTAAATTACCCTAATGAGAAAGGGGGAAATAAGTTAATTTCAAGGGTGCTCCGTGGCTTTACAATTTTTCCAAATACATAACAACAAGTGCATTTAAATTAGAAAGATGGCCCAGTGAGCTTAATGCTTACTGATTACAAATCTAGCATTCTAGAGGGCTTTAATTTGTATTCCAGTGAGGTAGAATCAGCTTTCCAGTGCAATATATAGGAAAAAAATCCTCAAATGTCTAAAAATGTTTGCTTGTTTTGAATGTGTCACAATCTTAGATACAAGTTATGTATTCTTTTATTTGTGATTTTTTTAAACTATGTTATCATTTATAATATATTTCATTAAAATGTTATGCACAGTAAAATATTGACTTTTACATTGAAAAAATAATGTTAAAAAAAATGTAAACATATTTTATTTTAAAATGTTATTTAATTTCTATGTTACTCTATGTGTTAGTGTTATTTCCTGCCTGACTGATTTCTATGGGGCTGTGTTGCAGTATCAGTGGTTGGACACGTGTGGTGCGTGACTTACTCCAAGGCTGGGCTGAAGTACATTTAAGCCTGTTTTGCCTGTAGCATTGCTGTAGTAGATTTAAATGTGTACACTGTGAATTTCAATTGTCTGACAATTTCAGGACCTGCATGAAAGGTATCAGTAACTGTGGTCCTGAAGTTCCGCCAAGCTAGATGAAGCGATGATCTTCGTCCTTTGCTGCAGCGAAATTATGGAACACCTTACTGGCTCACATTTTTGAAACAGAGATTTTGCCTGCCTTCCGTAAACATCCCAAAACCTGTCTTTTCTCTTCCTAGTAATCTGAATCTCTGTGAATCTCCCTACAGGGCTGGCACATGTAGGGAGATGTTCCTTGATTGGCTTAGCACTTTGACACCCTCAGGTTTAGTTCTCTTTAGAAATTCTTATTTCTTTTCATTCATTTAATTTCTTATTTGGGTGTGTGTTTTTTTTAGCATGTCCTTCCCTAAACTCCTTCAATTTCTTTACCCAACCCACTTAAGTGTACGTATTACCTATTTTTCAACAACTCCCCATTGAGGGGTGGGTCTCCCAAACTTTAAAGCTTACCAAACTGCATTCCTATGTAAACAGGGAGCGGCCTGGTTCATTGAAAACCCTGCTTTCGACCTCTGTGGCTAGAAGTGGAAAAAAATCCAACTAAGGGTATCTCACTACCTGCGCTTATGACAAGGAATACCTCCACTCTCCCCCACTCCAAATACATCATACAAAAAACAAAGCAGGCTCTCTTCCAATTAGAGAGACACTCAAGCGTAAAATTTAAGACCTCTAACATGACAACACTATGGCAGGACGGGTCAAAAAAGGGATTTATCTTTATAAAGGTCCTGTACGATAACACCTCCCCAAAACCCTTCTCCACGTTAAAGATGGAAAAAGAATTGAATACAATAGATCTATATATATTCTTCAAACTCAAGGTTCAGATTGCCAAACTACCCATAAAGCTGGCACTCACCTCACTTCCCTCCAAGCTAGCCCAGTATAATATTCTAGGACATATGGTATCTAAAATGTACAAAGTACTCCTACCAGAACCCGTAAATCCCACAAAGAAAATGAGAGGAAATGGGAAAAGGAAATTAACTCTAGCATGACCAAACTTGACTTGGAGCAAATATACAAGACATCCTTCAGAAACAAAGTCTCACCTACACTCTCCCAAATCAAGTTTATGGTTGTCAGTAGAACCTCCTGGACACCTAACAAACTGCATAAGATTAACCTTATTGAATCCCCCATATGTTGGAACTGCAATAATCAGGTAGGTGACCTCGCGCACACGCTTTTTCATTGCCCCTTACTCCACACATTCTGGAATAAGATCCTTGACTGTATCAGAGACACCTTTCACATCACCCCAAATAGAGAGTTCTCTTACATACTCCTAGGACCCCTAAACCCCCTACTACAAAATGATAATGATCGTGATCTGTTAGACCTAATGCTGACTCTGGCGTGCAAAGTCATTTTATGTCACTGGAAGAATTACCAAGGCATTTCATACAAGATATGGCAGGAGTGGCTAACCTTTCTTAGAGGCGCACACAACTTGACTCTACAACTCACCCCATGGCGCTCCCCCACACTAAACTATGGAACGCCCGGGACACCTCCACCCTTGTTTTTAAACACCCATGAAGTAAAGATGAAAGGTCCTATGTTCAATGCCTCCTATACCGCCAGGAGAGTCCATGAAACCATGTCAGAATTACGTAGTAAGACACCCACTTGATGACAACTGACCACTATGATGTTCCAATGGCTGCTCCCTCGTCCTTTTCAGTTTCCCCCGGTGTTTCAAAGTTTTATTTAATTTCTCGTCTTCCCTTAGTTTTCCTTTCGGTAGAATGACAACTACAAAACTCACTCAAGAGGTTAATGACAAGGCTAATAAAAATCACACCAGGCAATAGCTAAGCCTCATGGATGATGTGACGTTTAGCTGTTGGCCACCACTGAATCTGGAAACTATATATGTACAAATGTCACAATCTGAATATGTAGACAATATCTTGGATGGTTAAAAATGTATGATTAATGCCATGTATCGACCACGTGGATGATACTCATGTTAATGGGAGATGTAATACCTGAAGTCATTCTGTATTTTGGTTGTATTTTCTTGTAAAATTACCGAATAAAAAGTATTAGAAATGAAAAAAAAAAAAAAACATAAGTTTCCTATTTTGCAAAACTTCAGTGAGAGAAGGCAGTGGTCCCCTGGACACTGATTCCCCCTGAAGTTGCTACCATGATTTCCAGAGAGGAAAAAGTCTAAAGTGAATCCATTCCTCTTTGAAAATCAGCTATCACCTCAGTTTCGGAGTGGGAACTGGTCAGTGGTTTGCATCCAAAACTACCACTGATACATCAGAGTTGAATTACTATTTGGAAGGGAAGCCCAAAACACCCCCCTTCCAAATAGCAATTTGGAAACCATTTCTAAGGCCATTTAGCAAGTCAGAAAATCTTTTCTGAATCACTAAATATGTTTAGTAGATTAGAAATAGCTTTTTATGGGTAGCAAACTAATTTAGCAAATCAGGGGGTTTGCAACAAATCAGATGATTTTCGATGGGTTATAAACTTTGTACATCAGGCCCCAAATCTCTTTTTTCATTAATTTACTGTTTATGGGGTGAAGGACACAGAACTGACTTTGTTGCAAATGGTCTGCCACAACTTGGCCAGGACTCTTTTGCAAGTCTTTGCCATTAGTTTTCCACAAGACGTGGCTCCTCCTTTACCACTTCTTCTGACAACACCTCAAATTTACTTTCTGAAAATGTTATTTGTCTTAACCTTGCTAAGGCCATAGTATTGTAAGGTGTTCCAAATGTTAGTGGTTAGTAGACACAAATGCTGGGTGGCATTGGGTTGATTGTCCCTTGTTTTTCGGTCTGGTAGTTGTAAAACCAAATGGCTCCCCAAAGTACAGATATGTGTGCTGTGGCTTGACAGCATGTCTGCATGTGACAAGAAGTGACCGGTGAGGAAGTTGTATTAACTTCCTGCCAAATACTGGCGATGTATTTCCTGTTCTAATGCTATTTTTACACATGCCTGATAATCTTTGGTCTGGTAAATTGAGGGTGAACTAAATCTATAACCAATTACATATTAGCAAATGCCATGCACATTAACATTATTGAATTATGTACATTAATGGAGCCGGTATTTACAATATGGCAACAAATTGAAGAAAAAACCATGTAATTTCAGCATGTCCTGGCATCATCAATTCTGGACCCACAAATAACAGGACCATTTACCATCAAACTAGTAATAGGGGCCCTTGTGTGCAATAGCAGAGAAAGATCACATACAATCTGAGATTTCCACTGCTAACTCTGGCCATCCGGTGCGGTCAGCAGTAAGACTAACAGGCATACTTTTCATTGTGTTGCATCACCCTTGTGCCCCACAAGGGGGCGCAAATGTGACGCAACAGCAAAGTCCTTGCATCGCTTGATAAATCTAGAGTAAAGCAACACAGCGCATATCGCTGTATTGTATTACACTGCCCCGGGGAGCCGTTCCGTGGGGGGAGCATGGGTGCTCCCACACATTCACCCATGGATTTTGGCACATTCCCAGATTTGCCATTAATGGTAGACCTGGGAATGCAATAAAAATGCTACACCTCCCCAGGTGAGGCGTAACGAGGAGAAATATCTTTATTTCTCGTCGTTTTTTACTCTTTTTATGTGTGTTGCATTCTGCAGCACACATAGAAAGAGGAAAATGCATCATAGGATTGTTTTTGTGCAGGAAGGTGCCCCTTCCTGCACAAAAACAGTCCTGCTTACAACGCAGGCACCGTGGCACCATGGTGCCAGGGTGCCTGCATTGGTGCCAGGCAGCCAAGAGTGTGGCAGTGCAAGGAAAGTACAGGAATGTGCGTATGATGTTAAATACAGTGCATTCCTGCCCTTCGCTTTCACGGTGCACAGCAAGGTGGCTTGCCTCATTTCACTGCATGAAATATTTATAAATATGGCCCTAATTTGTTTTTCCTTTTTTTGCACTAACATTCCTCTTCCACTTCCTCACACACCTCTGTGAATTTGGTGTGATGTGGTTTCTGTGTAAATATTTTGCACAGTAGTTATGCACCGTGTGCATACTAGTTTAAAAAGCTAAAAATAACAGAGATTAAGACACATATATCCATTGTTTCCTTTCTGGAGCATTGTCATCTGAGAATCCACCTTATCTGTTGGTATATCATTCATCGCAAGTACAATATGTATTTAGGGATTTTTTTAAGCAAAAGCAGGACCGTTGTAGCTTTGCAATTAATTTGAATTGGACTATTTGGTTTTAAATGATAGGTAGCTATTTTCGATTCAGACGTGCACTACAGTGTTCTATCCCCAACTTTTTGTGATTTTTCTGCATAAATGATTGAGATACTTGGGCCTCTTGGCCATGTGATCAACATCTGTTTTAGGTCTGCCACAGATTATTTATACTGGACACCTAATTTTCTTTTGTCTCCTCCACACTGATTGTATCGGATACTTTGGACTGCATACTTCTAGGGGTCATTTTCCCTGCAGCAAGTGATTCTGTTCTGATGAGACCCATTGATTGTTTCCCTTCCGAGTTCAAACATTGACTACTTCCTCGTGCTGCTGACTGAGCTATACTGATTTTCTGGTTCCCTTTTTATTTTATTTAATCACTCTAGTTGGATTGTGTTGCGCTTTGCATACTTTTCCCAGGCATAGCTCACCGCACACTGCAAGATATATATTTGAACCTGCTTAGACTAACCAAATACGAATAATATGTAATTTGTTAAGACATAGACCATGTATTATTTTACAATACAAACTGTGCTTAAATGTGTTGGCCTGATTCTGGGAGTTAAACGGTAAGCGCCTGATTTAAAGTTTGGGCGATGGGTACTCAGTCACTAACGTGACGGCTATGCCGCCCTCCGTATAGTGCATTACCTCCATGTTTATCTCCCTCGTCCCAGACCTCACTGGGTGAGATTCTCCATCTCTTGAAGGAGTATACAAAGTGCACTAAACTACAACCAATATGGCCAACGTCCTCTTCTCATTATGTACAAACAGGGAAGTCAGTCACATCACTTCCAGTAAATACTTAAGCCAAAATAAACTTCCAAGAAACATCTGCCTGCCTCTCCCTCTAGGGCGGGAAGGAGGGACTATGGACTGTGACATGGGAGACCTGAACCTGGAGTAATGAAGTTTACAGGTAAGTAACTTGGGCATTACCTCCATGTTCATCTTCCTTGCCCCAGTGCTTACCGGGAGAGACAGTGCCCAAGCCAGAGAGCAAGCAGGGGCAGACCCAAATATATGATGCTATCTCCAATAAACATTTATTTAAACATGGCATTAGGAAGTCATACAGTGTGATGCTCTGCCTGCAATACACTTTCCCCAAAAATAGGCAACTCTCCCCACCCACCAATAAATTGTAATATGCCATAAATGTGTGAGGGAAGCCCAAATGGCTGTCATACAAACATTTCTCATGGAAGCCCCTTTCAGTAATGCCTAACCCAAGATACCACCATACCTCTGGAAGACCTCCGTTGGACTGGCCCTGAAAGTGTTTGGTCAGAGTGTTCATATACTTCCGCAGGAGATGGAGAATCCCACCCAGTGAGGACTGCGATGAGGGAGTGCTGAACCTGGAGTAATGAAGTTTACCTGTAAGTAACTGGAGCATTGTATCCAATGCCACTTGTAAAACGGCGGATGGAATATCCGTCAGGTTTGTGACGGAGTATCCTATCTGTCATCACTATAATGACACCTTGGGATCCATTGTTTCATGTATCACCTTCACTCATGTTCCCTCAAGATTCATGAGTCGGCTTTCTTACCTGTACCTGCTTTTAGTCATATCACTGGGAGAGTTCACTTCATAATTCACGGTATACAAAACACTGAATAAATAAATAAATAAATAAATAATTACACTGTTGTTTTAACAATCGTCTCCTCACAGATGCAACAGCGAGACCTCTGGATGAGAGGGCAAAAAGCCGGTGTTTGCTGTTGGCAAGCCAACGCGTGCCAGAGTTGCCACAATGTCTGTCTGCCCTAATCCCATAGAGACAGAGATCTCTTCTCAGTAACACTCTGAACATTTGGCAGATCTTTATAATGCAATTCTTGTTTTATGAAATTTTACAAACAAATCAGTGTTATGAAACACTGTCCACAGGTCATCCAACCTTCTGCATTGCATATGTCACAGCTCAGGGACCTGTCTCGGGTTTTTTTTAAAACTGACCAGAATGTAATATTATGAAAGTAGCAGTGTACAGCTTCCTGTCACCATGTCACACCCTGTCAGCAGCTATGTGCAAGGCATGGGTAAATAATATGTTTTGATATCTTAGCTTCTGGTAATCTGTTACTGTTCTTTTGTATCCCCACTGTGGGCATACACAATGCCAGTGGGGGTCAATGAAGAAGACAGGGCCGGAGTCTTCCCTTAAGTGACATGAATGAGGCACAGAAGTAGCTGCCTCCCATACTTATCAGTTGGTGGATACTTGGGTCAATTATTTGTAGGCAGACTCAGCTTGTTTTATTGCTGCTATTAAATACAGTTTATAAAAATAACCACGTGGAGAACAGAATCAACAACATTTGCAATAAACATTTCCTAACTATTATTGATCTTATTTTTACTGTTGTCCAAGCTATTTAGTGTGTGACAGTAACACCACTACTTCCTAAAGATATAACTTTGCTTCATTAGATGTATGAAAAAATAGTCCAAACTGATATCTAATCGCTTAAGATATGATGCCTTGCCATTCATTTGAAGCTTACAGAGGGAAGGGATAAAATATCTGAGGGAGACCCGAAACAAATATGAGTACATTTGAATACACTTATAACAGTAGAAAAAGCTGACATTTGCTCTAGGTGTACGCATACCATGGAAATTGCAAACAAACAAGAAGTAGGCATAACAATGTTTTTTTGGTAGCTACTACTATTACTTATTTTCAATAATTCTTCACCTATAGTTGGAAACCTAAACATACATATTCAATGAAAAACAAAGCTTAAGGATAAGTTATAGTTAGAAAAACTTTATTTATTTGTTCTATACAAATCCAACTTCGACTATGCAAATATTATGCGGCATTGGATGTGAGAATAAAGGGGCTGATTACGATGGCGGACGGACTGGAGTCCGTCTGCCATGGTGGTGTAAACCGGGACCGTCCGCCATGCATGCGGCAGTCCCGCATACCCAATTAGGATGGGACCGCCACCGCTGCGGTCGGATTCCGCACCTTTAACATTGCAGCGGTGGCTGCTGACAGCAGCACCACCGCGATGTCAAAAAGAGCATGTTGTGCTTTTCACTGCACTACGTGGCAGGCACTACACTGTGCCTGCCACATGGTGCAGTGAAATGTAGGGGGTACCATGGGTACCCCCCCAGTGCACCCACCCCTCCCCCCAACACCAGGGGGGGCCCGCAATGGGCCCCCAGAACCAAACTCTGCATGCCTTTCAACGGTGGTTGCACCACAGCGGAAAGGCTGGCTGGAGACCTCATCCTAATTCGGCGGACGGTGCTTGCTAGGCACCGCCACCATTTTATGGATGAAGACCGCTCCGCCGGGCCATCGCAACGATTGCCTGTGGCGGTTCCGTGGCGGACGGGCTTTGCCTCCGCCGCGGTCTGGATCCCACCGCCATCGTAATCTGGCAGTGGGAGAATCGCGGTCCGCAGTGCCGGCGGACCTCACCGCCTGGCCGGCGGTGGCGATCGTTCCGCCATCGTAATCAGCCCCAAAGTGTTTTGTTTGTGTTGTACAGTACCCTATGTGCACAGAAAATCAATAAAGCTGGTTTTAAGAAAACCTACACAAATATTAAAAATTCTAAAGTTATAGTTCTATCTCAAATTTATAATTTACGCACCACCTTCAAATTGCTATACGTTATGCCCCTCACTACACAGTGTTGCCACCTCATTCACCGTGCTACATAAACTATAACACACCCTTTCTCAATGCACTGGCTATACCCTTGCATATTACATCAATTATAGCATATGAAATTATAGCATTGCTAACAACACTTATGACATCTCAAATTACATGAGTTCTGAGAACATAGTACGTGGTATGTGTGTCGAGTGAGTTGACAACACTGTGTATCGAGGTGCGTGATATATTGATTTGAAGTTGGTGCATACATTATAAATTAAATTATAACTATAACTTTAGAATTTCTAATGTTTGTATAGTTTAAGTTGGGTTTGTATAGAAAGAATAAATAAAGTTTTCCTAACTATAACTTAACCTTTGATTTCTTTTTTTCATTGAATTGAAGTCGTTTTTTATTTTTCAATAAAAATGTGTTTGAAATCGTAGTGTCGAGTGTCATTCAGTTGAGTGTTGTTAAGTGGAGTGTTATAGAGTACAATGGAGGACATTGTCATAGAGTTTAGTGTCGTAGAGTGTAGTGTTGTACAGTGGAATAGAGTGGAGTTGAGCGGAGTGGCATAGTGTATAGTGGAGTTAAGTGTTATACAGGAGAGTGGCGTCGTGTGTCGTATAGTGGAGTGGAGTATCATAGAGTGGAGTGGTGTATTGTACAATGGAGGGGCGCGTTGTACAGTACAGTTGAGTGTTGCACAGTGGAGTGTTGTCGACTGCAGTGTCATGGAGTTGAGTATCATGGATTGGAGTGTTGTCATCCTACAGTGGCATAGAATGGAATACAATTTTGTGCAAGGTAGTGGCACAGAGTGGGTTCAGTGGAGCACAGTGTTGTATATTTCAGTGTTGTCGCGTTGAGTGTCATACAGTAGAGTGTCAGAGTCTGGTACACCGTAGAGTCATATAGCGGAGTGTCGTAGAGTGGCGCGTTGCACATTAAGCTGTGGTACTGTGTTGCACAGTTGAGGAGAATATTGTACAGTGGAGTGTACGGGGATAGACTGTAGTAGAGTGCTGTAGAATGGCATAGAGTGTAGAAGAGTTTTGTAGAGTGGACTTATGTACAGTGCATGGAGTGGAGTAGAGGGTCGAGCAGTGGCGTAGAGTGGGATAAAGTATAGTACAGTGGACTAGAGTGGAGTGGAGTTGAGTGGAGTCACGTAGAATAGAGTGGAGTAAAGAGTAAGAGTGGAGTGTTATGTTGTAGAGTAGAGTGGCGTGGCGTGGAGTGGAGTAGAGAGGCTTGGCATATCATACAGAGGAGTAAGCCTCAGAGTGGAGTGCTGTGTCATACAGTGAAGTGGACTGGCATGTTGTAGCGTGTTGGAAAGTTTTCGAGAGTGGAGTACAGTGGAGTACCAAAGAGTGGATTAGAGTGCTCTACAGTGGAGTGATGGTGAGTATAGTAGAATGTAAGAGTAGAGTAGAGTGGAGTGGTGCTCAATAGAGTACTGGAGAAGAGTAGAGTGTAGTGGAGTAGTGTGTCATAGAGTAGAGTGAAGCAAAGTGGGGTGGAGTGGTATAGAGGGAGTTCTGTAGAGTGTTGTAGAGTGTTGCACAGTGGCATAGAGTAAACTAGAGTGTCACACACTCAGATAAACTGGAGTACACTGGTGTATAGTGGAGTTGTCGGAATGGGTGAATACAATGTCAATGAATGTCATGATATGTGCAGGCCCGAAAACTGCAATATCAGTAAATGCAATGTGAACATGTGCCACAGCTTGTACCTGCACAATGCCCAGCAATGCAATGTCAATGTATAATGTAACTTGTGCCCGCACAGCAACGCTGACATCAGCAAGAATGATACTAATGTACATTAGCATCCTTGCTTGTGAGATAACATTACTGTTGCGAATAAGAACAATGTCAAAGTACGTTCAGACCAGAGCAAACAGAACCTTGTTTATACCAGTATGAACGGTATCAATGTACAAAATGACCACTGTATGCGTAATGTGTATAAAAAGGATACCAGTAGCTGTCATATTATTTTTAGGAGTTCCGATGAACTCACATCATTGCTGTCGGATTCACCCAAGGTGACCTCTCCATCGACCCCGAGTCAGAGATATGTGGTCAGGCAGGTCCTGCAACCCATGGCCATGCCGATAAAGTAACAGGTCACAGATGGGGCTCCTCATAAACCAAAGACAAACGCACACCCAGGAAAAACCCTGATCGATTCCACAGATACATAGTTGCACCACAAAATATTCTGAGATAATTGGCCCCAATAAAACACTTTTGGCCAAAGGCTTGCATTCCCAAGAAATACCACAAAGCTAGATACCACATGTAGATAAGCACACTCAACCAATCAGAACACGACAGGCACACCTCACGTAGTGATCACACGTTCTGCATGCTGGACATCTGGACACATACACACTGACCCACACTAGCTCTCCCCGAGGTCGAGAGCCATCTGTGTCTACATTTGTTGATTTACAACTGAGATGCTTTTCTGGAACATAGAAAATTGTTGTGTTGTACCTCATGAACTGTATAAATTGACTTTGTACATCGAGAAATTTTGAGCAGACGCATTTTGTCTCGGATCTCCCAGCCGCAGCATTTAATTAAACCAACTTGTTCCTGTTTTGCCAAACACCTCTTGTCTTTTCATTTATTTAAGGTAAATTCATATCTGAGCACAATTTTGTTAACCAGCTAAGAGAGATTAGTTCATCGAGCCCAACTGCTGTCAAAGGAAGGACCCCAGCCCGAACACATTCATCTGCGCAAAAAGATTGCTGAGAAGAAGCCATAATTGATTATCAGTTCTGCTAAATCCACCGGGTGGAGGTCCCTCCAGAGGCAGCCATCACAGGGTAAGAGAACTACATCTGATCCTTAGTCCC
The DNA here is from genome assembly GCA_963921515.1 of Calotriton arnoldi. NCBI lineage: Eukaryota > Metazoa > Chordata > Amphibia > Caudata > Salamandridae > Calotriton > Calotriton arnoldi. The sequence goes on from CAWUFW010002849.1 coordinate 261,496, forward strand.
AGTAGTGCCGCATGGCAAACTAGGACAAGCATGTAGATCACTTTTGTTTTTTCTCCTAGTCAGCACTCTAGAAGAAGGCAAAGGTAGCTACATTTTTGGCATTTTAGACAGGGTGCAGGGTATGGATCATTCCTGGGTGTCAGTAAGGGATTGCTTGTACCTCTGGGTGTGGCTCAGAGGATACGCTTAGTCCCCCAGTGTCATAGGGGATAGCTCGGACCGCTGGGTGTGGTGGCAAGTCGGTTCGCATAGGCTCTGGGTGTGATATAGAGCCAACATCTCATGCTTGATTTTTTTTAGTTACAAAAGCACTTAGGGATATTGATTCCAACACTGGTAGCACCTGAATGAAGTGAGAGGTGCACCCTTTTTTCTCTCCGCTTGGATCACTGGGCGTTAGGCAGTGAAACACACAGCCCCTGGGTGTAATATACCATGTAATTCGGCAGTTAGGGAAAATTTTCAGACCTCGGTGAATCAGGTATAGCTTGTGTCTGGCCTCATATAGCCGACAGTTATCAGGTTATTCCTGTTTCTCCATTTAAATTGTTGCAAATTTTTGTCCACCAAGCTGGTAGTGACAGACTATCAGGCTCACCCAACCTTTGTGTACTGAGCAGAGCATCCCCTCTCCTTGGGCTATAGGCACTAGGCGAGGGCTCAGTTTTCTGGACAAAATAACTATTGTTTCTGTCAACCTTTTTAGTCTTCATTAGATTCTTTCCATTTTTATACATTTATTGATGTTGTGGTGCTATTGAAATTATGGAAATCATGCTGCATGTTTAAATGTGACGTCTCGTTAATAAGTCTAGGCTTATAAGTAATGATGATAACTGCTTTTTAAATCAGTGGTTCATGATTGCTAGTTTTCTGCTGCAAAACAATCCACATTGCCCTGAACGAACAATTGCACTTTTGTTGCAGGTTGTTATTATTTCATTTAATTATTGTCTCTGTTTTTATGTTAACCAATTTTTCTTGATTCATCAGGTTGTTTTTTAAGCTCCTAACCAGTAAATTGAGTTTTTGGTACCACCCTCGTGTGCACAGTTCCCCCAATAAGAGTAGAATTTGTAATTAATTGTAAACACGTTTTCCTCTGTTTTACTAAATTGGTTTGGAGATTTTCTGATGTTGTTTTCATGACTTTAATATTGTTGCCTCTGCTTAAACTTAACATACACTTCATTGGGTATTGCAAATTGGCTGTGCCAAGCTCTAACAGGGGTTGAGCAGAGACTCTCTAGGCTCTGTTTTATCCTAACCAGATTGTGTTTCAGTTAGTAGTGCCCCCCCACATTAGGAACCAAATTTCTGACATTCTCCAAAAAGAAGGTTCTCTTTGTTAGGGTGTATTCTTGTGTGCCATTTTGCTGCCTATGAACCGTGCCATTAGCACCTAATATTGTTAGGAGAAGGGTGAAATATCACACAGGAGTACAAGGATTCAGCGCTGTCGCCTCTTTTATATTGATTTGCTTAATGATGGGCCACATCACCATCACCATGGTGCCACTTCATTGGCAAAATATTGGATCAAAACCAAGTCTCATGTTTAAACCTAGAAATTAATAACAGGCACGAGTACCCAGTCTGTGGTTTCTCAGTAGGAAAACCAGTATGGCATGTTGCGCATGTACTGGAGTACTAGAGAGTACACCACCCTGTCTGCAATATGCATTCTGAGGAACAGCAGTCTCATCACAGCAAGCCCAAGTAACAAAGATGATCCTGTCGACAACTTCTTAGAGTTTTCACTGTTTTGAACACTGACTCACATCACAGTTGGAAAGTGGTAAATCAATGGGATGTGCCTGAGAAAGCTGATCACTGTGCATGGAGACAGGAAAACACAGGGCAACTCTGAGATTGTAGACATATTTAATATTTTATTAAAACTGCCATGTTCAATTCACATTTTTGTTTAAAGGAATACTTTCACATAAATAAAAAATGCAGCAGTACTTCAGAAAGTTCCTAAATATTTTTAAATTACCCTAATGAGAAAGGGGGAAATAAGTTAATTTCAAGGGTGCTCCGTGGCTTTACAGTTTTTCCAAATACATAACAACAAGTGCATTTAAATTAGAAGGATGGCCCAGTGAGCTTAATGCTTACTGATTACAAATCTAGCATTCTAGAGGGCTTTAATTTGTATTCCAGTGAGGTAGAATCAGCTTTCCAGTGCAATATATATGAAAAAAATCCTCAAATGTCTAAAAATGTTTGCTTGTTTTGAATGTGTCACAATCTTAGATACAAGTTATGTAATCTTCTATTTGTGATTTTTTTAACTATGTTAACATTTATAATATATTTCATTAAAATGTTATATACAGTAAAATATTGACTTTTACATTAAAAATAATAATGTTAAAAAAAATGTAAACATTTTATTTTAAAAAGTTATTTAATTTCTATGTTACTCTATGTGTTAGTGTTATTTCCTGCCTGACTGATTTCTATGGGACTGTGTTGCAGTATCAGTGGTTGGACACGTGTGGTGCGTGACTTACTCCAAGGCTGGGCTGAAGTACATTTAAGCCTGTTTTGCCTGTAGCATTGCTGTAGTAGATTTAAATGTGTACACTGTGAATTTCAATTGTCTGACAATTTCAGGACCTGCATGAAAGGTATCAGTAACTGTGGTCCTGAAGTTCCGCAAAGCTAGATGAAGCGATGATCTTCGTCCTTCGCTGCAGCGAAATTATGGAACACCTTACTGGCTCACATTTTTGAAACAGAGATTTTGCCTACCTTCCGTAAACATCTCAAAACCTGTCTTTTCTCTTCCTAGTAATCTGAATCTCTGTGAATCTCCCTACAGGGCTGGCACACGTTCCTTGATTGGCTTAGCGCTTTGACACCCTCAGATTTAGTTCTCTTTAGAAATTCTTATTTCTTTTCATTCATTTAATTTCTTATTTGGGTGTGTGTTTTTTTTAGCATGTCCTTCCCTAAACTCCTTTCAATTTCTTTACTCAACCCACTTAAGTGTACGTATTACCTATTTTTCAACAACTCCCCATTGTGCCCCCAACATTTACCACTAACTCATAAACCTTTGTGTGTCTGAGGAGATCTCCACCATCTGGGTGGATTTTTTGTGGAGAAAAGATAAAAGATGCAGAGGTGGATAGCTAAAGCCAGAGATTTGTTAATTTTATTTTGGAGTTCATAAAGTAGTAGTAATATGCATTAAAAAGTGACTTTTGTGAATAGACTCACATACTTTATGCCTACAGTTAGAATAGCAAATTATCAGTGACATGTTCGATCAATTGGTGTCCAATTGCACAACCATCTAGAAATTCTTTAGTACTTAATTTTGAACTATCATCTATCCATATGTTCAACTTAGCAATCAACAAAGCAGGATTTTAAATGAGAAAAGAATGGGATAAAATTAATAGACATTCTCTAAATATTGTCTGGGTGTCCAAGTATGACATAAATCATAATAGATAAGAATTGGCTGTAACCATAAGTGCAATGAAACAATTGCACCTTAAAGATAAGAAAGCATGTGTGCAATGATTAGCTTAAAAAGTAATGGCAACACCACCCCCATTCTCAGCTGATAAATAGAGAAATAATGAAGACAGCCAGGCATAACAAAGTAAACCTTGCATTAATCAGATGGCATTGCAAATACAAGAGAGCCTGGCTTCTAGAAAATTGTTGAAGAGGTATCAGTATAGGACCATAAATCCTACATTACACTGTAATGGATTTAGCAATATTGTCCATTTACCAGCAATGTTGCATGCGTTCGATGAAAGGGATGGAAACAAGACGAGGATCATGGTCACTACACTTCACATAACTATACGCCATGCCATCATAACCAAATCCTGCTTATGTTTTATCTTCCCTGACATTAGCTGTCATGTGACTTTCTGCTCTAAAAATACATATGATCATGTACTACTTTATAATAATTCCTTCACTCTACTAGGTGCGAGTCATTTTATGACATGTGTGCCTTCAGTTTTCTCTTAATTAGATTTGAAAATGACTCTGATGTTCAGTTAAATGTTCTGGGATAGAGGAGATGCTGCTCTCCACAGGGGCGGCAACTGCAACATCAGCAAGGTGATGGATGGAATGCTTGAATGAATTAATCTCAGCCACCAGCAATCGCTCAGGGACACAGTTCAGTCCATTTTTTTTCACCCACCATACCACCTCAGTTTGAACACAGTCATATGCAAATTAATCTTGTCCCTGCTTCAAAAGAAACAGTCTAGCTTGACCTGCCAGACCAGGTCTTCCCTGAAACAGAACACAAGCAACCTAAGACTGGTTTTGCCCTGATTGGGGCTCTTCAGTCGGGTGTTGCTTGGTTCCAGTGGAACAGTAAGCATGAGTCCCTGGTGATCAAATATATTGCACACCATTCATAATAGCTTACAGGATAGACTGCAGGTCAACGTAGAAACTCATTTACAAGATATGTTGCCTTAGTTAGGAAAGCGGAAATGTCCTGAAATTTGGCTATGGTGGCTTTGGAAGATGCTGGGTATGTACACCATAATGCAATAAGTCAAGCCACAAAAAGAATATGAGAAATAAAGGAGCATGTACTAGGGAACAAACCAGTATGAGTTAAAGAAAATTCAATTGTTACTGATGTGAGAGTGCTTCTGGCGTAGCCCTGAGTGGAATTAGTTAAAACTGAACCAAAAATGCTTAAAATGTTGTGTCATAGGTCATTAAACGACGGTATGCAGGCAGAAAAAGAAGAGGGTAGATATTTTTACAGAGGGTACCTCTGTTAACTATTGATAAAAAAATTACAAAATACTGTACTGAATATCAAAGATGATATGATTTTGAATGTGGACTCTAGTGGTGGAAAGAAAAACAAACTCACGTTTGATGACAAGTGGAAGGATTTCTTTTAATATCATGGCAGATTCAAGCTCACATTATGCCATAATGGCAAAAGAGTTTTAGAGCAACAAATTCATTGGTAAATTGGGATTTAAATGAGATCCATCAGATATTAATCAGGGTTAGCCAAAATAGTGACCTGACATATATGTTAAGTTACAGACTGCTAGGTTTCAATTTTGAGAATAGGCATGAATTAGGTAAACTCTGTGTAACATACAAGGGGCTTCCAGTTCTCGGTTGGATAACCAGAGATAACTTGATGTTGTACACAATCCCAATAGTAATCAGCAAGTACTTGTTGGTGACAGTACAGATACTGGAAAGAAAAGGAAAGAGAATTTTCTGGGAGTATTTGGTGGCATAATTGGGAAGCTGAAAAGATTTTCATAAAAGATCCTTTTATGCATTGTAGCTCTCCTAAATTACATAGGGTCGGGAATCCGCACATGATGATTAAATGAGAGATTGCTCAAGAGTTACAGAAGCTGCAAGGATAACATTATAGAGATAGTACAAACCTCTGCAGATTTTCCCCTTGGTCATCATACTATAGGAAATGGAAAGATAAGGCTATGTGTTGATTTCAGCTAATATTATTGAAGTAGACTGTGTTCGCATACAGAAGACAGATGGAACTGTTCTTTTGACCATTTGGTGAAGTAATTCTCCACTTTAGATCTGTCATCTGCCGTACATCATGTTTCAGTATACATTGATAGCAAAATTTAGATTCATTTTACCACCTTGTAGGATGTTCCCAACTCAAATTTGTGCCATTTCATTCAGCATGGGCTGCAGTAGTTTTTCCAGGATCTTTAAATTGTGTAGAAAGACTCCAAGTTGGGGGGCTGATTTTCATTTGAGATTGTATTAATTATGTGGGAAAAAACAAAGCAAGCATGCTCAGTGGAAACGATTTTGGCTGTATTAGAAAAAAACGGGTTGAAAGCAGAGTTTAGTAAATGCAGCGTTTTAAAAGGCATATGTTCACATATTTGGGTCATGAGTTCAAAGGTGCAAAGGTGTGTGTGTGTAGGTGTGTGTGGCACAAGACAGCCAGAAAGTGAGCCAGCACTTGGAAAGAGAACAGTGACTCCATATATTTGCAGATATGACACTGTCCTTCTCTTTCTCTTTCACACAATACAGCACAGTGGTGCTTGAAATAATGGCAAATTTGCCCCACAGAGTCTGGCATTCCTTCCCTGGATAGTAAGGTTGTAGTGCGAAGTCATACACAGTCTTAATTATATTGACTGCTTCTCGTATCATGAACAGTAATGTAACTTTCTATAGTAATCATTAGATTAGATGCCCACAGAGCGCACAACTGCGTTATGGTGCCTTCTGTTGGGTGATTAGCATTGAGTAAATGGTAATGCTAGCATGGGTGAGGCATGAAGAGTCTGAGGTCCCGTTTGTTCGTAGGTGGAGTTTTGTGGTATCTTCAGAATTAAGATTGCCCTTTAGTGCCTCAGTTGAACCAAACATTTTATCTTTGATCACTACCATTGTTGTGAACCATATTTACCATAAAGTCACTCATATGTGCTTTTAGGAAGCACAATTAATTAGATACTGGTTACCAATTGTTAGACTTCTCAGCCTTGGGATGTGTTTCCCCCAACCATTATGCTCTTCTCCTGGTTTTCCTGAATTCGCTTTTGTTGGCCTTCGACTCACACACTTTACCACTGCTAAAGTGCTTGTGCTCTCTCCTTTCACCATGGTAAAATTGGCTTACACCCATTTGGCATACTTAATTGACATGCAAGACCCTACTTAAGTGGTAACACATGTAACTAGGGCCTGTAAATTAAATGCTACTAGTGGGCCTGCAGCACTTATTGTGAAGCCACCCACTTAAGTAGCCCTTTAAACATGTCTCAGGCTTTCCATTGCAGCCTGTGTTTGCAGTTTTAGATTGCCATTTCGACCTGGCAAGATAAACCTCTAGCCAGGCCCAAACCACCCTTTTTAATGAATATAAGTCGCCCCTAGGGTAGGCCCTACATAGCCCAGAAAACAGAGTGCAGTGTATTTAAAAAGCTAGACAAGTAATTTTAAGTTTTACATGTCCTGGTAGTGAAAAACTCCTAAATTAGTTTTTCACTATTGTGATGCCCACCTCTTCCATAGGATAACATTGTGTTCCCTTATTACATTTAAAAAGTGGTAACTTTTAATTGGAAGCACATAGGAATGTTGAGCTTAGTGTCTATGGATTTGTAATTTAAAACCTTCTTTATTGGTAAAGTCAGATTTTAAGTCACAATTCTGAAAATACCACTTGGTGCTGCAGCCTGTATCCTGGGTCACATGACTAGCTGTAGCTGGCAGTTAGTCTTTGTGTACTCCTCCCAGACAGGGAAACAAAGTGGGAATATGTGTTGGCAGGATTGGCCAGCTTCGACTTGATGGGGGGCAGAGCTGTCATCTACCACACTTGCACATCACACAGCCTTTGTTCCAGTATGCTCACAAGGGGTTTGACACTAGTCTTTTGTTCCCCCAGACAAGCTGATGTGTGGGCAAGGAGGCTGGAAATTCCAAGTAGCTCTGGGGGCGGAAGTCTCTAGAAACATATCATAATTCAAAGCCGGCACCAGGTATAAATATTGGATACTCAGACCAAACTCTTCAGTACACTTCTGGACCTGTGGAAGACTGAGGACTGCTGTGCTGCTGTGCAAGAAGGACTGGTACTCTGCTGCCCAAGAAGGACTGGACCTGCATCTTGAACCCAGAACCACTGAGCGATTCCAAGGCCTAATTCTCTGGCCTCCTGATCAGAGCCTCAGGGACAGAAAATGCTCCAACCACTCTGAACCTAGCACCTGGACTCTGCCTGCTGTGAGTCTTGCCCCCAAGTGGTGTCACCCTAGTCCTGGACCCTTGGAAGTGAGCCTGAATGTGCTTTATTCACAAAGGTAGGGGATGCACACCTATTTAATGCAAATTCATCAACGTTAGTCCTCAACAAATAATCAATGATGCGTGCTCACTGGTATGATGCCTTGCCCTGGTGGCACCTGGGTACAAAATAATTGAGTTCTGGGGCGACACTCCGCCCCAAATCCAATGGCACAGCGAAACTGCTTCTTGCAGATTTTCATGTATACAATTTTAGTCCTTGTTTTTTCTTCCTTTTGTCATTTTTACTCTCAAATTCCTCTGTCTTAATTCCACACGTACGGTGTCATGCCAATTTTCAAAGATTTCTCATGTTCAAGTTCGTCCATCCGGACCTTTCTCCAAGAACAAGTACAGACGCAAAGGTTCATCAAAAGCAGTGTTTTATTAACCCAATGCATTTCGGGCAATTCATGCCCTTCATCAGGGGTAACTAAAAGATTAATGGAACAAACGTTACTGTTACATACAGAGCTATATAATCCAACCAATGTAACAATCCATAGCATAAAAGCGACACCCAAGTTTAAATTCCAACAAAATATTTCACAATTTTTACGTAAAAATGCAGTTCAATACCATACGAAATGCTATTACCATTGTTCTAAACCTTATTAGGTACCAACGTTTTATACCTCTCTTAACAACCAGTGATACCTCAGACATGCAGCTAAACTCTATACACGATTTGTCATTTTTTAAATTTTAACCATCTTACTTTCATTCTGATGTTAACCCTCCTATTCTCAACCGGCATGCTCACAACCCTTTTTCTCCTCCCGGGACTGGTTGCGCAACCCACACATGATTTATTATGTTTTAACAGTGTATCGTTTCCCCTCTATTTTGTCCAAACTTTATCAATACACTCTCTCTAAGTTAATGGCTTAATCAGTTTGAGTGTTGATGAAGACGCATGTGAATAAGCGGGTAGAATGAGTGTGGAGATGTGGGGTTGTTTGCATTTGAGTGAGGTAGTGTGATTGTGTTAGAGATAGAAAGGAGTAAGGTATGAAGAGGGGATTAGAGTGGGGAGGTACGTATGGTAGTGTGGAGGAGTGAGCAAGTGAGTGAGAGAGAGTGTATTGATAAAGTATTGATAAAGTTTCATGTCTGAGGTATCACTGGTTGTTAAGAGAGGTATAAAACGTTGGTACCTAATAAGGTTTAGAACAATGGTAATAGCATATCGTATGGTATTGAACTGCATTTTTACGTAAAAATTGTGAAATATTTTGTTGGAATTTAAACTTGGGTGTCGCTTTTATGCTATGGATTGTTACATTGGTTGGATTATATAGCTCTGTATGTAACAGTAACGTTTGTTCCATTAATCTTTTAGTCACCCCTGATGAAGGGCATGAATTGCCCGAAATGCATTGGGTTAATAAAACACTGCTTTTGATGAACCTTTGCGTCTGTACTTGTTCTTGGAGAAAGGTCCGGATGGACGAACTTGAACATGAGAAATCTTTGAAAATTGGCATGACACCGTACGTGTGGAATTAAGACAGAGGAATTTGAGAGTAAAAATGACAAAAGGAAGAAAAACAAGGACTAAAATTGTATACATGAAAATCTGCAAGAAGCAGTTTCGCTGTGCCATTGGATTTGGGGCGGAGTGTCGCCCCAGAACTCAATTATTTTGTACCTGAATGTGCTTTGCCAGCTCAGCTGTGGTCCCAGCAGACCCGATGCAGCATGACGCATCACCACACATCTCCTCTGAACCACAACTGTGCTACTCATCTCAACGTAGGACGTTGCATCGCAACCTCACAGCTGCTGGGAACCGCCGCTATGAGAGGCATCCTGTGACCAGGATCTCGCAACACTCCGCAACCTGGATTTAAGGTACTTTGTTCAGCGGGCCTAATCTGGCCCCTGTATCCATTCCACACTTCATCACGGCCCGCCTGAACTTGTGACTTTGTCCCAGTCCAGCGCAACTTGATAACCACAGTTGGCGCTTTGTGCTTCAACTATTCTTACTTAAATCTTTAAACGTGCATATCTCCGGTTCTACTGATTAGATTTTTGTCATTTTGGTCTCAAATAATTTATTAAATTGTACTCTGTTTTTCGAAATTCATGTGGGATTTTTTTTGTCATGTGTTTTCACTTTATTACTTCTTTAAATGCTGCATAAATACTTTATACATTGCCTCTAAGTTAAGCCCGACTGCTTTTGTGCCAAGGTACCAGGGAGTTTAGCAAATGTTAATTTGTAGCCTGAGTAGGGTTTCACCACCATCAATCAGTAGTACAATTTCCTACACCAATACAATAAAGAGTTGGGCAATATATTGACAACACACTGCACAATGTACAAAGTATAAAAACATGTCTTTTTATTCTTGGTTCAGGTCAAATCACAATGTTAATCAAATTAAACTTAAGTAGACAAAAAAAAGCTCATTTGAAAAAGTGTAATTAAAAATCATGGGTTTCTTTTGGTCAATTTAATCTTTATTTCCACTACATTACCTCCTTTAATCATCAAATGCTATTTAATTTCTCCAGTGCTGCCTGCTGATTTAGGAACATGCAATTCTCAAGCAATAAGTTGATCCTGGCTCGGATAGTGACAAACAGGTTTAGAATGAAGTAGCCACAATAGCTAAATCGAAAATATGTATATTGGTGTCACTTCTCGCATAATTCTTCTCTTACAGGCCTTCTACAATGAGTACTTCCATCCTGAGTGAAATAAATATCTGTCTCTATCAATATTTTTTTCAGATAGGAAACGAATAAAAAGGGGGGTAATTATCGCTTACATTCCCCTCATGGCACGCTGCCCATTGCTGTTTATTTTGGCCTTTGAGGTTGTGACAGGAAAGTGCTACGGGAGCAAAGTGTGATTGTGCAATTATCAGAGTCAGATATGTCTACAGCGCAATTAGGCAATGCCCGCTGTCTGACAGATTAGTGTGTTGGCCGTTTTTTTAGCACTTTGTGAGGCTGTTTTATGGTCAGGTGGGCAGCTTTTTACTGTTGATTTCTCTGATATTGGCACAAACATTGCCTGCAGCAAACATAAATGCATGCAATCTCCCACACCTTGCAAATTACCCATACAGGGTGTGTTTACAAGTTGAAAACTGGCCTGTTTTCCAAATGTGGGCCACTTTTTAGCCATCTGGTTTGTTAACAGGGGGCACTTTTATTTTGGTTGCCGCAGTTGTTTTTTGTCCCAGTCCGACCCTGGGAATTAAATCATCTCTGTCAGAAGTATACTGGAGAACATATACTTATGGACTAGATGTCAAAAACAACCAACGTTTAAAAACTATTTTTTTTTCCTGATTCTAGCACAACAGCAACCACTAACAACTGCTGCCCTATGGGGGCGAACATTTCGAGAAACATTTTAGCGGACATACAATTCAATGCCAAAATTAAAATGAAACAATTGCAAAAGAAATTAAGAAGGTTAAAAAGAAGATACGTTTTAACAGTGTAAATCTTACTACTATTTTCACTTTTGTGAGGACCACACTTAGATACAGACATAAGGGACATGGACAATGTATAGTTCAGCAGCACTCTCACTTGCAGCATCTATGCGCTCCCAATCTAGAGACCCCTCTGCCTTCCTGCTCTGCGGCTTGATGGCTTTTCCCTTTTGTGAAGCGGTTTCACCAAGGGACAGGATGACCTAGTAGTGCATGGCTGCCTGATACCATGAGCGCAACATAAATCTGATACTTAGAGACTCCTAGGTTCCATGCAATCCATCTGCTGTGCTTTAAGACTGGCGGAGGGGTGGAGGGAACAGGGGGGGGGGTAATTAGGGGCAGGCGGAGTTGGTCAGAGATAAGGTTTTTTTTGCAACCCTCCTCACACTGTGACCAGTCTGATGAGCAGACAACCTTAGGGGAGTTCTTACTGATTGTAGGTCAAACATGTTCAACCTGTGGCACAGTAACTGAAAGGCGGGTATTCTTTGTGAGGTACTTTATGATTAGACATTCTAGGGAAAAACAAATTATAAACTGGCATCCTAGCTGCCTTTTGTCCTTTCCACTCTTTTCTTGACCAAATCATCTGGTGCTTAACAGGTCATTCAAAAATTGTGGTATCAACCTGCACTCCTGTTATACAATAAGTAAACAAAGTTTTCAAATGATACTGAGTGTGCTGCTGTGTGCTATAGGTTCAGCCTAACAAGACCTGTGATACTCAAATACTAAATAGGTATGGAGGATCTCCGTACCGATCACTCAGCGCACTATTATTTAAGTCCCTAGGGCTTCTGCTGTCTTATTGGAACATTCAAAAGTTATTTGAATTCAATGTCTTTAAATCACACAATTTAACAAAAAATACAAAACATTGTGATTAATATTTAATATGCTGGTTTGTATATCTGTGTTTCAAAAATCATTTCAAGTAATCACCATATTTACAATTCATTTGAAAAAGTGTTGGGCCTGTTAAAGGTACACAGAACCCAATCAACATGAAATTACATAAACCAATGAATAAACAAAACCCAATGCATTTCAGGTGTAACCCTTCGTCAGGGGCATGATGATATTCAAACAAAAGTTTTTTGCTTTGGTTCTGTTTTGTAACCACCAACTGGAACAAGAAAAGCAGATCAACAATCTTGGTTAAGAAATCGACCATATAAGAACAATATAAGAACAAAATATAGCATTACAAAAATCCGTTCTTGCCACCACTATCACCAGTGCATAATAGAACAGAAAAAGCCCGTGAGCCATAAAGTGAAAAGCAAATTGAAAAGCACAAAGTTAGAGCCACGCCAAAAAGCTATCGTCCCTGTATCGTGCTGTGGTGAAAACAAAAGGAAAGAAAGAAACAAGTTTCTCAGCCACCTGAAGGTGAATAGTGAAATGTGACCCAAAGTCTATTTACTCATAATGCAAAGGAAATGGAGCCACCTGCTTCTGAACCCATACAGTACACATAACAAAGCACGCGGTAACAAAAAAGTGTCCTGCCTCTAGCTGTCAAAAAGAAACCAAGCTAAGAATCATCGTGAAAAAATTAGACCTATCCAAATACAAGTAAAGATGAAAAGTGAAAAGTGAAATCAGAAACCCATGACAAAACGTGATCTATTCCATGCCATCAAGAAGGAATCCCTCTAAAATGAAAGCTAATAATACCTGTGGCGCAATCTCCAAAACAATCAATCAGGAGCGGCTCAGTAGAATGCAAGTACTCAGTGAATGAAAACACGTACTCTGTGAATAAACAAACCGGAATGTAAAGCGTAACTCCGTAAAAACTCTACAACTACTGGCTACTAACCGATTACTGCTTACCGGCTATACGAATGAATGCGGTTCAAAATTAAACAGCTGAAAAAAATAAAACATACTGAGAATCAAGAACCTGCTTACCCAAAGGAAATGCTAGAATAACGAACATCGTGCCTTGACTCCAGCTTACCTGGGAAGTAAATGCTTCTGCCTAACCGCTACTCTCTGTGGCTTAACGTAAACCTCAAACGTCTCGCTAAAAATGTATGGGTGCGTACGTGACGTATATGACGTCATCTCTTCTGCACGTTCCCTCTCGGAATTAAAGGGAAATCTCCCTAAGACACCGTGTTTTGAATAACTTTATAAAAAACGAGTGAATGGACAAAGAACCCCGCTCAACTGATAATGTGAAGAGAATGCATAAGTGACGTGAGTATCGTCTCCTGTTCTGCACGTTTCCTCACAAAATTGAAGGGAAATCTCCCTAAAACACCATGTCTTCAATCACTAGATAAAAAACCCCGTGAATGTAATCATCCACTCGACAATACACAAAGTAAAACCAAACTTGAATGTCCATCTGAGAATGACATGAAAACTAATGCAGAATATAAAAAGATGAAACAATGACTAAACCATCATAATATGTGAATAGAACAAGCACCATGACACATCTAACTGATGCTGTAAAAGAAAATAGCAAAATAGGTGAAAAATAATGAAAAAGTGAAATGAGAATGATAGTGAGAGCAAGTGCGGATGTACAGGAAGGTACAAAAATGGAGACAATTGAGAAATGACATGTGGAACATTACACATGAATATATGAAAATACATCATGAATTTAAAAGAACATAGCGCAATGGTCATAAAGACCCCTTAGAACCATATGAAATTGCACATGAAGATTCCTCACCAATTATAAGAAACATAGCATTTCATAATGATCATTAAGACCTCTTGGAACAATGGTATCTAAATGTTTTATCCAAAAAGTTTCGCGTTGAGCCAACTTAATGTGTGTGTCAATCTTGCTTCTGTTTATTATATATTCCAAGATGGTGAATCTAATTTGAGGAATGGTGTGTGACATGTCTAACCAATGCGCTGCTAGACACGAATGTCTATTCTTATTGCGTATCATGCTTTTGTGTTCTATGATGTAGGTTTTTATTTTTCGTGATGTTCTGCCCACATAAATGAGTCCACATGGACAACGTATGGCGTATATCACACCTTCGGTATTACAATCTGAGGTGTGTCTGAGTCTGATGGGTTTCCCCGTGTGCGGGTGATTAAAGATATTTCCTGTAATAACATTTCCACACTGGCCGCAGTTGTGACACTTTTTCATTCCTTTAAATGTTACAACGACATGTTTGGATTGAGGTTTCAAGAGTTCTCTGAAATTCCTGGAGCGAGTGTGCGCAAAAAGTGGTTCATCTGTGAAAACTCCATGAAAATCCGGCTCTTGTTCAACTATTTCCCATTGTTTTCTAATGATTGTCTTGATCCTAGTTGCTTCCACGGAATGTTTCAAAACAAATACTTCACGATTGATAGGAGTTCTAGGTTGGTTAATCAAAAGATCGTCACGTTTTAACAGGTCATGCCACTCTTGAATGGTCAAGCCTTAACTCATCTACAGTGTTGTTGTGCCTGCCTTTGCTACACCTATTTTCTGGTGCCTAATTGGCCCACAATGACCAGCGCACATTATGAAATGTCGGTCTTTTGCAAATGTACAAGTAACTTAGACTATCAATGAGTAAATATGCCCATACCAGCAGTTCTTGCCCTCACTGGGGCCCACAAGACCCGGCCGGCATCGCAGCTTCCTGCCGCCACCGCAACCGTTATTCTTGCGCGCCAGGAGGCACCTGAAAAGCAGAGAAGGGCTCCTGCAGCGCGGGACGCCCGTAACAGCAGTTCTTGCCCTCACTGGGGACCACAAGACCCGGCCTGCATCGCTGCTTCCTGCCGCCACCGCAACCGGCATTCTTGCGCGCCAGGAGGTGCCTGAAAAGCAGAGAAGGGCTCCCGCAGCGCGGGACGCCCGTACCAGCAGTTCTTGCCCTCACTGGGGACCACAAGACCCGGCCTGCAGCGTGGCTTCCTGCCGCCACCGCAACTGTCATTCTTGTGCTCCAGGAGGCGCCTGAAAAGCAGAGAAGGGCTCCCGCAGCGCGGGACGTGCGAGGGCAAAGCCCGGGCCCGCCCTTGGACGAGACAGGGCAGGGCCATTCCCCTTGGATTTGCTGTCTTATAACAATTTTTTTTTTTTTAGGTAAGACATTTAAATTTTATTTGATACACTTGGCAACAGTGACATTGTAAGTGGGACAATTGAACTCTTTCCTACTATAGAAAACCTGGGAGCACATCTGACCTCGAATACCAACAACTACAGAGGAGGAGTGGTTTACACGAGTTATAAATATTTGTCATTTAGGCACTAGGTTCGAGGGGTGAATTGCGAACTGTGGTTGTATTGGGTATCGTGGACAGTTGGGTTGTAGTTCTCTCATTTTCTTCGGTGCCTTGTAAGTCAATCGTTCAGCCTATATTAAGTGGAGTTTTACATTTATAATAAGGAAAGGGGGTTTTATAGGGGAACTTAGCGTGGGTGTACATTACTAACCACAACCCCCACACACACAAAATGGGCAAACGCAAGGCTCTCGATCGTCAGGCTAAGGGCAAATCCTCGAAAATGAGAAAGAATGCAGCTGAAAATTGCTCTATAGAGGAAATAGATAACTTAATTGAAGAAGTGGAGTCCATGCTAAACATTAAATGTAACACAATTGGCAAAAATAAAGCACAAATTACCGCTTTTTATACTAAATGTCATCCAAGCTCCATGAGTAAGGACTTGACAACGGTAACTATTGAAACCCTGCAAATGATCTCTAATATTAGTTCTCCCCAACACACTTCAAACAGTCATAATTACCCCCATATCTATCAGGAGTCAAAGGGTTGTGCACCAGCTATACTAAATAGATCAGGGAGAGAGGGAGAACCATTTACACCGATTGTTTGTACTAACAGGTATTCCGCTCTAGCTCCAGAAACAGGGCCAGACATTTCCAACATGGTAACACACACACAGTCACCCAATCTATATATTGCGGAACAGCAACAACATGTTAATTTACAATGGAAAGACAGTGAAACCAATGAGCCACCAGAAAAGCTAGTTCTACAGGCCAGTAGTTTACAAACTAGCGAAAGTATACATTTGATAGACAACCTTGTCCAGAAGCTAGATACACTAACAAAAGAGGTAGCTGACCTAAAGGCAATAATAGGTAACCTAACTACTCATAATGGGCTTGCGAGGGAACCTGTTCAAAACGAATGCTGTGCATGCTGTAAGAGGAGCCAGACTGACCTCCAAGCTCAAATAAAGAACAACATGAGTATAAAAGGCCAAGTAAAAGGAGATAAAAAAATTGGAGGACCAAAAAGCTTCTATAGAACCCGAAGGCTCAAGATCTGAATCACGTGGTAAAAACTCCAAGAATAGGCACGATTGGGAACACAGAACGATTTGTAGTCGGGTAAAACAAAGATCTGTGATTGGGGATGAGCTGACCAGGGGAGTTCAGAGGAATGGTACCCCCCAAAAAATACAGCCCAATACAAATAGGGGGGATTATAGCAACTGGCGCAGAATAGGCGGGTAAAGCATAGCATTGGAGCAGGACCAACATGTTACACAGCACAGGGGCCATCATTCCGCTGGCTATAATGTAGATAGGCATATTTTCAACACTCGTAGGGAATCTGGTATCCCCAAGCAAATGGGCTGGAAAGTGGCTATGACAAATATTCCCAAACTCAGTCTCTCTTCGTACAGGGAGGATGAGAAGTCTTTGAAAAACAAAGTAATACATTGGATTAGGCACAAGCGTGATTGTAGATCTATAATACGCTCTGACCTACTTGAGGTGGAACAATTAACTTCCAAAAATACAGCCCTTGACACCATGCTCTTAACATTAAAAACAAAAAACATAGCTGACGGATTGGTAGCCCTTGACCTGAGCACAGGTCCACTCTCCAGTAGCCCGGTGAGATTTAGATTATTTAACCCCCGTGAAATCATAGATAGGAGCCACCAAGCATCTGTTAATCCGAGACCACAATCAAATTCTGATGCCCTGGAAAATAATTTGGAGGCAGTTGATTGACAACCAATACTTCCCCCAACACTTGAACATTGCGAGAGGTTTTATACCTCTCCCAATGAAGAGTTAGTTCCATCTGACCCTACTCTTAAGTATCACGCTAATCAAGTAGACAGGGGTGAAGTAGGAGCCGACTGTGTTCCAGTCAACCCATATTCAACGAGTGAACCAAATGAGCAACTAGTATTGGGTTTGACATCCTGGAACATAGCAGGGTTGAAACGTAATTAAAAGATGATGAATGGCAGGAGTATACTAACCACAGTGAAATCTGCCTGCTACAGGAAACTTGGGCACTAGAAACACACCATAAGCTCGGGTATAAAACATTCAGTGTTAGTGCCACACCTTCAGTAAGAGGTAGACCGTCGGGTGGTCTCATTCTCTGGGTAAAAATTACCATAAGTGTGGATATAACTCAGCTGGAATTTCTAGCACTAGATATAATGGGGAGAAAGATAACAACACTGGACAAAACCGTAATTTACATAATAAATGTCTATAATAGACCAAGTCCTTCTAGCAAGGAATCTCCAGTTATAGAGCTGTTAGATAAATTCTTGAGCACCACTGACCCTAGGGCAATGATAATTGTAGGGGGGGACTTTAACTGTAAATTTGAACCTATAGTGGGACTGGAAAACATGTTTGAAGAGGAGGATCTGGCTAATAACATCCCCCCTCTGGAAGCAGGTCCTGCAATGCCCTGCACAGTTGCAGCTGCACAACTTATTCGATTAATTTCAGGGCAGGGACTCAGGGCCTGCAATGGCCGATTGCCGTCAGATAGACCGAGTCCCCCTACATTTAGCAGGGGCTCTACCAAGAGTAGCATTGACTATATAATGGTTTCGGCTAACTCATGGTCCAACATCCACGATCTAAAAGTAGATGTCAGAGGAGATAGTGATCATTACCCCCTATGTTTAACATTAGTAGGTTACCTCTTCCATCCCACGAACAGGAGGTATAACGATAGTAATCTAAGTCAAATTCAACCAATAGTTAGCAATAACCGCAGAGCCTTGAAATGGCCATCAATAATGGGTAAAGTGGAGGCCATGGCAAGGATTTACAACACTTTTTCAGATGTCAACTCACCCTATACGGAACTGCCTACTTCAGAGATTCTCATAGTGCAGATTCATCACAAAATGATAGACAAATTAAAATTGATTTTGAGTAAGATCCCCAGAGAGAATGGGGTGGGGAATACAGCGACACATACCTCAGCCAACCAGTGGTATACCAGAGAATGTCTCAAAGCAAAGAGCGAGCCTATAATCAAATGATGTCATAGCATTAAGAGACAAAAGGGCCAAATATAAAAGCTTATTAATGCAAACAAAGAGAGACTGGGATGACACCGTCTGGACAGAACTAATAACTGCTGCCA
This sequence comes from Calotriton arnoldi, assembly GCA_963921515.1. Lineage (NCBI taxonomy): Eukaryota > Metazoa > Chordata > Amphibia > Caudata > Salamandridae > Calotriton > Calotriton arnoldi. The sequence continues at coordinate 280,143 of CAWUFW010002849.1, forward strand.
AAATTAAGGATCATGCAGGCTTTTGGAAATTGATAGCCAAGGGTAATAAAATGGGGAAAAGTAGCATGGATCTTTTTTTGGACGCAGGCACTTGGGTTAATCATTTTTCAAAATTGTACTCAGTGACTACCAATGAACCAACAAATAACAAGCAATATGAAGTACCAAATGCTGAAGCATCAAGCAATATGGAACAAATCCATATCACATACTTTAGTATAGAGGAAACTTTGGCAGCAATTGATGCAATCAGGCCCCAATAAAATACCAGGAGATCTGTTGAAGCATGATAAAGCTGTCTGGGGACCATATACTAATCTTCACTGCAATGCCGTAGCAGCAGGTGCCCCAGTACCAGACTCATGGAACTGGACAGAAATAATCACAATTTTTAGAAAAGGAGATCGCCAAGATCCTGAAAATACCCAGCCAATAAGCCTTATTGATACTTTACAAAAGATCTATGCCAAGCAGATTTTAACAAAATTAAACGAGTGGGCAGAGACAAACAACGTTTTATCACAGTATCAGGCAGGGTTTAGAGCAAAAACCAGTACAATTGATCAGGCTTTCAGACTTCTTTGCATGGGGTGGAAACACACGATTTTAAAGGAAGGTCATCTGTATATAGCGTTTATAGATTTGAAGACCGCTTTCGACCTTATACCAAGAGATTTGCTCTGGTGCGCCTTAAAAAACCAAGGTGTACCAGAGGAACTCCTTATACAGATAGTGAGACTACACGACAACAATTATGCGAAAGTCAGATGGGGGACCAGGGGTGAACTCACTGAGGCAATTCCCATAAGGAGGGGTGTAAGACAAGGATGTGTACTGGCACATACCCTCTTTTCTTTATATGTAAATGACGCCCCAAAACATCTTTTAGGGTGTAGGCATGATTCACCGAAGCTAGGAGGGTTGCCAGTACCAGCCCTTTTATTTGCGGACGACACTATTCTAATATCCCAAACGCCGAAGGGACTCCAAAATCTTTTAAACTCATTTAGTGAATATTGTGATATAAAAGGTCTTGAAATAAATTTCAGTAAAACAAAATACATGGCAGTCAAACCGCATAAATCATTTAAGAAGAACATTTTTGTTCAAAAGAGAAGCTAGAATATGTATCGAACTTCAGCTATCTAGGTATTACACTTGACACAAATTTATCTTGGCACCCGCATCTGCAAAAAAGCAAGACCATTTTGCTCCAAAATTCAGCGCCCATACTAAAAAAGCACCAGAAAAGTATAACCAAGGCAGTGTCACCTGCATTAGAGGTATACAAATACAGGGCACAATCAGCAACCCTCTACAGAGCTGAACTTTGGGGGTCCACCTGCAGAAATACATTTGCAGTGGAAGAAAACAAGTTCTTTAGGATACTGTTACATCTTCCCGTACGTACACCAGTTACCCCCATCGTTATGGATTCGAACATAAAATGCATTGAACACCAGGCTATACTAAGACCACTGTTGTTTTAGGTGCGATTGTGGACTACTGCAGAATTTGAAAGTTACAAAGAGGGGCTAGAAGAGATACTAAGATATGACCACTGTGAGAACATGGTTCTATAAACTTGGGTTGAACCACTATTGGAAAACACCTGCACTATTGACACCGCCCTCTAAAAAAATACTGAAGGGGCCGTGGCCAAGATGGTGCCGAGGCAAGTCGAGCCTTGACGACTCTCCTGCTTGCCGCCATCCCAAACAGCGCTTCCCGGGCCTGGTTCAGGGCACACACAGCACCGGAAAGGCCACTAGCACCCACGGAGGGGCTGGCGTCAGTGAGACCCCAAGCGAGCGTGCCGAGAGGCAGCTGGCGAGGTCTGTTGGTGGTGGCGAAGTAAGGATGCTGCGGCAGCCGTGACGAGCGCCCAGGGCCGGATCGGGGCTGCGCAGGTGCCGAGGCTTCCATTCAGGGATCGGGGGACATGGGCCACGGACGCGTAGACCTGCCGCATCGCGCCCCCCTCCACAGAAGGCCTGCAAGGGGCACACCAGCATCGGGCTATAGGTGGGGCCTCGTGAGGCCGTACTCAGCAGGCGGGGACGGGCAAGCTGTCCAGACTGAACCGAAGGAGCGAGGTGACGCCTTGGCATATCGCGCACCCCCCACAGTTCGAAGGGCCGGTGAAGGGCACTGCTCGGCCACGACGTCCCTGGCGCGAAAGGAAGAGAGGGGCTCAGGGTGCCAGAGCCGAGCTACTGGGAGACTCGCTTGTGCTCCATACCCCCCTGCACGCATCCTTTCCCCCATGTATCGAACGGCAGGCCGGCCCGTGCTAAGCAAGTGCCACTAACGGCAGCGAGGCTCAACAGCTTCCCCTATTACTGCGCGTTGAGGATCAAGGGTCACGAGGGAGAGGCAGCAAGCAACAGCCTGGGGAGCGCCGCCACGAAGGCCCACTCTTATGCAACTGCCAGCCCCAGGGCCACAACAGTAGGGTCTTAAGCGGGGTGCACACGACCGCCCGAGCTGGGGGTTGCCCCTCAAGTCCTGCGCAATTTGAGAAACCAGGCGTGTTTTTAGACAGCTGCCATAAAATACGAGATGACGCACGGCAAACCAGAAGACCCTGGGTGACTGGCAAAGCCAATCCATTTACTATGGCAACCAGGCGCCCCAAAAAAGATCGCTCGATTAAAGACCTCCTCTCCCGCACCGGGGGGACCACGCCAGAGGACACAGTCACGCTGCATGACGGGTCAGGGTCCCAACCAGATAACACCATGGAGGAGCCGGTGACAAGGTTGTTTATGGAGGCACTGCTTACCTCCCTTCGAGATGAACTTCACTCTCTAAAACGTGAATTTGCCCAGGAGATCAAGGAGACCCGGAGAGATGTGGACGCTTTGGGGGAGCACGTGGCGGATCTGGAGGAAAAGGAAGAGGGCCGCCAGGAAGAGACAGAGACCCTTCAACAAGAAGTTGTTCGACTCCGGGAGCAGCACATCAACATGCAGGCACATCTAGAAGACTTGAAAAATCGTTCCCGGAGGAACAATGTGGGAATTAGGGGAGTGGCGTCTGGGGCAGAGGGGGAAGACATTTTTGGCTTTGTCCGAGATCTTTTCCACCACATCCTGGGGGGCCCTCCGCAATCTCCGATTCAGCTGAACAGAGCACACCGGGTGGGCCTCCACAGGCAGAATATTACTAACCCACCGGACATACTTGTCTGCGTACATGACTTTCAAATCAAAGAGGACATACTAAGGAAAGCACGCAGCTCACACCCTATTGTCTTCCAGGGCCACTCCCCCACCCTTTTTCAAGACCTCGCGGCTCTCACCGTGCAGAAACGCCGGACGTTCCGCCCGGCGAGAGCACAACTCTGCAGCCTTGGCATTTCCTACTCCTGGGGCCATCCCTTCCCCCTTATTTTCTGCTGGGAGGGAAAGCTCCTCCAATTACGCTCACTCACAGAGACATGCCGCGTGCTGGGAATAGAACCCCCGGAGGAGCAGCGTACAGGGGACACACCACCCTCTTCTCAAAGAGCGAAGAAAAACGGCTGGCAGAGAGTAGGACAGCGCCGGGCCTTAGCCAAACCAGACCTGGAGGAGATCGCTAAGGGTCGGCAGGCAGCTTTGGAGGCAGTCCCTTCCTTATTGGCTAAAATTGTTGCCCCCTGATCCTGGCCCAAACTTCTGCATAATGTATAGATAAGGGAGGGGCGGCGGGCGGGGGGAGTCGAGCCACTGACCACTTTACATCCCCCTTTGGATCCACCATGTGGTTTCATTGTACCACAGGACTAGACGTAAGACTGTATTTCTACTTTTTCTTATTGTTGTTGTTTGTTAATTTTGAGAGGGAATTTGTTGGGGCCTGCACTCACCCACACAGGGGCTGCTCTATTTTTATACACTGTAATGACACCATGCACTGCATAACTTTCTGGGTTCTCAGGAGGGGAGTGGGGGGTCCGGGTTGGACAGAGCGGAAACCGGTTTACTGCCCACATGACGGGAAGCACTCTCCAAATTTTAACGCTCATTGTGCGTGGGTTCAATAACCCAATCAACAGGTGGGCAATACTTAATCACCTCGAGTCCTCATGGGCAGATATATGCCTATTACACGAAGCTCACCTCCTCTTTGGGAATTGTCACAGATTGAAATCTAGGGCCTTCCCGCAGCAATTCTTTTTGTCTGCCCCTTCTAAATCGGCGGGAGTAGCTATTTTGGTGGCCAAATCCTTTCGAGGGGTGATCAAGTAGAAGGTAGAAGAAATCAGGGGACGCCTGTTAATATACAGGTTCTCCATTGCAGGGAGGTCACTTGCGATAGGTACAATTTATGCTCCCAATGAGAAACAAGAAGGGTTCCTGCATGGGGCACTGGACAGGGCGCTGGGTTCTGGGGATCAATTAGTACTACAAGGAGGGGACCTTAATCTGGTATTCGACAACTCGCTGGATAGATCAGCACAGAGGTACGGCTAGTCAGGAGCGTTGTCCACGGAGGGTCTGGCGCGACTGGGGCAGCTGGGGGTGGTGGATTTATGGAGGGCCAAACACCCGCAGTCCAAAGCATTCTCATACTGCTCCAATGCCCATAAAACATGCCAGGCTGGACTATTTTTTGGGCACCCGGGAACTTTTCCCACTCACACAAGATGTAGAAATACATACAGCTGCGCTGTCCGACCACGGGGTGGTCACACTCTCGCTCTCTCTCCCCCCGACTGCTCTCCCCCCTATGTCCTGGCGGTTACGGGACTCTATGCTACATCGCAAGGAGGTTAAAAAACAAATACAGCATTCACTTGAAGACTATCTTACACATAACGATACCCCGCGACACTATGGGGAGCACTCAAAGCTGTCATCAGAGGGGAATTCATTGCTATATCTTCAGCAGATAATAAGTTACGTAGGGCAAAGAGAGAGGACCTTATTGGGCGAACCAGGGAACTTGAACGCATACATCAGCGCACGGGAGCACCAAGGGTCTGGCGCCAACTATCCAACATGCGCACTCAATTGGCAGCGTTAGACACAGACAGGGCAGAATACTCCGCACTCCGTTTACGGCACTCATATTATATCGGGGGAGACAAGGGCGGCCGGCGCCTGGCTAATACCCTCCGGGCTAAAAGACAAGAACAGGGTGATTCTGAGATTAATTCCTCTGCAGGGGACCTGGTCACTGAAGGCCCGGACATAGCGAACGCCTTCAAGGACTTTTACGAGCACCTATCTAACTGCCAACATCTAGACGCAGAGGCCGGATCCCAATATATGAAAGGGGCCAAGACCTCGATCCTTACCCCGGATCAGGCAGAGTCCCTAGACGAGGACATTCGTATTAGGTCATATCGGCGATAGCACGCCTTAAGCTTGCAAAGTCGCCAGGCCCTGATGGGATTTCAGCGGCCTTTTACAAGTCCTTTTGCTCCACCCTAGCCCCTATCCTCACAAAACTCTATAATTCCTTTTCAGATCCCGGGTCGATCCTGCCTGAAATGCTTAAAGCCTCTATAATAGTTCTACCTAAGCCGGGGAAATACAAACAATGATGCAGCTCTTACCGGCCTATTTCCCTTTTAAATATAGACCTTAAATTATATATGAGTATTATTGCCCACAGAATCAACACATATCTCCCCTTCTTAGTGGACCCGGACCAAGCAGGCTGTGTTCCTCATAGGCAGGCCAGCGATAATACTAAAAGAGTGCTGCATATCATTGATAAGGCGAACAGGTTCCAGGGGGAATATATGCTTTTAGCAGTTGACGCCGAGAAGGCTTTCAACCGGGTCCACTGGCCATACCTCAACCAGGTGCTAGTGCACTTCGGGTTCGGGGACAGATGCAGGACTCGCATCCTCAACTTCTACCAAGCCCCTATTGCGTCAGTCCAGATTAATGGCTTTACCTCAACCCCCTTCTCCATACACAGAGGCACCCGTCAGGGCTGCCCGCTTTCGCCCTTATTATTTGCTCTGTATATGGAGCTTATGGCCCAGAGGATCCGAGACCATCCGGACATCATCGGCGTCCCATTTGGTGGAGATAGACATTCCATCAGTCTTTATTTGAACGACGTCCTGGCATCCCTGGCGCACCCGATTATTTCTCTACTGGCCTTTATGGGGATACTGAAGGCTTTCGGGGCAGTTTCGGGGTTCTAAATCAACATAAATAAATCTCAAGCACTAAACCTCTCGGTACCTCAGGGTACTGTAGATCTTCTTGCGTCTCAGTACCCAGTGCTGTGGGCCTCAGAGACTATTCCGTATCTGGGGATTAACCTAGCCAACACGATTCAAGCGACAATAGACAGCAACTACGGGGCACTCCTCCGACAAATATGAAGTGACCTAGGGAGGTGGAAACACCTTCGAATTTCTTTTTTGGGACGGATAGCGGCCTGCAAGATGACAGCCCTTCCCAAGATATTATATCTCTTCCAGACCCTGCCCCTCTCTCCCCCACGGGGAACGATCGCTAAACTCCATTCAGAACTTGCTCAGTTCATTTGGCAGGGACGGAAGCCGCGCATGAAGCGCTCCCTGAGTTTTCTCCCCCCCCCCGAGGCCGGAGGGCTGGGAATCCCGGATTTACAACTCTATTTTAAGGTGGTGCAACTGCGATATCTGGTGGAGTGGAGTCACCCAGAATCTGAGAAGCACTGGCTTTTCCAGGATAGAGCGGTGGCGGGTACGGCCCTTTGGAAGATTCCGTTTCTCCCCAAAGCACATAGGCCAAGAAGCATGTACCTGTCCCCAATAACCCGAATAACGCTGATGGCTTGGGATAGTATTAGCATTAAAATGGGTCTGACCACTTATCCATCACCGTTGACTCCCCTTTTTGAGAACCCGAACTTCACCCCGGGAGCTATGGCGTCGGATTTTGCAACCTGGAGAGCGTCGGAATGTCGCTCCATGGGCCAATTCTTCGATTCAGAGGGCTTACTCTCATTCCCCCAGCTGCGTGAAGACTTTGGGCTCCCGGAATTGGAACGATTTCATTATCTACAACTAAGACATTGGATCACGCACCCCGCCAACCGCACTAATGCGCAGCACCGCTTGACTCAGTATGAAAGGTGGCTCTTGGCCAAATCGTCTGATAAAGGCATGACTTCAGAGTTATACGCAATCTTACTTCAAACTCAGGTTCATACATTTCACGCTGGACGGGCACGATGGGAGGAGGAACTGGGGCGGTCCCTGAGCGCAAAAGACTGGGAAGGCATAGCCTATAGGGCCCGCCACACGGCACGCAGTATGGCCCTTACAGGGACACTAACTAAGATCACATCACACTGGTATTACACACCGGTCAGGATAAATAAAATCAAACCTTGGCATAGCGACAGTTGCTGGCGGGGCTGCAGAAGCAAGGGGTCCCTGACACATATACTGTGGGAGTGCCCACGGATTCAGCAATATTGGACACAGGTCATCGATGATATAGACAAACATCTCGATACACAGCTCCCACGATTTCCAACCTACGTGCTGCTGGGCCTCCCAAACCCATTAACATACCCTTTAAAAACCACCCGTGGCCGACAGATTGGAATGGCGCTAGGAGCGGCAGCCCAGGCCATCCTAGCCCACTGGGGCACGGAGACTATCCCCACACATACAAACTGGCTGAACAGGGTATGGCACATTTTGTGAATGGAGAAGATCTCCATGTCACTGGCAGGGAAGGGGGTGGAATTTCAGGAGGTGTGGGACCCTTATGGGTCGCTATTGTCACAGGAATTCCATGAGTTGACGTGTCCAAAGTATCTCAGACTCCTACGTCTTTTGGAGGTCCCTAAGCCGGAGGGACACACAGAGAAATGACCGCATTCATATACACTCAATGGTGCAGATATTGCAAATGGGTGAGTGGGGATGGGAGGGGGGAGTTGGGGGGTGGGTTCTCTTGTGAGGGTTTTTCCTTTGTTTCTTGGTTTTGTGTATGTATCAATTGCAGCAAGGCATTAAGTTTGTTTCGCCTCTAGGTGGTTGTATGCCCCTAAAGACTTAAATCTGCTGCTGTATTTGCTTGATACTCTTGAAAATGCTAATAAAAAAGATTTAAACAATAAACAAATACTGAAAACATTTTGGGCAAACATGCAAAATAGTGTTTCCCATAATTCTGATGATGGCAGATTGACCACACAGTTCCTTCTTACAAAATCTCTTCCGTCTTTTGAGCAATTTCTGGATGAAATTCAACCTCAGTTGGATAATTCTCTGTTCATGAAGTTCCGCTATGGTATTCTGCAAGTCAAATCCAATACAGTAAAGTGGGGTTTGAAAAATGATGACGATAATGATGATCACTGCCTTTTATGTCAACACAACACACTAGAAAATGATTATCACATATTATTTTTTTGCCCAGCATATGCCACACCAAGGCGAAAATGTATTAAACCGATCTGTTGTAACTTGGGAATCAGGTCTTGCACTGATGCGACTAGAATACTAAAAACCGACACCTCACAGAAAATAGTTTTTAGTGTTAGCAGATACCTCTTTGCTCTCAATTTATTGAGGGAAAAATGGCATGAATATTTTAAAAGACATATATATTTTTTTATATTACCTGTTTTTAAATTACACTTGCACTTTCATGCATTAGCACTTTATATCCACCCTGCATTCAATAGAAAGCACTTGATACTTATATGTAGCTTCTTTGGATAGGCAATGTGCTGTGTCAAGTACCTATATGCACTACTGTAGCATTTGCACTTTATTCTTCAACTATGTACTGTCCCAAGCACCTTTATGTGCTAGTATAGCACTTGCACTTTATTTGTCAAGTAAAATCCATGTATGAAGCTCCACATTTTTTATAAATTCTCTTTACGTTTTAATGTTTTGATTAGCAAGCTTAGCTTTTTTATTGTACTGGATTAGACCCATTGATTGGCTAGGATTTTTATCATTTTAATATAAACGCAAACCCTAAAGATCCCTGCAAATGTCTAAAGATGCAATTGAAGATTGGTACCCACTTAAACTGTGCTTTAAGATGTGTTTTTTATTAGTATGTTTGAACAGTTTTTACTTTGTATCTTTTATGGTTTTTCAAACCGAATAAAGATTATTGAATTGAATTGAGTAAATAGGCCACTATTGAAAGAACCACTTTTAAGTTAGAAGATCGGTTTACTGAGACCTAGACACAGATACTAAATTGGACTCTGTAAATAGGCTCAATATAGATAGTACAGACTCACTATTTGTAAATAAGACATGACCAAGCATATCTGAATTACTTGTGATCCTTAGTAGTGCTCCAGTAATTACCCCCAGGTCCATCCTGTCCTCGTCCCATTCATGTCAAGTGGAGATAATCATCTCCCGACAGAAAAAAAAGAACAGAGGAATGCTGGGACCCTAACCCCAACCCCTCTCACTGGGAGAACATAAGCAGTACTTACCCAGCATTTCATCTGTTCTTTTTTTCTGTTTGTCGACAGGAATGGGACGAGGTGCTGGTGCTGCTCCTGCTGGGCTGGAGTGGCATTCCCCTTTCGTCCCCGTCTGGCTGCTTGGGTGTTCTGGACGGGATGTCTTCTGTGCTGCCTCCCGACCTACCAGGCTTGTCGGGAGGCTTGGATGTTTCCAGCCGGCTCCTTGCGGTGTGGGCCGGCCTGCCCTTTGTGGTTGGTGCGCCAGCCTCCCGGTCGGTTCCAGGTTGGAGGGCGCGTCTTCCTATGGCCTGGCCAGGTGGAAGACGAGCCGCGGTCGCTGGTTCCCATGCCTTCCTACCGCTCGTCTGTTCTCTGCAGTTAGGCGCGGTTGGCCCTTCCTTGTTCCTGGCTGTGAGACCACCTCGGGATGCCCGTTGCTGTGGGAAGATAGGACTTTGATGCCCCTGGAGTGCCTGGCGACCGGGCTGGTTACTTTCCTCCTAACATGGCGTGGATGCTGGTAGTGCGCCTTGGGCTGGCTGGAGGGGGGGCCTTGTCCGGGTTTGGGGTATCTCCCGGCCCACCCTGGGTGAGTACCGCGTAGCGGTTTGCCTGTTTCCTTCCTCTCTGCTGGGTTTTCACAGTGATGTAAGCTGGCTGTTGGCTTCTGGTTTCCTCTATTCTCTCTGGTTCTCCCTGATTGGAAGTCCGCCTGGGAACCTTGTGCTGTGGAGTATGTATGCGCAGCCTACGGCCTTACCGCATGCGAGCTCCTGTTCTCGTCTGCTCTCAGGAGATATGCAGAGTCTGGCTTGGTTTGTAGGTGGATAGGGTGTTGCCTGGGACTACCAGGTGATGTAGTCTTTACAGTCTCTGTTTGGGAGACTGCCTGTGACTGGCCTGGGCTGGTGGGATTTTCTTTTGCAGGTTTTGGGCTGCAGGAGTTGGGTGTCTTTCCCGCATTGCCCTGCGCACCTCCTTCCTTGGCCCTTCTTTGTGGCCTGCGGCCATGCCACCCTGTTTGCCCCTGGTCTTGTCTCCTCTTGGGAGTTGCGCTGGGTCAGGCCTTGTTCGTGCCTGTGTGGGGGTCCGTATGGGACTGCCTGGTGCCATGTGCTTCTTGCAGTCCTTTCCCATTTTGTGCTTTAGCTGCCTGGGGCTGATGCTCTGTGGCGCAGTCCTGCAGTTGTCGGGGTCCTGGGCCCCTCATTTGTCTGGTTATGGTTCCCCTACGATGCTCCGCTGTGAGTATTCTTCTTTCTTTGGCCCTTGTGTGGTTGGCGGTCCGGGGGCTGTTCTCCGGTTGCCCCTGGTGGCCTGGCTTCGGTGTGGTTCGGCTTGGCCTCCGGCTGTGCCACCTTGGTGCCGCCCGCTCTCTTCTGCTCTCAGTGGTTCAGCAGATTCGGGCCTGGTTGCTGCCTGGTTGGGTGTCTGCCTGGGTTTCCGGGTGCTGTGTGCTCTGTGTTGCCCAGGCGCTCACTTGGGGTGCTCCTGGGCTGCCTGGTGGGGCTGTGTTTGGGGCTGGGTTTGTTGTGGGGTTTGTGCCGGCTCTAGGGTGTGTTCTGCCTGGCGTTCTCCCCTGTTTTTTCTGGTATATGTATTCTTCCCGGTCCTGTGGTGTCGGGGAGGGGTCCTGTGGTCTCTGGCTTGCGTGGTCTCAGCCTGATGGGTGGCTGGTCCCTCTGCAGTCAGGACCCGGTGGGAGTGTCAGTCATTCGGCATTGCCCCCTCCCCCTGTCAGGGGTGCGGTCTCGTGGTGTTTGTCTTGCCACTTTGGGTGCCTGCCCGCCTTGCTGCTGGTTGTCCTGGGGCTTGGCGCTGTGGTTCGGGCAGGGTCTTGTGCCTCTGGCTTCTCTACTCTCTCCTGCTCCTGGGCTGTTGTCCCTCTGCCAGTGGCTCTGTTTTCTGGGTCGGTGTTTCGCTGTTTGGGGCTCTTCCTGCTTTGGGTTGCTATTTTGCTGCTGTCCCTCTTTCGTGCTCCTGGTCTGGTTGTGGGGCTTTGGCTGTTGCCTCGGTTTTGTTTTAGGCTGGGCTGTTCTGTTCTCGGCCCTCGCTGGTCTGGGTCTTTGGGCTGGTGCCTTGTTTGTGTTTTGGTCCTGCATGGTCCGGCGGTTCTGTGCCAGGGATCTCGGCCGGCCTCCCTGCCCTTTGCTTTTGCTTGTGCTCTGCATGGGCATTCCCTTGGTAAGGGTTTGGCCGCTGGGTCCTCCTGCCCAGGTGGGATGCTTGGCTTTGGCCCTGGCTTCCCAGTCGCTTTTTGCGCTCTGTTGCCTTGGTTGTGGTTGGTTTCCTTGTCTTCTGCCCTGAGGGTTTTCTCCCCTGCTCCTGCCCTCCCTTGGTGCATGCTGGGCCGTTTAGTTTGTGTGCCTGTGCGGTCTGCTTGGCTTCCTCCCTGGCTTCTGTTGCCTCTGTGGCTTGGCTGGTTTCTGGGGGGGGGGGTTTTCTCTCCCCTCGGTGGTTGGGGGTTTCGGGGTTGTGGCTGTTGGCCCTGTCCTCTCCTTCCGGGCCTGTGTGGATTCCATGTTAGTGGCCTCTGGTCTTTGCTGGCCTGTCTGTTGTTTGGTCGGCTGGCTGCTTGGTCCCTTTGGGGGCGTCTCTGGCTGGATTGTTCTTTCTGTCATTTCTGGTCTTGGCTTTTCTGCTGCTGGTGTTGGGGCTCGCTTGGGGTCTTCCCTTGCTGTGGTCCTGGGTTCTCTGGGCTGCTTGGTCAGTAGACTGTTCGGTTGGGGGGCCTATTGTGCCTCTTCTCCGGTGTTCGGTGTGTGCCTTTTCCGAGGCTGTGGTTTCCTGCTCCGGTCGCCCCCGGGTTTGCGGTTGAGGAGTCCTCCTGGGGCTGTGTTGTTTGTGGGGGGTCTTCCCTGTTGTTCCCCTTTGTTCTTTGGTTTGCACTTGTCTCGCTGGCCTTGGAGGTGTGCCTCATCTGCTTGTGCTGTTCTGGCCTTCGTGTCTGGCCCTGGTTCGGTTTGGGTCTGGGTGTTTCTGCCCTTTTGCCTTTCCTTTGGTAGGGCTCTGTTTCTGGCCTTGTTCCTTGTGGGTGTTGGGCCTCACGGGGTTCTGGTCTCGGGCTCTTCCTCTGTCCTTTCCGGTTCAGTTGGGGTCTGGCTGTCTGGTCCTCCTGGTTGGTCTTTTGATCTTTCGGAGGCTGGTTTTCTTTTGGGTGCTCGGGTCTGCTCCCTTCTGGCTCTAGGGGCCTTGTGGGGAGGTGTTCCGGGGGTTGTGTTTGTGTTTCCCCGACTTTCTTGTGTGTGCCTTGGCCTTTGCCTCTTGGCCTGTCCCTGGGCTCCCGCTCTGGCTCCGTCTCCCGGGCTGTGTGCTTGGCGGTTGTCCGGCGGTTGGTGCTGGCCGTTCTTTCCTGGGGCCTGGTCCCCCTCTGTGGGGTTTCGGTGGCGTTGTCCTCTGAGCTCTCTTGGGAGCTGGGTAATTCTGATTGGAGGGGGCTGGTGCCTGGCTGGTGCTTCCCCCGTTCCTAGTTTGGTCTGGGGGGTCCTGCCATTGGTTGGTCCTTTGGGTTTGTGCCCTTGCCCTGTTGACTGGCCCTATCCTCTTTCTTTTTTGGGTTGGTCTCCGGTGGGACTGCCCGGTGGTGTTGGGGTTTTGTCCTGTGGTTGGCCCTTTTGGCCTTCGTGCCTGGTTGTGACGGGGGCTGTGGGGTCTTCCTCTCCTCCCCTTGTCTTTCTTTGGGATTGCTTGTGTGTCCGTTTGGCTGTCGGGGCTTCCCTTCTGTTCTTGCTGGGGCTCACTCTGTGTCTGTGCTACCGCCGGGTCCGTGTGGCTGCCTGGTGGTGCTGGGCTTGTCAGCCTTTTTGTTTGGTCGGTGGGTGCCCTTCTGGGTTTTTCGTATCCTGTTGGGGCTTCATCTTCTCTGGTCCGCTGGGTTCCGGTGGTGTTGGTTGCTGTGGTCCTCTTTCCCTTCTGGGGCTTTGCCTTTGGGGTCTCTGTGGGGTGCCTCCATTTCGGCCTTGGTTTCCTGGCCTGGTCGCCTTTGTGGCGTGCTCCCTTCCGCTTGGCGGTTTGGGGTTTGCCTTTTGTTGGGGCCTGGGTGCTCTGTTTCTCCTTTCTCTGGTTGGCTGCCTCTTTGGTGTCACTGTCGCCTTCTGTTTTCCATGGTCCCGGTTTCCGGTCCTTGGTTGTGTCCCTGTTGGCCTGTTTCTGGTTTGCTGGTCGGTTTGGCCGCTTTGGGTCTTCTTCCTTGTGTGGCCACCTCACTGCCCTTCTGTTGTTGGCGGCCTCTGGTGGGTTTTTTGGCGGGTTCTCCTCCTTCCTTGTTGGCTCGGGGGGTTCCTGGTGTGTGTTGGATGCCCTCTGAGGGTTTTCCTCTTCTTCGTCTTGATCGTTTCCTGCTTGTTTTGGGTATGTGCGCCCCTGCTTTTTGGTGGGGTGCTTGCCTGACTGGGTTCTCTGCCTGTTGTTTCCTGCAGTTCTCCTTTTTGCTTCCCTTGGGTTACTGCCTTTGGTGTTGTTTCCTGGGCGGGCTTGAGGATTTTGGAAGGCCGGGTTTATGGCTTTGGTATTCTCTACTTGTCATGAATGAGACGAGGACAGGAGGGACCTGAGGGTAATGCCCTCTTACTTACCGGTAATCTTCCTTATTTCTGGTTCCGTTGTGCTCGCCCCATTTATTACGCCGCGCGGTCCCTACCGGACGGCCACCCTTCCTGTTGGGGGCTTGGTAGTTCAGGTGGAATTCTGGGTAACTACTGCTTATGTACTCCCAGTGGGAGGGGTTGGGGTTAGGGTCCCAGCATTCCTCTGTTCTTATTTTCTGTCGGGAGATGATTATCTCCACTTGTCATGAATGGGATGAGGACAACAGGACCAGGAGTAATGAAGATTACCTGTAAGTAATAGGGCATTCGTACACTTTTATATTCTAAATCAGTTGCAAGAAGAATGTTTTCATTTGATCCTAATTTGTCTACCTTGCTATAAGGATACAGACATATCAGCGCAAAGAGCCGCTACTCTTGCACATATAGGTAGATCTTGCTCTACCTTCCTAAGTTATCATGAGATTTATAGTTCTTGACACATCATCCCTTTTGTTGGGCCTGAATAGCTATTGTATCTGTTAGTGTAATTAAACACTACAGAAATTCCCTAGTGCAGGAACCTCTTTGAACTGCTGCAGAAAGGACGACATAATCTAACCTACAGTCGTGATGTCTGAAATATGTATTTTCTAGCCCAGGTTCTCAACGTTTTATCCTCTTTGCTCCGGAAATGAAATATATTTTCATGCACTAAAGAGAAACTGTGAGCTGGGGTTATGCGCGTTTGCCTTTTCTGCCGCACTAAAGTGTTTACTCTGGCGCCAGAATGTCCTGGAATTTAAGTTCCCTACTCTACCTAATTTCGTGTGACTGTAAAATAAAAATCAATTGTATGCAGAACAGCTGCAAAACAGCACAGTCCTACTTCCGCAAAAACATAAGCAAAACAAACTGGCAGACACCATGATACATAATGCTGCAACGTGAGGAAGTTAAAGAAAAGTAGTTTTAAAAAAATCTGGGACATATAATGAAATAAACATACAGTATGCTGTTTGCTACTATAGAGACAAGACACAAGAATTCAGAACTTAATTTGCAAATAAAAGCAAGTGCAGGGCCCAATTTTGATTAGGATCCCTATGCTGCCGAATACCAAGGCTTTCAACTCTTAATTCCACTTTACGACTTTTCTTCCATCATCCTACACTTCTTGTCTCTTTATTTCACTCTTGCAGTTTCTTTTTAGGTCTTGCCTGCAGGAAAATTTAGCAATCTGTTGTCAGACCTAATAGCTACAATACAATAATACATAGAGTTGCCTTTGCTTTTACACTTGCTCATTACTAGATAGCTTTATTGTCTACAGGAGCTCGATGCTCCAGCATAGTTGGCTTTCTTTCTAATATTGTTTTTCTCCTGACTCTGAAACATAGCTCTTTACCATAATTATGGAATAAGTTGTATCTTTCCACGGATGACATCAGGGAACTACTTCTTCACTGGCTTTTTGGCATTCCTTGGGAGCGCATTGCTTTCCTCTTTCTCTCACTTGCTGCTCACCACTATCGCCCTACTCTTCCACTACAATTTTTTTATAACTTGTTTCTAAATACTGATTGAGGGCCCGACAGTTGCACACTGCTACTGGCCACTTGCTTCTTTGGTTTTCTGCAGCATTTTGCACCTATGTTTTTTACCTTTTTTTAAATTATCATTCTAAAAAGACTGGAAGCTATCTGACAACAGTAAAATAAACTTTAAAAAAAAAAATCCAATATGGCTGACACAGCATCACGGATCATGCACACACAGGAAATCATCTTAGAATGTTCCTTTTTTTCCCCATGAAGTAAAGATATTTCAAATATGCCTGCCTTTTCTTTATAATTAAACACATTCCAAGAGAGCTGCCCATATGTACGCATGCACCGTAATGAACTGCCGGCCTCTATGGAACTTTTTTTTTTTGATCATGCCAATGCAAACAAGCATTAGTAAAGTTAAGAGCTTGGCACTCGCCCTTTAAATGTGAGACTTTTCGGCTGTGCCAATGATTATTCCTCCCTGCGTACTTTCTTTGTCACAGTTTCCTATCTGTTACCTCATCCTTTATTTACCCTTTTCTGCCTTTCGATCTTTTGCTCTGGGTCAAACTTTGATGGTAAAAAATAAAAGCCTTCAGCTTTCCATCGACCAGATGGCAAATATCTGTTGTTCCTTGCTGTTCACAAGCCTGTCCTTTTCTTCCCTACAATAACCCACCTCCCTCAATAGCAGAACGAGGACTGTAAATCATCATCCGTTTCTCACCTCTCTCGACAACATCTTCCTGGCTTCTCCGGGTCTCTATTCCCACTGAATTGCCTCATATCTGAAGCTACCTTATATTAACCGCCGATTCTTGCCCCCGATTGGCCTACAGCAACGATATGCTGACAACCATGAATGTATGTGCCTGGAGCACTTTTGTTTCTGATATATCTGTGTCTTCCCGTTTCTAGTTCTCAGAGAAACACATGCTCAGTTCCCAGAAACCTGTCAGCTAAGTTTCTTCCTTTTTTGGGAAAGCACTTTGAATAATTCTACCAGACAGCGTGAGATGTTCTTGTAAACGACTGGTTGAGACCTAGTTAGAAAATTAAGCATTTTTACAGCTATTTAGGAGATGAAGCAACACCACGACACTACATGGCCCAAATGTAAGGGTCGGTGGTGTTTACTTCACAAAAATGACTCTGGAGAATTATCTCGCGTACAATTGTGGAATGTGCTTATTGCGCAGATGCCAACTATTCATTAAAAGATAAAAACATGCATTTTGAAGTGTTGGTTTATCATTGAGGAACTAGTACTAAAAGATTACTGCAGTTATGCGTTTAAATTGGGCGTTCAAGGAGGGTGTTTTCGAAGAGCGAGTGACTTTAAACGAAGAATTACTAATTAAAACAGATTAGCATCATGGGAGTTGAAAAGGGGGCGAAGGCAACTGAAACCAAACTGAAATCAAAGAACCTCCCCCCACAAATGAGAAAACCAGCCATCAGGAGTGCTGGCTAACACACATTCATTACTACTAATAACCCAGCCCGATGTTACTTTTATCAAGTCCTAGAATCACTCTAAAACATCACAGGTCTCAGACAGCAAACCGTAATCAGTCACAAATCACATCACAAGTGAAGTTGCAAGAGGCATCCAACAACAGCAATAGCAAAATTCATCCCAAAACACTGCTGTACGTGTTAGAAAAAAACACCCATCCAACTGTAAAGGCACGAGTAAGTCCCCACCTGCAGGACAGCTTAGCCACCCACTCATACGATTGACAAAACAAGAAACCCACTCATCTCACATATAATCTGTGCCCCTTTCTGATCATGCAGCTGTGAAACAGGCCCAGCCCAGGATTCCACATCTTGGAGAGCTAAGAAGAAGTCGGGGTGGGCCATGAAGATACATGGGGCAATCTGTCAAAAATCAACAAAATATTTTTTGAGATCTGCTGTTTAGACTCTGACAAAATCTTTCCAATATGTACATGTCTAAGAAGTTAAAGTATCACATATTTAGTAATGTTAAATCTAGTGGACCAATCTGTGGCCATGCCCAGGACCCATTTTTGAGTCTTCGATTTTGAACTACCTTCTAATGTGAGCTTGTATTCTCTATATTTAGTTGTAGTGGAGTGTTGCAACATATCCTACTATTAGTTTGTGAATGGGTGATAGATGTGATAGCATCAAATTTCATCCTCAATGAATTCAAATCTATCCACATAGCAGACTACTAAGAACGTTGTTTGGGGATTTGGTGATAGACTACCTGTAGGATTTAATTCTTAGTTCTCTACCAAATATTTTTGACCATTCATTACAAGTGTTTCACTTTAATTGATACTGCAGTGTCACTGGTTTAAAAGTTGAGAGTACTTAACTACATTTTTACAAAGGGTTAGGAGTTCTCTTTGGGAACTTTTGAGAACATGAATGACCAGCCCCACTCAGTGAGTCAGTGAGTTGCAGCAGCGACGGCGAGCAGCTGAGGACGGCGGACGGCGGTTCGAAAGCAGCTGAAGCGGCAGAAGCAGAAGAAGCGGCTCCGGCGGCTAGAATCACGGCGGTGACGGTGACGGCTTGGGGGGTCGAGAGCCGTGAGCCGAGGAGAGCTGCGGGAGCTGCGGGAGATGAGGTGAGACGCGAGCAGATTAGATTGCAGTGGCAGTTGCAGTCGAACTCTGCAAAAAAAACCAACAAAAAACGCAATACCGCAAAAAATACCGCAAGCCTTACCAACGTGCCAGCATCCAGCGTCCAGCGGCCACGGCCCCACCTGCCCCGCACCACCTCACCACCTCACCGCCTCACGGCCTCACTGCCACACAGTACCGGTTACACCCCGTAGAGGCACAGAGACTCAGAGGCGCTAAGGCGCAGAGGAGCAGAGGAGCAGAGGAGCAGAGGAGCAGAGGAGCTGAACGGTTAAAGTCAACACGATCTTCACGAGCCCCACGAGCACAGCGAATCGTGAGCCGCTGCAGCAGTAACACCAGTAACACCAGAGGGCAAGCACTGGCAATAGAGCGCGGCAGCCATCAGCGACTCCCACCAAGTGAGGCCCGGTGAGTCCGCGGAGTTGGGCGGAGTTGGGCGGAGTTGGGCACAGCAAGCGGCACACCAGAGCGCCCTGCTCTCAGTGCCCCCAAGGGGGAATAACCCAAACAATCCAACAGCCCCGCAAAGGAACATGAGATCGGGGAAAGTCCGTCAAGCGGCAACAGGCAAAAATAAAAATAAACATAAAAAACTCATTGATCAAGGTCCCCCATCAAGCCAAAAAAGAAAAGCTCCTAGACTGAGAGAGAGGCTGGTCTCAGCACCAACGCCAGAATCAACGTCCCTCAGTCCTAGTAGCAACACAGGGATCCAGAAATTCTTCTTCTTAAAGGACCCAATGGCCACGATCTACGCACCAACAGTTGAGGCATCCCGGCTGCCGAGCCCAATCATTCCAGACATAAGGGCCAACAAGGAGCACTTTGATTCAGGAATGCCTGCCCAACAAGAAAAGTGCACTTCTATATCCGTCAAAACAAGTGCATCTCCCACACAGGAACTGGTAAATATCAACAAAGTTCTAAAAGAGAATTCAGCCCTACAGAAATCAATGATAGAAATCCCAGAAAGTAGGTTGGTAACTGTAACTGCACAGGTGCATCAGTTCAGCCCCACAACAAACCAAAAAAAAGCAATCGGAAGTGTTGCAATTGAGGGCAATAAAAACGGGCATATGGTAGACAAAACAAATAACCCAGCTGAACAGGTAGACCTCCTGGAAGAAGCTTGGTCAAGCTTATTTTCCCTATCCAATGACGCCGACCTTCTACAAATCTTGGAAATTAAAACACAGAAAGAAGAAATTCAAGGGAAAACCTTGTCACCGGTTGTTGGAAAACGAGGCAGTATTTGTGAGGCCTGCACAAATAACATGACTACATTTGTCCTTCACTGGGAACCAAACACCCAATTGTAGCGCCTGACTCTCTGAGGGTAGCGTTGCAGAGCAGTCTGAGGCTTACTCACGGGAGGTGGTGTGGGCTAGTAATCGCCATTACAGGTGCGCAGCAATAACACTCAATAATTGATTGTCCAGTCTGTACTTTGCTTTATAAAAGTAAGAGTACATTTATTAAACACACACACTACTCAATACTATGCACCAATTAACAAATATACATAAGCTGTTGGAATTACTTTGTGACATTGCATAACATCTCCACCCCTCCCGCAGGAGGGTGGGGTCTAGTACCACCACTCCCATGCCTGCACGTCATCTTGCCCCCTAATGCAGTGGGTTGACACAACTTGGAGCGAGGGCCTAGCCAACTGGCACCATCCCAGGGGCACCCCCACCCCATAATCTCAACAAGCATTAAAAATAGGTTCACCTGCCCCAGTGACACATAACCCGGACTGAGCATCTCATATTGACCATACAGTATGCACCCTTACATCTTCAGGGCTAACAGTCTGAGTTGTTCTTCACTTAAGCGCAGCAGCAAGAATACATGTTTAAGCAGCACTTTAGAATGACAGTACTCATCACCTTAGTTGATCATTATAATGCATTGCAATTAAAGCCCCTAAAAGGCATCACAGATGAAATCACAGGATTAAGTACATACAGCCAGACACCCTAGCAGGAATGTCTGGCAACATAACCCCCACTTTGCTTATGACATCACCTTACACAGGTACCTCACATTACACATGTGACCTTCAGTCCCCCTAAAAGAAATAACGTTAGTAAATTCATTACTGGTGCAATTACACCTCTTCACCTCCAGGGGATGCCCTTCTCCAGACATCCCCAGCTCAGTCCTTCATCCCTTAATGCACTTCTAAATACACCTCCAGCTGTAGAACAAAAGTTCCAGCCCAGGAGGTCTTGAAATGCTGGCTGAGCCCTTGAGGGGTTGTTTCTTTTAGCTCCCCATGAGACTTAGGGAGGAACTTTTCTTCGTGCTGGGGGGAGACTGCGTAGCTCCTGCAGCTCCCCCTGCACCTTTGCACACGTGTGGTGGTGACCCCGTCCTCCTGGCGCCACCACGAGTAGAGGAAACGCTAGTTGTTCTTGCCGGCCGGTCCTGGCCTGCAAGGCATTATGGGAACTGTTGCATATCAGAGCAGCGGCTCCCCCGCTGCTCTGGGGAAAGCCGAGCCGCCCTTCTTGCTGGCGCTTCGCGCCTCGTGCCTTCCTCTGTGGGGGGCCCGGTCCCACCCGGACCCCCAGGTGACTCCTTCCTTGCGGCTCGGGGAGATCACCCCCTGCTGCTCATGCTGACCTCATTGGAGGTCCGGTCCCACCCGGACCCCGTGCCACCGGTAAGTGGTTCTCGCGGTTCGGGGAGCCCACCCCCGGCTGCTCCTCTCCTCCTTGCGGGGTCCGGGTCCCACCCGGGCACCCCGTGCTGGATGGTTAATTGAGGGCAGCCCGGGGAGCCCCCCCCCCGGCTGCCCCTGCCGGCTCCCTCCCGGCCAGCACCCTTGTGTGCGGCCGCGGGAGCCGGCGTGTGCATTCTGTTCTGCCCGCTCCGGCCGGCAGACGTGGAGGCTGCTCCCTCGCCAGCGGGTCTTCGGGGGAGTGCGACGGCACTCCCCCCACCTCCTCCTCACTTCGGGGCCCGGAGATGGGGTCCCGGGCCCCCTCCTCCTCTTCACGGGGAGCGCGCCGGCGCTCCCCGTCTTTGGCTGTTTCGGCGGGGGCCAGGGTGGGCTCCTGGCACCCCGCGGGGACCTCCTCCTCTTCTTCGGGGCCCGGGGATGGGGTCCCGGGCCCCTTGGGCACATTTTCGTGGAGGGGCGCGACGGCGCTCCCCCGACTTTCAACTTCGCGGGGGCGCGATGGCGCTCCCCCGCCTCCTTCCTCATACGGGGCCCAGAGTTGGGATCCTGGGCCCCTCCCCCTGTAACTCTTCACGGGGAGCGCACTGGCGCTCCCCACCTTTACTTCTGTTGGGGGCAGCCCCCGGGACCTGACCCACCCCAGGCGCACATCATGGACCGGCAGCGGAGCCCCATGCGCTTCGTCGTCGGTCCTTCCAGAGGTCAAAGGTCGCCTACCTTCTGGGGGGCGTATCTCAGCCCCCAGGGGTCCGATCTTCGCGATCTTGGCCTCTTCTGGCTCCTGGTGGCGCTCCCCAGCCACTGGGAGCACTCTCCTTCGCCCTCTGGGTCTCTGAGAGGGGGGATTCAGCAGGGAGCTGTCTTCACTGGCTCCCTGCGCCAGCCTTTCGCCTGGCTCTCCTCCTGGACCTCTATTCTTCCTGCGCAGAGGCCCCTGCCTCTGCGCACTGGTCCTGGTCTCTTCTCCTGGCGCTGTTTGGGATCCTGGGACAGTCAGGGGGTTCCTCCTTCCAACTGCCCATTGCGCCAGGCTCCAGCACCTTCTGCCTCAGCAGACCACACCCCAAAGATAGCTTCTCTTCCTGTGCAAACACTTTTAAAAGAATTGGGGAGGGGGCTGGCAGGAAGTCTCTGTTTGCCCTATCACACAGCGACACATCACTTCTCTGCCCCTGCTCCCTCCTTCCTGCCCAGACCTCTGGGTTTGTTCAAAATGGCGTTGTCCTGGGTCTCCTGCCACATGGTCTCTGAGAGCCCCATCCCCCCAGGGCTGCCTTCGCCCTGGTGCAGCTTCGTGCCTGGCACCCAGTGACAGCTGCTGATGGATTAGCCTGTAGCTCCACCCCTATGCTCTCCTTGGAGGGAAGGTCTTCGCTCTGGGAAGAAAGGTCATTAATCCAGGCTGCTGGGGTCAGCCCCAGCCAGGCCCTGGTTATGAGCTGACTCAGAGAAATATAACATTTCTGGATGACCCAAAAGCAGTACAAATATGACTCTGGACTCTGCAGAATACTTCTTCTCACACCTGTTACAGTGGACTTTAGTGCGTGTCTGGAATTTGTAGGCCTTAGGAAAGTGACACTAGCCCATGGGCTCCACTTCCCCATAGGGGAATAATGAAGTGAAAAACACAGTAAAACACACTGACTTCCCCTGGCATGTTTCTTCCCAGTGTATAAAGCCTATTCCATGTCACCACCCAATTCTGCATAAGTCCTGCCACACCAATCTATCTGCACCTGCTCCTTGGCTGCGCACGCCAGGAATCTCCCCTGAGCAGCCCCTACACGTGTGCACACATGTGTCTGCACGTAACCAGCCTCGTGCCCCTTACTCCAGCTGCTGCGCAGCGGCCTAGTCAAGCTAGGGGGACACCTGTAAAATCCACATGGAGTCTCTTTCACCATCAGTTCACTGGGGGTGAGTCCCAACTTATGAGGCTCTCCCCCAGTAAAAGCTCAACAAATAGGTGTTCAAAAAGCGAAAAATCCGGGCGGCCCAGAGTGTCAGAACCACCTTCTAACACACGCCGCGCCCAGCTGATTCCTACAAGGAAGAAATAGCCACTCTACATGGGTATTCTTCCCGTAGTCTGCGATAACTAGTTATAAGGGGTTATGACCAGACCCCCCTTACTCACCAGTTATCCGCTCAGACCACCTACTCCTCCTATCCATGAAATCTTCACCCATGACAGGGATCCCAGACTATCCTAAGAACCCTCTGGGCTCTAGGTTAGATACCTCTAGGTCACTCATGGTCTATATGGACAGCCTAACTAGGCCCACCTTTGCCTTTGGGCATGCAACACTATGCCTACCCCTTCTTTGGACAAGGGTACAGTGCCTCAGCACCGATGCGGTCTTCTGGGAAAGGTCTACATCCCATCCCCGGGGTCACTAGCTGGTCTCCCTTCCAGAGTTTGTTCCAACCAGTACCCTCTCTCCGTTTGGTCCTTGCACCCCAAAGATGCAACCTCTCTGGACCCTCACCCTCAGCCTGCCGCTGGAGTCATTCAGCTGCCACCACCCTTTCGGGATGACTGTCTTCCCTAAAGAAAGCACAGCCACTCATGCTTTCCCCACACCGAAAAGCACCCTTTGGCCACTGGCCTGGCTCCCTGATAGGACCTCAGACTGGTCTCACTACCACACTGGCAGTGCCCGGGAGGAACACTGAGGGTGCCTCATCAGACATCCTAAAGCTCATTGCCCCCATCAGTAGCTCCACACGGAAACTACCCCGGGAACCTAGACCCCTTCCTTGTTCTCCGCTGCGAGAACAGGGCCTATGCACCCTTCCCTCCGAGAGGCGCGCTCTCCTCCCGGAGTACCCTTAGAGAGCCTGTGAGCCCCGAGTTAGCTACACCCAGGCCCACCTCTCATGGCTCTCCCCGGTCTCCTTGCAGCGCCTTGGGAGATCGTCCAGGGACCCACATGATCCCTGGATGGCCTGCACCACTCCTTCTGAAGAGCAGGGTCCCTTCAATTAAGATAGGCCCCACCTGCCTTCAGGGTAGTACTACCAAACTCAGCCAGGGACCCTAAAGATCCCGGCTAGGCCTGCACCACCCTCCTCTGAAGCGCAGGGTCCCTTCACTTAAGATAGGCCCCACCTGTCTTCTTGGCAGTACTACCACCATCAGCCAGGGACCCTAAAGATCCCGGCTAGGCCTGCACCACCCCTCTAGGAAACACAGGGTCCCTTCACTTAAGATGGGCCCCACCTGTGTTCAGGGTGGTACTACCTTGCAGAAGTCCACCTCCTGCATCGAGCTAGGGGAACACCCCCATGCTCCTGGTCCTGGGGTCCAAGCCCCACAGGACCTACATGACTGGTCACCGGCTAGGCATCGCCCCAGCCACCACCTCAGGTTCACAACACCAGCTCCAGAATGACATCCTGTTGCTTCCTTGGGTAACCACTTACCCGACCCTGACACCTCAGGGTCCACCACTAACCCTTCACCTGGAATCTAGGGAGTACATCACCCCCACTCAGATCTCCACTGGGTCAGTTACCTAGCCCACCTATGGTACCTAGGGGCTACCACTACACACCCTCACTCGTGAACTACCCTCCTTTGGGGCCACCCACTACCATGGGCCTACCCATGGTTGCTCACCTTCCCGCCAGTTAACCTGGGGGGCCTGCCGGACCCACAACTCTACCACACCCTCCTCCCACTGTGGGAAAAGTTTCTTGGGGTCCCCCACCATGGGAACCCCTGGGAGTGTTACTACCCGGGGTAAAGAAACCTCCTGCCCCACCCTTCCAGTGGTTTTGGCCTGCGCCAATGGCAAGAAAACTTTCAGCGGGGAAGGATATCTGGGGCCCCTTCTGTGGAAAACCTCCCTGCCCTTAACAAGCGCTTGAATCTCCCAGGACCCCCACCTCTCCTGAGCCCCATAAAGGTCAATCCACCCCTACACCCCAATCTGTGATGTGGGTATCAGTTGCTGTCCCTATCTCTTGAGGAGACACCCTCCTCATGCAGGTGTAGTGTATGTAGTGTTAGGGTTCAAAGGTGTACAATATGGCTTAGAACATTTGTATGCAATCATTTCCTGGAAAGAACCATCTCGCTAGCACATGATAATCAACATTACTCAGTCATATCAATACAGTTTACATTTAAACCATAATATCTTCACATGACATATATGTGCGCAGGGCTTTCCTTTCTCATACTTATAGTTCACATAACCAAAACTTTGAACCCTTCTCAGAGCCTTGCGCTCTTCCATTTGCTCATTACTGCATAGGTAATGTGTGGCAAAACTGGACTTATCAAATGCTATAAATGTGCACCAGAATGGGATACTATGTTTCCCGCCGCTAGACACCAATGTTGGAAAACGAGGTAGTATTTGTGAGGCCTGCACAAATAACATGACTACATTTGTCCTTCACTGGGAACCAAACACCCAATTGTAGCGCCTGACTCTCAGAGGGTAGCATTGCAGAGCAGTCTGAGGCTTACTCACGGGAGGTGGTGTGGGCTAGTAATCGCCATTACAGGTGCGCAGCAATAACACTCAATAATTGTCCAGTCTGAACTTTGCTTTACAAAAGTAAGAGTACATTTATTAAACACACACACTACTCAATACTATGCACCAATTTACAAATATACATAAGCTGTTGGAATTACTTTGTGACATTGCATAACATCTCCACCCCTCCCGCAGGGGGGTGGGGTCTAGTACCACCACTCCCATGCCTGCACGTCATCTTGCCCCCTAATGCAGTGGGTTGACACAACTTGGAGCGTGGGCTTAGCCAACTGGCACCATCCCAGGGGCACCCCCACCCCATCATCTCAACAAGCATTAAAAATAGGTTCACCTGCCCCAGTGACACATAACCCGGACTGAGCATCTCATATTGACCATACAGTATGCACCCTTACATCTTCAGGGCTAACAGTCTGAGTTGTTCTTCACTTAAGCGCAGCAGCAAGAATACATGTTTAAGCAGCACTTTAGAATGACAGTACTCATCACCTTAGTTGATCATTATAATGCATTGCAATTAAAGCCCCTAAAAGGCATCACAGATGAAATCACAGGATTAAGTACATACAGCCAGACACCCTAGCAGGAATGTCTGGCAACATAACCCCACTTTGCTTATGACATCACCTTACACAGGTACCTCACAGTACACATGTGACCTTCAGTCCCCCTAAAAGAAATAACGTTAGTAAATCCATTACTGGTGCAATTACACCTCTTCACCTCCAGGGGATGCCCTTCTCCAGACATCCCCAGCTCAGTCCTTCATCCCTTAATGCACTTCTAAATACACCTCCAGCTGAAGAACAAAAGTTCCAGCCCAGGAGGTCTTGAAATGCTGGCTGAGCCCTTGAGGGGTTGTTTCTTTCAGCTCCCCTTGAGACTTAGGGAGGGACTTTTCTTCGTGCTGGGGGGAGACTGCGTAGCTCCTGCAGCTCCCCCTGCACCTTTGCACATGTGTGGTGGTGACCCCGTCCTCCTGGCGCCACCACGAGTAGAGGAAACGCTAGTTGCCCTTACAAGGCATTATGGGAGCTGTTGCATATCAGAGCAGTGGCTCCCCCGCTGCTCCGGGGAGAGCCGAGCTGCCCTTCTTGCTGGCGCTTCGCGCCTCGTTCCTTCCTCTGTGGGGGGCCCTGTCCCACCCGGACCCCCAGGTGACTCCTTCCTTGCGGCTCGGGGAGCCCACCCCGGCCGCTCATGCCGACCTCGTTGGAGGTCCGGTCCTACCCGGACTCCGTGCCGCCGGTAAGTAGTTCTCGCGGCTCAGGGAGCCCACCCCCGTCCGCTCCTCTCCTCCTTGCGGGGTCCCGGTCCCACCCGGGCACCCCGTGCTGGCTGGTTGATTGAGGGCAGCCCGGGGAGCCCACCCCCGGCTGCCCCTGCCGGCTCCCTCCCGGCCCGCACCCTCGTGTGCGGCCATGGGAGCAAGTGTGTGCATTCTGGTATGCCCGCTCCGGCGGGCAGACGCGGAGGCTGCTCCCTCGCCAGCGGGTCTTCGGGGGAGTGCGACGGCACTCCCCCCACCTCCTCCTCACTTCGGGGCCCGGAGATGAGGTCCCGGGCCCCCTCCTCCTCTTCACAGGGAGCGCGCCGGCGCTCCCCGTCTTTGGCTGTTTCGGCGGGGGCCAGGGTGGGCTCCTGGCACCCCGCGGGGACCTCCTCCTCTTCTTCGGGGCCTGGGTATGGGGTCCTGGGCCCCATGGGCACATTTTCGCGGGGGAGGCATGACGGCGCTCCCCCGACTTTCATCTTCGCGGGGGCGTGACGGCGCTTCCCCGCCTCCTTCCTCATACGGGGCCCGGAGTTGGGATCCCGGGCCCTTCCCCCTGTAACTCTTCATGGGGAGCGCACCAGCGCTCCCCGGCTTCATTTTCGGCGGGGGCCAGGCTGGGTTCCTGGCAACCCGCAGGGGCACATTCTTCACGGGGAGCGCGACGGTGCTCCCCGCCTTTACTTCGGTTGGGGGCAGCCCCCGGGACCTGACCCACCCCGGGGGCACATCATGGACCGGCGGTGGACCCCACGCGCTTCGTCGTCGGTCCTTCCAGAAGTCAACGGTCACCTACCTTCTGGGGGGCGTATCTCGGCCCCCAGGGGTCCGATCTTCGCGATCTTGGCCTCTTCTTGCTTCTGGTGGCGCTCCCCAGTCACTGGGAGCACTCTCCTTCGCCCTCTGGGTCTCTGAGATGGGGGATTCAGCAGGGAGCTGTCTTCACTGGCTCCCTGTGCCAGCCTTTCGCCTGGCTCTCCTCCTGGACCTCTCTTCTTCCTGCGCAGAGGCCCCTGCCTCTGCGCACTGGTCCTGGTCTGTTCTCCTGGCGCTGTTCAGGATCCTGGGACAGTCAGGGGGTTCCTCCTTCCAACTGCCCATTGCACCAGGCTCCAGCACCTTCTGCCTCAGCAGACCACACCCCAAAGATAGCTTCTCTTCCTGTGCAAATTTTTTTTAAAGAATTGGGGAGGGGGCTGGCAGGAATTCTCTGTTTGCCCTATCATACAGCGACACATCACTTCTCTGCCCCTGCTCCCTCCTTCCTGCCCAGGCCTCTGGGTTTGTTCAAAATGGCGTCATCCAGGGTCTCCTGCCACATGGTCTCTGAGAGCCCCTTCCCACAAGGGCTGCCTTCGCCGTGGTGCAGCTTGGTGCCTGGCACCCAGTGACAGCTGCTGATGGATTAGCCTGTAGTTCCACCCCTCTTCTCTCCTTGGAGGGAAGGTCTTCGTTCTGGGAAGAAAGGTCATTAATCCAGGCTGCTTGGGTCAGCCCCCAGCCAGGACCTGGTTATGAGCTGACTCAGAGAAATATAACATTTCTGGATGACCCAAAAGCAGTACAAATATGACTCTGGACTCTGCAGAATACTTCTTCTCACACCTGTTACAGTGGACTTTAGTGCGTGTCTGGAATTTGTAGGCCTTAGGAAAGTGACACTAGCCCATGGGCTCCACTTCCCCATAGGGGAATAATGAAGTGAAAAACACAGTAAAACACACTGACTTCCCCTGGCATGTTTCTTCCCAGTGTATAAAGCCTATTCCATGTCACCACCCAATTCTGCATAAGTCCTGCCACACCAATCTATCTGCACCTGCTCCTTGGCTGCGCACGCCAGGAATCTCCCCTGAGCAGCCCCTACACGTGTGCACACATGTGTCTGCACGTAACCAGCCTCGTGCCCCTTACTCCAGCTGCTGCGCAGCGGCCTAGTCAAGCTAGGGGGACACCAGTAAAATCCACATGCAGTCTCTTTCACCATGAGTTTACTGGGGGTGAGTCCCAACTTATGAGGCTCTCCCCCAGTAAAAGCTCAACAAATAGGTGCTCAAAAAGCGAAAAATCCGGGCGGCCCAGAGTGTCAGAACCACCTTCTAACACCGGTCACCCGTATGGGAAGACAACAGGGCAGATTGGGAATGGTAGTATCCACTCCATTATGCCCAACCCTCAGTAACGACCAACAGGAGAACGCACTAGAAGAAGGAAGTTTTTCTACAAAAGTAAATCAATTAAGCCTGTCGTCTCCAATAACAATTTCATCTTTTAGTAGGATTGATCATGGGTCAGGGGCTTCTGGAAAGTCCCTTGAAGATTTTCCAACTGCACCATGGAGCAAAACTTTGTTAGGCACACTGGAACAAGCAATCAGGGTACTGAACTATCAATCGGATAAAATGGAGGTCCAGATAGACCTCATAAACTTAATTGCCGGCCATATCTCAGGTATAAACACTAAAGGCCTGATTCTGATGTGGGTTGGAAAGCTTCCCGACCGAATCGGTTTGGAAATGGTTTCCGACCCACTCGGATCGGGAGAGTCCGACCGACGGAGTACGATGCATCCGGATGCTTCCAGATACGATTTGGTTGGACTCCCATTGACTTCAATGGGCGCATATGTTCCTAACCGCATCATAATTGGGCCCTGGGTCGGGAAGACACGTTCCCGATCCGATTTGGAAGGAGCAAATGCCATTAGGAGGCCTTCCTAACCGCATCAGAATCAGGCCCTCAGTCGGGAAGCTTTTCCAACCCGCATCAGAATCGGGCCCTATGATGGACCTAATTACGTCCCTACTAACACTCAGGGGAAACTTGGAGCCACATACAAGCAATGCTCAACAGTCGCTTAATTGCGGCTGTGGCATAATAATTGATAAATTGGCAAACTTGCCCGAAATATTAAAGGATATCTTAGGGGCAGTTCAATCAATAAGCAATACCAAACTAACAATGGGAACCCAAAAGGATGCTGAGAAAAAGGAGTCATCAAAAGTCAATAAATCAATAAAAAAGTCAAGCAGTAATGATAAGGAGGAAGTAGAGCAAGAGGAAACAGAGGATCAACCTGATATAAGGAATCACCAAATCGAAATAACACAGAGCACCATCAATACCTCGCCAATTGCAAACCCTACAAAAATGCAAAGAAAACGTGCCAGGAAGGCCAGGCTTAAATATAACAATCAACCAACCTTAGGTCCTGAGAAAATCTTTTCAATTTTTACAAACCAAACCACGCAAAGGGAAAAAAACAAATCATTGAAAGAGGCCACTCCGGAGGCTTCAATAACAGTCTTAGAACACTCAAATTGTATAATAGACCCCAATGGTCCTAACACAAAGCAAGAATCCTTGAACCCTCTCGTCCCCATCATCCAAGAGAAGACGAATCAGGTTCTCCGCATAGCTGCAAGCCACCTATTGGCAAAAGTAGTAGCACAAATCCCTAGACCTGAAAAGAGGTGACTAGATCAACATCAATCAATTGAGAATGGAGCAGGGGGAGAAAAAACAACACAGGTCCAAGTAAAAAATACACCCCAGGGCTACAGATGTCTAAGTCCAGATAAAGGAGAGCAAATACCCAGCCGGAATGAGGAGATCCAAAAACAGAGCGAACCAGGAAGCATGGAAGAAACACCAGGCAACAAGGTGCATGATAAAATAAATAACAAAGCTCAAAGCATCCAAAATCCAATAAATAGAAAGGGCCGAACCTGTAGGCTTTCCCCTATCGAATCATTAACTGAGTCAACAGGGACACCATCACCTAAAAAATCTGGAAAATTAGAGCAAAAAATAAAGGAAGCAGGCATCTCGGCCATATCACAGGAAAAGGTCATCGAAGAACTAACGGGTCAAGAATCCCATGCCGACCATGATATATCAGCTGTTCGAAACCCTATAGTAGGAAAAAACGAAATTTTTAAAACAGCCACTAGCTCTCAAAACCACACCACGGAGACCACATCAAAACTGACATTTGTGCCAGAATACTCCACCAAAGGAAGGCAAGACATATTGAATCGAGGGAATTTGCTAAGGCTGTTCAAAGAAATCCCAGAACTAAAGGGAATATCCTCACAAGATCTACTAGCCGTGGAATTTCAACAAATAACATCAACCCCAGATATTGAAGAATCCTTGACAACTTGGTCCACAAAGGAACTAGTGGACAAGATATACGCAATGAGATCAATGTTCGAATCTTTGGGAATCACGCTGAGGCCACATAAACGTCCAAGGTACCCTTACCCCCTCCTAAAAAACCCCACAAATCTCAAAGCGGAAGACACATCTGGGAAAAGCCAAAAAACATGTGTACGCGGCGCCTGAACTACCACGCCTCCAAAGCCCTACAACTTAAACGTGGTCAATGTAACAGCGAGTCCATTAAATTTGGAATGCCAAACACTTGACAGCATGGACTGGTCTTGGGTGCCAAAGGCACTAAGTAACAAGCGTACCTAACGAACAGTTTAAGTCTAGCTTGGAAGACAAAAGGTGGGGTCAGTTAGATCGGACCAACGGGCAGGAATTAAAGGAAGGCCCAAGGCATGACCATGACCCGGGGAGGCAAGCCAGGACATGATCAAGATCTGTTCATTGAATGTCCACGGCTTTAAAGACATTGGTCATGACCATGAAACTCTATCTTTTTTACAGCAACAAGACCTAATCCTGCTCCAGGAAACGTGGAACATGAACCCAGTTTCAATTGCAGGCTACATAGAACATCATATCCTTGCAGAAAGATTTTCAATCTTTGGTCACCCGAGAGGAGGTCTATCAATATAAGCAGCTCAAAAACACGGTTGGCTAACAGAAGAACTAGATGCTGGGGCTAACTGGTTGCAAGTGATAAAACTTACCGGCAAGCTTCATTTTAACAAATCAAGTTGGCAACTAATATTAGTCAGCGTCTATATCCACCCTGAGAAAAAGAATCAGAAGGAAAAAATCGCAATATTAATTAACCTGATCAATGCATTGCAAAGATCACATGAGCGATGCCCTCTGTCCATCTCAGGAGATTTCAACAGTAATCTTATAAATAACAAACAGAATAAAAGAAAGAGGCAGGATGACTGGGGAATCCTAACAATAACGCGTGAGTCGGAAAGCCACGGTCTGACAATCTTGAACGGTAATACAAATGGAGATATACCAGCGGCCATAACATATTTGAGTGGAAAATGTCGATCAACAATAGACTTCACCATTACCAGCAGTAATCTAGTCCCATGTATTGACTCATTCCAAGTCAGCCCACGCATAGAAAGCGATCACTTTCCGCATTTTACGAAAATCAACATCACTCTCGCACAGGTCCAAAAAATAAATTCTCTTGTACGACATGCAGAAAAGTTTAACCTGCGGAAATTAAAATGGCGAGGAGTGGACATGAAGACCACATTGGACACAATCAAGGAACACTTGAGTCAAATTGGTCCGCCGACAGAAGAGGAGCGAGTAAAAAGCTGGGAACAGTTGGGCCTCGTACTCATCCGAAAATTTCCAGCCATCCACGGAAGTCAAAAAAGAACAGACGCTAGGAGGGAACCATGGTTCAATATCGAATTGCGAGACCAAAAGAGAAGGATCGCAAGAGAGGTGCGATTACAAGCTGTGGCGGCAAGAATGGGTAGGAAGACAGATAATGGTAAACTGAAGGAAACACGGAATAACTATAAGAAGATGCTGAGGGATGCGAAAGTAGCGTATAAAGAAACAATCTGGACAAAACTATTGTGTGCAAGTAAATTGCCAAATAGTAGGGACTTTTGGGGCATTATAAATAATCTGACAAAGCGCTCAAGACTGCAACAAGAAGCAGGAATCGGAGAAGAAATCTGGATTCAACATGTGCAAAACATGTACAGCAGCGCGAAGCATGAAAAGCGAGCTACGGCGACAAGGGTCTTAGAATCATCTCGAGAGCAACATCGTGATGTAGAAAAAAAATAACCACGCAGGCCCAGGCAGAATGTAAAGAACTAGGACAAGAGATGAGTAGCAACGAATCAAACAACTTGATCGATACCAAACAATTAAGAGGAATAATACAACAATTAAAGACTGAGGGGGCTGCAGGTCCAAACGGGCTTCCCAACGCGCTTTTTAAAAACGATCCAGATTTCTGGGCAGACTATCTTACGCATCTTTTCAATCAGATTTATAGTCAGAACAACGTCCCCAAATCCTGGAAAGGGAATATAATTCATCCAATATTTAAACAAGGAGATCATTGTAAGCCTGGAAACTACAGATTGATATCTTTAATCGATGTAGAGGCCAAGCTCTACGCATCTTGTCTCCTAGTTCATCTTCAAGATTGGATGGATGAAAAGAACATAATCCCCAAGTTTCAAACGGGTTTTAGGCCAGGGATGGGCACCACAACAAATCTGGCTATCTTGTCACTTTTAACTGAAAAAGCGGTAAAAAAGAAAACTCGGTTGTACGCATGTTTCGTCGACTTGAAATCAGCGTTCGACAGAGTGAGTAGAAACCGTCTCTGGGAAAAACTAAAAGCATGGGGATTACCAAGTAAATTACTGGATGCAATAATTGCCTTTTATAGCGAAACCTGGGCAAGAGTGAAATTAGGCAATGGGTGTAGTGCAACCGCCAGTATTCACACGCAGCAAGGCCTAAAACAAGGCTGCGTCCTGGCGCCGAGCCTATTTAACTTGTTTCTCTCAGACATCAGTAAATACATGCAAGCAGCCGATTGTCATCCGCCAAACTTGGCCAAAGAGCCAATTGCATTTTTGCAGTATGCAGATGACATTGTGGTGTTGAGCCAAAGCCCCATTGGATTACAAAGAACGATAAACAACCTAATAACCTATTTGGACCAGGAAAACTTGGAACTAAACAAAGAGAAAACCAAAGTTGTACGCCTAGTGGACACTAAAAAAACAAAGTTCAAATGGCTTGTAAAAGGGGCGACTGTAGAGGAGCAAGCGTCCTACAAATACCTGGGCATAAAAGTAGGGCGGGGTTCAACACATAAGGAAAACAAAATGGCCCTAAAAGCAAAAGCGCAATCGTTAATCTTTGCATATAGATTACTGTACAAAAAACTAGGCTGCCCGAACCATAACCAACTCTTAAAAGTGATGGCAGCTCAAATCCTTGCCACACTGTCATACGGTCTAGTCACTTGGTGCGGCAAGGAGGCTGAACTGTTAAACGAACTTCAGACGGAGGTTTATAAGACTGTTTTCAATCTACCAAAGTCTGCCTCCCCAGCTCAGGTTCGGCTGGAATTCGGCCTCCAAAATCAGAAATTCCGGGGCATGAGCGGCTTCGTGAAGCTATGTCACAAATTCCGCTCCTCCGAACTTGGCACATTGAATAGTCTATGCTGGGAAGAAATTAAACACCAGATGGATCAAGAAACACCAAATTCATGGGGAGGTCATTTGAGAAAATCACTGGCTGAGCTTGAAATACAAATAGCATGGGACAACACGGCAGACCGAGCAAACCTCAGTAAATCCGTTAATGATGCAGCAAAGAAGAAATCTTTTCTGGAAGACAAAAAAGCAATTTCCAAACGTCGGCATGGGTGGACCGTGATTAACTCTTATACATCTTTAAAGGCTCAAGCTTATTTAGTAGCCCACTTTAGCATAGAGTTAAAAAAGAGCTTTACAGATTATCGGATGGGCATGCACGATTCAAAAGACCTACAGCCATCTTGGAAAAACAACCAACAAGCAGCGCATTGTCGATTATGTGGCTTTTTTAATGAAACATTAACTCACCTGTTATGTGCATGTCCAGCAGTCAATGACCTGAGGAGACAGTATTTAAAACCCATTTTTAATGAATTGAACATTCGCACGTGCAGGCAAGCCGTGATTTGCTGGATGGAAGGATCCTCTATAATCTTGTCGTGCCGGGGAGTAAAATATCTGGCAGAAGTAAGGAAACTTTTACGACAAGTTAATCTGGAGGAAAATAAAAAAAGCATGAACAATGCCGGCATGGGTTTAGTTCATTCATCCATGTAACAAACGGACTAAATGCGAAATTTATCAAGGGACAAATTGATTAGTAGGATTTCTGAAGATTGTTTTTTAAATTTTAATGTAAAACTTTGCACTTTTCTCCAGGCACCTACTACTTTAACAGGGCTAGTAAATTGATAAACTAATTAGCTTGTTTTTCCTTAAAACAGTGAATGCAGAAGGTTTGAAGCAAGATTATGGTATTTTGTTAAGCAGAAGATTTATTCAGGAAATGTATTTATTATGCAAATTATAACATTACATGCCGGTGGCTTAGCACTTGCACTTTAGTTAATAACTCGGGGTATCATCAATGTCGTTTGGATCTTAAAAACTGCATATTCCCTTGCTATAGGGTGGTGACATTGTTGGATGCTTTTATCATTTGTGTATGTAAAGATATATATATTTTTTATATTTTGAAATTTGTAACGATTTTAAGTAATCACATACAATAAACTATGATTGATTGAATGACTAATGGAGCTTTTTCAAATCGTGCGGGCAAGAAACATTGATCAAAACAAAATATGTTTTGTAGTTATGGGGTCCTCAAGATGCACTTCTAGTGGGCTACAAAGTAGGAAGCCCGCAGAGAAGGAAATGGTCCCTCTATGCGGGTCACCCCCAAACCTTTTGCCTTCTTCCTCCCCTTTTTTCTGACCTCTTTTTTTCTGGTATTAAGATTCTTCTCACTTTACCACTGCTCACCAGTGCTAAAGTGCTTGTGCTCTCTCCCCTAAACATGGTAATATTGGTTCATCCCCAATTGGCATATTTAAATTACTTATAAATCCCAAGTAAAGGGCACTACATGTGCCTAGAGCCTGTAAATTAAATGCTTCTAGTGGGCCTGCAGCACTGCTTGTGACACCCACTTTAGTAGCGCTTTAATCATGTCTCGGGTGAGTCTAACCTTCCAAGTGGTGCCACCCCAGTCATGGATCCTTGGAAGTGGGCCTAAGGTGCTTACCAGCAGAACCTACTCCTCTTCTCTGCTGAGCGATGCATCCCCGAGCAGAACTGACACATCACTGCTGCTGCATGGATTGATCCCATCGCAAAAGACTCACATTGCCCCTGGCTCTGGCATCTTGGGTCCAACGTATTGGCTTCAGAACTGCCGCTGCACAATGCTTTACCCTGAGCAGGCTCCTCCCTTCTCTAGTTGATGGCAGCCTCGAAGACGATGACATAATTCCACATACCAGACTTCACATCGCAAGCCACGTCAACAGTATTCTACATGCTAATGCAGCAGGACTTCACACCGCAGCCTCGTTGCATCTCGGAACTGACGCATTGCCTCTGCTGCACAACGCATCTTCGAAGCGGGCCCACAAAATGCTCCTCAAACCAGATTTAAGGTACTTAGGGGCCTATTACGATGGCGGTCGGGAAATCTCCCCGATCGCCATGGTAGCAGGAAAAGACCGCCCGCATGTACCGCGACATCACCGCCGGTCGTATTAGGATGACCCGCTGTCGAAATCCTACCACGGCGGTCTGATCGCGGGCATTAACATTGCGGCGGTTGCTGCTGCCCGCAGCGCCGCCGCGATGCCGAAATGAGCATGTCCTGCATTTCCCTGCACTGCGTGGCAGGCACTGCACAGTGCCTGCCACCTGGTACAGGGCAATGTAGGGGTGGACCATGGGTACCCCCCCAGTGCACCCACACCCCCCTAACACATTGGGGGCCCGCAACGGACCCCCGGAAGACAATCTCCGCATGTCTTTCAATGGCGGTCTGATTGCTGAGGAAAGGCTGGCTACCGCCGGCATCATAATCCTGTCGGTGGAACCTGCTCTGCACCGCCACCATTATCCCGGTCCTGCTCCGTCCGCCAGGCAGGAGTGCAGATGGCAACCGGCGGTAAAGCGGCGGTCAGAATTTCACACCGCCGCGGTCACCACCGCCATCCTAATTTGACCAGCGGTTTTCTTGGTTGCGATGGCGGGTGGATGTCCACCGCCGGTACGGCGGGCGCCACCGCCGTCCCGGCGGTAGACATCCGACCGCCATCGTAATAGACCCCTTAGTTCAGAGTGTCAGAGTGTCTTACTGGGTCCCTGTAGCCGGCCCGTATTCCATCGCGGCTGGCCTGAACTAGTGACTTTGTCCTGGTCGGTGCAACCAGATGTCTCCAATAGCGCCTTTTTCTTCTTGGCATTATTTTTACTTTAAAATTTTGAAATTCAATCTCTTCAGTTCTACTAATTTTATCATTTTGGTCTTGTTTTATTTATTAAAATAATAGTTATTTTTCCAACTTGAGGTGGAATCTTTTTGTTTGGTGTTTTCACTGATTCACTGTTTGAAGTGTTGCACAAATACTTTACACACAGCCTCTAAAGTTAAGCCTGACTGCTCTCTGCCAAGCTACCAGAAGGTGAGCACAGGTTAATTTAGGGTTTGCCTGCCTCCTACCCTGGCTACGATTGTGGTTGCTGTTTGACCAGAGCTGATAACCCATTCTACCAACAACCCAATTTCTAACAGACCCTAACTTACAGTGCCAACATGTGGATGAGAGTTGATTGAGGTGTAATCTAAAATGTAGAGTTTTCATATCATGTATGAGCGCCCGTAGAGTGTGCTTCAACCTTGTCACAACAACATGTAAATGTGCCCCTAGATAAAGAGGTAAAAAGATGAGTGTGAGTGTGATACAAGGATGAATCCAAGGAACTCCAGACGTAGTCATGAGGTATTACATAAGTAAGAGGTTTATTAGCTTAGATGGAGGATGGTAGTTATAAGATGGTAGTTCATCAGTTAAGTAGTTCAGGCCCCACCAGGAGCAGCATCCTTGCTGCTCATCCCACACTCTCCAACTGTCTCTCTATCCACACAACCAGGCACTCCAACATTCCACTCTCTTGATCCAGCGCGGCTAATATAAATTTCTCCTTAGCACACGAATCCAGGTAAAACATTTATGCAACCTATTGTCTATTAAACCTTATGTCGGTGGGGCCCATGACACCGCATATCATACATTCATTCATTCACTGGATTTCACACCAAGGAGAAATGTGCTGCTGGACGAACGGGATACCTTGTTAAATTTGACAGAATAATACCTCAGACATTATATACATAACCTTTGATCCTGTCACTTCTAAACATCAAGGTACTCCGCTCTTTGGTCGATGGACCAACTAGTAGAATAAGTTGATGGTGATTAAGACCAGCTCAATCACAATTAAAACCTTTTAACATTTATAACTCATATTTGAACTAAAGAACCACAGACTCATTTTAAGTTAGTATGTAATTTTATCTAAATTCTCAATTGCATGGATAAAATTCTTTGTTTATTAATCACATTTAATATATCAATAACATTTTTAAAAAAAGTTTTAATGAAGAAATAGAAAATTATGCATTACCCATAGTTTTAGGATGCGGACAGGAATGGTTCACCAAAAAGAAGATAAACCGCAGATCACAGAATAGAACTCCCAAACTGACTGACTGTCCCGCTAACCTCCTCAGACGTACCTCCCAGGCAGAATTCCCGCAACGATCTCGTTCCTTCCCCAGTCAAGGTCAAAAGTCCAAAAATGACAGAGTCTCTTCGCAGTATTGAGGTGGAAAAATGAAAAATAAAGAGGCGGTATGGCAGGAAAACACCAATAGCAGCAGTAGCATCAATAGCAGCGACCACAGCAGCAGCCCACCCCACATAAGAGTAGACCCTCTTATACCCTATTTTCTAGCTTACTACACAAAAAGTTGCAATCCTTAGGGGCAAGAATCACGCTAATTGGTCCATTTGAGGGGTGGTGATGGTCACCTCATCGCCCTCCTTGTTCAAACTGG
Source organism: Calotriton arnoldi (assembly GCA_963921515.1). Lineage (NCBI taxonomy): Eukaryota > Metazoa > Chordata > Amphibia > Caudata > Salamandridae > Calotriton > Calotriton arnoldi. Next base: position 318,583 of record CAWUFW010002849.1, read on the forward strand.
TTTAGGGACAGTAAAACATACAATGAGTCTCATGACTCCGGGGTTAAAAGCAGTCCAACTTGTCCATTCATTTTGTTGCGATCTTGATGGTCACAATTTAGTTAGTCCATTGTTGCTCAGTACTTTCTCATCCATTCCCACGAATACATGCTGAATCTTTTTTGGCACCCTCTTTATTGTAGGTCAGTTCGACCTTGACATCTCTCACTCCGGGCACAGGCCGCATCCACGTGACTTGATTTCTTTATTTCTTCTGCGCAGAGGCCATCTTTGGCTTTTCACGTGACCTCATCCGTTTCAGCAGCCATTTTCGCAGCATGGCCTAACAGGCCCGAACGAACTATCATAAGAACAAACACAACCACAATTAAAACAAAGAAAATAAGCCTTTCTGTTTACCACCCGCCATTCTAAAGACCTGTGTTAGGTGTTACCTAGCAGAAGCGACATTTAAAGCCATTTTACTTACCATCTGCATTCTTTGCCACAATACAAATCTACTACGTAGCATAAATCATGCAATTTTACTCTAATTAGTACGCAAATCACAATACTAAGGTTAATTAACTTCACAATTGTAAATAGATTAGATTTTGCACAAATCTGCATGTTACCTATATATATAGTGTTTACTAAAAAGGTGCATTTGTTGGTTAATACATGCTTCTTCAAACAGTTAGTATTATTAATTTATTAAGAGTTCGTTAATTTCCAAGGGGGTACAAAATTATTTTATTTACCCTGCTCCATCAATTCCCCCCTTTGGTGATTTTTAACATCACCACAAAAACCTATCCTACAACTTATCAGATAAATGTTTCTTGTCCACTTGCTTTTTTGTTAGTTCATAGAACTGTGTTTTTCTCATCTTGTCTTTTAGACCGTTTGTACATGTTCTCTTTTAACTCTTCTAATTCTATCTCTCCCAACTCCCGTTCTCTTTCTTTATTTTTCTCATTTTCTCTTTTTACTCTATTTTGTCTTTTTCTTCTTTTAATACACACATATGCTAATCTCACTAATAAAATTACCATTATTATCACTGTGACTGGTATTAGTATCTTCCCAATAAGAGAACTACCTATTTCTGTGAACCATTTCTTCATTGAGGAAAAACTCTTACCAAGTCTCTCCCAAACACCTTCAACCTCCAGTGGGGCAATTTCTTTGTGCAAATCAGTAATGTTCTTTATATACTTCTGTATATTCTCACTTTTGTCTGGAATGTAAGTGCAACAATGGTGGACTTTCAGCATTCCACAGACTCCACCCTCTTTTGCCAAAAGAATGTCAAGGGCAAGTCGATTTTGCATTACCATAGCTCTCATGGCAACCATTTTGGTATTTACCATCAAGAACCCTCCAGCAGTATTCGTTGATAAATGATCTACTACTGTAGACAATTTCCGAATCTTGTATGCATTCAAAGATATACCCACTGCTGGTATCAATGCTCCAAAAATATCACCTACTATTTCTGAGTAGCTTTCCCTCCTCCTACGTGTTAATGTTTTACCTATCTCATGAATTCCTTTTGTTCCTCTCTCTACATGAAAAATCTTTGGAAAGACCAGGCCTAGATAACATGTTCCATACCAATGGTCCGGCAACCTATAATAAGCTCTATTTCCGCAAATCTAATAGATCCCTGGAAATACTGGATCTTTTCCTCCTTTAAATCCCCATCCCCCTAGAATTTTGTATGTATCTCGGCACTCACTAGAACCCACGAAATAGTTATCATACATAGTGTTACTTCTACTAATACACAATTTTCCCTGTTGGGGCCAATCCAGAACCATAGCTGCATTTGTTTCTCCTTTGTCGTAATTTCTCTCTTCAAACGCCCAAGGTGGGGTTTTTGTCTTTTCTTCTGCTACCTTTCTTTGAAACTTAACTCTTCTGTCCTCTACCATGTCCAAGAAAACCTTCTCTTCTTTCTTTAACTCACAAGTAAGATTGTGTCTAAATATATACTCTAACGTTAATTCTTTATTTTCTAAGAAAAACTCTCCAAAAACTTTTGCAACTTTTACCTTATTTAATTCAGGGATTACGGGAACTTTAGCAAAAACAGTGTCTATATCAGTGTAATAATATTCTAATCTACCTGTTTTATAAAATAAGCTAGCTAAAACGCTACAAGTTATCCCATACGTCAAAGGAAGGTGATGATATGTCACACCTTCTGTGACAGACGCAGGTAACTGCATACAGACATAGCAATCTCTCACATCCATTGTCTCCACATATTCGTATAACAGTTTCGTGAAGACATTCTTGGAGAAATCAGTTATGGACTTATCCCTATGTAAATCAGTACTATCTACTAATGCTGCAGTGTTCTTTATGTTAGCTTCCTTGTCATTATTTGTGTCATTCACTATTACAGATGTATTTTCTACAACTAACCTAAGTGGAATTATTATTGCTAAAATAAACCAGATAAGCATTAGCAATCCTGTACAATAGAAACACATTCTACACCATCTACGTAAAAACTCACATCTAGATCTTCTATTCTCAGTGTCTACCATGTTGTAATACTATTTAGCTATATAAATGTTTGTAGAGAAAATGTGTTTCCACACCTCAGAATGACTTTCCAGCCACTCTACCCTTTAATTAGTCTCTTTTGGTGCTCTCTTCAGCTCTTTTCAGAACTTTTTCTCGTCTTTTTCAGTTTTGGTGTCCAGTCCGGTTTTCTTTCTTTGTCTTTCAGGTTTGGTGCAATTCACTCTCACCCAGTTGTTCACAGTCTTCGTCTGGGATTTCGTGACTGCTATCCACTTCTTTAATGTCGGTCAAAGCTATGTATAGCCGTTCAGGTGACTTATATTTCAAGTTAGGTCTCTTCACTCTTTTTGGTCTCTGTAACTGTCTTTCACTTTGTTTTCCTTGTCCTTTCTGACTTATTATTTCATTTACTTGTTCCGCATTATCTTTGTTCAAATGTATTATCTTATATCTCAGTCTTTTAATTTCGTTGGGCCAATTGTCTCCTTTTCTTGGCCTTTTCAGTTCGTTTTCTTTTTCTTCTCGTTCTGTTCTCCAAGTTCTCTTTCTTGGTCCTATTCTTTGCTTTCTTTCTTCTTCACTTTCTTCTGATTATGTCTCAGACCTCACTTCACCTCCTCTAACTTTGAACTTTATGATCTCGGTTTCTTTGTCTGAATCCGAATCTTCTTCTGACTCTTCTGTTTGGAAACTTGATTCTAACCCTCCATGTTTGTCTTCCGCATTTTTCCCAATCTTTCTGTCTGAATCTAAATTTCCCTGTGTTTCTTCTGTTTGTAGTTCTGACCCTACTACTCCTCGGTTTTCTTCCGCACTTTCCTCTATCTCTCTATCTGAATCTAAGTTTTCTTCAGTTACCTCAACTATCTCTGGAGGAATTTTCCCATAACTTGTACTTGGCTGTTCACTGTCGCTGTCTCTTGGTTCGGTTTCTCCTGTTATAATATCAGTTCTTCTGTTTCCTGATTTTCTCTTTTGCCTTTCACCAGATTCAGGTTGGTCTGTTTCAGATGCCGAACTGGTATCCGATATTTCCAGATGTCGACTTACAGGTCGAGCTTCAAGATCTGGAACTCTGATCGTTTCAGTTTCTTCTTCAGTTGTCAAACTGGTACCTGATTCTTCCAGATGTCGACTTACAGGTCGAGCTTCAAGATCTGGAACTCTGTTTGTTTCAGCTTCTGCTTCAGATGCTGAGCTGGTATCTGATATTTCCAGATGTCGACTTACAGGTCGAGCTTCAGGATCTGGAACTCTGATGGTATGACTGGCATGAACCCAATTTTTCACACCTGCACACTTTACAGCAGTTGTTGTCACCAGGATCACTTGACGTGGCTTATCCCAGCGAGGAACCAAGCAGTTTCTTCTTCTGTGGACTTTAATGCGGACCCAGTCTCCTGGACTCAAATCATGAGCTGGTTTTCTTTCAAGAGTGGTCGCATCCGGTCCAACCTGATGAAACACAGAATGCACCACATCAGCCAATCCTTTGCAATAGTCCAATACGAGATCATCAGTTATAGTCAGCAGTTTGTTGACAGGTACATGTGCTTGTCTCATTGCTCGTCCCATGATTATTTCATGAGGACTCAGACCTGTTTTTCTGTCAGGTATGCTTCTGATGCTCATCAGCACCAATGGCAGGGCATCGGGCCATTTGAGTCCTGTGGCTTGACACATTTTCCCTAACCTATTCTTTATTGTTCCATTTACTTGCTCTACCACTCCAGAAGCCTCTGGTCTGTAGGCACAGTGCAATTTTTGTTGAATGTCAAGTGCTTCACATATCAATTGGATTATTTCATTCTGGAAATGTGTTCCTCTATCTGTTTCGATCGTTACTGGAAAGCCATATCTAGGAATGAATTCTCTCAGTAGGAGCTTAGCCACAGTAACTCCATCATTCCTTCTTGTCGGATAGGCTTCCACCCAACGAGAAAACAAACAAACAACCACAAGGACATATCTCAATGTATTGCTTGGGGGCATTTCAATAAAATCTAGTTGCATTCTGGTAAAAGGACCTCCTGACCGTCCTATTGTTCCCAAACTCACTACAGTTTTCCTTCCAGGATTTATTTGTTGGCATGTAAGACATCTTTGACAAAGGCTTTCAGCTATAGCCCTAAATTTCGGGTTGTACCAGGTCTGTCTGAAAAGTCTGATCATGGCATCCCTACCAATGTGTGCTTGTCCATGGTACATCCGTGCCATATTAGAGATCATGCTATCAGGCATAACTGGTCTTTCATCTCTATAAACCCAGACTTCATCTTCCTCTCTTTGTCTGCAGCCTGCTTTTATCCAACCATCTTTCTCCTCTTCATCTGCCTCTTCCTGCAATTGCCTTACCTCATCCCAGGTTTCAACTGTGTTAGTAAACAGCAAGGGACATGAAACATTCTCTTTTTCTCTTCTCCTATTCAGTGAGACCACATTTCTGGAACAATATTGAGCTATTTCATCTGCGAATTTGTTTCCCACTGTAATATAATCAGTTCCATTTTTGTGTGCAGCGCATTTTACCACTGCAATCTGTTTAGGTAGCTGTATCGCCTCAAGCAATTTCTTCACAAACTCACCATTCCTAATAGGAGTTCCTGCAGAAGTCAGGAAACCCCTCTGGGACCAGATCTGTCCGAAATCGTGGACCACTCCGAAGCCATACTGGCTATCCGTGATCACCGTAATTCTTCCCCAGTTTGCATGCTCGAATCAAAGCAACCAGCTCAGCCACTTGGGCTGAACGTATTTCTCTCAAACAGGATGCTTCCATTATGGTTGCCACCGTACACACAGCATACACAGCAATTAAAACTCCTTCACTTGTTCTCAGGCATGACCCGTCCACAAACATCACATAATCTGATTCTTTTAAGGGTTCATCTCTAATATCTGGGCGAGGCTTTGTGCAAAATTCAAGCACATCCAAACACTTATGATCAACATCATCTTTGACTTCTACGTTTACTTCATCTGGCAATGAAGTTGAGGGATTCACACTCGTGCATCTTACAATGGTTACATTGTCTGCACCCAAAATCACTTTTTCATACCTAGTCAGCCGACTATGTGTCATGAATTGGGTTTTGGTTCGGGTCAGAAGGATTTCAACAGAGTGTGGGACATATACTCTCAGAGGATACCCCATCACAATGCCTTCGCTCTGTTCCAGACTCACACAAGTAGCAGCTACTGCTTTCAGACATCCAGGCAACGCTTTTGCTACCGGGTCTAAGACAGCTGAAAAATAAGCGATTGGTCTTTTCATTTTTCCATGCCTTTGCACTAACACTGAAAGTGCACATCCATCTCTCTCACTACAATACAGCTCAAATTCTTTTTCATAATCAGGCATCCCCAATGCTGGTGCCTCACACAAACTTGTTTTCAGTTCCTTGAAAGCCTTCATTTCCTCCTCATCCAACTCAATCGGATCTTTGACATCCCTCTTTGTCAATCGCTGTAAAGGTTTTGCAATTAATGAAAATCCACTTATCCACTGTCGACAATAACCAACCATTCCAAGAAACATTCTCACCTCTCTCTGTGTCATCGGGGCTCTCATTCCTTGGATAATCCTTATTCTTTCTGTCGTCACCTTTCGCATCCCTTTCTCAATCTTATGACCTAGATACTGTACCTCCTGTTGACAAAATTGCAGTTTTGACGGAGACACCTTGTGTCCTCCTTCTGCCAAATGATTTAATAAAGCAATTGTGTCCGTAACACATGCTTCTTTGGTCCTTGATGCCACCAATAGGTCATCAATATACTGGACCATCACAGATTTTTCAGGCATTTTTAAATCTTCCAATGATTTCTTTAGGATCTGATTAAAGATTGAGGGGCTTTCAGTATACCCTTGAGGAATTCGGCACCATGCCAAAATACGCTCTCCGAACCGGAACGCAAATAATGGCTGGCTGTCAGGGTGCAATGGAATAGAAAAGAATGCATGGCACAAATCAATAACTGTGTACCATTCTGCATCATGTGGAATCTGATACAGTATTACAGCGGGGTTTGGCACAATTGGGCAACAAGGAATAACAATCTTATTTACCTTTCTCAAGTCTTGCACTATCCTATATGTTCCATTCGGCTTTTTCAATCCCATTATAGGAGAATTACATGGGCTACTCATTATTTCTCTCAAAATTCCTTGTTCAATCATCTTATTAACTACAGGTGTTATTCCTTCAATAATTTCTGGCGTTAATTTGTACTGTGGAGTATTTGGGTAATTTGTTCCTTCCCTTACAGTAATTTTTACAGGGTCAACTCCTCTCATTAGTCCAATGTCTTCGCCTGTGAAATCCCATACATCAGATCTGACTATTCCTTTCAATTCAATCGGGATTTTCTCTGCATCAAACACAGGAAACATGTCATTCACTCCTGGTTCTAGTTCTGCCATTGTCATTTTATACAGGACATCCTCATCTGGTGTCTGGAAAGCAATACCATCTGGGGTACAATAGATGGTGCAATTCATTTTACAAAGTAGATCGCGTCCTAACAAATTTACAGGACTGCAATCACATACCACAAAACGATGCATCTCTTTGAATGGTCCAACTTTCACCTCTACTGGTTTGGTAAGAGGCGTTTTAATCTGCCTGTTTGAAACACCTACAACTTGGATATATTCTCCTGAGAAAGGAAGGTTTGGAATTTCCACTGATCTAACAGTAGAACGGGTAGCTCCAGTGTCCACAAGGAATGTAACATTTACACCATTCACTTTTCCATCCACAAATGGACCTGACTGATCTACCTCTAGAGTTGCGCCAAGCACGCACTCTTCTTCCTCTCCTAGGCACCGTCATAAACTTTCATCCGATTCATTTCCATCCTGCCGTAACCAATACTGCGACACTGCAGCTGCGCGCGGCAATTTTGTTACCTGCTCTCCTCCATAGAATCCTGCCTCTGTACTGTATCTCTGGGGGTTTACACTCTTTGGAAGAGGTGGTTGCGGCACCTGACACTGTTGAGTAACTACCTGCGGCTGTTGCAGCTGCTGGTAACTCACCTCACTCTGCACCTGTGGATTTAATGGTTGATTTTCTGTATTAGCTTTTGGAGGAAATTTACACTCGTTTCTCCAATGTCCTAATTTTCCGCAATTGTGACAGGGCCATTTCTTTTTGGCCTCTTCTATACTCATTTGACCTTTTCCTTTACCTATATTCGGTTTGAATTTAGTTTGTCCTGCATCACTAGACTGATTATTCATCTGAGCTTCTTGTTTTTCTGCAACCTTTACTTGTGCCCACATCGCCTTTTCTTTTAGTTTACGCTGTCTACACTCAATATCGTCACTACAATATTTTGCATACCTTAATACTTCATCTACAGTGCTATTCTGCCAACACAACATATGCTGCTTAATCATTTCACTTATTTCAGGTTTTAAGCCATATACAAATCTATACACAAAATGACTCATGTCCTTTTCACTCAAATTCTCATAACCACTATACTGTTTAAAGACCAAAAGCAGTCTCTCATAGTAGGCATGTACAGATTCCTTACTTTCCTGAGTTGTTCTATCAATCTTTACCCAATCTGTCTCTTTTGGTGGGATTTTATTTTTCAAAAACGTGATGGCTTGTTCATACTTTCTCATTACTTCTGGACCTGGGGCTCCAGTTTTTGCATCTCTAGGATATTCTTCCTTCGGCCAGTCAATTGTAATCTTACATTCTGTCCATAAATCTGCTGGTACTACAATTTCAAACAATCCATCCAAATCTTCCCACAACACCTTTGAAACCTTTACAAATCTTTCTACCTGTCTATACCATTCTACGGGTTTCTCTCTCAATCTTGGAAAGTCATTTGTAAATGACAATATATCTTGTCTGGACCATGGGACATGTACATAGCTTCCTCCTGGAGTTTCCCTCATTGGATATTCCATTACTATTGGTTCTTTCTCCTTTACCGGAAAAGCCAATGAAGCTTTATCGGTCGTTCCCTCCTTTCTTCTTATCCACCTGCTTCTCCATCTGTCCACATCTCCCCATTTTCTCAATAACACAATCAGTTCCTTTATCTGTGTTAATCGTCCTGAAGTGTTCAGATTTTCTATATCCTTTTCACTAAAGTCTACCCTGTACGGTTTCTGCAATCCTCTGATTTTTCCAAACTCTACTCCTAGTTCATTCGCTGTTTCTTCCAATTTTTCATGCAAGTTCCTAGCTCTCCAAGTAACACTTTTACACATGAACATGAGCTCATCATCTTGGTAGGACTTTAATCGATCTGTACCAATAGTCCCTAAAATCAACTCTTCCATATCTATTTTTAATCTGATTACATCCAAAGGTTGTGGTTCAGCATCTTTCTTCTGTAAATTCCTCATCCACTCATTTAATTCTTCTGGAGTCGGACCCACAGGGGTATTATTTATCTCTGCCCAATTTGCACTTCTCTCTGGGGTCTCAGTTGCTGACTCGGTTCCCATAGGAATCCTATTTATCTGACTCTCATTAATCGTCAAATTTGTAGGTGGACTCGACCTACATGAACCAACTGAATCTCTTGTCTCTCTAGTTTCTGGAATTATCCCTTCTCTCACTCTTTGCATACTCGAGTTCAATGGAATTGTCAGGGAATGCTCATCTATTCTTTGATTTTCAAATACCGGAATTACTGGCCCTATCGTCACTGACACAGTCACAGCTTCCATGTTCTTTGTTAGTTCTCTTATCTTTTCAGTCAATTCTCTTGTGGTTCTGGCTAACTCAGCTGTATTACCATTATCGGGCTTCACATTCTGTGGAGTTTCTAATTTTTCATAGGACCTATTTATTTCATAATTTCGTTCAGGGCTTTGATTTCTTACAGTTTCCATTGGTGGTGCATTTGGAGTCACCACCGCAGAATTCTGTTGATATGGAGGGGGTTTTCTATTTAAAATGTCCTCCAGCAACTCATCCTCTGTGTCGCTGCTCCATACCCATATCTCTCTGTTACTGCATGCTTCTTTTTCTCCGTACACTTTCTCCCTGTAACTTCTTCAACTGTTCTGACAGGAAACAAACCATCCGTCATATTAGCATACCTCCATCGTCTCATCCTGTCTTCATGATTCACTCCCCATACTCTTCCATGGACTAAACTATAATTCTTTGCACCTCTGTGTCTTTCTCTTTCATACATCTCATCTTCCCATTCACCTAACGCTTCGAACTGTGTTGGTCTAGGTCTCGGTTCAAGTTTCATCATCTTTTCTCTCAAATTTCGAAGTACAGCTGTGCTAAATGAACCATTTTCTGGAAATGCCAATACTCCATCGCTTTGGGTATATTTTGCCCAATTTTCCAACCAAATACAAGTATGATAGCCATATTTCAACATCATATGAGAGGCTGGCGTTTTCGGCGGAGGAAGTACTTCTCCTTCCCTAGTCACAACCTTCTTGTCTTTCTTGAAAAAGTTTTTAATCTTCGCAAACCATGACGGTTTCTCTCTACCATACTCATAATAAGCCATGTTACTCTGTTCTTTTTCTCAAAACAAACACACGAAAATTCTTCACCACTCTGCCCTTTCTACTGCTCAGCTATTCGGACCTATCCCAGCGCGTCTCACACCAACGCACCAATCCGACAGCTTTACGTCACTTTCACACTAACCAGTCTCAGCGCGTCTTCACACTAATGCACCAATCAAGAAGCTCTTCACCCCCCCACAACTGGCCAATACCAGCGCGGTCTCTGTTGACGTCAGTTCTACTCCTGTCTTTACTGACCCCTCCTTTACAAAAATTATCGGCATGTTTTTCTTACCTTCTCTTTTCAACGAAATTCATTAGTTACGACATAAAACACATTACCATTGTCTGTTTCACTAAACAAAAGAAATAGTTTGCTCTATCTTGCAAGAATACTGTTTCGCTCGATAAGTGTAGCACTTCTCTCTACCTTACCCTTCTCTCAAGCAAGGGGTAAACCAGTTTCTCTGGGGATAAAACACATGTGGAGACTACACTGCTCCTGAGAATTAAGGCCAGAGTTTCACAAGAAAACCTGTTGCTATTTCACTCATACACTTTTTCATACAAGAAATGTCCCTAACATAACACAATCCTGTGTTATCACCAATTTGAAAATCAGACAATGCACAATTCCGTGTGACTTCTCTTGCCGCACGTGTCCACTTCCTACTTCCCGGAAGCTTCAAAGTTTCGACTTACACATAACATAATACAATTCAACACAAAGTGTTAGACATGAAAAATCAATAAATCAATAATCAATAATCACCAAACTAATCTATAGTAACCATAACTCTGCTACCAAGAAATCTGATCCAGCGCGGCTAATATAAATTTCTCCTTAGGACACGAATCCAGGTAAAACATTTATGCAACCTATTGTCTATTAAACCTTATGTCGGTGGGGCCCATGACACCGCATATCATACATTCATTCATTCACTGGATTTCACACCAAGGAGAAATGTGCTGCTGGACGAACGGGATACCTTGTTAAATTTGACAGAATAATACCTCAGACATTATATACATTAACCTTTGATCCTGTCAGTTCTAAACATCAAGGTACTCCGCTCTTTGGTCGATGGACCAACTAGTAGAATAAGTTGATGGTGATTAAGACCAGCTCAATCACAATTAAAACCTTTTAACATTTATAACTCATATATGAACTAAAGAACCACAGACTCATTTTAAGTTAGTATGTAATTTTATCTAAATTCTCAATTGCATGGATACAATTCTTTGTTTATTAATCACATTTAATATATCAATAACATTTTTAAGAAAAGTTTTAATGAAGAAATAGAAAATTATGCATTACCCATAGTTTTAGGATGCGGACAGGAATGGTTCACCAAAAAGAAGATAAACCGCAGATCACAGAATAGAACTCCCAAACTGACTGACTGTCCCGCTAACCTACTCGGACGTACCTCCCAGGCAGAACTCCCGCAACGATCTCGTTCCTTCCCCAGTCAAGTTCAAAAGTCCAAAAATGACAGTGTCTTTTCGCAGTATTGAGGTGGAAAAATGAAAAATAAAGAGGCGGTATGGCAGGAAAACACCAACAGCAGCAGTAGCATCAATAGCAGCGACCACAGCAGCAGCCCACCCCACATAAGAGTAGACCCTCTTATACCCTATTTTCTAGCTTACTACACAAAAAGTTGCAATCCTTAGGGGCAAGAATCACGCTAATTGGTCCATTTCAGGGGTGGTGATGGTCACCTCATCGCCCTCCTTGTTCAAACTGGTTTAGGGACAGTAAAACATACAATGAGTCTCATGACTCCGGGGTTAAAAGCAGTCCAACTTGTCCATTCATTTTGTTGCGATCTTGATGGTCACAATTTAGTTGGTCCATTGTTGCTCAGTACTTTCTCATCCATTCCCACGAATACATGCTGAGTCTTTTTTGGCACCCTCTTTATTGTAGGTCAGTTCGACCTTGACATCTCTCACTCCGGGCACAGGCCGCATCCACCTGACTTGATTTCTTTATTTCTTCTGCGCAGAGGCCATCTTTGGCTTTTCACGTGACCTCATCCGTTTCAGCAGCCATTTTCGCAGCATGGCCTAACAGGCCCGAACGAACTATCATAAGAACAAACACAACCACAATTAAAACAAAGAAAATAAGCCTTTCTGTTTACCACCCGCCATTCTAAAGACCCGTGTTAGGTGTTACCTAGCAGAAGCGACATTTAAAGCCATTTTACTTACCATCTGCATTCTTTGCCACAATACAAATCTACTACGTAGCATAAATCATGCAATTTCACTCTAATTAGTACGCAAATCACAATACTAAGGTTAATTAACTTCACAATTGTAAATAGATTAGATTTTGCACAAATCTGCATGTTACCTATATATATAGTGTTTACTAAAAAGGTGCATTTGTTGGTTAATACATGCTTCTTCAAACAGTTAGTATTATTAATTTATTAAGAGTTCATTCATTTCCAAGGGGGTACAAAATTATTTTATTTACCCTGCTCCATCACTCTCATCAGCATTCTAACATTTCACATACATATCACATTCATACTGGCTGAGCAGCAGGGAAAGGAAATCAAGGTATAACACATCTCCTTCCCTTGGGAACACAATAAATAAAGATGATTACAACATTGCACAATAAAAGCACAATACGAGAGAAATATGCAATGTACAAATGGTGATAACTAATTGAAGATAAAGTGCAAATGATAACTGCAAATATAAGAGAACTACGGATAGAAGGATGAAAGAGAAATATGCAATAAACAAATGATAACTGCAATTATAAAAGAACAGAGAATGGGAGGATTATCCACTTCCCAACAATATTGACTGAAAATAAAAATTCCACCATGGTAACATTGTGCAGGACTGGGAGAATGGAGGACACCAGAGATGTAAATCCCTCACCACTCACCCCCTTCTACACACCATACATACCTGATAGATCAATATCAGGTAAAAACGTAGCAAAGGGTACGCTCACCCATAGGTAGAACAAAATTATAGGGTTCACGACTCCTCAATGCACTTCTGGGAAAAACCCAAGTATAGGGTACACAACCCATCGTACAAAATTCCATAAACGCACAAATGTATAGGGTACAGGACCCATTGCACAAAATTCCATAAAGGCACAAATGTATAGGGTACAGAACCCATCGCACAAAATTCCATAAAGACACAAATGTATAGGGTGCATGACCCATCGCACAAAATTCCATAAAGGCACAAATGTATATGGTGCACGACCCATCGCACAAAATTCAATAAAGGCACAAATGTATAGGGTACACGACCCATCGCGCAAAATTCCATAAAGGCACAAATGTATAGGGTACATGACCCTTGAACACACACCTAAGTATAAACAACTGTACAGGGTACCCAACCCCTCTACAATCCACAAAGGCAAAACCACACACCCTACAAGATCAGGGTAAATTAAAAAAAACACTAGACTCATTCTCAAACATCGCACAATACAGATGAGCTAGAAATTACTGATGACATCACAGCAAACATGGCTTGATAACATCACAGCAAACATAGCCAAAATCAGCACACAACAGAAAAATATGAATAGCAAGTAATAACATAATAATAAAGCTGGCAATGCGTATCATAACTTGGCGGCACATACTCAGTTTGAATGGCAGGCAACATCTAAAATAAAGGTAAAGCCTGCAAAATAACCAGCAGCAGCATGGTGCTGTAACTAAAAGATACTTATACACTGACCCTTGAAGACCGAACTGGGACATCCTCACTGCAATGAGATACTGGAGACTCTACAAAACCTTACACAACATGTCAAGCATTACAAAAAAATAAGAAAAGACTTATACTCCGGTGGGCGATCTCCCACCCGAACTCCTCATAAAAGGTGAACCCTTATTCGAGAGCTCCATGTTGTTATTGTTACCCTATACACAATGGCGCAGTGACTTCCTCTTGGTTGACGTCTCCTATAGAGTGTGAAGAGTAATCGACGATGAAGTGTGTCCTGCAATTCAGTTCAAATAGGTTACTTGTAGAAGACCAAGCCAAGAAATGCGGACAAACTGGAAGAAGCGATGTCCCTGGACACGACGTGGTTGGCAGAGAGAGTACACCACATGGTGAAAACTGTAGGAAATCACGCAGATTACGATGCTCCAATCCCAAAATGGCAGCACGCACCGGTGACGCTGCGCCGGATGGCTCCCGGCATCCCTGTGCACCTAAACGGCCACAACAGCTAGGATCCTTGAGAGCACACGTCACAGAAGAATAGATGGAGGCAACGCAGGACGCAGGTAAGAATGCGGGTGCTGGTGCTTACATTGGGCTTGCGGCGCACATTCAAATGTCGTGGCTCGTGGCGCCCATTCAAATGTCGCACGATACATGGCAAACGGCTCACACCTGCTCGATAACTCAAAAGAGGCACTCACCAATGAAAAACAGGTGTCCCAAACAGTTTCCGATACAGAAGTTAGTGGTGCCGTCACTGGCTCCACCAAAGCACTTCCCAAGCACGGATTCACTAAGTGCTCGTAGCAAATAAGAGTTACACACGCAGTGACAGTTAACGGGGCTAAGAGTTAGTATTCATGAAACAGAGTACTTTACCGCAGCTTGAAGCCTCCGTAGAACTCCACAAATGCCAGTATTGACACACCATGCAGGTTAAATGGTGCCGGTTGTTGTCAAAATAATGCTGCCAGTTTTCTCTTGTTGCCAGTGTTGTCAAACTAGAGCTGCCAGTTTTCTCCCAATGACTGCTCAAACTGTAGTCAACAACGGGATGCCCACATGCCTTCAACTTACTTCTCTTAATGTGAGATGACAGTAGGTTACACAGTAGGTTGTTTGTAGGCCGGCTAGTTTGAAGTTACACAATGTCCTTTCAGAGGGCAGTAAATCTTTAAAGCACAGATTAGCGCCCAATAGATGTTCACATCCATAGATGTAAAGAAGGATAAACGCCCTGGGCAGGCTGTCCAGATGGCAGAGGACACTGGTGGGGCTAGCGAGGACATTCTTTTCCTTCAGATTTCAGCATTTTTGCCTCGAATTTTCTTAGTAGTTTCCAGCAAAACTGTTCAAGTATTTTCACCTCAAGTAGACTTAATCCTTAGGAATACGCTGGTTTTTTCTCCAGATCGTTGCCAATGATACAAGGATGAATCCAAGGAACTCCAGACGTAGTCATGAGGTATAACATAAGTAAGAGGTTTATAAACTTAGATGGAGGATGGTAGTTACAAGTTGGTAGTTCATCAGTTAAGTAGTTCAGGCCCCACCAGGAGCAGCATCCTTGCTGCTCAGCCCACACTCTCCAACTGTCTCTCTATCCACACAACCAGGCACTCCAACATTCCACTCTCTCATCAGCATTCTAACATTCCACATACACATCACATTCATACTGGCTGAGCAGCAGGAAAGGAAATCAAGGTATAATACATCCCCTTCCCTTGGGAACACGATAAATAAAGATGATTACAACATTGCACAATAAAAGTACAATACGAGAGAAATATGCAATGTACAAATGGTGATAACTAATTGAAGATCATAAAGATAGAAGTACAGCATGAAGAAGAAACAAACAAAGTGCAAATGATAACTGCAAATATAAGAGAACTACGGATAGAAGGATGAAAGAGAAATATGCAATAAACAAATGATAACTGCAATTATAAAAGAACAGAGAATGTGAGGATTAAGAGTTGGAGAGTGTTGGCTGAGCAGCAGGGAAAGGAAATCAAGGTATAACAGAGTGTTATTCAAGTTCATCTGTATTGCCTTTGGTGATTTGAATGCCAGTGTCTTTATTTTCTTTGTACACGAGATCCAAAGTTTGCATGGCAGTAAAACAGAAGTTGCCCCCTAAAGGGAATATGGTGGAGTGGGTCTGGGTACAAAAACAGACTTATCTCTGGAAGCACTGTTAGGCTAACAAAAAGTTGCTTTATTGTGTCCACCCAAGAGTAAGAGAGACCTGAGCGCTGGAGCCTCATTTGCACCACCAGTAGACCACTTTAAGTAGTCCATCTAGGAGCAGTAGAAGGCTCAAGACCATGGACTGGGTTACAATAATTACTAGATATTGGGGTGAAATCAGCTTGGTTATGTGCACTCCATTTTTCCAGCAAGACAGATCACAACAATGGGCAGATGCCAAAAACAAGCAAAACCTATTTGTGCTGCCAATGCTTGTTAGCAATATCAGATACATGAGTAACAATTATAATGCTGCAAACAATTAGAATAGAAAAATTCTCAATTCTGAAACTGACACGTGAATTAACCATTAATACATTCTTTCTAGGGGTCTTTGGAGTGGCTAAGTCACACCCTTTTCCCCTTGGAACCACATTCCTGTACAATCTTTTATTCTGGTAGGCACTTACACCCTTTTTCTCACCATATCTTTCTGAAATAATCTGGCCTGGGCGGAAATATAATTCCGTTTGAGGAGTTGGTGAAATTCTGAAACTCCATGCTGCGCGTCAAACACAAAGTTCCCGCTAAATTCCGTCTTCCGGCACGTGCCAGAATTATATTTCCGTTGGTGCAAGTAAGACTTGTTTTGGCATGCGCTGGTGAGCGCGATGAGATCTGCCAACCCCTATCGTGCCCTCTGGTACCACAGAGCCTTCCACCACCATTTTGGTGATGCTGGCGAGCATGAATGGCCATGCCTGCTTCTCTAGCAGATTCTCTACTCGAGAACAGCTACATTTACTCGAAAAGATGTTTTTGAATGAATATTCTGCTCCAACGGACCTTTCAGGTTTTTTTTAGTGTGAAAAGCTTTTTTTATTTTACTTTTTTTTAACAAGAAGGAAGTGCTTCAGAGACTCCAACTCTCTCTTCCTGTCCAGAAGGCTCCTCCCAGCGCTTTGCCTATCTGCTGGTCACTTTTCATTTTAATTTCGAGGTAGAAGGATCACTCACTTTGTCTGCAATTCCTGCTGCATACATACCATTTGATTTTAAGGACTTTGTTTTTGTGATATCACCAGAAAGTTCAAAAATGTTTGTACAAGGGTGTTGTTTGTTTGATAGAGGGCACGGACCTGTATTTATTTGTACTCTTATTTGATTTTAAAATTTGATTGTGTTTGTAGTGAGTGGTCTGGTGTTTCAGTAGGGGCATAAGTACTTTTTTGCATTTTATTATTTTAACTTTTGTAAGGGAAAAAAGGTTGCATAGTTAAGTAAATTTTCTCCCTGTTTGTTGCATTTGTACAATTCATTTATTTTATTATGTGGCCATCCAGCCAGTTTTAGTCATTGGGTACATTAAACAACTGTTTCTGTGGTATATGTTGTTTTAAAACATCATTTAGGCCAGGGATGGCATTGGATTACATTAAAAATGTGGGTTTTCTTTTTTTTGTATTTCACGTTTCTTTCTGAAAAAAAGTGCATTTTGGTGGGGTAATATCTGATGCCTTGGGAGGATGTATGATGTTGTAAATTCTTTATAGCTCACTTACTTTTCCTTTTTGGCATTGCTGAATTAATGGTAGTGTTTTCTTTATTTTTACCATGCCTCCTTTGTCTGGCCAGTGTGTGTGTGAGTGTGTGCTTTCAATAAGCCACCATTTGTCTTTGTTCTCCATGCCATGTGGCCAGGGGCCATTTTGTGTAGTCAGTGTCCATAGGCCTGCATGTGTTCTTTGTTGTCCATGCCTCCTTGCTTGTTGTTTGACCATGTGGCCAGTGACCATTTTGTGTAGCCAGCCAGTGTGCTTTTGCCATAGGCCTGCATATGTTCTGTGTTGTGTCCATACCTCCCTGCTTGTTGTTTGACCATGTGGCCAGTGGCCATTTTGCATAGCCAGCCAGTGTCCTTTTGCCATAGGCCTGCATGTGTTCTCAGCGGCCCTGATCCTCCTCAACATCTCAGCAACATTCGATACTGTATCCCACCACACCCTTATCAAGAGCCTCCACCACATCAGAATCCAAGGAGATGACCTCAGACGGATCACCTCCTTCCTTACCGGAAGAACCCAGAGAATCCGCCTCCCTCCCTACACCTCCGAACACAAGTGCATAATCGGCGGCATCCCTCAAGGCTCATCCCTCAGCCCCACCCTGTTCAACACCTACATAACCCCATGGCCGGCATCGTCAGAACCCATGGACTAAACATAATTTCCTACAACACTCAGCTCATCCTCTCACTATCAAGAGAGCCTGCCAACATGAGGGCCAACTTCCACAGGTGTATGGCGAATATCACCAATTGGATGAAAGACAACTGCCTGAAACTCAACACAGAAAAACAGGAGTACTGATCTTCAGGAACAGCACCTCCCCATGGAACGTCTCCTGAAGGCCTTCAGAACTAGGACCTTCATCAACACCAACAGACCATGCCCGCAACCTTGGCATCGTTATGGAGAGCAAGCTCACCATGAAAAACCAGATCAATGTAGTCTCCTCTGCCTGCTTCCTCACTCTTCTCATGCTACACAAGATCTTCAAATGGCTCCCGGTCAACGCCAGACGTACCGTCATCCAAGTCCTAGTCACTAGCCAGATGGAATACGGTAACACACTCTATGCAGGAATCACCTCACACCTCATCAAGAGACTACAGACCATACAGAACTCTGAGGCCAGACTCATCTCGACCTCCCCAAGTGGACCCACATCACCCCCCACCTCAGGAAGCTCCACTGGCTCCCCATTCAGAAGAGATGCCACTTCAAGATGATGATTCAAACATACTAAGCCCTGCACAACCAACGGTTAGCATACATCAACCACCGGCTGAACTTCCACCAACCCTCCAGACACGTGCTCTCCACCTCCCTTCACCTTGCTTACTACCCTCGCATATGTCAAAGCCACAGCGGAGGTCGCTCCTTCTCCTACCTTGCGGCCAGGGCCTGAAACAACCTCCCTATCCACCTACGGACATCACCCTTGCTACTGGAATTCAGAAAAGGACTCAAAACCTGGCTGTTCGACTGAGCCTCAGCAGCAAGATCCACAGTGCCTGGATACACTCATGGGTGATTTGCCATGCTATACAAGTCAGGTTTGATTGATTGATTGATTGTTGTGGCCATGCCTCCTTGCTTGTTGTTGTTTGACCCTGTGGCAAGTGGCCATTTTGTATAGCCAGCCAGTGTGCTTGTGTATTAGGTCTCCATGTGTTCTTTGTTGTCCATGCCTCCTTGCTTCTTGTTGTTGTTTGACCATGTGGCCGGTGGCCATTTTGTGTAGTCAGCCAGAGTGCTTTTACCATAGGTCTGCATGTGTTTTTTGTTGTGCCCATATCTCCTTGCTTGTTGTTGCTGGTTGACAATGTGGCCATTTTGTGTAGCCAGCCAGTGTGCTTTTGCCATATGCCTGCATGTGTTCTTTGTTGTCCATGCCTCCTTGCTTCTTGTTGTTTTTTTACCATATGGCCAGTGGCCATTTTGTGTAGCAAGCCAGTGTGCTTTTACCATAGGCCTGCATGTGTTCTTTGTTGTGTCCGTGCCTCCTTGCTTGTTGTTGTTGGTTGACCATGTGACCGGTGGCCATTTTGTGCAGTCAGATAGTGTGCTTTTGCCATAGGCCTGCATGTGTTCTTTGTTGTCCATGCCTCCTTGTTTGTTGTTTGATCATGTGCCCGGTGGCCATTTTGTGCAGCCAAACAGTGTGCTTTTGCCATAGGCCTGCATATGTTCTTTGCTATCCATGCCTCCTTGCTTGTTGTTGTTTTTTTTTACCATGTGGCCGTTGACCATTTTGTGTAGCCTGCCAGTGTGCTTTTGCCATAAGCCTGCATGTGTTTTTTGTAGTGATCATGCCTCCTTGCTTGTTGTTGATAGTTGACCATGTAGCTGGTGGCCATTTTGTGCAGCCAGCCAATGTGTGTAACACCTTTTTTTTAATCAGTTTTCAAAACAATTTTCTAGGGCGATTGATAGGAGAGGGCCTTTTTGTTATTGACATTTGTTTTAAACTTTTCCCTGATGCCAGTTTAATATGCTTGAGGATCTTTGCAGTATATGTATATATGAACAGTGTTTTATATTATATGTATTTTTCAATTTTTTCCCTGCATCTCCTTACCTCCCAATGGGTTTCTCATAGTCCCCTAGTACACCAGCAATTAATTTTCCTTTTTAATTTATTCATTAATTTTTTCCTTTTTTTCCTTTTTTGCTATAAAAAGAAATTGTGTTTTCAATTTGCTTCACACTTTAAATTTACTTTTAAATGTATCCAATTTTTTTTTAAATGTTTCCTCCATCCACCCCCCTGCCTGCCATAGGTGCATGCTGCACACCAGCATGCATTTATTAAGGCTTGTCATTACTCATTTCCCCTGAACCCCTTGCCTGCCAAAGGCACAGAGCCACACACCAGCATTAATTTTTTAAGGATTATTACATTTTCCCCTGGACACCCTGCCTGCTATAGGCACAGACCAGCATTATTTTTTAAGGATTATTCATTTTTTCCCTGGACCCCCTGCCTGCCATAGGTACACACCAGCATTAATTTTTAAGGATTATTCAATTTTCCCCTGCACCCCTCTTCCCATCATAGGAGTCTCCCCTTAGATGCACATAAAGAAAACAGTTACATCTGTATGTTGTTATCCAGATTGAAATATTATGTTATGGTAATGTGGTTTGACTTTGTTATGGATACACTATTGTTGTTAATCATTTGGGATAACGTCACTAAATTATATTGTCTGGACTATGAATAATTCAAACTGCAAAAAAGCCATGTTTCACTAAATGTTTTTCATTCTTGTTTGCTGTTAGGTGCACAAGAGACATCACCCACAGTACTGCCGGACAGAAGGCCGGCACAAAAAGACGTGACCACCAAACGTAAGTCCTCCTTTGCGGCCTGCTTTCACTTGTGCAGCTAAGTGCCAGCTGGCAGAGTTGAAGATGGCCCCAAAGAAAGGTGCTGCCAAGAAAGTGGCTAGTGAGGAGAAGAAGAAGCAGACTGCCATTGCCGCCACTGGCGTGACACCCTTCACCTTTTTCAAGAAAGGTGATGTGCCTGCCACATCGTCCTGTCGACAGGAAGCTGAGAGCAGCACTCCTGCATCAACAGTACCACCCCAACCTAAGCCCAAGGCCACGTTTCTCAGCAAGGTAGCCACTGCAATCATGGCAATGAGCAGTGAGTCTGAATTGGATTTGTCTCAGCCTCAAGCTAGTACCCAATTGTCGCAGAAAACTGTGCAAAGTGGACAACAGGGGCAGAGCCACCAATAGATCTTCCCGAAAGTAAGAGCAGAACAGAAGGACTGAGCTTCCTGCTGAGCATGATGTACCTCTTCTTGAACCATTGGCTTCCCAATCTCCAGCAAGAAAAAGAAAGTACTCCACCTTTTTCTCCAAGCCTCCCTTGTGATGATATGGACATGGATTGGGCACCGGCTGAGTCCGAGACCTGCCACTAGAGACAAGGGAAGAGAAAAGTTCCTGAAAGCCTTAGAATTATGGAAAGGGATGAGGAGGATGAGCCAGTCATTGTCATGGAAGCAGGCTCAGAGGACACCGATATTACCCCTCCTATATTCAACCTGCTCCGAGGCATGTGGCACTGGTTCCGCCACCAACACTGCCAGCTTCCATATTTGTAAGGCCTCTGCTGAGACCTACATTCACCACTATCTCAGTTGAACTATGCATTGCAGAGGGGGGCGTGGCCAAGCTGCTGACCAAGATGGCCATGTAAGCTTGAAGCTCCGCTGACTCCAACAGCAATCCTGATCAATCCTTCAGTTTTTACTCACCCTGCAGTTATGGCGATGTGACGGGCTGTGCAAGCGGGCGAGGCACTACACTCATGGAGCACTGAAGAAGCGGTGCGATGAAGGAGATCGCCAGCAGTGGCATGAGTGAGCAGGGGGCCTGTAGCTGCGGCAGAGGTGCGCTACTGCAGACGTAGTGTGCTTTGCAATACGATCCTGGGCTGTCCGTGACTGCAGCAGCCCGACTACTTGGGCGGCTGGAGCGGACTGTCGTGGAAGGCAGGAACACGGTGATCGAGGGTGCGAACTGCCTGCGGAGTCTTTGGCTGGCGGTCTGTGGGCAGTGGGAGTCGAGGCAGAGCAGCGGAGACACGCTAGGCCACTGCTGAGGCCTTGGGGAGGTGTTGGAGTGTTGCTGCCCTCCAGGAGCCAGGTAAGCACGGCCAGCCCTGACCTCCCCCACCCCCCAGAGGCAGAGGAGTGACAGGGACTGGGGGTGAGCCTGGGGGGTTCGGCTGCAGGGACGTGGCGGGCCAGCTGCCTGATTGCCCCTACGACTGGTGGGCCGCGACTCTGCCCTTCCTGATAATTAACGGGGGCTCCTGCCCCCGGCACGCCACTTGAGATCGGCCCATGTGGGCTTGCCAGCCTCCCCTCATCTTGTGCTCATCGTGGGTCGTGAAGGGTGAAGACCCACCTGCTGGACAGGATCTGGACACGAGGAATCAACATACTCTGCCCGCAGGATGGCGCTATAAATCCACAGGACACTGCCCACCCTCACGTCTACTGGTGCATTGAACAGGCCACAGCATGAGAACCATCCTGGATGTGGAGTAGGCATACGTGCGGGCACAGCTGGGTGTGAGGCACCAGAAGGGAATAGACTGAGGGATCGGCATCACCACTCGCACCCGATATCCCTCCCCCCAAACACAGCAAGGCCGGCATTGGACTATGGTGCGAGGTGATCCAAAACAGCATCGCCTCACGTTCGATAAAACCAAAACCCCAGCAGCTATACAGGGGGCTGAGATGGTGGAGGGCGGAGTGGAGCAGGAAGTGGCACAGGGGCAACCATCGGGCCAGGATGCACTATTGCGAGAGGTATGCTCTGGCTTTCGGGTGATGGAGGGTCGCTTTGATGTACTTGACAGATGGCTAGATGCCCTGCGTGAGCGCACTGAAAAGCACGATCACCGGCTGGAGGCGGCAGAGGGCAGGATCTCAGACTTGGAAGGTGGGGCAGCACAGACAACCAAGAAATTGGAAAGACTTTAACAAATCATGAAAAATGAGGACTTGGAAGCCAGGGGCAGGCGAAACAATATTCGTATCCTAGGGCTGGCAGAAAGTACAAACACCACGGCTTGACCAGTTTGTTGAGCGCCTGCTGTAGACCTATTTGGGAGAGACCCCTTCACAGCTACATTTGTAGTAGAGCGCGTGCACCGCTCCTTGCGGGATCGACCTGCACCCGGCTGCCCCCCCAGGCCTCTGATTGCCCGATTACTGAATTTCCATGGCCAGGATACAGTCCTGCATCTGGCACGCGAAAAGGGTCCACTTAACTGGCAAGGCGCAACGCTAAGTATATTCCCAGACTTCACAGCATTAGCGCAAGAGGCCAGATGCAAGTTTACGGGAGTGAAGAGCACGCTCCGTAATATGATATTACGATATGGCATGATCTATCCGGCGGGCCTCCGTGTAGATGTGAAGGGCAAACCATGCATATTTGACATGCCAGCAGGTGCGCAGGAGTTCTGCCAGCGCTACTCGAAGGACCATGATGAACACCCTAAAGATGACGATGCAACCTCAAGATATGCCACAACGACGGATGCAGGTCCCTCTACTGAACACGCAATTTAGCATGGATCACAGCCCCGTATATAAGCGACTGTGGATTAACAGTAACTGTGTGATCAAATACAGCTGATACACCTGGGCTACCATGTGGCACACCAGGCTTGTAATATTTCAACCTATATCCTTATATTGCTGGGGTGTTAGAAGGAGTGTTGCCATCCCCCCGTGTGGGATTACGCATTTAGTTTGTTTATTTAGGGATGTTCAGTTGTTATTTCTGCATGCAATACTTTTCACGTTACCTCTAGGGGAGGGTTGTCCTCGGAACCGATACTCTGGGGATGGGAGGGGGATGAGTGGTTGGGAGAATTATTTCCCGTTGGGATTTGATGTTGTTACCATATCTCAGTTCCGTAGATGCATACCACAGCCTCAGACATGCATATATTCAACTGCAAAACATTACCCAAAAACACACTGATACAACACCATTTGCAGACATAACACTAGCAACCTGGAACATCCGAGGTCTAAACAACCAACGCAAAGGTAAACTGGTCCTGCGTTATCTCCAAAGGCACCAGGTGGATATTGCTTTTCTGCAGGAAACCCACCTGTCCCCGGGGTCCTCAAACTCCTTCACTGCTACATGGGGCCAACACTGCTATTTTTCAAACTATAGTTCATATGCCAGAGGGGTCGCCATCCTCATCCATAAGTGGGTGCCCTTCCATGTGTTACAACATCATGAGGACTCAGAAGGCAGATGGATCATGGTTACAGGACACCTGCTGGGGCGGAGAGTCACGCTTGTGAACATATACTCTCCGAACACTGATAGTCCAGAATTTTATACAAATTGCAGACCTCCCTAGAACATTTGAATACAGAGTACATTTGCATGGGTGGTGACTTAAATATGCTACTACGTCCTGACTTAGATAGCACCGCCCGGAACCCCTACACAAAGCCACGCACGAGAAAAACATTACAAGAACTATGTGAAGCGCTGTCTTTGACAGATGTGTGGCGCAGGCGTTATCCCCTAGAACGAGAATACACACACCACTCCACACAGTATGACACGTGGTCCAGATTCGATTCCTGCCTGGCCACCCCTGCACTTTTACTATGGGTGACGACAATGGCGTATTTACCACGTATGTTGTCGGACCACTCCCCGGTGACGCTTAAGATACGGGTCCCAAGGGTGGAGAGGTTTGAGAGTGTGTGGAGATTTCCAGGCAGGGCCCTGCAAGACTAAGGGCCCGATTCACAAAAGTAATCTGAGACAAAATCCTAACTTTACGACTTTCGGTATTCACAAAAGGGATTTAGGGGTAGTAAAGATAGGATTCCTAACTTTACTACTCCTAAACTGAGACAAAATCCTAACTTTACGACTTTCGGTATTCACAAAAGGCATTTAGGAGTAGTAAAGTTAAGAATCCTAACTTTACTACTCCTAAATGCCTTTTCTGAAAAAAATAATGACTTACTGATTTCTGCAACCTCGACACCTAGCAGGTCTAGCAGGTCATGTTCATGGTCTATCAGATCCACCCAGCATTGCATCAGCTGCTGTGTTGTGTACTGCAACCCAGTGCTATGGCACATGCACTGGTGCGCTCCCCCCATAGCAGCTGACGATCCCACTGCGCGTACCTTCTCCCAGGCCTGCTGCCAGTATAAAAACACGCATAAAAAACAATTGGTGTAATGTGCTTGCGTGTAGGAGGGTTTGTCTAGGTCTAGTAATACCAACTTATGAAAAATGTCCAAATTGCTGTCTGCCGGTAGCTGCGGAGTCCATTTTGATTTTTCTTTTAATCCTCTACTTTTGTTGGTGTCCATATGTACATTCAAATCACTTACTACCCTACTCATAGTGTAAGGGTCACCTTCTTGCTCAGATATGTATAATAGCATTCTCGTATCATGTACATCTTGTATAGTTAAAGCACTACAAACTAAGTCAGAGTAATTTGTCTCAGGTGCTTTATTCATTACAGGATTGAGTGTGAAGAATTTTTCAATTTCAATCTCCTCATGTATTTGAATAAGTCTACCTTGGTTTTGCATAAGTCTCCTACATTTGTAGGACAGAATCCCAACCCTTTCTGTAAAAGTGTGCTCATTTCTACACTGATCGGTTTCCCCGTCAGGTTAATTACAGTTACATCATTTAATTCTTCTTTGTCCAACTCCTCGTTTTCATGTAGCCTCTCTTCCTGCGCCTCTCCCTCTCTTGCCCCGCCTCGTCCTCCTTGTGTAAATGGACATTTGTTTATTTATTTCCCGATTCCCTCTCTTCATCCTCATAACTTCCTTTAAAAAAGGATTTTCTGTGCGTGTCTCGTTATTATCGCCACCTCTTTCTTGTTCACTCTCGCTAGTGTGTGCCGTGCCTAGTGATGTGGAGCTAGAGCTAGCTGAGATCGCCCGCTTGTTTTTTCAGTTGTCTTGCTAGGGATAAGATGATCATATTTCCTTGCAAACGTGAACACCCTGCCAGTGTTGTAGTCTACTTCATCCCTTCGAAGTTTCTTCGCTTTGCTAAATTTTATCTCATCCTGATGTTTCTTGAATATCTCATTGAGGATAGTATAGTTCTTCTCTGTTGCTTCAGGGATATTAAGCTCCCTGATCTCTGCCTCTAAGCAAGTGATTTCCCTCTGCAAGTTTCTGACCTTCCTGTCTGAGTTCTCGATAAGGATATCCATTAGTTTATTTGAGTTGTCAGAGAGCTCTTTTTCCCATGCAGCTAATAGGTCCTCATCCAGATCGTCAAAGGTGGGGAAGATCTGTGATCTAAGGCCTCTGGGCACTCTCTTTAGTTTTATGTATTGCTTCAATGTGGCCCCATCCCACCACTTGGATGTCTCGTTCATTCTTAATTTTTCCAATCTTAAAAATTTATTTTTTAGGCCCTCATTACGTGGTGGATTCCCACTAATCATGGAAGCGCTTGCTCCTGATCCCTTACTCAGATTGTTAAAAAGATCCTCGGCTTCTCTGTCCCTATCCATTCTTCTAGTCTATATCTTTCGCTATTTTACAAGTGACCTTGGCAGCCCCCTATTTAGTAAACATTAGTTATACAGTCGGTGGGCAGCAATAGGCAAATGGCGCTCTAAGGTCTATCACAAGTACAAATCAGTTATGGCAGGTAATCTGGCACGGTGCATAAGGTAGGGAAAACCACCAGATCCCCACCTGTGTGGCCAGCAGTCCACTTATTCTATATATACAAATCCTCTGCACACGTTCAAAAGTAAATACATAAAGTTGCATAAAATATCACAATGATGCTTGTCTTTATATTTTCAGATGTCTTTAATTCAAGATCTTTAAGCCTTCTTAGCCAACACGTGTTTCGTCGCTGTTACAGGGGATTACCCCGCGACTTCTTCAGAGCTAAGGGAATATATAAACAGGTACTTATTCGTGTGTGCAATGGTAGTAAGAACACTTTACTTTTCAAATTATTGACAAAGTGACTTCGGTGACTTGTGTGAATTTCAAAATAGTGAATAGAACTGTGTGGAAATCCCTGTGAAACTGGTGTCGTAAATGCTTCTTGTACAACTTCTTTGTGCATCCATGTATCAATGGGGAAAGAAATAACAGGCAAAGACCCCAATCGTTTATGTTATCGCTATAAAACATACTGGTGCAGTTGGTGTTTGAGACTCCCTTATAGGTACTTAGGGGCACATGCATCAAAGGTTTTTGCGATCGCAAACGGTGCGAATCGCAAAAATCGGCCGTTTGCGATCGCAAATTGGCCTTTGGAGATGCATGAAAGTAGTTTCCTATGCGCAATTTAAGAATTCGCAATTAATTGCGAATTCTAAATTACGATTGCATTTAAGGAATCGCAATTTGCGATTCCTTAAATGCAATGCTAGAAGCACTTTCAAATAGCGATTTCGCTATTTGGGACCGCAAATTACAGACAAATCAAACTTGTCTGTAATTTGCAAAACCTTCGAAAAATGCTCTAAAATGCATTTTTTTAAGTTTTAGGTTACACACACACATGCCCTTGGGGCATGTGTGTGCGCAACATGGGTGCACATCACAATTTCAGGGTGCAACAGGGTGTCATTTTGACACCCTGGCACCTTGAAATTGCATTCTCAACTATGCGATTCTCTAATTGCGAATCGCTAATTGAGAATGTCTTCCCATTCATTCCTATGGGCCTCTAGGCCCATAGGAATTAATGGGAGGTATTCCTTAATTGCGACTCGCAATTAGCGAGTCGCAATTAAGGAATGTTTAGGAATCGCTATTTTTATAGCGATTCCTACATGCATAGGCTTTTGCGATTCCTTAATTGCGATTCCTTAAAAATCGCAATTAAGGAATCGCAAAGCCTACCTTGATGCATGTGCCCCTAAGTGATTTGAATGTACATATGGACACCAACATAAGTAGTGGATTAAAAGAAAAATCAAAATGGACTCCGCAGCTACCGGCAGACAGCAATTTGGACATTTTTCATAAGTTGGTATTACTAGACCTAGACAAACACTCCTACACGCAAGCACATTACACCAACAGAAGGGATAATCTCACCAAGGGAGAGAGAGAGGCACTTTTTGCACTACAGTCAGACAGGGGGATCACGATACGAGCAGCGGATAAGGGGGGCAATGTGGTCCTAATGAAAAGTGCAGACTATGAGCAGGACTTATTATCCCAGCTCAATGATATAACATGCTATGAAGTTCTACCTTGTAATCCTATCTGGTCCCTTGTACAACTCATCAACACCAAACTTAAGGGATGGCATGACCAATGCCTCCTGGACAGAAATGAATACACCTACCTTATGCTAGACCGTCCCAGATACCCTTGCATATATACTCTTCCCAAGATCCACAAAAATCTCCATTTTCCCCCTGGCAGGCCAATAATATCTGGTATAGGGGGGCCGACTGAAAGGATTTCTGAGTATGTGGATACGTTCCTACAGCCCTTTGTCCGCAACCTACCATCACACATCAGGGACACCAAACATATTCTGAGCACGCTCACAGACATTACATGGGAGGATGGTATGACACTTGTAACACTAGACGCCATAGCACTTTATACATGTATCAGACATGACCTTGGACTACAGGCCTTACGCCACATTCTAAGCCGTAGATCGGCCAGCCTTTGGGAGTACACTGAAATGCTTTTAGAGATGACAGAACTTATCCTGAACAATACTGTTAAGATTCATCTAAACCTTAGCGGCAAAAAGGAGGAGGTGCTACTGATCAATACATACCTAAACCCGAAACAGAAAAAACAAGAGTCAAAAATTCTAATCGAACATCTGCTTCAATTAATGAGTTTACATAACACACCCAATCTTATCCTGTCTGGCGATCTAAATCAACAAATCTTAGGCATATCATCAAATGACTATATACAGGTCCAGTCCTTCCATTGGAACATACCAGCTCAAACCAAAAGCAGCCATGGAAGACCTTCCAAGAGCGGTTTAGAGCTGTTAGAAGACCTGGAGCATATCGGCCTAAGGGTATTAAACGGAAGATTTGCCGAAGACTCTCCCCCGGCCGCCTCATTTCACACGGAATTTGCGAATTCTACCATAGATTATACTTTAGTCTCTCTTTCCTTTTTTCAACATGTAACAGGCTTCTGCCTAGGAGACAAAGGGGACAGTGACCATCGCCCCCAGGAAGTTCTAATTCAAGCTCTCCCACATAAACCGACACTTAACCCAGTTGGCAGGCATGCATGCCACACCATAAATTTAAAAAGAATCAAGTCATCCATAGCAAACACCAGGGAGGTGTTCCTGGCAGCAAAATCACAGTTAAATGAGCTTAATTATCCCACCGAAAACCCCACTAGTATATGGGAAAATTTCACGGCTTTGTTTGCAAACTCCTATTCGACCGTAGTCAGATACTCCGCTCCTAATGATCCAACGGCCGCAGGAAGGGTCACGCGTGCACAGAGGACTGACTTGAAACGTCTCAAAAAATCTGTAAACAAACTTTTAAGATCATTGAGGCTTTGCCCTGGGGATGAGAACCTAAACCATTAACTTCGTAATAGAAAGGCCAAACTTAAAAAACTCAAGTGGGATGACAACAGGTCCAACGAAAACTAATTCTGGGCAAAACTGTATCATGACTCCAAAGGAATCAATAGCGCACGTTTCTGGTCAACCATAAACAAAATTCTACAACCGGCACATGGAGGCTTAACATCGCACATTACAGAAAATGCCTGGACATCCTTTTAGAATCTCATTTCAATCAACAGACACTTGGATCACAAGCACCTCCGGAAAACCAACTGACTCCTCCCATTCAAACTGCGATGAATATAGAGGAAAAGGCAAATGGAATCGATGCTGTCATGATTAGGAAACAAATTTCAAAAGGGAGGAAAGAAGGAGCACCAGGGCCAAACGGGATTCCACCAGCCCTTTTTAAACAAGACCTGGAATACTGGTCAGAAACACTAGCCCCTCTCTTCTGTTCTGTCAGGCAGTCCGGGCTCCTACCAGCATCACGGAAGGGCTCCATTATCTCACCGATTTATAAGACTGGCGACAAAACCTTACCAAAAAACTATCGCCTGATTGCTCTATTAGATGTAGAGGCAAAATATTTTGCAGGCAACCTACTCGTAGAGCTACAGGACTGGGCAAAAGAGAAAGAAATAATCCCCCATTACCAAACAGGGTTTTGCAAAGATACCGGCACAACAACCAACATACTAACTATGTCCCTACTTATCGACAAGGCAAAACAATCTAAACAAACTCTTCATTTTTGCTTTGTGGACTTTAAGGCCGCATTTGACAATGTCAACCAAGCAATACTGTGGAAGAAATTGGCACTCTGGGGGATCCCTCCATCTCTTCTGAACCTCTTGATACGCCTACACTCCAATACATGGTTACAGGTCAAACTAGGCAATGGCTCCCATCTCTCGAGGCGCATACCAACAACCAAAAGGCCTCAAACAGGGATGTGTGCTCGCACCAACTCTTTTTAACCTTTATACAGCAGATATGACATCAGCCCTTAGTGCCTGCAATGCGCATGCCCCTCGACTAGGTGGTAAAGCCATCTCCAGTATGTCATATGCGGATGATGTTGTCCTGGCAAGCCATACTCAAGTCGGTCTACAACGGTTACTCAATAAGATGCACAAATATGCAGTTGAAAACCACCTAGAAGTAAATATTAATAAAACAAAACCCTGACAGTCAAATGCAAACAACGGTCTCACGGCTGGTTTTTGGGAAAAAAACCAATTGAGAACACCTCCGAGTACAAATATCTAGGGGTAATCATTGACAAAGGTGGCCAATTTGCCAACCAACTTAAGGCTATCAAGAGGAAAGGGATGGCGATAGCAACAACACTAAGGCAACTTAAAACAAAAGTTACTGGACCCATATTTTCCCCCTTGCTTCGGGTAGCGCAAGCAAAAATTCCACCGTCGATCACTTACAGCAGCGAAGCTCTGAGGGGTAGGGACGCAAAACTGCTGGATACCACCCTGGTGAAAGCATATAAAGTTATGCTAAACCTCCCGTCTTACACTTCGCCTGCACAGATTCGACTTGAGTTTGGCCTAACCACACAACTTCTTGCAAGGCGAGGTTCTTACATCAAGTGTTGGCACAAAATGAAGAACTCTCCCAGGAATACATTGAATCATCAGCTCTGGCAAGAATTGTGCACCACATCCACCTCGTTGGCCAAAAAATACTTGGAGGAATCACTGGCCATTACTAGATTAGTCGATTTATGGGAAACTCAAACTACCCACTCGCATTTTAAGCACGTAGTAAACAAGGTCATCAAGAAGCTCTCTCTCATTGAAGACAAAGCTGCCTTTACCCATAGGAGCCACGCATCGATGACATTGAGCAGCTACAAACTACTTGGGCCACAGGCATATTTTAAATTAGGGTATTCAAGGAAGATCAAAGAGAAATGTTTAAAATACAGGCTAGGAATCCTGCCAGTCATACCGCACCTTCCACCCTGGCTGAGAGAGAATCATGGGAACTCATGCAGGTTATGCGGGGACAGAACTGAGGACATAGAACATCTAATATGCTCTTGCACCAAATTAAAAGAGGAAAGGAAAAATCTGGAACACCCTGCCACTCTCCCTTCGTTCCTCTGAGTCAGAACCCATCTTTCGACATGCCTTAAAGACCTGGTTATTCACCAACATCTAGTATCCCACTCTGCATCTTCCATCTGCCATCCGTCTCAGTGCCGGGACACCCCCGTTGGGGGTAGCTGTGCGCTTTATAAACTCCTAAATAAACAAATAAATAAAGGGTAGGCCTACTAAAAACCCATTTTAACAAACGAGGGATCCGAACCCGGAGACAGGCCGTGATTGCCTGTTTCGATCCTAAGGAGCCGCAGCTAAATGGGAAGTTAGTAAAGTTCCTGTCATTAGCAGCATCTAAGCAAGGATCAGCGGTACCCTGAGCAAGTGCAAAAACTGTAACCTGTGTATAGATAATGGATTGTCCCCAGTACAACGTGAACAAGGGCCTCTTTTGTACCGGAAATCTTCCAGCTTTTAGAAATGTATTTCTACTTTCTTTTAACATATAAGACTTTTACCAAAGTGCATTTTTGTAATGGTTTTAATTAATCAAAAACAATACAATTTTACTTACTTATCCTGGACAACAATGTCTTCCTTTTCAAGGAAGGGTGGTATAAACAAAAACAAGGGGTGGCTATGGGCTCAAAGTTTTCTCCCTCGTATGCTAATCTATTCACGGGCAGACTGGAAGAACAATGGATTTGGAGCAAATGGGGTAGTAACTGGAATGACTCGATCTTATTCTGGGGCAGATTCATAGACTGTCTTATGGTTTGGCCAGGCTCCACCGAAAAACTTCTTGAATTCTTCACACACTTAACAGCAATGACAAAAACATCAGATTTACGTTCCAGTACAGTCAGAGGAACATCACATCCTTAGATGTTGAACTCTTCATTCTAGATAATAAGATCCAAAGCAGACTATTTAGGAAACCAACAGCTTGTAATGCAACCCTTCATGCCTCAAGTGCACATCCAGGTCACCAGATTAATGCTATCCCATATGGCGAATTCACACGTGCCAGGCGCAATTGTAGTACAGAATTGTACTTTAAGGATTGTATAGAGAGCATGGCCACTAGATTCTCATGCAGAGGGTATGGTAAGAGAACTATACATAGGGCCAAAGAAAGAATCTCTAAGATCAGTCGTCAAGACACCCTTAAAAAGAAACCAGAAAAGACAGAGAACAAAACAGTTCGTTTAATTACGGATTTTAACAAGCACGCAAACACACTAACATGCAGTATGCGTAGACATTGGCACTTACTCACAGCAGACAAGACACTGCAGAGATTTACAACATCAAAGCCTGAGATTACCTTTCGCAGGGGTGTATGCCTAAGAAATATTCTCAGCCCTAGCTACCAAAAAGTGGAACAAACACCAAACTGGCTTACCCAACACACTTTGGGCTTTTTCAAATGCGGCCACTGCTCCATGTGCAGATTGGCCACTGAGAGAAAGAAAGAATTTAGGGGACCTAACAATAGGGTGTACAAAATTGACAACAACATCACCTGTTACACAAAATATGTAGTGTATGCTATTGAGTGTAAGTGTGGTCTAAGATACATTGGAAGTACCATCAGGAGCCTCAAAGAGCGCATTGGGGAACACATGAGGGCTGTAAAGCAAGGGGACAGCAGATATCCAATAGCCACACACATAGCTGAATGTAACTCTCAGAGCACACATAGAACGTTCTCCTTTTACGGTTATGTCACACCCAAAGACCCAAGGGGAGGTAATAGGGAATTAACACTCAGGAGGAAAGAGGCACTATGGATTATGAGACTTAAAAGTGTCGAACAGGGCTTGAACACGGACCATGAGCTTCAATACTTCCTTGGGGATTAGCCCGTACCCACGTCCAAATGAACTGAAACACTGGCTGGTTTACGCCATGCCATCATCACAGTTTATAGAGTACTCCCATTATCATCTCTACTTTTCTTGGTAGACTACGTACTGTTGCAATACATGACTGTTTCTGTACTAATGAAGTGGTTTACTCACACTGGATACTTAACTTGCTATAGACTATATATTGTGAGGAATTGAGACCTCGAGACTTAACATGTTGTAGACTATGTACACCATCACAGTTTATAAAGTACTCCCATCATCATCCCTACTTATTTTGGTAGACTACATACTGCTGGAATATATGACTGTTTCCGTATTAATGAAGGGATTTACTCGCACTCGATACTTAACATGTTGTAGACTATGTACAGTGAGAAATTGAGACCTCGAGACTGTTGTAGACAATGTACAATAAGGAACTGAGACTAAATGCTACTGTCCCCACCTAGCTATGTCACAGAATTCACTTTCACATTGCATTACGCTTCCTAAAATGCTTTGGATCAGATACTAGCGAGAATTGAGACCGACTGCCACTGTCCGTAAAAAGTCTAAGAATTTATAGTTAAATTTGAGGTTCACCCAGTTATGTCATGAAATTCACTATCACATTGTCACACGTCACATGTCACAAAACACACTATCATCTTGATTAGTTCGGGTCAGAACGACAAAGCTCTTGGATATCAAGAGAAATTTCTTACAAGGATGTACTTATGTATAAACACCGCATGCACGTTGCCACAAATGTCACACTAGTATGATAGTGCACCGCAATGCTGTCATGTGCCCCTGCAGATGCAGATTACTAGCAGATAGCGTTTAATCTCATGGGCTTTCCACCAGCCCGTTGCCTTCGACATTCCGCTAGTTCACAATAATATTGATTCCAGTGCCCTGGGGGTCCCAATACACCACTCCAAGATGGCGCCCAAAATGGGTTCAGGGATTCCAGTGCCCCGGGGGTCCCGATACACCACTCCAAGATGGCACCCAAAATGGGTTCAGTACCGGTTTAGTCCGCCCTCACGCTTCATTATTTAAGACAACGCCGGGGTGGCCGGCTGCAGACTGCTGATTTGCACGGCGAACACGCCACGGCCTGGAGAGCTGGAGGGTTTTACCTAATACTGCTGGTAAGGAATGATAAAACGGACTTACTAGAGTCATAATACGGGACAGAGGAGTAAGGGATAAAAATGTTAATACAATGTTAATTTTACCTTAGGATGTGGCAGCTCTTCTAAAAGAAACTCCCTTACATTTGGAAGTATATTTAGCTTTCCGGACACGAGACTAATTAGTCTACCTCTCCAGGAGCAGAACTTATAGGAACTCCTTTCGGGTTGGAATTATCACCGGAACTAAGGTAGGGGGATCCTTCATGGTACCTAGTACACCTTATTAGAATGTACCGACTGCCACTCTTTAGCTGATGTGCCCTTTTCTGTTACTTAGAGACTACTTGAAACTGACCTCAGGTATCGTATTATAACAAAATACGTTCTTTTATACATGTTTGATTACACAATATAGTCAGCATGTATTTACTATTTAGTGACAGTATGAGGGAGCACTACTTCGCCACGAATATAACAAAATAGATTATAAAACTAAATAGGTTGATTGCATGCCCGCACCTTGCCAACCACAGGATTACTCCTATAAGGGAGTCTCAAACACCAACTGCACTAGTAATAACATAAATGATTGGGGGCTTAGCCTGTTCTTTCTTTCCCCCATTGATATATGGATGCACAAAGAAGTTGTACGAGAAGCATGTACGGCACCAGTTTCACAGGGATTTCCACACAGTTATATTCACTATTTTGAAATTCACAGAAGTCACCAAAGTCACTTTGTCAATAATTTGAAAAGTAAGGTGTTCTTACTACCATTGCATACACGAACAAGTACCTGTTTATATATTCCCTTAGCCCTGAAGAAGTCGCGGGGTAATCCCCTGTAACAGCGACGAAACACGTGTTGGCTAAGAAGGCTTAAAGATCTTGAATTAAAGACATCTGAAAATATAAAGACAAGTATCATTGTGATATTTTATGTAACTTTATGTATTTACTTTTGAGCGTGTGCAGAAGATTTGTATATAAGGCCATGCCCATGTGGACTGCATGGTGCCGTGTGCGCAGATTCTTCAGTGCGAAATGCGCTATGGGCCTGAAAAAGCAGCATGAATGGGTGGACGAACATTCTTCCTCCTGGCCTAGAAGTAATCCATCCGAATATCTCACACATCTCATTCCTCTTCATCTCCACCTTTTTATACTGTCCTGCATACACTTCCTTGTGTTACCTCCCATTCATCATGCCATCTCTTTCTCTCTCTCCCCACCTGTAAACAGTGTGTTATTTTCCTTTGATGCTGTCAACATATCACAGTTGTGTACACTCTCTTCACCAACTTTCACATAAAATAGCAATTACAATTGGCACTTAGGTGACTGTTGTGGGCACTGTGCAGAGATACAAATGATTTCATAGGCATTTAATCTGAACACCATTATGACAAACTGACATGCTGTGTGTGACACTCAGAATGCCTTAAGCCTCAACTCCAGCGCTACCAATTTTGCTCTATCATGAACAGCCATACACACCCTGATCTCACCCAGACCCCTCACGGTGACTCAGTTCACAGTATGCACTACACAAGACTTCAAGTAATTGTTAAGAAATTGATGTGTTTTTGCTTGTTAAAGACATGATTATAGGGCCCCGTACGGACACATTTCAAAGGAAGTTTTTAATTATTGCTGGGTCTAAGCAATTGCAGGAACCATCTTAGTTAAAGTACTGACTGTATCCTGCAAGGGTTACAGCAGCTGCTGTTTACTCTCCTCACAGCAAACCAAGGCTTGCTTTTCCGTTAGAATGATCGCCACCCCTCCTCCTCAGGACCCATTGGAGCACAGGCCATAGGATAACAGACTTGGCTGCACCCCCCACTGTGACAGCCCATCTGCATTTGTGAAACATTAAAAATAATGCATATGGGCACCCTTCTTTTTGAGGGTGGGCCTTGGAAGTTCCTGGCCCACCTGGCCACCCCTCTAGAACCAGGACTGCTGAGAAAGGTATAAGAGCAGCAGAAAGAAGAGTTTTGCCAAAAGGTCAAAAAGAGATGTTATCACCATGACTTTGCTCATACCCTGGAGTAAAAGGAGACATAGGGGGGTCGATTACTATGGGGCCCAGAAAGGCTCCGACCATCTGTCGGAGCCTTTCCAGGCTGCATCTTGGTTTAATTTCCGACCGCCGTATTACAATGTTGGCGGTCGGAAATTTAACCGGCCAGTCATTCTGCTTGGCTTCCGACGGGCTCAAGGAGTCCGTTGGCCAGTCGGAGGCGGGCCCCTAATCCCAAAGTGCAGCCTTTCTGCCCTTGGGATTACGATACTCGGTCTCCAGCAGGCTTTCCATGTCAGACTTTCCGACATGGAAAGCCTGTCGGAGAGCGAGTATGGTGCCTCTGCAGCCTCCGGTTGGGGGCTGAGGCGGCACCTATTGTACCCCCTGTTCATCCCTGCACCATGTGGCAGGCACCCTAAGGTGCCTGCCACACAGCGCAGGGATGAACACAGACTCCCATTCCTCTATGGGAGCTTGTGTTACAGCCAGTTTACGGCCGTAACACGAGCTCCCATAGAGGAATTGGAGTATGCAACCGAACAGTGTTCGGTCGCATCATAATGAGGTGGTCGGTACCGCCGATTGCAGGTTGGTCGGTTCTGTTACGTCCGCCCGACATCGTAATAGACCCCAGGGTGTACAAGGAAACAATAATGTTTCGTTGTATGGCACAGGAGGAAACAGTTGTGGACGATTTCATCACATCACATGTAATCCTGTGGTTGTTGACCAAACTATTGGTGAAAAAATATTGAGGGACACAAATATTGTGGCCAGAATATCGTGATGTCAAAAATATCAGTGTTACAGCAAACAAATGATGGACGGAATGCTGACAATGCAAACATTCTCCCCCAGTCAAAAGATCTGGGTTAAATCCATTGTTCTTTTGCCCACTACGCCACCCCAGTTTGGACCCAGCCATATGCAAATCAGTCTTGACCCTGTGCCCCATGGGAACAGTCCAGACCGAACTGCCAGGCCAGGTCCTCCCTGGACCGGAAACAAGCATCCTGGGACCGGTTTCAGGGTATGTCACCCTTCTGCAGCCAGGCTAGCTTGAATCCAGTGGCGCAGTGAGCAAGGGACCCACGTCTGGGCATTCCCATCCCACTTAGGGCGAAAAGTGTTACAGCAAACAAATAATGGACGGAATGCTGACAATGCAAACATTCTCCCCCAGTCAAAAGATCTGGGTTAAATCCATCGTTCTTTTGCCCACTACGCCACCCCAGTTTGGACCCAGCCATATGCAAATCAGTCTTGACCCTGTGCCCCATGGGAACAGTCCAGACCGAACTGCCAGGCCAGGTCCTCCCTGGACCGGAAACAAGCATCCTGGGACCGGTTTCAGGGTATGTCACCCTTCTTCAGCCAGGCTAGCTTGAATCCAGTGGCGCAGTGAGCAAGGGACCCACGTCTGGGCATTCCCATCCCACTTAGGGCGAAAAGTGTTACAGCAAACAAATGATGGACGGAATGCTGACAATGCAAACATTCTCCCCCAGTCAAAAGATCTGGGTTAAATCCATCGTTCTTTTGCCCACTACGCCACCCCCAGTTTGGACCCAGCCATATGCAAATCAGTCTTGACCCTGTGTCCCATGGGAACAGTCCAGACCGAACTGCCAAGCCAGGTCCTCCCTGGACCGGAAACAAGCATCCTGGGACCGGTTTCAGGGTATGTCACCCTTCTTCAGCCAGGCTAGCTTGAATCCAGTGGCGCAGTGAGCAAGGGACCCACGTCTGGGCATTCCCGTCCCACTTAGGGCGAAAAGTGTTACAGCAAACAAATGATGGACGGAATGCTGACAATGCAAACATTCTCCCCCAGTCAAAAGATCTGGGTTAAATCCATCGTTCTTTTGCCCACTACGCCACCCCAGTTTGGACCCAGCCATATGCAAATCAGTCTTGACCCTGTGCCCCATGGGAACAGTCCAGACCGAACTGCCAGGCCAGGTCCTCCCTGGACCGGAAACAAGCATCCTGGGACCGGTTTCAGGGTATGTCACCCCTTCTTCAGCCAGGCTAGCTTGAATCCAGTGGCGCAGTGAGCAAGGGACCCACGTCTGGGCATTCCCATCCCACTTAGGGCGAAAAGTGTTACAGCAAACAAATGATGGACGGAATGCTGACAATGCAAACATTCTCCCCCAGTCAAAAGATCTGGGTTAAATCCATTGTTCTTTTGCCCACTACGCCACCCCAGTTTGGACCCAGCCATATGCAAATCAGTCTTGACCCTGTGCCCCATGGGAACAGTCCAGACCGAACTGCCAGGCCAGGTCCTCCCAGGACCGGAAACAAGCATCCTGGGACCGGTTTCAGGGTATGTCACCCTTCTTTAGCCAGGCTAGCTTGAATCCAGTGGCGCAGTGAGCAAGGTACCCACGTCTGGGCATTCCCATCCCACTTAGGGGCGAAAAGTGTTACAGCAAACAAATGATGGACGGAATGCTGACAATGCAAACATTCTCCCCAGTCAAAAGATCTGGGTTAAATCCATCGTTCTTTTGCCCACTACGCCACCCCAGTTTGGACCCAGCCATATGCAAATCAGTCTTGACCCTGTGCCCCATGGGAACAGTCCAGACCGAACTGCCAGGCCAGGTCCTCCCTGGACTGGAAACAAGCATCCTGGGACCGGTTTCAGGGTATGTCACCCTTCTTCAGCCAGGCTAGCTTGAATCCAGTGGCGCAGTGAGCAAGGGCCCCACGTCTGGGCATTCCCATCCAACTTAGGGCGAAAAGTGTTACAGCAAACAAATGATGGACGGAATGCTGACAATGCAAACATTCTCCCCCAGTCAAAAGATCTGGGTTAAATCCATCGTTCTTTTGCCCACTACGCCACCCCAGTTTGGACCCAGCCATATGCAAATCAGTCTTGACCCTGTGCCCCATGGGAACAGTCCAGACCGAACTGCCAGGCCAGGTCCTCCCTGGACCGGAAACAAGCATCCTGGGACCGGTTTCAGGGTATGTCACCCTTCTTCAGCCAGGCTAGCTTGAATCCAGTGGCGCAGTGAGCAAGGGACCCACGTCTGGGCATTCCCATCCCACTTAGGGCGAAAAGTGTTACAGCAAACAAATGATGGACGGAATGCTGACAATGCAAACATTCTCCCCCAGTCAAAAGCTCTGGGTTAAATCCATCGTTCTTTTGCCCACTACGCCACCCCAGTTTGGACCCAGCCATATGCAAATCAGTCTTGACCCTGTGCCCCATGGGAACAGTCCAGACCGAACTGCCAGGCCAGGTCCTCCCTGGACCGGAAACAAGCATCCTGGGACCGGTTTCAGGGTATGTCACCCTTCTTCAGCCAGGTTAGCTTGAATCCAGTGGTGCCGTGAGCAAGGGACCCACGTCTGGGCATTCCCATCCCACTTAGGGCGAAAAGTGTTACAGCAAACAAATGATGGACGGAATGCTGACAATGCAAACATTCTCCCCCAGTCAAAAGATCTGGGTTAAATCCATCGTTCTTTTGCCCACTACGCCACCCCAGTTTGGACCCAGCCATATGCAAATCAGTCTTGACCCTGTGCCCCATGGGAACAGTCCAGACTGAACTGCCAGGCCAGGTCCTCCCTGGACCGGAAACAAGCACCTGGGACCGGTTTCAGGGTATGTCACCCTTCTTCAGCCAGGCTAGCTTGAATCCAGTGGTGCCGTGAGCAAGGGACCCACGTCTGGGCATTCCCATCCCACTTAGGGCGAAAAGTGTTACAGCAAACAAATGATGGACGGAATGCTGACAATGCAAACATTCTCCCCCAGTCAAAAGATCTGGGTTAAATCCATCGTTCTTTTGCCCACTACGCCACCCCAAATTGGACCCAGCCATATGCAAATCAGTCTTGACCCTCTGCCCCATGGGAACAGTCCAGACTGAACTGCCAGGCCAGGTCCTCCCTGGACCGGAAACAAGCATCCTGGGACCGGTTTCAGGGTATGTCACCCTTCTTCAGCCAGGTTAGCTTGAATCCAGTGGGGCAGTGAGCAAGGGACCCACGTCTGGGCATTCCCATCCCACTTAGGGCGAAAAGTGTTACAGCAAACAAATGATGGACGGAATGCTGACAATGCAAACATTCTCCCCCAGTCAAAAGATCTGGGTTAAATCCATCGTTCTTTTGCCCACTACACCACCCCAGTTTGGACCCAGCCATATGCAAATCAGTCTTGACCCTGTGCCCCATGGGAACAGTCCAGGCCGAACTGCCAGGCCAGGTCCTCCCTGGACTGGAAACAAGCATCCTGGGACCGGTTTCAGGGTATGTCACCCTTCTTCAGCCAGGCTAGCTTGAATCCAGTGGCGCAGTGAGCAAGGGCCCCACGTCTGGGCATTCCCATCCCACTTAGGGCGAAAAGTGTTACAGCAAACAAATGATGGACGGAATGCTGACAATGCAAACATTCTCCCCCAGTCAAAAGATCTGGGTTATATCCATCGTTCTTTTGCCCACTACGCCACCCCAGTTTGGACCCAGCCATATGCAAATCAGTCTTGACCCTGTGCCCCATGGGAACAGTGCAGACCGAACTGCCAGGCCAGGTCCTCCCTGGACCGGAAACAAGCATCCTGGGACCGGTTTCAGGGTATGTCACCCTTCTTCAGCCAGGCTAGCTTGAATCCAGTGGCGCAGTGAGCAAGGGACCCACATCTGGGCATTCCCATCCCACTTAGGGCGAAAAGTGTTACAGCAAACAAATGATGGACGGTATGCTGACAATGCAAACATTCTCCCCCAGTCAAAAGCTCTGGGTTAAATCCATCGTTCTTTTGCCCACTACGCCACCCCAGTTTGGACCCAGCCATATGCAAATCAGTCTTGACCCTGTGCCCCATGGGAACAGTCCAGACCGAACTGCCAGGCCAGGTCCTCCCTGGACCGGAAACAAGCATCCTGGGACCGGTTTCAGGGTAGGTCACCCTTCTTCAGCCAGGCTAGCTTGAATCCAGTGGTGCCGTGAGCAAGGGACCCACGTCTGGGCATTCCCATCCCACTTAGGGCGAAAAGTGTTACAGCAAACAAATGATGGACTGAATGCTGACAATGCAAACATTCTCCCCCAGTCAAAAGATCTGGGTTAAATCCATCGTTCTTTTGCCCACTACGCCACCCCAGTTTGGACCCAGCCATATGCAAATCAGTCTTGACCCTGTGCCCCATGGGAACAGTCCAGACTGAACTGCCAGGCCAGGTCCTCCCTGGACCGGAAACAAGCATCCTGGGACCGGTTTCAGGGTATGTCACCCTTCTTCAGCCAGGCTAGCTTGAATCCAGTGGCGCAGTGAGCAAGGGACCCACGTCTGGGCATTCCCATCCCACTTAGGGCAAAAAGTGTTACAGCAAACAAATGATGGACGGAATTCTGACAATGCAAACATTCTCCCCCAGTCAAAAGATCTGGGTTAAATCCATCGTTCTTTTGCCCACTACGCCACCCCAGTTTGGACCCAGCCATATGCAAATCAGTCTTGACCCTGTGCCCCATGGGAACAGTCCAGACCGAACTGCCAGGCCAGGTCCTTCCTGGACCGGAAACAAGCATCCTGGGACCGGTTTCAGGGTATGTCACCCTTCTTCAGCCAGGCTAGCTTGAATCCAGTGGCGCAGTGAGCAAGGGACCCACGTCTGGGCATTCCCATCCCACTTAGGGCGAAAAGTGTTACAGCAAACAAATGATGGACGGAATGCTGACAATGCAAACATTCTCCCCAGTCAAAAGATCTGGGTTAAATCCATCGTTCTTTTGCCCACTACGCCACCCCAGTTTGGACCCAGCCATATGCAAATCAGTCTTGACCCTGTGCCCCATGGGAACAGTCCAGACCGAACTGCCAGGCCAGGTCCTCCCTGGACCGGAAACAAGCATCCTGGGACCGGTTTCAGGGTATGTCACCCTTTTTCAGCCAGGCTAGCTTGAATCCAGTGGCGCAGTGAGCAAGGGACCCACGTCTGGGCATTCCCATCCCACTTAGGGCGAAAAGTGTTACAGCAAACAAATGATGGACGGAATGCTGACAATGCAAACATTCTCCCCAGTCAAAAGATCTGGGTTAAATCCATCGTTCTTTTGCCCACTACGCCACCCCAGTTTGGACCCAGCCATATGCAAATCAGTCTTGACCCTGTGCCCCATGGGAACAGTCCAGACCGAACTGCCAGGCCAGGTCCTCCCTGGACCGGAAACAAGCATCCTGGGACCGGTTTCAGGGTATGTCACCCTTCTTCAGCCAGGCTAGCTTGAATCCAGTGGCGCAGTGAGCAAGGGACCCACGTCTGGGCATTCCCATCCCACTTAGGGCGAAAAGTGTTACAGCAAACAAATGATGGACGGAATGCTGACAATGCAAACATTCTCCCCCAGTCAAAAGATCTGGGTTAAATCCATCGTTCTTTTGCCCACTACGCCACCCCAGTTTGGACCCAGCCATATGCAAATCAGTCTTGACCCTGTGCCCCATGGGAACAGTCCAGACCGAACTGCCAGGCCAGGTCCTCCCTGGACCGGAAACAAGCATCCTGGGACCGGTTTCAGGGTATGTCACCCTTCTTCAGCCAGGCTAGCTTGAATCCAGTGGCGCAGTGAGCAAGGGACCCACGTCTGGGCATTCCCATCCCACTTAGGGCGAAAAGTGTTACAGCAAACAAATGATGGACGGAATGCTGACAATGCAAACATTCTCCCCCAGTCAAAAGATCTGGGTTAAATCCATCGTTCTTTTGCCCACTACGCCACCCCAGTTTGGACCCAGCCATATGCAAATCAGTCTTGACCCTGTGCCCCATGGGAACAGTCCAGACCGA
Organism: Calotriton arnoldi; assembly: GCA_963921515.1. Lineage (NCBI taxonomy): Eukaryota > Metazoa > Chordata > Amphibia > Caudata > Salamandridae > Calotriton > Calotriton arnoldi. The sequence goes on from CAWUFW010002849.1 coordinate 362,123, forward strand.
ACTGCCAGGCCAGGTCCTCCCTGGACCGGAAACAAGCATCCTGGGACCGGTTTCAGGGTATGTCACCCTACTTCAGCCAGGCTAGCTTGAATCCAGTGGCGCAGTGAGCAAGGGACCCACGTCTGGTCATTCCCATCCCACTTAGGGCGAAAAGTGTTACAGCAAACAAATGATGGACGGAATGCTGACAATGCAAACATTCTCCCCCAGTCAAAAGATCTGGGTTAAATCCATCGTTCTTTTGCCCACTACGCCACCCCAGTTTGGACCCAGCCATATGCAAATCAGTCTTGACCCTGTGCCCCATGGGAACAGTCCAGACCGAACTGCCAGGCCAGGTCCTCCCTGGACCGGAAACAAGCATCCTGGGACCGGTTTCAGGGTATGTCACCCTTCTTCAGCCAGGCTAGCTGGAATCCAGTGGCGCAGTGAGCAAGGGACCCACGTCTGGGCATTCCCATCCCACTTAGGGCGAAAAGTGTTACAGCAAACAAATGATGGACGGAATGCTGACAATGCAAACATTCTCCCCCAGTCAAAAGATCTGGGTTAAATCCATCGTTCTTTTGCCCACTACGCCACCCCAGTTTGGACCCAGCCATATGCAAATCAGTCTTGACCCTGTGCCCCATGGGAACAGTCCAGACCGAACTGCCAGGCCAGGTCCTCCCTGGACCGGAAACAAGCATCCTGGGACCGGTTTCAGGGTATGTCACCCTTCTTCAGCCAGGCTAGCTTGAATCCAGTGGCGCAGTGAGCAAGGGACCCACGTCTGGGCATTCCCATCCCACTTAGGGCGAAAAGTGTTACAGCAAACAAATGATGGATGGAATGCTGACAAAGCAAACATTCTCCCCCAGTCACTTAATATGAAAGGTTAGAATATCATTTTGTTTAAGAATTTCATATTTTTTTTAGAAATATAGTTATATGTATTATCACATTTATAATATAGATGTATAAAATATAGCTTTTAATCAGTCTGCTAAAGTTTAGTTATTTGACTATTATATGTTATTATTATTGTAATTATATGTATGTTTTTTGTTTTAGTATAATTTGTACATTTTTATATCCTTTTTTTTTTTTTAAATTAGTAGCGGGTTGTTGTGTTTGTATGGGATTGAGCCGTTTTTTTTAAAATATGTATACTATTTTGAATTTATAATTAATTATTCATATAATTTAATTATTTGATAAATTGTGTGAAAGTTGATTGGTATTTTAATAAATTGATGTTTTGAAATACATTTTCTAATTATTAAATGGTTGATAAGTTTATTTACATTTTATTAATTTGCTTTAAATTAGTTTGTATTCATTTTAATCTTTGAATTTAATAATTAATGTAATAGTAATAATGTTTCAGGTTTTAATCTTATTTATTTTTCATATATTAAGATGGTTTGCGGATGCAGTTTTTTTAGGGTAGTATGGCAGGAAGTAGTTTACTTGAACAGTTTTATAATAGTTTTTAAGTATTTTATTTCTACTATGACATGTATTTTTTAATTTAGTTTTACTTGTTTTATATTTAATGATTACATTTTCTTATTTGAAATATATTGTTAAATTCTATTGTCGATATTTAAATGTTTTATTTGCAAAAATGTAGGAGTAGAAATAGTAAATCTGATTCCTCAAAATAGCAACAATTTCCCTACCTAATTGTAAATTTGACCACTCCAAAGTCCAGTACTTCCCCTAGTGTTGCTCAAATTGAAGTGGCAATAAGACTGACCCCTCCAAAAGCCAAACGTTCCCTACCATAGCGAAGAATGGAGATTGACTGAACACTGACAACAGCTGAACATCCTAACAATGCCATGCTTTGGTGCATTATGCTGCAGTACAGTATTACAAATTCTTCACCAATTCTGCATGAGTTTTAAGGAATGGCCATCTCGACAGAGTACCTGATTGCTCCGACCCAATTTTCTCATAGTGGTATAAACTTTTATAGAAACCTTCTAGTGGAAGATGTGTGGGTGAGAAGATAAGTGGGGTCTCCAGGTCACATGGGATGATGGCAGCCTGCTTTGTAAGAAGACTGCACTTTGCTATAAGGAGGGGATTTCTAAGGAAGATTGTGAATCATGATATTGATTTCTGTTTTAGGCATTTATGAATCCAAGCATTGACTTTGATCGCTGATGAAGGATTGAGAATTTCCTGTTTCTGGCACACAGTAAGTGATATCAACTTGATGCTATCGGTTAAAAACTTTCCTCAATAAACAACTCTGTTGAGATTTGTTTTTAAACTTTTATTTTCATTCATTTTAAACATGGTGATACATTTATCACTTAAAAATCATTGGACGTACAATAGCATAACAGTATAGGGTACCAAAACATTGTGATTTCTTACATTCTGATCTTTTGATATAGCTTAGTGAATTATAGGCATACACTCAAATATTGTCAGTCTCACCTGGGGGTTTCCGCAGGAGCGAGATGCATGAGGACGATGCCAAGTCCCAACTTTCCACACCCACCTCAATGCCCAACACAATCCAAGCAGGAAGGTGTAATTGGGATGAGGGGAAGATAAGGAGAGACAATATTCCTTCCAGTGATATCGTCAGTAGAATTCAGAGACTTCCTATGAGTTCCTTTAATGATAATAGAAAGAGAAAACGTGTATCAGTAGTAGCTAGCACTAGGTGTGCTTTAAAATATAGTTAGATAATTCTAAGCATAGTTGTAATAAAGTGAACTACCTGTACATTTCCCCTCTTCCACTAGGTAGAAATTAAATGGAAGATTGCTGCTGATCAGAGGATTACCTAAGCAGACAAAAGAAGGTAGATAGGTTATGTATTTAAGTGCTATTTAATTTTATGTTTTGGCAATGTAAAGACTACGAACCATAAACAATCTCGATTAGAAAAATGTCAAATTAATAGATAACACAAAAAGGTGTGGGGCTAAACAGAAAATATGGGTTTGTTAACTTCAGGAACTTACTGAATTCTTTTTGGTATTTTTATGTTTTTCAGGCAGATGTAAAAGACAAACAAGATCTCCAACTCATACAGAAAACCAAACATTCAGATGAGTATACCCTTTAAATTCTTCTTATATTTGTGGGGTTACTGCAATATATGTGTTTCTTGTATCTTACTTATTTCTGGCTGTTTGTTCTCTCTTTTAGGTTAGGGCCGCGAAGAGTAAAATAGCCGGCCTACACCAGGAGATGGGGACAGCATGGCAACAGGAGTTGAAGCTGGCGAGAATCAAGAGCGGGAGCCAGTGGAGGTTGGTGACCCACGAAAATGGTGGGTCAACATAGATAAAATTAAACAATATAAAATATACATTTACATTTTAAAATGAAAAAAAACCTTTCACCTACCTTTTCAGCCTACAGCACAACCTGTGTTCGGTGCTCTCCAGCCGGCTCCCGACTTCTCCAGCTAGCTCCCGACTCCTCCAGCACGAGGTGACACAGCTGCTTATCCAATCCAAACACTGCTCTCATGCTGCATGAGAGAAGTGTCTGGATTGGCTGCAGCAGGCTGCTTCACCACTCCGAAGAGCACTGAAGGCCTGTGCCTGCTCTCCAACCGGGCTGTCTATGACAGCCGGGTTGGAGAGGTTGAATTACGCAAGTCTGTTTGGCCGTAATAATGTATGTAGTTGGTCAAACGGACATGCCAAATTCATACTGAAAGGGCCACTCGTCATTGCTGCCAATCAGCAACAATGACGCACTGGCCCCGCCCTGCCCTCTCAGTTCGGCAGAAAGCCGGAAAACTAAATTAGTAATACAATCCTTTCACTACCATTTTACTTTTCCAGCTTTCTGTAGCTGTATGGGGAGGGGGGCAGTGCTCCTCTGCTCCCATGGAGGAACCGCCACTGGTGGGAGCCAGAGAGAGTCAGGAGCGGGGAGCCGCCGAGAGTTAGGAGCAGGAACTGGCATGTCAACATGAGCAGGGAGCTGGTGAGAGTCAGGAGCGGGGAGCCGGCGAGTCAACAGGAGCGTAGGAGCTGGCATGTGTCAGGTGCATGAGCCGACGAGTCAAGAGGAGCTTAGGAGCTGGCGTGTGTCAGGTGCAGGAGCCGGCGAGTCAACATAAGTGTTGGAGCCGGCATGTGCAACCTTGAGGAAGTTCCCACAGAGAAGGCGAGTGACCCTGAAGCAGGTGAGGGTGGAAGACGTGCGCGTCTACTGGAACGCGAAGCGCTCTTCGGCCCCTGTCGGCAGCATTTATTTTGGTGCAGGCTCCGCCCCGATCGCACACACACAATCCGGTACGGCTCAATCCCGACAAATATATCATGAAACATAACTATCAAAAATACTCAGCACCACAGGCATCTACGATACGGATTAAGGATGCCCATTTGCAGTCAGCAGAAAAAATCAATGAGGTGCCCAAATGTCACATGGGCAACAGAGAGGGACTGTAATAAATTTCAACCTGTTTACTGTACATAGGTAAAACTTTTAACTAGTGTTTAAAGCTCGGGGAGCATTGCTAGGCCTGTGTAAAGTCCCTATGCATCCACCCATGAGTGAGGCGATTACTATAAATTTACAGTAAGGCTTGGTGATGTCTTTCCTGTATCCCAAACCAGCCATCAGTGGGGTTATGTTCAGATGTGTTATGAAACTTTTTCTCAGGGAATCTCCAAGTTTCTGTCAGTCTTGATGGAGTACAGGAAATGCTCAGGGCATATGCAGCACGTCAGCAATCAAGGTGTTACATCTCCAGCAGTTCGCATTGTTAGATAGTCTAGATCTCAACATACTTAAAGGGGTATAGTATACCTTATGAATATATATGAGTTGAATAATTCTGTATCTGCCATTTGAGGATACATCTTTAAATTGTTGCAAGCAGTATACCCATTGTGCCTCTGTGATCCCATGTCTCAAATCCTGCTCCCTTTAGTTCTAAGTGATGTCAATTCCATAGCTATCTTACCTACAGCAGTATTGTACATGCACGGAATAATTTTAGCAGGGCTTGGGATTCTAATAATTTAAGTAAACTCCATTCAGTGGGTTCAGTAGGCATAGTAGGATATGCTGCTCCTAGTGTGTGGAGCAGTCTCTGGTACATAAGGATGTCCATAGAAGTAGGGCCAAGACCATCCATATATTCCTCAAAGGTTTTATAGCATGGATTAGTAAAGAGGCCACCTAGCCTGAATAGTCCCTTGGCACAAAGTTGTCTAATTACCCGCTTCTCTGCCGACACTGGCAATCTGGGTTTCTTGGCCAGTGGGAGATGTGGCGAGTACAGAGTTTCATTGTTGTTTAATTTGGCTAATCAGGTTCAAGCCCATATCATACAGTCCAGCGAGTGAATTCCTTTAGAAGGATATCTAAAAGCCTTCAGTATGATGGTGCGCAGCAGGACCAGGGCTGCCAGAGCCATCTGTAAGTCTCTGTGTGGGGGCTGCCTTGTGCTCTGGAAACAACAATATGCAAACTGAGCCTGCACAACCAAGTAATAAATCTTGAAGTTGGGGACAGAAAAGTCACACCTATTCTAAGGCAAGGTCAGATTAGGTCAGGCTGTTTTAGGTTGGCGACCTGCTCATGCCAGCAGTACCATCAACGATTATATCTAGTCAAAGAAGGCATGTGTCAGTGGAATTGGAATATTTTGAAACAATTTCAATTATTTGGGCTGAATAACCATTTTCATTTGGGAAATACTATCAGCCATGGACAGTAGAAAACTGATTCATCTCTCCACTAGCTGTGTAATTATCAACCATAATATTCTCTTACATAGCAAAGTTTGCAGTGATATTGGACCCCAAGGTATCTCACAGGGTCTATCTGCCATTTTAGTGGAATTTATAAATTCGGGTTTATTGTGCATGTTGTCAGTGGGACCATCAACGATTTTGCTAATTTTATATGCAGGCAAGGTCTGTGCCCAATTTGACTTATCTCTTCTATAATAGATGTAAGGTTTTTTCCCGTTCCCTAACCAAGAGGAGGATGTTATCAGTGTACATCGAAATTACAGTTTTACGTGATCCAATTTTAATGCCCTTATGGTAATGATAGTATCTAATGATGCTAGCAAAGGTTTCCACAATCCGGTCAAAAAGTATAGGTGATAGAGAACATCCCTGCTCTGTGCCTCTACATAAAGATAATGGGAGAGACAGCAGTCCATTTACTTTTATTTTCACATTGGGCTCAGTATAAAAGAGGGTGGCCCCTTTGATCACGGCTTTGCCCATTCCCATTCCCATTCTTTTAATTACTACCAGAAGGAAGGGCCATTCTAGAGAGGTGGCCACTGCTTCCAACTTCAGAGCAATTTGAGGCATGACCACAAACAACGTGTGTAGGTTGTCCAGAGTGAAGTAGGCAGGAATCAGGAATGAAGCCTGATTCATCTGGATGCACAAGCAATGACAACAGCAGAAGCAATTTATTGGTAATTAATTTAACTAACTCTCCATCTCTACGAGTGACAGCATACCTGGCCAGATATTTTACCTCTCTTTCTGCAGTGTCATTAAATCATTAAATTTCATTCACAGTTCGTTGAGCCTGGACATGCCAGTCATCGCACACTGCGTGGATTGCTTAAGATCTAGTAACAGAATCTCCAGTTCTAGTAAGTCTAGTTTGCTGTGCAGGGACATGTATATCCCATTCCATTTGTTTAGACATTCCCCTCTAACCACAACCTTAAAAGCCTCCCACACTGTTGGATAGGTGGCAATCGAACCCTGCTACTCATGGAACTATGTCTGTTGGAAATACCTAGGGAAAGTATCACGGGAGAGTGATCTAATAGTGCTCTAGGTAGATGTGAGATAACCATTTCTCAGCCCACCTAATCCCTCGTCCCCAACTAATAGTCAATTCAGGAGGAAGAGGCATGGACCTCTGCTGCACACTTTCCTTAAAGGAAAACGGGTTCTATTTAGAGAAAAAAATGAAATGCTTTCTTTTCATTTTTCAAGAGTAGGCAATGGTCCGTGGGACCACTGCCTGCTCTTAAAAAAGTTTTTGCATACATTCACAAAGGGGAAGGGGTCCCTTGGGGACCCCTTGCCATTTGCAAATGGGTTACCATCTACTCGAAGTAGGTGGTAAAATGCAAATGTTTTGCAACCGCATTTCCATCACAAAACATTCCTACATACCGATGCGATTTGGTATTAGGAAGGGACGGCCTAAACATGCCCCTTCCTAATAGCGAATCGAATATTACTGAATCGCTAACCCATTTTGCGATTTGGTAATAGGTTATCGAATCGCAAAATAGGGTTTGGCACATTGGGAAAACCTTTTTTCCAGTCGCAGATGGCCTGATTCTGCGAATCGGGCCGTTTGTGACCTTAAAAAAGGTACATACATGTGGCCCAAAAAATGTGAATGTTTTGCGACCATATTTCCGTCACAAAACATTCCTACATACCGATGCGTTTCGGTATTAGGAAGGGTCGGCCTAAACACGCCCCTTCCTAATAGCGAAGCGAATATGACCGAATCGCTAACCCATTTTGCGATTCGGTAATAGGTTACCTAATTGCAAAATAGGGTTTGGCACACTGGGAAAACCTTTTTGGGAAAACCTTTTTTCCAGTCGCAGATGGCCTGATTCTGCGAACCGGGCCGTTTGTGACCTTAAAAAGGTGCATACATGTGGCCCAAAAAGAGCTCTTGTTATACAGCTTTCATAACTTAAGGTACCTGAAGGAGATTGACATGTTGTAATAACAGTTTTACCAAATAATAAGAATGGCAGGAAATGTCAGTGCAGCCAAGCTTAAAACATGTCACCCGAACGTATCACGAAACAATTGCAGCATGTTCATCAGCTCGCTTTGCAATCTTGCCTTGAGTGGACTATGTGCCATTCTGTTTACACACACACATCTTCGAAATAGAACAATTTACCCACTGAGATGTTAACCGCGACCTGCGCCTTATAAACATGTCTACGCAGCTAGGGCATTAATCCCCTGAGCTTTACTATTTGATTTGAATCCATAACCTACATGCTATTTACAGATCTGTGTTGCACTTTAACTAGCAAAGCAACGTTACTTATCTTAAAAACTACTGCTTACACATAGTCATCTGTGCAGGTGCATTAACCTTAAACTCTATCTATCGGTAGCGCTTTGAAGAAAATTTGTATGAAACCAGCTTGTGGATCGAGTGTATTGATTTAAGGTTGAGTAAGTAATTCTAGTACTAGACCTGCAGGTCTAGTACGATTTTTAAGATTTTTCGAGCCCTGTTTAAGACTGATTTTAAAATCCCCTTCCATATTATTGTACAGGAGTCAGTTAAAATGAGTTTTTTTGTAATGTCAGTAAAGTATTTTAGATCATCAAAGTTCTAACCATCTGTATTTATAATAACAGGCATAGAGCACAAGAGGCCCCGCACTAACAGAAATCTACCCTCCAGATCCATCTCATCCCACAGAGGATTAAATTGCACTACCTTCCTGTTGAATCTGACATCGTTGGCATGGTTTTTCCCAAACTTTTTTCCTTCCATCCTCCTGTTTTTGCTGACTTTGTTTTTTTTGGCCTTAGGACTCTGCACACTTTACTACGCCCTCTTCAGTTCTAAAGTGCTTGTGATCTCTCCTTAAACAGGGTAAAATTGGCTTACACCCAATTGTCATTTTTAATTTACTTGTAAGTCTCTGGTAAAATGGTACTACCTATACCCAGGGCCTGTAAATTAAATGCTACTACCTGGCAGTTCGGGCTGGACTTTTCCCATTGGGTGCAGGGTCAAGACTGATTTGCATATGGCTGGGTTCAAACTGGAATGGCTTTGGGAGCACAAAAAAACGATGAATTTAGGCCCAGATCTCTGTACTGGGATGAATGTATGACATTGTTCTGCATTCTGTCCATCGATTGTTCTTTTTGCATTTGTCACCCCGAGTGGGACGGGTATGCCCAGACGTGGGTCCCGTGCTCTCCATACCACTGGAGTCATGCTATCCTGGCTGATGAAGGGTGAAACCCCGAAACCGGTCCTAGGATGCTTGTTTTCAGTCCAGGGAGGACCTGGCCTAGCAGTTCAGGGTGGACTGTTCCCATTGGGTGCAGGGTTAAGACTGATTTGCATATGGCTGGGTTCAAACTGGAATGGCATGGGGAGCAAAAAAAACGATGGATTTAGGCCCAGATCTCTGTACTGGGGGCAATGTATGACATTGTTCTGCATTCTGTCCATCAATTGCTCTTTTTGCACTAGTGGACCTGCAGCACTTATTGTGCAACCTACTTTAAGTAGTCTTTAAACATGTCCTAGGCCTGCCAAAAACTTGGACATGTACTTTTAAGTTTTTCATGTCCTGGTAGTGAAAAACTCATACATTTGTTTTTCACTACTGTGAGACCTACCTCTCCCATAGGATAACATTGGGTTCCCATATTACAGTTAATAAGTGGTAACTTTCTGTTGGGAGCAGATAGGAATGTCGCATTTGGTGTCTATGTAATTGTAATTTAAAATCCTCTTTATTGGTAAAGTCGGATTTTAAGTCACAATTCTAAAAATGCCACTTTTAGAAAGCTTACTTTATTTATCCATCCATTAGGTGCATGCAGCCTGTTCCTGGATTACATGACTGGGTGTAGTGTAGCTGGCAGCTGAACTTCATCTATTCCTCCCAGACAGCCACACAATAGAGGGATTAGGTATGCCTGGGTGGGCCATCAACTGGCAGGATGGGAAGGCGGAGTTGGGAACAGCCCCACTTGCAACTGTATAGGCTGTGCCCTGCCTTCATACAAAGGAGTTGTCACCACTGCATTGTTCAAGCAGCCAGCTTGCAGTCAGGAAAGAGGAGGCAGGAAACTTCAAGGATTTCAAAGAGAAGTCTCTAGAAACCTCTACTTCAAAGTGGGCACTAGGTATAAATAGTGGACCCTCAGACCCAACTCTACACCTCTGGACCTGTGGATACTAAAGACGAAGGACTACAGCACTGCTATGTTGCCAGAAGGATTGCTGCCTTGCTGCCCTGTTACTCTGCCTCCCTGCTTGATGAGAAGGAAGACAGGACCTGGACTCTTCATCCCAGGCTGAAGTGGCTCCAAGGGTCAGCTGACTGACCTCCTGGTCTGAGTTACAGAGACATAACAAGCTCCAGATGCCCTTCTACAACTGCCCAGCTGACCTGCAACTGGACCTGCAAGGGACCTGCCTGAGCCCTGCTGGCCTCTGCTGGAGTGAGTTCCTGATTCCCAAGATGTGTCCCTCAGGTCCTGGACCCTTGGTGTGGCCTCAGCGGGCCTCCGCCTCAAAGAAAAGGAAAAATCCCCGCTGATACATGTAGCATGAACCCGCACGCAGATGATATCCAGCCAGGGTGCTTAGGCCCGAGGGGCCGTCCCCACAAGTGAGCCCAGGGTGCATGTCAGTTTGGAAGGCCCTAAGTGTACGGTCACACAGGATCCACAGCATCTCAATACCTGTTCCTGTAATCATTGGCTGTCATGGCATTCTCCCTAGCTAGCAACATGCCAAGCCCACAATCACTCCGCACCACACATCGCATCCTGAAAGGCTGTGCAGTTGAATGTGGCTTCTTTATCTTGTACCGACTCTTAGGACCTGATTATGAGTTTGGTAGTGCAGGAGTGGCGCGGCATGCCACCGCGCTGCTCCCGCACCACCAAACTCGACCACTGGCCGCCCGACAGATTATGAGTATTCTCGTTGTCTGGCGGGCGGTCCTTTGGCATTCCCATGGCGCTGCCTTTGAAAAAGGCACTGCAATGGGCATGCCAAAGCAAGTTCGTGCACAGCAGGGACTGTTAAGTCCATGCTGTGCAGGAACTAGGTGTTCATGCAGACAGGGGGCCCTGTAGGACCCTCTTATTTTCCTCATTGCCAGCAGTTTCATGGCATGAACACTGCCATGAGACCGCTGGCAGTGAGGAAACTTGTAATATGCTTGGCGGCCGCTGTGGCCCCGCCAAGCATTTTGTGACCTCACACTGCCACACCAGCACCATGGATCGTGGATTACTGGCAGATGCAGCGGTCTCAAAATGGTACTTCTAATGCAGCGATCGGACCACTGGTGCGGAAGACCCCGACCACCACCGCACCTCCACCATAGGTTTGGTGGTCCGATGGCCCGCTGAACATGTAATAAGGCACTGAGCTTCCTCCGGGACAGCTTACAGGATCTGGGAGCACCAGAGTGCCTTCAGGTATATCAACTGAGTACTTGATGCATCTGGAGTTCAGCCAATACAATTACTGAGCTCGCTGGTGCAGTAGATTGGATATTTCTGACGGAGGATGGCTCCAGCCTCTGAAGCGTAACTATTAGGCGGCCATGTTATCTACCACCCTCTAGCTTACCAACTCTATTAAGATTTGATGGATTTCTAATTTCTGGCATCCCCAGACAATCAATGTATCTGATTTAAGATTACATTTAAAAAGTTCAGCTGTCAAAGGTTGCACAGTTTGGATAGGCACTGCAACACAAAGGCAAAAACACTTCTATACTGTTCCAATCGTAATAGAATATGAATCTCTTTTACTACGTAGAGTTTTACTCAAGCTTAAATTTGAAGTATGCTATTGAGACAATATATTCAAAGACAGGAAAGTGAAGCAAGTGGTTATAAAAGTGTGAGCACTAAAAATGTCAGTAATGTTGATTTAATGGTTGAAGGCTAAACACAGTAGAGTAAAACCAGGAAAAGCAATGTTTAAAGTCAAGATATAATTTATCATAACGAATTAACTCAGCTGCTGCTAGGTGTACAGCAAAGGAAGGCACGCTTTGCAAGGACGAGGGGAATGACAACTGAATCATAAATAAACTGAGTTTTTCTGAATTCCTAAGACAGTCACCGACACTGTTGACATTTTCTTTTCATTTCAGGATAAATTCTATTGAGCAATTTTTCAAAAAACAAATAAACAGGGAGAAAAAAGACAATCAGAGAACACAAGGGTCCAATTTAAAATATATACAGCACAGATGCAATAAGTCCTAGAGGCTTGATCATAACCTGAGTGTCTAGAATACAGAGCAAAATCCAGGTAACAGTTGGCAAGTGAGAGCAAAAAAACATGTGGAGAATAGATAAACCCCAGGGTATGTGATCTGATGTAAAACAAAGTGATAGAAGTAAACTAAAAAGAGTAAGATGAAGGGGAAAAGGAAGGGTACTAGTAGGCATAGGGTCAAGACCCAAGTATCAGTGGATAAAGACTGTTGACATTTCTAATCCTTATGTCACCTACTATATCTGTGCCATGTCTTTTCATATGGTGCAGCATATTAGGTCATCTATATATTTGGTCCATATAAGTTGACAACTATTAAAGTAAACACACACTTACAAACCCTTGATTTTCTGGGAACTCTCAGTCTCTCAACAGCAGGAGGAAGACCACACTCCTTACCTTTAGAAAACATCTAGAATCCCACATCTTCCACCTATTCCTCAGCTAAAGTCGTCGAATTGCATTTGGTGTGCCTTCTACTCCATGCATCTGATGCTGTTAATCTGCCTTACCGTTCTATCTTACTCTCTCCATTTGGTTCATTTGTGTTATTTTATGTTATATGTAAATGAAATAAATAAGTAAAGCATTCTAATTTGCCCTGTGGTTCTCTCTTACTCAGTGCAGGATGGCATTGTTCCTGGAATCTACATTTTAAATGTAATTGTAAAATTAAGCTATTTGTAAAGCATCTTAGTGCCAAATGGTTTCGGAGTGCCAGAAACTTCAAAAGGTTTTTTAAAAAGCTTTTTTCTATATTTTAGGAACTTTGCTTGTTTTCTCTTGCATTGATTCCTTTTCCCAACATGAGTTCCACAACATTCAACTGTTTGCCCACACCTATAAACAGTCCACTTATCCCCCCCACTTACCATTTGGGACCCCCTCATCTTGCAGCACAAATGGATTGTGTGTGTTGTGTCAAAAGGGTGAGGACCATTTTATTTGGTGGATTATTTATTTTAAAAAGAGTAACTTTTTGCCCCGCCTGTTCTATCCAGCCACCGAAGGTATCGTTGCTCTTGCTATGTTTCTTTAGGGATAAACTTGTTGGTTGGTTGTTTTTATCAGTGCTTGTTTTCTTATCCTTTAACAAATCTGTGGTGCGATACACAAAATAATTTATGCTTTATTTAAAGCATTACAGGAAGTAGTACTACAGCAGTAGAGTCAAAGGCAAAGACATGCAAGGAGTGCTTAGAAAGGTCGCTGGGTTCTGTGAGCAGAAGTAGACTTGCTGTATCGTGATGAAATATAGCATCAAGCAACTCAGAAATTCTAATACAATTTTGGACTGATTTATTACAATTTTGTGCTGAGGGTGCATCACAAAAGTGATGCAAACCGGCACAAAATGTTCATTTGAAATTTACTTTCCTGCGCACAACTTGTTTTGTGTTGGAAGTTGCCTAAAAGTAGCACAAAGCAGTGCTTTGAGATGCTTTGCATTACTTTGCGTCACATGGGCGTTCCAGGGGTGGTACATGAGCGTTCATATCTAACCACCAATGGTTTCTGACACAACGATGTATCTGCTAACAATAGTATAGCACCTTTTTGAGGTTGGTGTTAACTTGCAGAAATGCTTTTATTTTCAACTTTGCATGTGTGCTGCACTGTGCAGTATATATCCAAAGTAGGAAAAGCTTTACGTTTGTCTAGGCATATTTTTTGTAGTTTTATATAGTGCAAACTCCACCAGAATATATTAGAGCGCTTTACATGAGCACCAGTTACATTACACAGTGACACAATCATTTTTTGTAGGCACAGGGAGATTAAGTGATTTTCCTAGAATCACAGGATGTTGAGTGGACGCCGAGATTCAAATCTGGTTCCCCAGCTTCAAAGTCGGCAGCTCTGGCCCTCCCAGTACAAAACCTATGCTAGACATGAATCAGACACCTTTGCATTACAGTAGAAAGATGAGTGCAGGCCACTATGCAGACTGATTATGCACCCGCGTTCGGGAGAGAGCAGGACAGTGCTATAGCTTAGTAGATATGGGGCTTTTCGGCTCTCTCCCTCCCTTTCTTTTTCGTAAAGAGAAATCGTGCAGTATGAAACTAAATTCAGAGCAGTTGGCATCACCTTATTTCAAAAAAGCTTGGCCCTGAGTTTGCACCACTCGTTCCCACGGCCCAACTCCTATTTAAGGATTTGAACAGCTATTTGCATGTTTCACTTGAAAAACTTTGCCTTAGAGCAAATGATCCCGTCTAGAAATAAAAATGAAATACTGCAGCAAATATGCTTGGCATCATCCATCTTTTTGAAATCCCACGCCTTTTTGTGCACTGCTTAGTCAGTGTGGCCTTTCTACTGTCCAGAGAGGCACGGGTCTCTGATAAAGCGAAGTAGCGCCCTAAAAATGCTCATAAACTTAAAAATCCAGACGATTAAATGACGCCACTGAACTGAAAATAACAAGAGCAGCACACTGGTGGCATTACAGAACAACACACCAACACACGTGTGCGGATTACGGGCAGTGACCTCAGTCACTGATCGAGACTTGAAAACAAAACCACAATAGGAGCTAAAATAGACCACAGGAAACTGGCCTCCGGGAGAAGAAATCTGCACCAAGACAGCACAGGATGTATGCGAACGGAATGCAGACAAAGGATAGGAGTCACTAGGAGCATAACCTCCAGCCGGGGGGCTGCATTTCGGGCCCGGATCTGGACCGAGCTGGTGTCGGGCTGTCGGCGCGGGCAGGATGAGCGGCCTTCTGTTTCTGCTGCGGTGCCAGGTGCTTTCCTTGTGGCTTGTGGCGGGGAGCACTGAAGCAGTAGAAAACGAGGTGCTGTGCTCCACCAGTGCCTGCTACACGGTGCATCTGGACGCCACCAATGGCTTTCAGAAGGCCAAGGAGGCATGTGAGGACAATGGTGGGCACCTGGCAACCGTGAAGAGCCCAGAAGAAGCGCTTCACCTGCAGCGCTTGCTGCTCAAGATCCCTGGCAGCGCCTTGCCACAGGGCATGCTCAAGTTCTGGATTGGGCTCTATCTGGAGAAGAAACAGTGCTACCAAAGCTTCAAGGCATTGAAGGGTTTCTCCTGGATCACAGACAGAGGAAGGGATAATGAAGAGGAGAGCCAGTTCTCCAACTGGATGGAGGAGCCCATGGCGACATGCACAACAAAGAGGTGCGTGACACTGAATTTCAACATGGCCTCTGCACAGAACTTCAAATGGACAGATGGGAAGTGCCTGAGCCCTGTGAATGGCTACATCTGCAAGTTCTCATTCCGAGGCATGTGTCGTCAGGTGGCCTTGGCAGGGCCAGGTGAGGTAGAATATGTGATGCCTTTTCGTTCTACAAGCACAACCTTGAATCTGGTGCCATTTGGTACCATGGCCTCCGTGCATTGTGGTCTCCAGAAGGAGTCAGGTGGCCCATTTCTGATCTGTAAAGACAACGGAGACAATGGATTTGATTGGAGCGCTCCAGGGCCTTTCTGTGCTTCACCGGGCCATGGCTGCAGCTTCAACAATGGGGGCTGTGAGCAGGAATGCACTTTTAATACTAAGACTGGCTCCATCAAGTGTGGTTGCACAGCAGGTTATGAGCTCATGGCAGATGGGATCTCTTGTGCCGCAAGGGATCACTGCAAGTCCAACCCATGCCAGCAGATCTGCACCAATCTCAAAGAAGGATTCAAATGCACTTGTTCGGAAGGATATATTCTCGCAGAAAACGACATAAACTGCTCTGATGTGGATGAGTGCCTGCAGAGCCCTTGTGATCAAGTGTGTACAAACAGCCCGGGGAGCTTCAGCTGCAGCTGCATGGTTGGCTTTGAGGCAGTCGGCATGGCATGCAACGATAAGGACGAGTGCTGGCACAGTTCCCCTTGTGCCCAGGGATGTATTAACACCAATGGCTCTTACACATGCTACTGCAAGGAAGGTTATGTGAAGGGTGAAGGAGGGGATTCTTGCCTGGATGTGGATGAATGTCAAAAGACGCCCTGCGAAGACCTGTGTCACAACACACTTGGGAGCTACGTATGTGCCTGTGGACCAGGACTTGCCCTGGCTCCTGATGGAATTTCCTGCTTGCAGCTGGAAGTGGGCACCATTCCAAATACACCTACAGAGAGCATCAATTCTCCAAACGTTGAGCAGAAATCCACACCAACCCAGATATCAGTTGTTTCGCAATCTGAAATGAGACCTGAGAAAATCCTCGAGAAGGGCCCTGAGGAACCTATCCGTGCCAGCAGAGTTCCAAGCACCAACATGCCTGCCTCCACCCTGAGCTCGAATGCTACTGGGGCAGTGCCCAACATGGAAAATGGAGGCCCAGATGTTGATAGGATGCTCCTATTCGCAGTGGTGGCATCTGTGATTGCAGTCCTACTGCTACTGGCCTTTGCCCTAGGGGTAATCTTGTGCCGAAGAAAGAAAAACAAGAAGGAAAGCAAAGCTACACCCGAGAAAGCCACAGATAGGTACTGCTGGGAAGAATCGAAGGACAGGGCTGTGGACAACGAGTACAGGTAACGTGGAACACTTCTCCAACATGGCAAGTTTCCAGATGTTAAGAAAAAGAGATGAAAAGACAGAGACTGTAAAAGGCAATGCCACCAGATATTAAGACTCTAATTTTTTATGACCAGAAGATACTTTCAGAAATCTGTATCCATTTGTCACAGGTAACAATTCTGTAGGAATATTCTAAACATATTTGCAATGTTAGACTTACATTAAAATGTGTTAATCCTAAATCAGAAATGTTGAAAGACATTAAGAGGACAAAATGCACTGTCTGTGATTGACTCTTTAAACGTAAGCAACCATTTTGGATCATTTTAGATTATTTGAGTGATTTAATGTGCACATGACTTGTAAGTCCTCCTTTCATTTTGCTTTTGTTTGGAGTCCAATATTAGTGAAACAAATCTGCAGTGTGACACGTTTTCCTCTCTATTTTAAATAGAGTAGCCATTTACATGTTCAGTTGTTGAGCTGGTAGCAGTTGGCACCTGTTAAAACTTGCACCCTCTTCTTCAATTTGGATAACACAGAACGCATGCAGAGAGGTTGGGGTTCACCAAAAGTAAACTAAGGTGCCCAATACAAATGTGCCAGGGAGTTGCCAACTACAGCCGCTTCTGAAAATGTGTTTTCTCTACTAATGATCAGCGTGTTCACACAACATACTATTATGTTTAAGTGTTTCTTCATGTATTGAAACTGGTACTGAATATTGCAAATTCTACAACAAAAAACCTCTGCAGAAACTGGTTTCCAGAAACAGTAAGGTGCCCATTGTACGGTTGGCAAGTGCAGGGTGCTGCCTCTTTTAAAGCCCAGAGTGTTTAATTAATATACAAATATGTTTACTTTTTTCTTCATTGCACGAGTTGCTGCACCAAATATGGGCACATACTTTCAAAATATTGAAAACGTAATGAGGCTTGCCAGCAACATGTTTTAAGCATAGGGCCTTGTGAGCATACTTCTGGAACCGATGCTATAAGTTTAAACGCACCATTCTATGATCTGGAAACACACGCCGATGCCAGTCTGGCATTTCAGCTGCGATTAAAACCCTGGCACCACCCCACAAGTCTTTAAAATCTAAATATTGGTTTACCAGAATTGTTAATAAAATGAAGGACGAAGTGTTATGATTTTACCTGTTCAGTACTTATGTCTTTATGTGAAGAGTACTGCACATTAAAGAAACGTCACGTTGTGAAGAGACACCTTGACTAATAAAAATGTGGTTTCTGTGAAATTCTCGTTGTACTTCTCTGGGATGGTTAGTGAAACTTTCCCAAATATAAACAACACATCAGCAAGTGCTTGAAAAGGATGCATTTATGGTGCTGAACCAAACATGGACACGAAGCTGCACACATGCCCAAGCACAAAGAAGCGTAAGTATTTACATACACAGGTACACATACTGACACACATTCAAAAACATTGTAGACACGAGAAACAACAAAAGATGAGGGCTGGTCCTTGCTGGCAGGAGTTTGACAAAGTTAAACACATAATATTAGCATGCTTTGATCAGTGGTCAAAAAAACCTTAGCCCCCCGCTCTCCCTGCATTGTATTACAAGGGGGGTCCCTTAGTCACCCTACCTCCTGTCGTTATAAACCAGCTTGTAAACTGTCTCAAAGCTACCATCAGGGTTTCACTGGCGCAAATAGCTTCAAGGAGATCAACAAGTTCTGCCGTCAGAGATCCATGAGGCGTATAAAAAACGTTTTTTGGTGCTATTCATTTACAAAATGGAGCTATAGGGTCTCCAAAAGGGGAAATGCTGGTGGCATGAATTGATCCCACGGCACGAGCTTATCAAAGACAGTCATGAACAAAAGTGGTGCCTTTCTGCTTCTGAAAATTCCATTTGCAATGCACCAATGGAGCATGTTACCGGTCATTTTAATCACTCACATTTCTCGATCAATCTTTCCCAGTCAGCCTCTCATCTTAGCTCCCATTCTTTCATTACCTTTTCTGCTTTGAACAGTTCGCCCAGTCTCTCATTTTTCCAGCACTACTACCCTTCTCCAACATATTTAGAACTCTCTCTCACTAGCACTGCTGTCATTTAACTTTATAATTCTTATTTTTAGCATTCCCAGTCTCCTTGGTCCCCATCCAGTTCTCCTCTCTCTTCCAGATCTCTTAAGTCTACTTTTGTTCTTCGGTTTCATTGATTTCTTTGAGTTTCCTCTTCACACACAAGCTTGTGTCCCTCGCTCTCATGCCACTGTCATGTTCCCACACACCTACTTGTTCTGACAATTTTTCCCTCTCCTCTATTTCTCCTGGGTTTCTTTGCACCTCAATCTCTCATTAGTTCACTCTATTTCTTCCAATGTGCTGCTTACCTTCGACTCTGAAACTCTCATTCGCTAAACTATAGCTCTATCTTTTCGTGCTCACTACTATCTCTCCCAGTTTTACAGCCACCCTACAGCTCAGTCTCCCCTCCCTCCTCATATTTATCTTCGACTTGCACATACCACATTCTCTAATATCTATAGCATGCACTTTCTCTCACACATTAATCTTACCTTTGACCACAAAATATCTCTTTAGTTAATCTCTTAGGGGCACATGCATCAAGGTAGGCTTTTGCGATTCCTTAATTGCGATTTTTAAGGAATCGCAATTAAGGAATCGCAAAAGCCTATGCATGTAGGAATCGCTATAAAAATAGCGATTCCTAAACATTCCTTAATTGCGACTCGCTAATTGCGAGTCGCAATTAAGGAATACCTCCCCATTAATTCCTATGGGCCTAGAGGCCCATAGGAATGAATGGGAAGACATTCTCAATTAGCGATTCGCAATTAGAGAATCGCAAATTGAGAATGCATTTCAAGGGTGCCAGGGTGTCAAAATGACACCCTGTTGCACCCCTGAAATTGTGATGTGCACCCATATTGACGCACACACATGCCCCAAGGGCATGTGTGTGTGTAACCTAAAACTTAAAAAAATGCATTTTAGAGCATTTTTCGAAGGTTTTGCAAATTACAGACAAGTTTGATTTGTCTGTAATTTGCGGTCCCAAATAGCGAAATCGCTATTTGAAAGTGCTTCTAGCATTGCATTTAAGGAATCGCAAATTGCGATTCCTTAATGCAATCGCAATTTAGAATTCGCAATTAATTGCGAATTCTTAAATTGCGCATAGGAAACACTTTCATGCATCTCCAAAGGCCAATTTGCGATCGCAAACGGCCGATTTTTGCGATTCGCACCGTTTGCGATCGCAAAAACCTTTGATGCATGTGCCCCTTACTCTCTAATTTAGTTTTCTCATTCTCTCGCTATCATCTCTCAATGCAGCTTTCAGCACTGTCTCTGCCTCTGATCTTCTTGCTTCTGTGTCCCCAGTTTCCGAACTACCTCCATCTTTACCCCTCTCTCTCATTGCCAAACTACTATCACACTTGTTTCCTTCACAGCTACCTCTCTCATTCCCATGCATCTTTATACTTCTTTTTAGTCTTACTCTTATCATTCTGAATGTTCCTTTCAGCCTACTCAACTTCCTGCAGCTTCCCTTACAACTTACCCTTTTTAATTCCATATTTTACACTTGTGTCATCTCTCCTTCGCATTCCATAACTTCACTCATCCTGTAACATCCATGCCTATCCAGTTTAAACTCCTTACCACTTTGCAATGTATGTCTCTCTCCTTTTTGTGTTTACCTTCCACTCTTGCGCAGTCTGTCACTGAAGGGCTCGCGCTACTGTTCATGCTCTTTAGTGTTGTTCAGGCATTGGTCTTACTCTCTCTATTATTTCTGCGCCTTACTTCCTTTGTTCCGACTCCTTTGTTCTTTTCCAATCAGTTCCTTTCTGTATGTGTATTTTCCGGTCCCTTTCATATTCTTTTCTTATTTCTTCCTCGTCTTGGATTTCTGAGTTACTTCCCCCTTTCTTATATCTCTTTTGCTTTTCCTGTATCTATCACATACTTTCTTTCTCATGTGTTATCCCTATTCCTTTCATTCTCTCCCCTAGAGGTGTTATCCAATCTTTTTCTTTCCTCTACCTCTCAAATTTCCTTTCCCTGTTTGTTATCTCTACCTTCGCCTTTACTTCATTGTTCGTTTTCCTTTACTGTTCCTTTGCTTCTCTCTTCCTACTTTTTAACTCTTATTTTCTTAGCCTTAATCCTCACCATGAGTCCAAACTCCTACACCCTCAGTTCTGTCCACATTGATCTCCTCGCTGGGTAAATTATGACCCTCTACCTAAGTGCACAGGATTCTTTTCAAAACTTGCAATAGAATGCAGAAGCCAAAGCAGCAATAGAGCAAAATTCTCAATCAAACCACAAGTACAGCACCAGCCGGAGCATTTCAAGTTTCTTACATTCACAAGAAGTTGTTCTTAGGTAGCAGCAGTGCAACCTTCATCCACACATCCACAGCAGGTGCTATGCAGGTAGAAGCATTGCAAAGTAGAGTCAAATGTCCTCATGCAGGTTCTGCACAGGCAGCACCGGTGTAAGTTTTCTTCACACAAAAGAGAAATGTCACACAAAGATGAACGTCAAGCTTCCCTGATGCAAAACAGGCATACGAGAGGCAACGTCCGTGCAAGCTTCCTTCACAGAAAGAACAGGCACACCACGAGGAACAGCACTGCAAACGTTTCTCACACAAAAAAGGTGCAGGATGGACATCGCATTCAAATTGCTCTTACATCAGTGCGTTACAGTGAGCAGCAGTGCAAGCTTCTCCAGAAAAATAGGTCCAGCATGGGCAGCAGATGTACAGTTTTCTCCTGCACTAAACATGAAAAATATAAGCAGCAGCTGTAGAGGTCTCCCTCATAAAACAGATACGTCACCATAAACAAAAGCACAGCAAGCAATCCTCACACAAGTGATTCACCATGGGAAACAAGAAGCAATGACAGCCACCTTCACAAGAGAGGTTCAGTAGTAGCAGCAGCTGTGCAGTCACTTCTCACCCAAACAGGTAGAATAATACAGCAGCAGGGCAAGCCTATGTGACAAAACAGGTGATAAAGTATGAAGGGACAGGTGTGCACAGGTGCCAACTAGCAACGTGTCACATGTGACACTTTCAGTTATTCCTGGCGTTTTATCGTAAAGCACAGTGCAAATAGGGATTTCTGATGACATGTTTAAAAGCTAAACACAAAACTACAAGTTCCTGAATGCTCAGTGATCCTGGTTAAAAAGCTACCACCAGCTGGAGGTTTCTCATATGATGGCAGGAGTGGGGGGGGGGGGGGTGGGTGTGAAAACAAACACACACACCACTAAGTCAAATTTGCCAGGCTTGAATCATAAAATGTGATGAAATATACAACCTCAGTGTGCCATCAGGTGCAGGTTTATGCGTTTAAGAAGCATTTTTTAATCTTGTGTCTTTAAGATTTATAATATATAGGTTTTTTGAGATACCTGTGGAATCAAATATGCTTTTTAAAGATCATTTTCTTTTATTTTACTAATTTTTCAGATTCACATCATGGTGCATGCCTGGGTTCTTTTCACTATGTGTTTTTTGGTATCTATATATTATTTTTCACCCGTTCAGGCCTTTTAAATGAACAATAAAAAACGTAGGGCCTCATTTACGGGGAAATGGCGCAGCATGGTGTCGCAAGCAATTTTGCTACACTGAGCTGCATCATTGTCTAAGCGCATTCCTGTACTCACCCCTGCACTCACACACAAACAGCAGCCATGAGCCAAGGCAGACACCCTTGTGCCATGGTGCAAGGATGCCTGTGTTGCAGGGATGATTGTTGTTGTGCAGAAAGTGACACCTTCCTGCACAAAAACAATCATTAATGTCATTTTGCTCCTTCTATGTGTGCTGCAAAATGCAGCACACAGAGAAAGATCGATAAACGAGGAGAAATAAAATAATTTCTCCTCGTTGCACCACTCTTACGCCTTCCCTGTGGAGGTGTAAGTTTTTGTCGCTGCCTCAGATTTATGATTCCTTGTAAATCTGGGGCAGCGTCAAAAAGTCATAGGTTTTGCTGGGCACCCCCACAGCAACACCTATTGCATGCCCCTTTAACACAGAAAACTGCGTCAAAGGGAAGTATATTTACAAGGCTGCATTAAGCCATGCAAAGTGGCTTAGCGCAGCCTTTTAAATATGCAGCAGGACACAGCACCACCAGAACGTCGCAAAAAGTGACACTCCAGTGACGCAGGGGCCTTGTAAATATGCACCTTAGTTTGGAGAATTCATAATGATCTGGGTAAAGAGGTAAGTCAGGGGACTCTGTACCATGGACCATAAGATGTGGCTGGGTCATTGGCACTGTGTCTCACTCCCTGAGTCTGGGGCAGATCACACAAACACCCATGGTTGGGTTTTGCATTAGTGGGCCCAGTACAGCAATCTTTGTTGGCGTCCTGCCCCACTGCCCATGACCTCCTTCTCCATGGATTCCTTGCTACCCCCCATCATCGGTGCCCCTCATCTCTCCACAACCCCAAAGTATTGTTTCTGAACACGCTTTATGTCACACACACATAGTACACAGAAACAACGATTCATACACATGTATAAATCAATCTTAGGAAATTTTACATAAGACAATGTGATCTGCAAGGCGTAGGAATGATATCATCCATAGTGAAAGGCAACATATGTTAAGAGTTCTTTGTCTGGAGAAACACAAACTCAGAAATTAAAACATAATAGTGGTTGGGGTTGTCTATATCAATAAGAATTTTTCACTAATGAAATGAACCCTTTTTAGCAACCTTAGAATAACAAACGTTTGAGAAAAAAATATGGTTCTAAGCTTATGCCTTGCAGTTTGCATTCAGCTCTTAGATGGTTAATAGCTCACTGTGCTATATTACGATGACTGCAGCTTACGAACTGCAAGTACCAAAATATTATCTGTGACAAAAGCAGTAGCCTACTGAGCTATCACCATAAAAGTCTAATCTGTGATCTGCTTGTTACACATTTGCAGCAGGATCATTAACCCTTTTGATTTAAAATCAGAATGGGGTGTCCTCCCTTATTTTAGATGAATCAGAAATTGCTTCCATTCTTTATTTGACAAGTGCTTCTTTAGTTCATGTAAGTAATTCCATGTTCTAGTAAAGATGGAAAAAGTGCATCATGGAGGATTAACATAACGACAACAGACTCACACAATTGAATGGATTTTACCCAGGATCCTAAGATACATATAGACCATGGCAGACACTAAGAAGACATCGTGGAATTATTATTCTCTAAGCCTTGAGAAAGCCCGAGGCATATCAGCCATAAGGGGCAAAACACGTGGCGGCTGTCCATAAATATTCCACTGTACAACAAACAGCACGTTTTTCATCTTTACTAGAACATGGATTTACTGCCTTGAAAAAAAGAAGCACTTGTCCAATAATGATTGGAAGCGATTTTTTGATTTATCTAAAATAAGGAATAACACCCCATTCTGAATTGAAATCTCCTGCAATTCGGGTAAAAAGTGTCCAAGCCCCATTGGAGTGTTCTCCCGCAACAAACGCTGGGTATTTTAATAGACAGGAAGAGGTTGTAGGACCCTAAATACTATTATCTTATCATTAACTCTTTTGTGCTACTTTATAAGCCAAAACCATAACTAGGCAGAAAACAGCTCTCTCCAGCAAGTGCATCATTCACAGAAGTTATATTTCCGTTATTACCGTGCCCTGAAACATTCGGGACACCCAAAGATTTCTGCAGGCTGCTTTGTCTCCCCTGAGTCGGATCTGTCTTATTGCTTTCCAGTTTCTTCTCCAGTGCTGGGCTCTGAGTCCCTGTACGTGCAAATTGGAAGTGAAGGAAAAAAGTAAATCTTTTTTTTAACCCTACAAGAGGTCCTCCTTTTCAAATGAGAGGCACTCTTCGCTGGAGCTGTGGGGGGCCCCTCTGACTCCTATGATGCAGGGGCCCTCGTACCGGTGCGGGAGCATCTGTTACACCCCGGGTTTAATGTTAGAATTCTTAGCAAATTTGCACCTTTCACCTGCATTTTCATGGTTAATTGCGGATACGTTTAAGGATCTTATCAGGGGCAAAGCAATGCAAAATTAGGAGTAACTTCCACTTTTGTGCTGTGTCATATTTGATGAGCTACACTTGTGACCTCCATAAACCTTATACTGAAACATTTCAGAAGTAAATGTTTTCATTCATTTTTCATCGGAAAAAATCTTGAATGTCTGGACGTTGTACTAAAGTATAATAAATTAAAGGAACGATGTGGGCTGGACAAATGGACATTATGTTTCATAAAGAGAAAGGAGCCACTCACGTCCAGACTGCACCAAAGCAAATTTTAGCCCATCCATGGCCCAAACGCTGGCAGATTTGAAGCCGCAAGATGTCTCATCGCGAAGGTCATGGCATCTTCTAACTGGAAATGGCCAGGAAAGGAATGGCAGGGGACGGAGGTGGTGCAGGGCAGTGAAGGGTGGAGGTTAGATGAGGCACATGTTTGGAATCTCCCTTCCCTTCCCCATTCTCAGGAGAAAGGAGCTTTGCTGGAGATGATTGGTAAGGAGCTTCAGATCTCAAAGGAGCTGTGCTGGGGTAGGCAGTACAGCAGGGGATACCCAACAATAATTGGCAGCAGGCTCTCTGCTGCCCTCCAAGGAACTGGGAAACACTTTTCCTGTGCTGAGAGGAGCTGCTAAAGACTCCAATTTTTAAAAGAAACATTTCCAGAACCAAAGTTGATGCTCTAGATTCAGTTCTTGCAGTTGCCTTTCAGCAAATCACTAAACCCTGGAAGGACCCTTGCAATATATCTTTCCAGTCCTGGTTGTATGGTGTTCGCTATAATCACAGGCTTCACAGAGCATACATCAACCCAATATCTAATGTGTATCGATACTGTAGAACAACCAGCACACCAACGCAGTATCACTAAATGAGGATGTTCATGATGTCTCATGAGCACTCATATAGATCATGAGGGTCTACACACAGTGTGTGCAGTCACTGACCACACGCCCACTAATTGGGCATTCTAGACCTTAATTAAAGAGTCAGATCCAACACAAGCAGCCCTAGACATGCAGACTGCCTATGTGCCAAAGAACTCCAAGGCATGACTTTGGGAGTGGGGGCAGTGGCTGCGGTAAGAATTGAGTTATAGGTTGTGATCGACCCCCTCCACATTGGGGTCTGCAAGATGGTCCAAGAGTCATTACTTCATCTTTTCAAAAACCCTCATACCATCAGGTAGAAGGTCACAAAATTCAGACATTGCTGAGCAATCTACATTCTTCACGCAGATCAGGAGCAGCATTGACTTGTAGCATTTTTCTGTGAAAGGACAATGAGCGATTCTTTCATTTGAGTTTGCATGCTCCCCAACAAATTAAGAGCACCACTTTGGCAATGCACAGGTACTTGCCTCCATCTTGAACATTTCGTATTAGAGAAAAGGCCCAGGGGTGGGCATAATTTGCTGCAGCGTAATCACGGGAAATTACAGAAAAATTATGCGTGATCATGAGGAATTACGCATGGAGAATAACCAAGCATTTAGTGCTATTTTCTTAGATCAAAATGCACCCTTGCATCTAAAATGGACAAGAGGATGCATTTTGCGCTAGGTTTGTTATTCTTGTGCTCCTGTCATAGGATTTTCTTATTCATAATTGTACAAACTAGTGTAATCACAGAAATTTCAGTATATTTGCATCACAAGAGTAATGCAAAATTACTGAAATTCTGATTACACCGGCATAATTACAACTTCGCCCAGGTCTAGTCTTGTGACTACTGCTGTAACACTGAAATGCACAGGGAGCACCAAACCTGAAGGATTCTGCCACAGGCATCCTCAATGCATTTTCTGTAGAAGGCTCAGTGTATTACCCACCATCCGAACACAACACTTGCGCCTGTGAACAAATTGTAATCAGTTCAAGGAATTATGAATTGAACATCAAGTCTTTCAACAGAGAAGTTTGAATAGACAAGTAGAGGTAAAGATAGATAGGGACAGCGTTAGAGATAGATAGAGGCTGAAAAGACACGTTTATGCTTTCATCCACCCTGTGCTTTTTCATTTGACACTGTATCACAGCAGCGAGGGACGTGGAGATATGGCCCATTCCGTACAAGGAATAATGCTGAGAAATAGGGTAGCCCAAGTCAATAATATCCATAAAAGGATGGAATTAAAAAGCAGTTGAAGTACTGGTGTTTCCCTCAAATGCCTGAGCTAACCGGCAAGGAGTTACACTCAGACTTAACCAGCGTCTAAAGTCATGACCATGGTGAAAGTGCTCTCTACACCATGGGATGGATTTTTACTGTGGCCTTTTCTGACACAATACCCTTTGTATTTTGATTAAAAAAGATCAGCCGTTCCAAAGAGGATAAGCAGATTGCGGCCCA
This sequence comes from Calotriton arnoldi, assembly GCA_963921515.1. Classification (NCBI taxonomy): domain Eukaryota; kingdom Metazoa; phylum Chordata; class Amphibia; order Caudata; family Salamandridae; genus Calotriton; species Calotriton arnoldi. The sequence continues at coordinate 389,014 of CAWUFW010002849.1, forward strand.
AATGTATTCTACCTTTATGGCAGGAGATGGCTGACAGAGTATAGCCACTGTTTCCATATTAAGAATGATAAGTCATATTCATTGGTTGATGAATTCAACAAAGATATTTGGACTCCTGCATCCTAGTAAATGTATTACTGATCATTATTAGGAGAGGCTTGATCACTATGCTCTGGACCCAAACATCGTTCACCATGAGAATGGAGATATCGAAACACCTACTATAGCTGATAGTTAAGCAAACATTTCCATTCAAAATTGTCATAATTTGAAGGAATACCTGTGAGGAAGCCAGCCCCGTCCCCCCCTACTTACCTTATGCTTGTCTCTGAGTCCATACTGCCAACTCCAGGAAACACCGGAACATCTGTGGGGGAAATAGAAAAAGGATTAACACAAGAAAAAAACCTACAACACTAACAAAGGACTACCATATCTTTGGGCAGAGAGGCAGAGGTACCCTCAGCCAGAGCCAATCCTGAGGAGAAGGAGGAGGAGAAAAACGATGCCACAGGAAAGACAGAGAGCGAGAGGAGAACCGAAAACGTAGATGAAGAATTCCAGGAGCAACGAAGCAGGACGCTATCCAGAGCAGTCGACATGTCGGACGATGCCTTCGGCCTAGGAGAGACCCCTGACTCCTGAAACGAGGAGTGGTGGATGCCACCGGAGGACACTTGAAAGGCAGGGCACGGACTCGGGCACGCCACCATTATGGCGGTCGCGCCAGTCCCCCGCATAGGTGGGAGGCGGGGTGCACCGCGCACGATAGTGACGCGGCGCCCCCGGCCTCCCCTTGATTGGTTGGTGGCCCGCGTGAACCAGAAGCACTTATTAGTGCTTCCGGTCCGCGCGCTCTGGCAAACCGGTCGTGACCGGTGTTGCTCTACCCTACAGTGGGGTATAAGAAGGCTGGGGAGCAGAGAGGACAGCCTCTCTTTTTCCCGCCCCCCCCCAGCTTGGTAACCGCACTCGATGGATCCGGGCCTCCGGAGGAGGCCCTTAACTATACTTTTTCCCCACCCACCATCCCCTAAGGCAGACATTTTGGGATGATTTTGATGTTTTTTCCATTTCAGGAGGAATACTGTCTATTGGATAGAATTGTCGTAGTGTTGAAATAAAGTGTTTTCTTGATTAATCTTTGTCAATTTTCAGGAGTACTCTCTATTCGAATGAATGGTTGTAGTATCAAAATGAAAGTGTTTTTTCTTATCTAATCTTTTCAAATTTCAGGTGTTATATTTTGTCGTATTTTGTGAGTGTTCCCTTGGTCAGGCGGTAAGGTCATGGTTGGTGAGCATAGTTTATGGTCCTTAACGGGCATAGCCATGGTCAAATGGGGATGCCCGAGGGGGAGACAGAGGGTCTCTCATGGAACTCCAGGGGCAATTACAGCCGGTAGGCTGGAAGGGTGCGGGGGGTAGGGAGGTCACGCTTCCAGTAGGCTGGTTGGCCACCCCGCACTCGCATGCACTCAAGGGCGCAAGGACGCATAATTGCAGCGGCCCTTTTATGGAGTTGAATCTTTAAGGGCGTAGGGGGGGCCCGGTGGAGGTATCCATCCGGTAAGCTGGACCCCCTGCGCAAGGTCACTCCGGTTGGAGGTTGGGACTTGAACTTGACCTTGACCTAGGGCTGCCAGTCATTGACCTTGCCGTAGGCTCTAACAGGGATACGCAGAAAGAGAGTATCTTCATTGCTTAGCTTACAATAGGAACCGATATGTATTAGAAACATGTTAAGGTTATCCAATTGACAGCTTGTGCCTATCAATGTATTGGACTTTCTGCGTATTGTGTGTATAATGAAAATAATAATAAATTTTTAATGTTTGTTTATATTATGTAATAAAATACGGCCGGGGTTTACTACCCCTAATCCAAAGCAGTGTGGTGCTTGAATTGTTTGCCTTGGGGGTGAAAGGGGGGGGGAGCCCCTAGGGGAGCCAGGTGACTGCCCACCCCAAGGGTTGCGGGTGAAGAGGAGGGGGACTTTAGGCAAGTACCAGGCCATATTGAGAGCTGCAGCAACTCGGGAGAGTTGTGGCGTATCGGGTGAGTTACAGAGGGAAGGGTGGTGTAGTTGTCGGGGTTGGAAGGGAGGAAGGACGGGTCACGGTGAGGGATGAGCACAGAGCGAAGGACACTATTGTTTTAATGTGTCGTATGTGAAACCTTGCACAAAGGTCCCTGGACCAGGAGCTGATACACCTGGCACATACTAAAAACCAAGGCTACGGACCGAGTAGCCTTCGAAAGAAATACACCGATCCTTGAGGAGGGGGCAGAGGGGACAAAAGCCCGTAATTACAGATGAGGTTAACCTGGTTGTATATCCCTAATCCTGTGAGAAGGGGAGGAGGCAAGGTCTGCATGAATAAGGCTGTTAGTAACAATAATTTCATTAACCCACAAGGCGCATGCTGTGCTTCTCCCCAGGCACAAATCGCTCTCCCAAATAAAACCCTATTTCAGTTCTGAGAATTCAGCTGAGGGTGTGCTGACGGATAAGGAAAGAAGGATTTCCCAACTTATACTTACCACTACTGCTTCTCATTTTCTTTGAGACTCCAGGTGGTGCCATTCTGAGGGGAGGATCCTCTGGAAGACAGCCCAAACAATACAGATTATTTAAAGACTGACATATCCTGACCTATAATTGCAACAATCTTTTATTCTTTATACCAAGTTATAATAAACACCAAAATTAAGAAATACATTCAGCCTTCATGTTTATATATCCACCCAGCCCTCAGACAGTTGGTATCAGAATTGGGATCCAGCGATATGGAGTCTGTGGTTATTATAATGGTGAAGAGCCAAGAAATGTTCGAGAAGGTCATAGAAAAATTTCTAGCCAAAGTGGAAGAATACAGAGAAAAGCTTCACATGGCTCCTACAGTCCAAAGCCATACACAGGAGATGGCTATTGGAAAAATTTCAGATGTGTTGGGACAACAAAGCAGCCATACAGCATTACCCTCTGTAGTATTACAGAAGTATTTTAGCGGTGAGGACCCAGACTTCTTTTTCAATAACTTTGAGTGTATGGGTCAGGCTGCATCCTGGCCTGCAGACAGGTGGGGACAGTACTTGGGACCTTTGTTATCTGGTGATCTCCAGGCTACCTACCAGGCCGCCAACATTCAGGAACCACACCCTATGGCAACATTAAGAGAAGCATCCTTGAACTACTGGGGGTGGATGAGGACACCTACAGAATCAGACAACAACAAATTAAAGAAGGATCCCAAGAAACCCCACAAGATCTCTATTACCACAGAAAAGATATGACTGATTGACCCCTCACTGCCTCAAAAGAAGACATTCTTGAAAAAATATATCTGGAGCAATACTTCTCCTCCCTCCAACCCCCTATACAAAAGTGGGTCCGTCAGCATGCACATCTAACCTTGGAGAATGGAGTAGAAATAGCGAGCGCCTTCTCATGAGCTATAGAGGGGGTGAGAGGATTCCATTTGGAGGCATCGTGGAGGAAGTACCCTGAGACCCCAGAGGCCTCCTATCCCCAAAAAGCCAGAGATCATGACAATGAAAATGGGGCCCTTACCCAGACCTACCCCTCTAGGTCCACAATGTTTTCAGTGTGGCGGTTTTGGCCACATTGCCCGGTTCTGCCCACAAAAAAAGGAACCCATGGATATAGGACTGGTGAGGTCTCTGTATTGTTCTCCCTCAGAAAGCAGACTTCCCTATCATTGTCGTTTATCAGTGAATGGGGAACCTGTCACAGCCCTTGTGGATACAGGATGTTTGCAGAGTGTGATGCACCCAAAACTCCTTCTAGGAGGTATAACCCATGCCACTGGGTCAGTGAATATCCAATGTGTCCATGGAGACAGTAAGAGATATCCGACGACAGAGGTTCACATCCAATACCAAACTGAACCCATGGTTTCCCTGAGGGTAAGAGTGATACCTAAGCTACCGGAACTGTTAACTGTGGGAAATGATTACCCTCGTTTAGAAACACTGATTCAAGAAACCTGGATGGAGGGAGATGCATGGTGGGAAACCACACCCATTTTCCAAGCCTAAGACCATGAGTGGCCCTCATCGAAAACCCCAAAAAGCAGAAGACAAACATGGGAAGAAAAGAAAGCCCCCCCAAAAAGTACTGCTGACCTATACTAATAAAACTATCTAGGAGACGGATAGGAACTTTCAGATGGCTCAGTGAGAAGACCCTACCTTTTGTGAAGCTTGGAATAATGCCTTGGAACAAGAAGACCCTGACCACGTAGGCCCCCAGTTCATCCTTAAGGAAGGGCTACTGTACCAGAAGGGAGGGAAAACCCAACTACCTCAACTGTTAGTCTCCACTCGCTTTCGAGAAAAGGTCCTGTTCCTGGCACATAGAAATCTAATGGGGGGGTCACTTCAGTACTGAGAAGACAGAGAGAGCTATTCTAGATAAATTCTACTGGCCAGGGATCTACCAACAAATAAATAAGTATTGCAGAGAGTACCCCATATGCCAGAAAAACAGCAGATGCCGTCCCTGTAAAGTTCCCTTGATTTCCTTCCCTGCTAGTGAAGAACACTTCACAAGAGTAGGCATGGACATAATAGGCCCTCTCCTACCCTCCCATAGCGGTTGCCGTTACGTGTTTGTTCTTGTGGATTATGCCACTCGCTTTCCTGAGGTCGTGACCTTAAGATAACCCAATACCACACACATCTGCTCAAGGGTAGAATTCCAAAGTGAGATCCTAACGGAGCAAGGAACTCTATTTGTTTCCCAACTCATGAGGCAGGTCTGTGAACAGCTGGGGATCAAACAAATCCGTACTGTGGCTTATCACCCGCAAATGGATGGGCTTGTCGAGTGAAATAACACAACCTTGAAGAGTGCCCTAAAATAACTGCTAGATTTGGAGCCAAGGAAATGGGAAGATATGTTGCCCCTTGCCTTACTTGCTTTCAAATGTAAAGAATAGAAAATTACAGGATATTCCCCTCTCAAGCTCCTCTATGGTCGGCAGCCACGCTCTCTTTTGGACATGGCCAGGGAAGAGTGGAAGGAAGAGAAATCTGGGGCTAAACCCCTGTTGGGGTACGTGACCAACCTAAAAACCCATTTGGGACAAATCAGAAGCATAGTCCAATCCAATATGGAACAGGCCCAAATATCCTAAAAGAATCAACACGATAAAAAAACGAAGGAAAGGTCCTTCAATGTAGGGGATCCTGTCCTCTTAATGATGGCTTCTTCCGATCCCAAACTGTTAGTACAATGGCAGGGCCCCAATGTGAACACAGAAAAGGTGACTCCTGTTACCTATAATATTGAATTGGATTCCAACAAAAAAAACATCCCAGATCTATTGCATTAAACTCCAGAAGAAATGGGAAGGCCCTGTGCCTGTGCTGGTAGGGTTGTCAAGAAAAGACTCTCTCTTATATATGCAGAGCATAGATCCAGATCTCACAACTAACCTCAAGCAGGAGTTGACCCAATGGCTTCAACACCTCCAAGATGTTTTCTAGATGATACCAGGTAAAACCGCCCTGCTGGAACACCCCAGGGAAAAAGGTACGGTTGCAGCCATATTGCATACCCAAAGCCAGAAGAGACACCATTGAACAGGAAAAAAGCAAATGCTACAAATGGATGTCATTGAACCGTCCAATAGTGAATTGAATTCCCAAACTGTATTGGTCCCGAAACCTGATGGGTCATTCAGGTTTTGCAGCGACTTTAGAGGGGTGAATAAGATATTACATTTTGACACCTACCCACTACCAAGAGAAGATGAAAGGGTGGAGAGATTGGGAGAGGCAAAGTACATTAGTACTCTGGATCTCTGTAAGGAGTACTGGCAAGTACCCCGTAGGGAACAGGATAAGGAAAAGACAGCCTTTTCTACTCCAGGAGGTTTATATAATTTTACTGTATTGCCTTTTGGACTTCACGGGGTCCCAGCAACCTTCCAGTGCATGATAAACACTATACTCAAACCACACAAGCAATATTCTGCTACCTACATAGACAACATTATTATATATAGTTCTTCATGGGATCAACACTTAGAACACCTACAAACCATTGTCAATGCACTTGGTACATGTGGATTGAAGAGCAACCATGCCAAGAGTCATTTAGCAGCCTGAAAGGTCTAGTACTTGGGGTTTTTTCTGGGAGAGGGTCACATATGACCCCAAGTAGAGAAAATAACAGCCATCTCCAATGTTCATTTGCCCAGAAATGAGAGAGATCTCCAAGCCTTTTTAGGAATCCTTGGGTAATATAGATGATTCCTTCCCTGCTTCTCACAGACAGTGGCCCCTTTCATGGATTTACTAAAAAAATCCACAAAAACTGAGTTAGAGCTTCAGCGAACCTCTCCGGAAGTCCGAAGGACTTCTATACTCTGACACAGTCCCTCACCTCTGAGCCAGATCTGATCAGCCCTGATTACGCTAAACCTTTCATCTTGCAAACCGATGCATCAGAAAGGGGTTTGGGGCAGTATTGTCCCAGATAGATGGTAAGTGAGAGGAACTCCCTATTGTATACATTAGCAGGAAACCATTCCCCAGAGAAAATAACTGTGAAGTGATGGAAAAAGAAGCCCTAGCCATCAGGTAGGCTATTGAAACATTGCGGTACTATCTAGAAGGTCGAGAATTCAACCTTCTTCACAAATCATGCCCCACTTGAGTGGATGGTTCGCAACAAAGGCAACAATGAACGGGTACTATGAAGGTTCTTAGCCTTACAGCCATTTCGCTTCCAGACCTTACACAGGAAAGGAACAGAACAGGTGAATGCAGACTTTTTGTCTAGATATCTCCATGACCTGTTTCTCACTATTAAGAAAGTTAGGGAAGAGGAATGTGAAGAAACCAGCCCCGACCCCCCCCCCACTTACCTTCATCAGAATCTTCCCCCAATCTAGGACTCAAGTCCCTAGAGATGTTTTTTTTATTTTTTATTCTGTTCATAGCCCTACCCATGTGACCGCGACAAGTATAGGTTGCAAGATCAGTTCAAGAGGTATCAAACACCAAGCCAGCAGTAGCAGCAGCTAATTCTAGAACAACGTAATGATGTCCACAGGACGGATTTGGCCTTTTTTGAAAGTTTATTAAATATATTAATTTCACACTAAAATATTTTAGCACTTGAATATCTTTGGATTTTATGTGCAGCTGCTTGGTAGTTATAAACTGAAGTGCAGTGCTAACGTTAATTTTAAGAAAATTAATTACCTATTTTTTCGGACAATGTTAATGCTCTTCAAACCAAAATATTCCATTAACTAAATATTTTAAATGTGAATCATAACATTTCTTTAACACTTATGAACTCCTTTTGACAATATTTAAAGTTATGTCCTCAGATGTTAGTAAAAGTCTTCACATTGAAAGAGCAACAGTGAATCAAGACAATGACTTTCTACAAATTGCATTGATATTATGCAAAACCTTATTTGGTTGCCTCTGCACTATTAAGGTTTTTTGAAGTAGAGATGTGTATGAGCAACCGTATTTCTATTTTGCTAAGTCACACTGCTAAAATTTGGCATGTCCGTTAGCATTTGATGGACAAAAATATAGAGCAGAGTAAACCCTGTGCCTCCTCACATTGCTCTACCAATTCAAATAACAGCGCTTACATTTTACAAAAAACATAAGAGCTGAGAACAATTTTTTTCCTTAGGAGTCCACCACGGGAAATGCTGAATGCTGGAGTTGCCCAAAGCTTCAAAGTTTTGGTTATACCTTTAGCCTCTTCCTAATATCATCCTGTCTTACTTTATCGGGTAGACAACTGAGTTGCAGTCCCATATTCGAGAATCATATATTGAAAAAGCCCAAAAGAAAATTGAAATGTCAACAACTCCATACAAATGTGCAGGTTCTCGGAGGATAACTTGATGTAATGTTTGCAGGCTTCTTTTCTCGATGTGAAGAACAATGTCTATAGAAATGAAGTTCTGTTGAGGGCAGTGTGAAATGTGACATCTTCATCGGCAAACCTTTGAGCGAGGGACTTTATTAAGGGGATTTTGCTCTCAACACAGGAACTGCAAGTATCTGCTAAAATATTGATCTTAGGATCTCACTCTCTTCAGAATTCATCATCAATTCATTCCTGCCTGAGCATTATGATCACCCTGAAATCAAAGAGAGCAATATCCAGCTAGATCCATGGATGTCAAGACTATTTATATGCTGCCAGCAGTAACTTGGGAGAGCAGTCAGTTAGATTGACTTCAGTCCATGATGGGCCTCAGGAGATTGTCCCAGAAACATTTCCATCTACATTTTCTTCAATATTGCTCTACTACAATGCACTCTAATAAAAGCTTTTATTCTAGAACTTCAACTCAAAATCCCTATGGGCTGGTAAAATGTTAGGGTAACCTGCCAATCCTTAACCCTGAGAAGTTTCAAAGTGCAAAACAAAACTGTGTGTCTTGTTCTGTAAGCCTCATACATCACGCTAAAGAAATCTGAATTGCCCCTTGTCATACCCCACATTTGATTTCTGATTTTGGGAAACATTGTATGTTTATCGTTTCTGTAGTTTGAGGTCTGTGATCATCACTCCTGGTTTTGCCCAAGTTAAGAATTGACTTCACGAGTTAATGAACTATAAACTATTATTAACCAGTGCAGTGGTAATTTTTTGTCACACATTTGGATTTCAGACTCCTCCAGTTCCAATGTCCAGAAAGTTAGAGGTTTCAAACTAGCAGTGACTATGAACATAAACTCTATTTTGTTCCTCACTTTCAAGTCGAAACTCAGGACATAATTATCTTGTTCAGGCAAAACATCATTGTAATCATAAGACTATATACACTATCCAGACAGTGAGTGACTAAGGGCTTAATTAGGCTTAATTAGACATATGGGATACAAACAAAATCCAATTAAGGGATTACAATTGGCCTCCTAATGACCCATTTACCAGAACAAGCTTCAACTGAGTCTTGACCTGGGCCTCACTTGGAACTGGAAAACAATGTGTGACCACAATTGCATAGGTCAACATTTGACCACTGGGGTTTCTGTGGATACCATAGTTGCATGAAACACAATAGACATTCTTCTTGTGATTGAGCAAAGAAGTGCTGAATTACATTTGAGTGCAGTAGGGTGGATGACATTCCAGAAAAGGTCTTGCTCTTTCAGAATGGCCTCCACTAGCGTGACTTGCACAGGATATGGCCAATGAGACTCGCACAACTGTAAGTCATTACTCACAGGACTGGGAGGCATGTGGGATAGCAAGAGATGTGTATATGGGTAACTACAAATGACACGCAAACCTTTTTTCTTTAGGAAAAAAAAACAATGATGGCTCTTCTGACCTTCTGTTCAAGCCTGAAGAAGGAGAGTCAGAATTCATACTACTTGAGGGTTTTTGTCTCTACAAAATCTGCCTAGGCTTAGCTCTGAAAAGGACAGTTGATCTCTGGGACGCTGAATCGTAGACAGCAGATCACCAGTGACCGACGAACCTGCAAATAATCAAGGAACTTCACAAAAGAACCCACAAAATTAAGGTTCAAAGCTCGTTCAAAGGTCTTGCATCAAACCTCCCAAATGAATGCCACCTTCCCACAGCTGGAACCTTCTAGTTCACTGACTATGTCAATCACGTACTTCTGTTTTCAACGTTGATAGATTGTAATTGTATTGTAATTGCATTTGTATAGCGCTTTCTACCCCTGACGAGGCGTCGAAGCGCTTTTTCGGCGAATAGCACGCTACTCCGGGACCCATAGAGGATTAGTGTTGAATTAGTATAGTGAAACATGCAAGTACATTTTTTTAAGTGGTGGATATGAAATGAAATTAAATGAAATAGGGATTTATAAAGCGCACGGTTACTCACAAAGAGTGTCCCGGCGCTAATCTCCAAAACCACCAGACAGGAAACCCCAACCTACCTTACCAACGTATTATTGCTGGAACAGCCATGTTTTAAGTAGTCTTCTAAAGGGCAGCAAGTCCTGAGTCAGTCTAAGATGAAGGGGCAGAGTGTTCCATAGACAGGCCGCTTGAACCTGGAAAGAACGACCTCCAATCCGAGAGCGAGTGAATTTGGGAATCACCATCAGGGATTGTCCCGAGGACCTTAAAACACGTTGAGGCTGATAGTGCTGGATCCTACTTCTCAGATAGACCGCACCCGAATCGTAAAAAGCACGATAGGCAAACACCAGAGCCTTAAACTGGATCCTCTTTCTCACCGGGAGCCAGTGTAGTGCTTTCAAATGAGGCGACATGCGTGTTCTGGGGCTAACCATAAGGATAGCTCTGGCTGCGGCATTCTGAACAACCTGCAGCCGATTGAGCAAATATTCAGGGAGCCCCAGATACAAGATGTTTACATAATCCAACCTGGATGTAATTAAGGCTTGCACTACGATCTTCCGGGATTCAACCGGGAGTAGAGGAAGGAAGTTTTTTGCCATTCTTATCAGCCCGATACAGGTACCAGCAACAGTTTGGATATGGGACTTCATTGATAGACTAGTATCCAACTTAACTCCCAAATTTTTTACTGTGTCAACTGGAGTAGCCGGAGGAGACATGTCACACGGCCACCATGAGCTCCAATTGGCGCATGGGGGACATCCATAAAACATGATTTCTGACTTTTCGGGGTTACACTTTTAAGTTGCAACCAGGAGAAAACCTCCGTTAAGCATCTATTTATCTCCATTCCCTGGAAATTCGCCCCTTTGTCACACGTGAACAGTAATTGAGTATCATCGGCGTAAGAAATAATCTTCGCTCCGTGTGACTCAGCCAGACATGCAAGTGGGGCCATATAGATGTTAAAAAGCGTAGGGCTCAAAATAGCGCCCTGCGGGACACCCACTTGCATTGAGGGAATAACAGCTGTAAAGGGCGGGGCCCAAATTTCCTGCTGCCGCTCAGACAAGAAAGAGGCAAACCAATTGTACACTGCGCCACCAATGCCGCACTCGGCTAACCTGCACAAAAGCCGGTCATGGGGCATGGGGATATGGGGATATGTTAGTCAGTTATTTGGATTCGGAAGGATAGAAGAGGAAAGAAGGTTTGTATTTATATAGTGCTTCTAACTCCTGATGGGGTGTTGAATCGCTTTTTTTTGGCGAGTAGCACGCTACTCCGGAAACCCATAAAGGATTAGTGGTGAATTAGTATGGTGAAATATGAAAGTAAATTTGAGTGGTGGATATTAGTCAGTTATTTGGAGTGAGAAGGATAGCGGAGGGATAGAAGGGAAAGAAAGGTTTGAATTCATATAGCGCCTGTTACCCCTGATGGGGTGTTGAAGCGCTTTTCTGGCGAGTAGCAGGCTACTCCGGAACCCATAAAGGATTAGTGTTGAAAATTAGTATAGTGAAATATGAAGTAATTTGATTGGTGGATATGTTAGTCAGTTATTTGGATTGAGAAGGGTTAGGGAGGGGTAAAAAGGAAAAAAGGTTTGCATTTATATAGCGCTTGTAACCCTGATGAGTTGTTGAAGCGCTTTGTTGGCGAGTAGCACGCTACTCTGGAACCCATAAAGGATTAGTGGTGAATTAGTATAGTGGAATATGGAATTGGAGAAGTGAACATGCTAGTCTGTTATTTTGATTGAAAAGGATAGTGGAGGGATAGAAGAGTGAAGGATTTCTTTTTTTAGGTCATAGCATTAGGAGGAGGCTTTTGGATGAGTAAAAAGGGTTTTTGGAGGGGAAGAGTCAGAGGGAAGAGTTTAGAAAGGTTTGTTTTGGGGGATCGGTACAGTAAAGGAGGTGTCAGAAGATGCATGGAGGGGTAGAGTAGGAGAGAGTCAAGAAAGGGTTATTTTGGGGAACATAGTAGTGGTATGGCGTTTGGGATAAATGAAAGAGTGGGTGTAGAGGATATAATGATAGATGTATAGGGTGAGATAGGGTAGTGAATTGGAAAGAGTAGTAGAAAGAAGTTTGAGATGAGTCAAAGTTGGGCTAGAAGATATATTGAGGGAAGTATAGGCTGAGAAATAGGGTAGTGCATTGGAAATGTTAAATTAGAAGAAAGTGATAAATATATAGATCCATAAGTACATTGAAAGTATATAGATGCATAAAGGAGGTAAGTATATGCAGATTAAAGATATTGATAGAGGTAGCGGATGAGAAATAGGGTAGTGCATTGGATATGCTTTTTCAGGAGAAAAGTAACAGACACACAGATCCAAGTACATGGAGGTATATAGATGCCATGGGTCCAGGGGATGTGCAGAAGTTGAGGAATCTGCAGGTAGAGGATCCTCCAGAAGGATCTTCTCCACCAAACTGATTGTACAAGTTTGTATGACTTTGGTTTTGCTTTTTGCTCAGATAAGAGCCTTTTCCAGGATCTTGGACCACACAATGTTCAAGCTTGCCGCCTAGAAAGAAACTTGTATTGTTTGCCTGGTCATGCTGTTCTGTGCTCGACGTCAAGAGGCAGAATTGAGTTTATGCGTTGGTCCTTACTGCAAATCAGTGGAGAAATAAATGCCACCTGACCCCTCAGATTGGTTGACCAGGGATTTAGACTTGTCTTCCCCCTCGGTCTTCATCTAAACATAGCAGAGTTCATGCTTTAGTGTTACTTATAAAAACAAATCTGTGTCTGGGAACAGGGACACTAAACCTGCTGATGCTTCTAAAAGGCTCAGCCTCACAGACTATCAAGACCCATACTTTCAGATTTCTACCTCCACACTGGAGGTTCATCTGTCTTGTAACGTGGAACATTTATTGTTACCAATGCAATCTTTTGTCCTTCCCTAGAGGTGTCCTTGAGGTCAGGGATCACCGACACATCCAGTGTCTATCCTTGGTAACAAGGCCATTGCGTACTGCTGGTTGGTCAGCGAAGCAGCCGCGTAAGTGGTCTTTTCAGTCCGCTGGTAGATTATTCCTTAGTTGTCATGACCTTAACCCAGATGAAGGTATATGTCAGGCACTTGCCACCTTTGGATTGAGTCTAGTTCTGGGTCATTGACGGTTGCAGCTCCCTTTGCTCCTTTGGTATCCGTGCTCGTGCACTTTTGGCGCATACAACATCCATGGCATGTCAGCGATCTGAACTCATTCATTCTTTCTGCAGTCACTTTTCCGGAGGCCTGTTCCAAGGCCTATGGTTCATTCTAATCCTTGCTGCTGTCAATCTTCCAGAGTTCCTGATGCCCCACATGTTGCAGAGGGGAGTGAAGACTGTCACTTATGAATCATCCCTTCTCAGATGCACCAGTGTATGCCTTCCATCCAGGTGGACCAGCCAAGTGCTGAGGGGTGACAGGCGAACAGGTACTGGGGGAGCACAACCAATATATGTGTTGGAAAACGAGGCAGTATCTGTGAGGCCTGCACAAATACCATGACTACATTTGTCCTTCACTGGGAACCAAACACCCCATTGTAGCGCTTGACTCTCAGAGGGTATCGTTGCAGAGCAGTCTAAGGCTTACTCAAGGGAGATGGTGTGGGCTAGTAATCGCCATTTACCAGTACGCAAAAATAACACTCAATAATTATTTGTCCAGCCTGTACTTTGCTTTATAAAAGGATGAGTACATTTAAACACACACACTACTCAATACTATGCAACACTTTACAAATATACATAAGCTGTTGGAATTACTTTGTGACATTGCATAACATTCCCACCCCTCCTGCAGAGGGGGGCTAGTACCACCACTCCCATGTATTCACATCATCTTGCCCCCAATGCAGTGGGTTGACCATAACCTGGAGCGAGGGCCTTGCCCACTGGCACCATCCCAGTGGCGACCCACCCCCTTTATCTCAACAAGCATTTAAAATGGGCACACCTGCCCTGGTCACACATAACCCTGACTGAGCATCTCATACTGACCCTACAGTATACACCTCTACATCTTAGGTGAAGAACAACCCAGACTGTTAGCCCCTAACGCAGAAGCAAGAATAAATGTTAAAGCATCACTTAAAAGGACAGTACTTATCATAGCTGATAACCCTTATAATGCATTGCAACTAAAGCTCCTAAAAGGCATCACAGTTATAATCACAGGATTAAGCATATACAGCCAGACACCCTAGCAGGAATGTCCAGCAACATAACCCCACTTTGCTTATGACTTCACATTGCACATGTGACTTTCAGTCCCTCAAAATAAATAACATTAAATAATGCACTTCTCGTGCAATTCCACCTCTTCACCTCTAGGGGATGCCCTTCTCCAGACAGCCCCAGCTCAGCTCTTCACACCTTGGTGCAGTCCCCAATACACCTCCAGCTGAAGAACAAAAGTTCTAGCCACAGGATGCGGTTGGCGCCTGGCTGAGCCCTTGAGGGGTTATTTCCTGCCAGTCCCCTAGAGACTTAGGGGGGGGGACTTTCCTCACGTTGTGCAGGGGAGTCTGCGTGCTCCTGCAGCTCCCCCTGCACCTTTGCCTGCAAATGGTGGTGACCCCCTCCTCCGGGTGCCACCAGACGCCGAAACAAGTGACTTTCCCCATGCCTTACAAGGCATTATGGGGCGCTTCGTGCTCTCCTCCTGCAAATTATAGCAGCAGCTCTCCCGCTGCTCCGGGGAGAGCCGCGCTGTCACTTCTGGTGGCCTCACGCCGCGTCGGCTCTTCGGCCGGGGGTCCGGTCCCACCCGGACCCCGTTCCTGCAGGTATGTACATGGCCGCTCCGGCTGGCTCCCCGTCCGGCCTGCACCCTCGTGTGCGGCCGCGGGATCCAGCGCTTCAATTCTGGTCTGATACAGCCTCCTGGTTTCCTCCCAAAAAACTTCAAAGTCAGAAGGTTACATTCCTGATCATCCTAAGCTCTACCATCTATATAAATGTGTGCAATTGTGGATCAGACTTATTTGGGCCCCATGTCCCAATAAATTCTCAATCGAGAATGTTATTATGTTTGTGGATATTTCATCCTACCCAATTCTCTTTATATTTAAATAGTTAATTTCCTTTGTCCTTTATGAAAACTTTGTATGAATTTTAACAACTACTATATGGTCGGTCAAGAGGTCTGGCCATATACATGTATTTCTAGGTATATATACAGGGAATGTATGTTTCAGTTTTTATAGCTGCTACTGTATTTTTGGGTGACTGTAGAATCATACAGTACTCGCATGGGTCTCTGGCAGGACATAGTGCTCTGTTCATGTTTCTACATAGTTGCATGCATAATTTCAATATGCAATGACATTGTTAAATGCAATGGGCTGTTGATGGTTCGACGCACATATTTAATCATGTGTTGAGCGATGCACATAAGACTGAAATCGAGGTCACATATAATGTGGTCTCTCGTGATGCTGTGCATTTTTTACTGCAAAATCAAGAAAAATGTTTTGTTAATACATAGTATGCGTTTATGCCCATGATTATCTGTGAACAGTGTTCATTCACTGTTAACTTTGGTTGTGTGAGCATACAATCTTTAGTGGTTTAAAGCCTGCATTAAATATTTGCCTATAATATAATCCTGCACTGTACAACTCTACAAACACGTTTCTAAATAATGGCTGAGGTAATTTCTCGATTACGCAAAATGACAAAACTTCGGAAAAACTTTATAGTCTCTGTAGAACTAATTTTGCGTTCTATGAAAGAGGGGGATTAAGGCGAAAAAGAGAAATGTTTTTTCATTTAATATTTGAACATTTACCTAAATCCTCACTAATATGAAGCATGTAAAAGTGAACAATAAGTGCATAGAGTTTAACTCATATTTTTACAAATGATAGGGAACTAAAAGTGGAATTTAAAATAAATATTACATTTTAAGGGTTATGTTAGAAATGGGGGTCTCTAGTTGGCAATGGCTGGCCACTGTCCAAGTAGGGACCCTTCTTCCTAAGTCAGAGTAAGAGGGCTACCCTCCTTGATACCCCTGCTCAACCCTGTGGTAACGTAGCACGAGCAGGTAGGCTTACCTCAGAGGCAGGGTGTGAAGCATTTATGACCATACACAGTAACACAGTGAGGAACACTACAAAGGGACACCACACAAGTAGTTATAAAAAATAAGTATCTTTATATAAAGGCAGATTTATCACAAGACCAATAACTGAAAAAGCCACAATACTGTCAAAAATAGGATAGCTGTTGAAGGGCTGTCAAAAATAGTTCAAAGGTTGCAAAAATAAGGTTCAAGTTCAAAGCAGTGGTCTCTGCGACCCTTTCTCTCACAAAGTACCTGGGTTTAGTAGCAAAACCAACAAAATGTCGCAAATAAGCTGTAGCGATGATTCTCGGCACGCGAGGCCGGCGATGCGTTGAAATCCTTGCCGCAAGGGAGGATGATGCGCCGATCTGCGTGATGCGTGCGGAGACGATGCGACAAACTTCTGCACGCTGGACCGCCGATGCGATGACTTTCTTGCCGCGTGGGAGAAGTCGATGCGGCGATCCTGTTGCGATGCGAAGACAAGACGCTCCGCGAGGGAGCGACGAAATTCGGTGCGATGCGATCAAAGTGGCGGACGCACGGCGTCCACAATGCGATGTCTCGAAGCGATGATTTCTTTAAGGGTTGCGAGTGCGCGGCGACAGCAGCGCGATGATTTCTCCAGCGCGTCTCGGCTGCAGCGGCTCGCAAAGGGGCGTCAGCGATGGTTTCGTGTTGCGAGCCCTCAGCGGCAGCAGCGCGATTATTTTCCCAGCACTCTCGACTGCAGCGGCTCGCAAAGATGCGTTAGCGTCGATTTCCCACACTCTCTTCTCTGATGCAAACTAGAAGCCCTGGAACTCACAGGAGCCTCATCAGCAGATAGCAGTCCTCGCAGGGAGGAAGCAGGAGGTTGGTGGTGGAGTTTGATGTGCCTGAGACTCCAGCAGGAGGCTAGCTCTTTTCCTAGCCCTTGGGTAATTGCTTGTAACAAAAATAAAATTTCTCTCAAGAGTTCCTTTTCCTCTTCTTCAGGGTCCAGTGGTCACTGCTGCAGGCCAGTGCAAGAAACAACACACAAGCACAGGGACAGTCACTTCCTGCAGATTCCTCCAGTGGCACGGACAGAGTTTCCTCTCCAGATCCAAAAGCAATACAATTTGTAGGGGTTTGAGCACATATATTTATACCCCAAACGTCTTTGTTCTCAGAAGCTACAAGTCACTGAACCTAGCCAGAACCAGTTCTGCTCAGACCTGGAGCACTTTGTTTACCAGGCTGCATCCTTCCTTTCAGAAAGAGGGGGTCTGCTAGCAGACACACAGTAGGAGGTGGAGCCAGCATTCACCTTGCCAGGCACAGCCCTATTCAGGTCAAGGAGCCACCCCTCCCCATACTCTAAATGCAGATCTCTCTATTCAACCCAGGTCTGACTCAGCCTGCCCTGCCCCTCCAAAACCAGACAGCCAATACACATAACAGCAGAGCACACTGGAAGGCTTAGGCAAGAAAATACCTACTTTCTAAAAGTGGTATTTTCAAACACAGAATATAAAAATAAGCTTCACTAAAAGATGTATTTTATTATTCTGAGCTCAGGCATACTAAATTCGTTTTTCTACCATGTTCCTGGGGTCAGTTAGGACTATAGGATGTAATAGTCAAACTGCCCATTCTAGCCTATGAGGAACAGGTAGCCTTACAGTAGTGAAAAACGAAATTGGGTGTAATTCACTACCAGGACATGCTACACACACCAAGGCATGTCCTACCTTACACATACAATGCACCCTACCATAGGGGTGACTTACATGATGCCAAGGGAAGGTTCAGGGGCTGGGAAGTGGGTGCACTTCACAGCCAAGATGGCAGTTCTGGACTGCACACAGACACTGCAGTGGCAGGTCTGAGACACACTTTACAAGCTGCTTCTGTGGGTGGCGCAAACCAGCGCTGCATGCCCACCAGCAGCATTTGGTTTACCAGCCCTGGGCACACACAGGCCACACTACTAGGGACTAACAGGTAAACCAAATAAGCCAATCAGGGATATACCAATTCACATAGACATATTTACAAAGGGAGAGCATATGCACTTTAGCACTGAACAGCAGTGGTAAAGTGCCCAGAGTAATAAAACCAACTGAAACAGGTCAGCAAAAATACAGGAGGCAGGCAAAAAGTTTAGGGGTGACCCTGCAAAAAGGGCCATTTCCAACACAACCCCCTTCCAGCCAAAACGCAGGTTAGACCAATCACTACTTTGATGGGCTTCCCTGCTTCGGGCGATAGAACACGGAACTGGCCCGCAACTGCAGGGGCATATGCCAGCTCTACTCCAATCTGAACCCTGGTGGATCCCTCTGTCCACACTCCTAGGGCCCACTAAGATAACCAATGGGGAACTCTTCCCTCACCTGTGGACACCACCTGTGCAGCATCTAACCTTAACTGGCCCCCAGGTGTGTCCCAACAGATAAACAACAAGCCCCAGTAGTCACTGACAGTAGTCAGTGATGAAATCCAAGCCCTATACCTCTCAGGGCTCTCAAACTTTTGTGGCATCAGAGAGTGAGGGGCAGTAACCCCAGGTGTCTGGCACCTTTTGTCCACTCTCCCTCCTGTCAGGTCAGGCAACGCGTCCTGACACTGACCCACCAGCCCTGGGCCTGTACCCAATGGCGGGGCCAGCGACTGGGGTGGGCTCCCCCACACCCGGTCCTTCTCTTTGGGGCTTGGTACCCTCCCACTTGGAGCGGTACCCCCCTCCAGAATTGTCAGGGCACCTGAGGCAGGTGTCCTGCATAGTTCGCCCACCAGTTCAGGGGTTCTATCCTGCAACTGGTATCCCAGCATAGGGTCTGTACCCTTAGACTGGGCGAAGGTCAGGGGTGAGGCTGCCCTCTCCCCGCCCCTTTACTGGGGCCCGGCACCCTCCCACCTGGAGAGGTGCCTCCATAACACAAACCGGGAGGGGCACTGTTAGCAGTTGCCCCTTCCTCCAGATCAGGGGGGACACCCTGAACCTGGCCCCCAACCTAGGGTCTGTACCCTTAGGCTGGGCCTGTGCCTGGCAACCCAGGACTTCTGGGAGAGTACACCAATTCCCCCCAAGGAAAGCACACTCCTCTAGAGTTGTGCGACAGTCTGCCTGGCACACCAGGACTTTCTGGGGAGCACACAGGCCCCCCTCAAGGAAAACACACCCCTCCACCAGTTCAGGGCTTGGACCCTGCAACTGATCTACCAACCTGAAAAAACCCTTAGGTTGCACCGGGGTCAGAGGCGAGGACTCCCTCCCTCTGCACCCCCTTCCAGCATACTGCACCCTCCCACCTGGAGTGGTGCTCTTAGAAAAAAAAATGGCCGGGACACTGCTTACAGTTGTCCCTCCCTCCAGGTCAGGCAACACCTGGACCTGACTTACCATCCCAGGGACCAACCCCTGTGGTTGAACAACTGCCTGGCCAACCAGGGCTTCCTTGAGGGTGACACATACCTAGCGTGTCGTGTGACAGTCTGCCTGGCACAGAGCTCACGATCTCCTGTCCCTCTGACAGTGCGTGAAGATGCCCCAGGACAGAAGTGGCGTCACCATGGCCAATCCTATGAGGCTCAGCCCTTCTGGCTGGCCCCTGACCCACTGGTTCTTCCACTGGGGACTCTTTCCCCCCTCACCCCTCACTCTGGCCTTCTGCACCCTCCCAACTGGAGCGGTACTGCCAGACACTAGAACTGCTGGAGGTCTGATTACAGGCACTCCCAGCTCACATAACACGGGGGGACCCCCACAATGGACGGTCCATCCGGACAGACTAGGCTCCCTACCTGGTGTTCCCTCATGGAACCATCCAGTCCTGGAGACTGAGGTTGGGGCACTTCGGGACCTATCCCAGTCTCACTCCTGCTCCCACGAGACAGGATGTGAGGCCCTACAACCTCCTCACAACAAGGGGACCCAGCTGTAACACTCCTAACCTTTCCCACCACTCTGGGTTGGAAGACATCTGAACCACTCCTCTTAGGGTCATTCCCCAATACCTCTACAGAGCCTCTGGTGCTCACCCAGAGGTCTGCCTCCTGCGCAAGTTCCCTAGGATCAGAGAACTCGCACTCTAACACATGTTGGTTTAGCTCTGGAAAATAGGAACTCACAATATGCTCTCCCACAATTGGATTACACAGTTCCACGCAGGTGCTAACCTTTACCTCACAATCCAGTGTCTCACACACGTACCCCACACCACTCTCTTGAAATGGGCGAGACATTAACTGACTGTCTCTATCACTCAACCCACACTCTTCTGGGCGGTCCTCACACTCATACACCAGGACTTCAACCACGGGGGAACCCCTCTCCCTGCACCTCTCATCCAGAGTCGGTAGAGTATCCCTCCTTTCACTAGGGCTATGGGCCCCTGCGCTAGTTCCCCAATCCACCTCAGGGATACTGCACATTAATGGAGCTACCTCATAGCCTTGAATCCCCTGGTGTAGATCAACCCCCTCCTTCAAGTCAGGTACCACATCTCTGGGTGGGTGTACTACACTGTCATCACTATATACCTCAATTTTGCTGCCACCACTGGACCCCACCCTCACTGGTGAGTCCAGACAATTAAAACTGCGCTTAGGGGATAATCTACCCTCCTGAGCTAACTTCTCCTTTTCTGCTATCTGCGCTAGGTGCGCCTCCAGCTGGGCAATCTCTATTTGGAGCCTCTCTAATTTCAGCTGGTTCTCCCTCTCCCTCTGTCTGTCCAACTCCTCTGGGGACCATGAAGGGGATTGGGCACTACCCTGTGCACTAGATCCAGCAAGGGACTCCCTACCTATGGGACCTTCCCGCCTTCCCCCAACTCCTCTGGGGACCATGAGGGGAATCTGGCACTACCATAGGCACTAGACTCATCAAGGAACTCCCCACCTATGAGATATTCCATAACACTTTCTTCCTCCTCTTCAGACTCTCCAGAGCCACCCTCAGACCAACTACCCTCTTGGTAGGTGTACTGGGACTCCAAGAATCTCCATCTGTCTTGTTGCCAAAGTCTCAGGGATGTCTGCAGGGATAGCTGAGTCTCCTTCCTACTCACTGCTAAGCCCCTCTCCTCACAGAACCCCCTTAGCTCCTCTAGACTGTAGGTTAACAGATCATCTATATAAAAGGTAGGTCTCATTTCAGCAAGACCCATTGTAGCAATAACTGGCAATATCAATAATAAAAAAATAGGCTTGCCCGTTGTAACAATCACGGGCAATATCAATAACAGATAGAAGAAAACTTCTCAAGAAAATGTATGCGGGTAAAAAATCACCAGCAATATCAATCACAATATAGGATCCAAAAACTTTCAAAAATGTATGCGGGTACTATCACCGGCAATATCAATAAAAAATAGGCTTGCCCATTGTAACAATCACGGGCAATATCAATAAAAGATAGAAGAAAACTTCTTAAGAAAATGTATGCGGGTAAAAAATCACCGGCAATATCAATCACAATATAGGATCCAAAAACTCTCAAAAATGTATGCGGGTACTATCACCGGCAATATCAATAAAAAATAGGCTTGCCCATTGTAACAATCACGGGCAATATCAATCACAATATAGGATCCAAAAAAAACTCTCAAAAATGTATGCGGGTGCGTTATGGTCTGCACTCACTAGTAGTGTACACTATAATTATTGTATGCGATAATAAATGCAAGTCCAGATCCTCACCACTGACCACCAATGTTAGAAATGGGGGTCTCTAGTTGGCAATGGCTGGCCACTGTCCAAGTAGGGACCCTTCTTCCTAAGTCAGAGTAAGAGGGCTACCCTCCTTGATACCCCTGCTCAACCCTGTGGTAACGTAGCACAAGCAGGTAGGCTTATCTCAGAGGCAGGGTGTGAAGCATTTATGACCATACACAGTAACACAGTGAGGAACACTACAAAGGGACACCACACAAGTAGTTATAAAAAATAAGTATCTTTATATAAAGGCAGATTTATCACAAGACCAATAACTGTAAAAGCCACAATACTGTCAAAAATAGGATAGCTGTTGAAGGGCTGTCAAAAATAGTTCAAAGGTTGCAAAAATAAGGTTCAAGTTCAAAGCAGTGGTCTCTGCGACCCTTTCTCTCACAAAGTACCTGGGTTTAGTAGCAAAACCAACAAAATGTCGCAAATAAGCTGTAGCGATGATTCTCGGCACGCGAGGCCGGCGATGCGTTGAAATCCTTGCCGCAAGGGAGGATGATGCGCCGATCTGCGTGATGCGTGCGGAGACGATGCGACAAACTTCTGCACGCTGGACCGCCGATGCGATGACTTTCTTGCCGCGTGGGAGAAGTCGATGCGGCGATCCTGTTGCGCTGTGCGATCGTGTTGCGATGCGAAGACAAGACGCTCCGCGAGGGAGCGACGAAATTCGGTGCGATGCGATCAAAGTGGCGGACGCACGGCGTCCGCAATGCGATGTCTCGAAGCGATGATTTCTTTAAGGGTTGCGAGTGTGCCGCGACAGCAGCGCGATGATTTTTCCAGCGCGTCTCGGCTGCAGCGGCTCGCAAAGGGGCGTCAGCGATGGTTTCGTGTTGCGAGCCCTCGGCGGCAGCAGCGCGATGATTTTCCCAGCGCTCTCGACTGCAGCGGCTCGCAAAGATGCGTTAGCGTCGATTTCCCACACTCTCTTCTCTGATGCAAACTAGAGGCCCTGGAACTCACAGGAGCCTCATCAGCAGATAGCAGTCCTCGCAGGGAGGAAGCAGGAGGTTGGTGGTGGAGTCTGATGTGCCTGAGACTCCAGCAGGAGGCTAGCTCTTTTCCTAGCCCTTGGGTAATTGCTTGTAACAAAAATAAAATTTCTCTCAAGAGTTCCTTTTCTCTTCTTCAGGGTCCAGTGGTCACTGCTGCAGGCCAGTGCAAGAAACAACACACAAGCACAGGGACAGTCACTTCCTGCAGATTCCTCCAGTGGCACGGACAGAGTTTCCTCTTCAGATCCAAAAGCAATACAATTTGTAGGGGTTTGAGCACAGATATTTATACCCCAAAAGTCTTTGTTCTCAGAAGCTACAAGTCACTGAACCTAGCCAGAACCAGTTCTGCTCAAGTAGCCACCCCTCCCCATACTCTAAATGCAGATCTCTCTATTCAACCCAGGTCTGACTCAGCCTGCCCTGCCCCTCCAAAACCAGACAGCCAATACACATAACAGCAGAGCACACTGGAAGGCTTAGGCAAGAAAATACCTACTTTCTAAAAGTGGTATTTTCAAACACAGAATATAAAAATAAACTTCACTAAAAGATGTATTTTATTATTCTGAGCTCAGGCATACTAAATTCGTTTTTCTACCATGTTCCTGGGGTCAGTTAGGACTATAGGATGTAATAGTCAAACTGCCCATTCTAGCCTATGAGGAACAGGTAGCCTTACAGTACTGAAAAACGAAATTGGGTGTAATTCACTACCAGGACATGCTACACACACCAAGGCATGTCCTACCTTACACATACAATGCACCCTACCATAGGGGTGACTTACATGATGCCAAGGGAAGGTTCAGGGGCTGGGAAGTGGGTGCACTTTACAGCCAAGATGGCAGTTCTGGACTGCACACAGACACTGCAGTGGCAGGTCTGAGACACACTTTACAAGCTGCTTCTGTGGGTGGCGCAAACCAGCGCTGCATGCCCACCAGCAGCATTTGGTTTACCAGCCCTGGGCACACACAGGCCACACTACTAGGGACTAACAGGTAAACCAAATAAGCCAATCAGGGATATACCAATTCACATAGACATATTTACAAAGGGAGAGCATATGCACTTTAGCACTGAACAGCAGTGGTAAAGTGCCCAGAGTCATAAAACCAACAGAAACAGGTCAGCAAAAATACAGGAGGCAGGCAAAAAGTTTAGGGGTGACCCTGCAAAAATGGCCATTTCCAACAGGTTATAACTTACATACTTGGAAAATCCACGTTTTAAATTACCTTTTAGTTGCCAGCTGATGCCTAGCTTACCTTTCCAGGTCACCACCTTTTAGAGCCTCCCAGCTGACCTGCTCATGGTTAGTTCCTATATGGGCACACACAACTCACCAGCATCCCTTGTTCCATAATTCAGCTGCAGCATCATTTCGGCTTATGAATCTATATATGATATTGTTACACAGTAATGAGGGTGTCACTTGTGATATCAATTTTATGATACAAGTAAAATCTACGGGGCACTTTTTCTGTGCTTTATTTGTTTTCATGTAATGTGTGTACTCTATTCTTATAACATAGAAGGTTGGACAGCTACAAGTTTTGAAATAAAAGTAAAACTTGATAGAATCTCTGTGGTAGTTTGATTAATTGGGATATGGGAAATTGTCCATATGAAACATTATTGATATTCTCCAAATCTCTTCAGCAACATTTACTGCAGGCTCTCTTAAAAGCCAGTGGAGCATTCAGGTGCAATCCTACAGTTGACATCACATGACAAAAGAAGACTACCTGACAATGTGAACTCTAGTACTACCAATAGCAACAGGCCAGACGACAACACTCAAAATAAATAAATAAATAAACAAATAAATAAATAAGTAAATAAATAAATAAATAAAATAAAATACATCAAGACCAAGTCCTGCAGCTGAAGCCCATCAGTATATACTTACTTTGGATATGAACGTGTTTCTTATTCTAACCATTTGATTCCGATAAGCGCTTCCTAGTCACTGCGTAGCACTACTGAGTCATTCAGACAGCTAAAAGCATACACTAAAGGTGTAATGATTTACCATATAATTTTGAAATAGCAAAGCAGGTTATTCCTCTCTTTTATAACTGAAATGCTACTGTAGGCTACTGTTTTGGTATGGCCATTGCTTAATACCAGATCAGAATAGACAGCCTTTTTTTCTCTCCTGGAAAGGAAACCAAAACAAGTGTTCCGAACACGCAGAGTCACCAGAATGTTACGTTTTCCTGTTTTCCTAAGCTTACAATGGATTAACTAAGAAGTAGAACTGCAGGAAAGGGCTTGCATTCACTTGATTAGCAACAGGATGTAACTGGTACTAGAAAATAGTTGGGTGTAGATATTATCCGTTTGTAGTGTTCAGCTGTAACAAACATGCTGCCAAAATTAAATTGTGGGTTTGTTGTGCCTATGTGGGTTTGTGTCTGTGCATATGCATGAAATTTAGTGGTACTAAACCCATACTTCAAAGAATCCCTTGAAATCTGGAAAATACATCCCCGAACTACTTTTCAGAGGTTTGCCATTGTCAGGGCCACTACGATCATGCATCAAAGAAGGACCAAATTATGTGGCAGAGTTAACTAAATTATACAATTTTGTGGCAGTGACATTTACTGCATATATATGGATTCACCAATCACCCAAAGACGAGGCAGGTGCCTCAAAGGAGGGAGAAATTGCACTGGTGGACGCAAGGGCTCATAAGTATAAAGCATTAGAATTCAAAATAAATTTTTTCAGCATCTGGACACAAAGCAGGAGGCTGCCAGACAATAGGAAGCTGCGTCAGACTGCTAGACGGGCATACCAGCGAATGTAATCTGGAAATACAATTATATTTGTATTCTTTAGTTGTAATTGGCCCTATTTCACAGTAAAGGGAGGGACAAAGCAATATAGGTCCAGATTTACCACGGGTCTGCGAGTCCCAAATTGGTTGCAAATTGTTTCGAGAATGTAAAAGCACTGTACCCCACATACGATAAGCATTAGCAGAACGAAAATAAGGATGCAACATAATTTTGACTCGCAAAAAATTGCGACTGGATTTTGTGAGTCACAAATAGGGAATCACTAATTGCGAGTCACATAGGCATGTACAAGCAAGTCACAAATATCATCACAGACATTGTGGCAAAATATCCAGGGAGCACCCATGGAATCTACATGTTCAGGCACAGTGGCATATACCAGCGACTAGAAAGAGGGGATTTTGATGAAGGTTACCTACTAGGTACTGAAATGAAATGTCAAAATTTTAATGTACATTCACATTCATTACTCGCTGTATGTTGTCTCACACTTATACTTGTTTTACGAGGTGGCAGTGCGTATTCCCTGAGGCCATGGATCCTCACACCCTACCTGTCTCCCAACAACCCACATAATTGGCGCTACAACACAGCACATAGGCGCACCAAGTCAGTGATTGAGCCCACATTTGGCCTCCTCAAATCGAGCTTCAGGTGCCTTCACAAGAGTGGGTGAGCCTTGTAACATGTACATGAGACTGCGTGCAAGATTGTAGCAACCTGTGCCATACTCCACTACATTGGCTGCAGGAGAGGCTTACCCATAGAGGTGACCAGATCAGACTCAGAGGATGATGACCCTAGCCCACCTGCCCAGCAGCCAATCAAGTGAAGCAGAGCTGACGAAGGGAGAAGGCACAGGGACCACATAGTCAGACATTACTTTGTACGGTAAGACATCTCCATTAACACAATACTCACACAAAATGCAACAGGTAATTGAATGCTCAAAATATGCTCCCTTTAATGGCAAGGTTCACAAACACATTCATGGACAACCTGTCCATCCAACAAAAATAACTCCTTTGGTTGCACATGTTGTGTGGTTACATGACCGCAAACTGGAAAAAACAGCACTAAACACAATGCCAGACTGTCACTGTGCACAAATTGTTTGGGGGTACGTCCTGTATGGGAGGTGGTGCCATGTGTAGGTGCAGGCTGGTGGCTGCTACTCCTTCGCAGCACACGGTCCTCTGAGGCTGACATACTACTGAGGCTTGATACCTCACTGTTCTGTGCCTCAGTACTAACCCCACTGCCAATGTGGGCTGTTTGAATTGACTCCACAGCTGCTGTGATCTGTGCCAGTCCCAGTGACACATCACCACTGTAGTGGCCCATCTCAAACTGTAGGGCAACAGTGCGCTTGGAAAGCGTTGTAGTTGCCTGCAAAAGCCTCCCTATGGCCCTTGTCATGGCCTCCAACCTGATGCCCCTGCCCCTCTCCCAGAGACTTTGCAGGGTCCTGTCCTCAGCCAGCTGAGTGCACAGATGGCCAATGGCACCTGTAAGGTCATCTGTCTTAGACTCCATGCGGGCCCGATTGTCAGCCAACTGCTGGATCAAGGTGTTGAACCTCTGGCTGAGTTTTCAGTAAATCAACCATATCTGTTTCCGCTGAAGGCCCTGAATTTGCAGTATTGCCTCCTCCAGGCCGCCATGCACCACCTGGTCATTGGATGCTACCTGGGACCGAGATGCCTGTCTTGCCTGCTGGCAATTATGTGCCTGTTGAGTGGTGTGCTGCTGCCGGACACTGGTGACTGGATTGCGTATAGGAGTGGCTGGCTGTTGGAAATCCTGCACCTCAACTGCAGCTGGCTATGGGGCGCTGGACGCAGTATTAGCCTGGCCATGTGATGTACTTGGGGACTCAAAGGCACCTCTCTCTGCCCTTCCTCCAGCTGGCCCTGGTCCTATCCCTCATCTGAAGGCCATTCCTGTTCTACCACAGGTGTATCTATGTGGCAAAGGGGTGGGGGAGATGAATAACATTTTCATGTGAAACACTCTCATTGGTCGTACAACATTATTCAGCTAATGTCTAACTTTAACTGCACTGTTTATGTATATGACTACATTTCCCATAATGCACCACGTGTGACATTTTGATCATCTACATGGACATCCAGATAGGTCTTGGTAAGGGTGTGTTGCATGCATGTAGACACCAGGTTTAGAGGCATGAATGCTGCCATAGTAGTAGTATTGCACTTACCTGGTGTTGGTGGAGGGGCAGACGTGTTGAGGGTCCCAAATCCAGCCACAGCCTCAGACTCAAGGGTTGCCTCTGCCATAGCCTCCGCAGTTGAGGGTGGAGGTACTTTGAAGGAACACCTCCTGTTCTCTAAGAGTCATGTTGCCACCCTCTCTTTGGCATGAGAGCGCAGGTCATACCAGTGCTTCTTGATTTCCTCAATGGATCGGTCGGCCACACCCAAAGCATTGATGCGCTGTTTCATGTCCCTCCATATCTTACTTTTTTCAGACTCAGGGACAGTCATGGAGGCATGACTGAATAGCTGGTCGTGATTGTCACAGCATTACTCTGTGAGGATTTCCAGTTCCCTCTCAGAGAACTTTAATTTCCTGCGTCTCTCCGCTCCTGCCTTCTCAGACTGTCGGTTGGCTATTACAGTGGTTGGTTTGGAGTTGGATGTTCACTCGATATGTGCTGCAGGACTATCCACTGCACTCTAGCTGCTCTCCAGGCTTCTCCAGCGCCATCACTTCCTGTCTTTGGGGTCCTTCACCTGAATCAGGATGTGAAAATGCATTTTTCAAACCTCTCGGTCTCAAATAGCAACCGTAATTGCAATCTGCGAAATTGGTCGCAATTTGTGAATGGATACAGACTCACTATTACTGATTTCAGCATTTGCGATGTGACTCATTAGCGAGTCGCTATTTCGGCCCCGGTTTTGTGCACACATCAGATTTTGCGACTCCCAAATTACGAGTCCCTAAAAACCGCAATTTACGAGTTGCAAAATCTGACGGTCGTACATGTGGTCTATAATGCCTTAAGGTCCCTTGAATAATCAAATGAAACTACAACAACCAAATGACTAACAATAGAGGGATACAGATAATAACATCAAAAACTTGTGGGGGTGTTTCTTAGGCTAATATAAGCCTTAAATGCTCCAGAAGGAAAGTGAGTAATTATAAATTAACTATTACCTAACCTGTTCTACAATAAAAAAAAATGTACATACATCGAACCCTTTTTGGGGATAACGGTGCTAGTTCTGTTGTGTGGAGTATGCCCACTTATTACTTACTTATTCATGCAAGAAATTATGCAACCTCAAGACACATCAGCAGCGCAAGAGTGGTTTAATCTCTTTATTGCTGAATAATCTTCCCATGTCTCTTTCTGCAGTATGCTTCCTTCAGAGGATGGAAAATAGGAAGCTTGTGAAGATTGCAGACGTGGTGTTGAGTCAGTTAAACAAGACAGAAATATGGAGGACTCTCTGACTTTATTAACCAGTGGTCCTACAGTTAAACAATGAATTACTTCCATTAATTTACATGCTGAAAATAGTAGTGGAATCCACCCTATATTACATCAATTCTAGTTTCCATTCTGACTTGCAATTAGGCTTATGCCTGATGTACTTTTGATGAAGCAGCTGATTTTCCATGCTTTACTGCCTGTTAAATTTGTGGTAATAAGCAATGAGTGGTTTAATGAAGAACTAAGGCGTTGATTTAGAGTTTGGCAGGCAGTGTATTCCACAGTGTATCCAAACCACAAGGAGTGCCTTGTCTGCCAAACTGACCGTCCACCTGCTCTATTGAGAGTTGCATCAACCAAGTAATCCTGCTGGCTGTGCCGGCAAAACTTTACACCAATAGACCTTCGGACTTGGGGCTGGCTGTGTAAGTGCATCAGACTATCAGCTCTATTTAGAGTAGATGTTCTGATCCATTGTTTTTATTTCTCTCTGGGGCAGCTGGGAATAACC
This sequence comes from Calotriton arnoldi, assembly GCA_963921515.1. Lineage (NCBI taxonomy): Eukaryota > Metazoa > Chordata > Amphibia > Caudata > Salamandridae > Calotriton > Calotriton arnoldi. Next base: position 418,444 of record CAWUFW010002849.1, read on the forward strand.
TGGAGGTCCCAAAGAGAAGAATAGAGATAAAAACACTCTGTTTCAGTGTAAAAAAAAATTCTATTGGGAAACAAAAGCGTTTACTGAGCGGCCACATGAAACATGGCAATACTGAGCAATTCTTTTTTGGGGGTTCTTCAAGAGATTTACTCTTTTTGTGGTACTCCTGGGAGTAACTTTTTTTTGTTTCAAATATTTTATTGGCATTTTATTAAAACATACAAACAGTCAAGTATTACAGAGGCCTTGCGATACATACATAGGATGTGTAAAACATGTAACCATAAAACGTGAGTATTGGACTAAATACATAGATGAATAAGCTTAGTATGTAGCAAGCATTCTCAAGGTAAAGTCGCAGAAGTATGGGTATAAGGACTATAACTGATATAACAACTAAAGATGAGGCCATGATGAAATGAATCGCAGTGAAACTGGCAGGAAAGGTACAAGGTGAGGTCTGTGTCGTATGATACTGGAGTATATAAGACAGCTGTCATATAAGGATGTCGAACGGTAGAAGAGAATGGAGCGGGGAAAGGAACAGGGCAGTGTAGGAAAATAGGGGGGAGGTGGAGAAAGGGTAGTTGGAACTCCAAGTACTGGGTGTAAGTCAGTGTCTAGGGCCCCGAGTTTGGCCGTGGTAGATGCATGGGCGTGATCTTCTCTAGCTCTATGAACGTATCTAGGAACCACCAGACCAATCTCGAGATTTAGGAATAAATCTGGTGATTGGATTGAGAGCCATGAGCTCCTCTCAAAAATTAGACCCAAGCCCACCAAGTATGGAAAGAGAGATGGTAGAATGATCTTGATTCTGACAGGATGACTTTCACAGCGATCGCCAGAAGGAGGTCAAGCAGTGCCATGTCCATGGCTATAAGGTTCAAATTGGTCTTAGACGCCCAGGGTCCCAAAGCCACCATGGGAATGTCTAGGGGAATTGGTGTATTAAAAATAGCTGAGAGGTAGGCTTGAATTTGGGCCCAGTAAAGATCAAGGAGTGGACAGAGGAAAAGCATATGTTGACATGAGGCAGTCTCCTTGTTGCAATTTCAGCAAGAGTCACCCTGGTGTCCAGTGTAGTAAGTTCATTGCAAAGTATTTTGTAAAAGGGGCTATTTTATAGCGTAACGATAGGTTGCAAATATTTTGCCAGTTTTCCTCTGAAATATGGTCAAACACTTGTAAATCAAAGTGGTTAGCCCATTTTGCGTATAATATCGAAGATTGTGGTTGGGGCAGATTGGAAAGGGTTTTGTAAATTTTTGAGGCAATATGACCTTAACAAAGCCATAAGGCCAAATAATCTGGAAGGATCGGGTGTACGACATGTCTGTACTTGGACAACTTTACTTTGATTTTCAGGAAACAATAGAACTTTAAGTTAGGGAGGTCATACAATTATGCTAGGCGTAAGAAAGGCAGTGGACTATTGTAATCATCGTATAGATCTCTGATTTGTTGAATGCCCTTGGAAGCCCATGTGTGGGGAAAATTCACAGCAACATCCGCCTTTGTTTTAGGCTTGTACCACAATGAGGCTGGCCTAAAGTTGTGAAAAAACTCCGGCATCTGTTTGTCTAGGAGATTTAGTGCGGCCACAGTATCTTAGAGTATAACCTGGGAACGTGGTGCTTTAAACTCTGACATCGTGATTATGGAAGATAGGCTAAAGGGAGAGCAAAGGGCACGCTCTATCTCTACTCATCGTGGAGGTTCAGGGAATTTGGGACAAACCAGAAAGTGCCCTGTGCTGCTAGAAAGGCTGATTGATAAAGACACCAATTTGGGAAATTGCAACCCCCTAGAGTGAAGCTCTTTCTCAAAGCCTTGTATGAAATCCTTGCTCTTTTATCGATGCACAAAAATTTAGAGCTTAATCTGGCAATAACCTGAAAAAAATAGGAAGACCGTTTCATCTGCAACATAGCGGATACAAAATTCACAATTGGAGTTATCATCATCTTGAGTGTTTGAAGCTAACCCCACCATGTAATATATTTAGGCCACCAGGAGGAAAGCAGCCCTTTAAATTTGGAAATAGTCTGGGATTCGATATAATGTAGTGTTTCAGCAAAATCTTTGCAAAACCAAATCTTTAGATACTTAAGGAGTTTGGGCTTCCACTTAAGTCCAGAGTCACCTAAATGTGAGGAGAAGCATAAAGGGTTCAGAGGAAAGACCTTAGTTTAAGGTGTACCTAAATATCTGTGTGAACCCCTGAATAATGTTGGTGATGCCTCTAATCGCATTCTCCATCTCTTCAATGAAAATGAGAATGTCATTTGTGTATGCTGTAGTTTTATAAGATCTGGAGCCAAATTGAAGACCTTTTATATCCGGAGATGAATTGAGTAGTGTAAGTAAGGGATCAATGGTGAGTACAAAAAGCAGAGGAGAGAGAAGGCAACTTGTCTCATGCCTTGGTGAAGGCTGAAGGAGGTAGAGGTGGCACCATTAACTCTAATATTAGCTTTGGGGTTAGCATTTAGGGCCATAACCATGTTGAAGAACGAGTTTCCGAGATTATGCTATTCAAGCACTGCATGGAGAAAGGGCCGTGAGACTTTGTTCAAGGCCAACCACCGCTGTTGGTGATGAGGAAAGGCGGGCTTTTTGAATTATATGCCAAAATGTGCATATGTTGTCTCTAGCGAGTCTCCCCTTGATGAACTCTAATTAGAAATTATGGATCGGCTTAGGGATGGATAACTACAGTACTTTGGCAAGAATTTTTGCAAAGATTTTTGCTTTCATGTTTAGTAATGATATGGGCCAAAAACCCTTTGGGTCAGAGTGGTCTTTACCCTCTTTGGTGATAACAACAATGGTGGCTTCAGAGGCCATTCCAGTCACCTTACCGCTGAGCATAAAGTGATCCAGGGTATATTTAGTGATTGAGTGTGTGAATGTTGTTAGAAATGGGGGTCTCTAGCTGGCAGTTGTATGCACCTTGTCCAAGTTGGGACCCTTCCTTTAAGTCGGATAAGGGGATTACACACCCAAGATAACCCTTGCTCACCCCTAGGTAGCTTACCATGAGCAGTCAGCCCGATCTCAGAGGCAATGTGTAAATAATTTGTACAAAACACACACAGTAACACAGTGAAAACATTACAAATGGACACCACACCAGTTTAGAAAAATAAAGTATCTTTATCTAAACCAAAAACGACCAAAACAACAAACATCCAACATACACAACTCAAAATATGACTTTTAAAAGGTTTTATCAATTCTGTCCATAGGAAACTATGGATGAGGTGATTTTACACAAAGTACCTTCAAATGTGTCAAAATTCACAAGGCCAAACAACTGCAGAGAAGGGAAGTATTGGAAAACACAGCGATGCGTCGGATAACTGAGTTCATGCAGTTGCGATGCATCAATTCTGCTGTACGCAGGAGAAGTGTTGAGGCGAATCCGGACTGTAGGGGGAAGCAATCCGTCGATTCCAAAACGCTTCTGGTCTGCGGGTGATGCGTCAGAAAAACTTCCTGCACAGGTGCGATGCGTGGAAATCCAGACATGCTAGAGGTCGATGCGGAGGTGGGAAACAGGTGCTGCCTTGATTTCTTCAGCCGCGGTCCCACGATGCATTGATTATTTCAGCAGCAGGGCCTGCATCGGAGTCAGTGCAGTGATCTCGAACTTCGGAGACCGGTGTGCTGAACTCGGTCTGCGGCAGTTTCTTTGGTCGCTGGCAGGCGCTGCGTAGATTTCTTCAGCTGCGCGGAGACGGTGCGTGGAAATTCTTCCTGCACGGTGGTGCTGCATTGGAAAAACAGGTGCTGGAAGGGAGATGCGTCAATTTTCAGGCTTCTTGTAGCTTTCTGTTACAGAAACAGCATCCAAGGGCCCAGAACTGGAATTGGCACCACAAGGCAGGTCAGCACTCCCAGCAGTGGAATTCAAGGATGTTGCAGGTGAAGTCTTTGTTTCCCTGAGACTTCTTAACAGAAGGCAAGCTCTACTTCAAGCCCTTGGAGAATCTTCTCAAGCAGGATACAGCAAAGTAAAAGTCCAGTCCTTTCCACTGCCCATGGACAGAAGCAGCAACTGTAGGCCAACCCACGAAAGCAACACATAGCAAAGTAGCAGTACTCCTCCTTTTCAGCTCTTCAGCTCTTCTTCTTGGCAGGGGCCTCTTGATCCAGAAGTGTTCTAAAAGTCTGGGGTTCTAGGTCCGATACTTATACCCCTTTTGGCCTTTGATGTTGGCAAACTGCAAAGAAAGTCTTTGTTGTTTACAAGTTCTTGCCTTCCTCAGCCTTGGCTCCAGACACACTCCTGGGGGGTTGAGACAGCCTTGTGAGAGGACAGGTACAGCCGTATTCAGGTGTCAGTGACAACTCCTCTAGCCCAGGAAGGCCCATCAGCCTGGTGATGGCTCATCAGGATATGCAGAACACACCTCGGATCCCTTTGTGTGACTGTCTAAAGTGAATGCATAAACAGGCCCCTGTCAGTTTAAACCAGACATTGATTTCACAGGCAGGGAGAGGCACAGGATGGTTAAACAAGAAAATGCACACTTTCTAAAAGCGGTATATTCAAACACACAAATTAAAAAACCAACTTCACTACAAGATGTATTTTTAAATTCTGAGTTCACGGAGCCCAAACTCAAAATCTCCATCTCTTCCCAATTGATAGTTACACTTGTAAAGTGCTAAAAGGAGCTCCAATGATAACCTATGGGAGAGTCAGGCCTTGCATTAGTGTAAAACAAAATTAGCAGTATTATCAGGACATGTAAAACACACCGGCACATACACTGCACCCTGCCCATGGGGGTACCTTGGGCCTACCTTAGGGGTGCCTTACGTGTAGAGAAAGGGAAGGTTAGGGCCTGGCAAGTGGGTGCATTTGCCAGGTCGGCATGGCAGTTTAAAACTGCACTCACAGACACTGCAATGGCAGGCCTGAGAAAAGTTTACCGGGCTACTCATTTGGGTGACACAATCAGTGCTGCAGGCCCCCTAGTAGCATTTGATTTGATTTGCAGGCCCTGGGCACACACAGTGCCCTTCACTGGGGACTTACCAGTAAATCAAATATGCCAATCATTTATAACCAATCACAATTACAATTTACACAAGGAGCACTTGCACTGTAGCATTGATCAGCAGTGGTAAAGTACCCAAAGTACCTAAACCAGCACAAATGAAGTCCAGCAGACAGTCAAAAATACAGGAGGTAGAGGCAAAAAGACAGGGGAAACAATGCCAAGGATGCCAGGTCTAACAAATGTTTTGTAAAAATTAATGGGAAAACCATCGGGACCTGGAGCCTTTCCAGAGTGGATTGATTGTGTTGCTTTGATAATCTCATTAATTGTAATAGGTTAATTTAGGCGCTCTGTTAGACTTGGCATCTTTTGGCGTGTTTCCCCTGACTTTTTGCTTTCTGACCTCCCGGTTTTGACTCTGTTTTTGCTGGTGTAATGATTCTGCGCACTTTCCTCACTGCTGTCCAGTGGGAAAGTGCAAGTGCTCCTGTATAAAAGGCGTTATGGATTGGTGTTTCCATGATTGGCCTATTTGGTTTATGTGTCAGTCCCTTGTAAAGTGCACTGCGAGTGCCAGGGCCTATAGACCAAATGCTGTTGGTGGGCTGCAGCACTGGATTGTGCCACTCACGCAAACAGCCCGTAAAGTGTAACTCGGGCCTGCCACCGCAGAGCCTGTGCGCAGCCTGGGGCTGCCATGTCGACTTGGCAAGTGCACACACTTGCCGGTCCCTAAACCTTCCCTTTGCTACATGTTGGTCACCCCTAAGGTAGGCCCAAGGTACCCCTGTGGGCAGGGTGCGTTGTACGCGAAAGGTAGGACATGCCCTGGTGTGTGCGGCATGTCCTGATAGTGAATTACAGCCTAGTTCGTTTTTCACTATTGCAAGGCTACCTGTTCCCCCTAGGCCAGAACGGGCAGTTTTGATTATTACAGCTTATAATCCTAACTGACCCCGGGAACATGGTAGAAATTCGAGTTTAGTATGCCTGGACTCAGAATGATAAAATGCAGCTTTTAGTGAAGTTGGTTTTAACATTCTGTGTTTGAAAATACCACTTTTAGAAAGTGGGTATTTTCTTGTCTAACCATCCAAGCCTGCCTCTGCGAGGTTGTGTATTCCTTGTCTGGAGTGTGAGTGACAGGGGCTGGGGGATGCCAGGAGACCGGGTGAGTCAGCACAGGGCTGAATAGCAAGATCTACATGTAGATGGGTGGGAGGGGTCGCACCTGGGCCCTGAATAGGACAGTGCCTTCCCTCCACAATGCTGGCTCCACCTCCTGTGGTGCGTCTGATGTCCCTGGCCTACTCACTGAAAGAAGGGACGGAGACTTGTCAACAAAGTGCTCCAGAACTGGTTTGGACTAGGCAAAGGCCTCTCTGCCATCAGAGAACAAAGGAATTTGGGATATAAATATTGGGGCCCTGACCCCATGAATTTAGATCTCGCTGGAATCAAGGAACCTGTCAAGACGAAGAGCTGGAGAGCTGCTAGGAGGAGTACTGCCCCTTTGCTGAGTGACTGCTTTGTTGGGTTGGCCTGCAGTTGCTGCTTCTGTCTTGGGCAGTGAAAGGACTGGACTGAACTTTCTACAAACTTGTGCTGAGTATCTCCAAGGGCCTGGAACCGAGCTGGCCTCCTGTTAAGAAGTCTCAGGGACTGCAAAGACTTCACAAGCCTCTGGGTACCGCTTCTGGAACGCTGTTTCAGTTGCCACAGAGGAAGGGAACCGCAACCGACTCCGTCAACCGAATCCATCCCTGGCCGGTGACCTGTTTGCACCGCAGACCGCATCGCCCCGCTCGCATCGCAACCCTGGTCTCACTGTGGGCGACGTCCGACGCCGCCAACATCGAGCCGCTGCTTGCACCGTGACCTGTGGGCACCGCAGTTCGCATCGCATCGCTTCACTGAACCAACCGGACCCGACCGACAAGGTCGCTGCGACTGGCTCAAGAGTCGTGACCGCACCGCATTTAGGGCACCGCTCGCACGTCTGCGACGCACCGCCCCGACTCGCACCGCTGTCCGACGCCAGCTCCCGCACTCCGGCTTGGTCGCCTGCATCGCAACCTGTCAGCACCGCATCGAGCATCGTCTCACCCTGCATCGCACGCCTTGGACTCACCGACTCTGTCTGCACGACGCTCATCGAGCCGCTGCCTGCACTGCATCGAGGGACACCGCGCCTTGCATCGCTCCGTCTTGCACCGCAACCGCGACGAACGCCGACCGGCTCGTACACTCCGTACCAGCCACAACGAGAAAGGTACTGTAACCGAGTCTGTTCACGACTCTGCTGGCCCGTATCGACGCGGTCGGCTGGAACTGTTAGACTCTGGGGTTTTCAGCATCACGGTAGGCTCGGACGGAGCTACCGACTCGTACGAACTTTGCTTTTGTGCTATTCCTGCAAAGAAGAAGTTACCGTATCAAGCATTCATTTTTAAAGTACAGTATTGTGGATTTTTGTCGTAATTGGTCTTGTCTTGAGTATATAAAATATTGGTTATTTTTCTAAACTGGTGTGGTGTCCGTTTGTAGTGCTTACACTGTATTACTGTGGGTTATGTGCAAATGCTTTACACACTGCCTCTGAATTAAGCCCGACTGCTCGTGCCAAGCTACCACAAGGGTGAGCAGGGGTTACTTCACGAGTGTAACACCCTTACCCTGACTAGGAAGAAGGGTCCCTACTTGGACAAAGGTGCAAGCCCTTGCCAACTAGCGATCCCATTTCTAACACGCTCTCTATCTAGGTCGGAAAACGAAGCAATAGGAAGGGATTTAAAAAACTCCAAATTCTTAGTTTTATCCAGTGGATTATGAGGGGTGTAGAGATTTTCATAGATCTCTATAAACAACTCAAGAATTTTCTTGGTTTTAACTTTCTGAGAGCCATCCTGAGCCTTGAAATGTGAGATTTATTGGTTTACATTCTTGAATTTGAGTGTATTGGAAAGGACTTTACCTGCTCTATTATGAAAAAGAAGATGTTTTGACTTTTGGGCCTAAACAAAAAGCTCTTTTACTAACAATGGTATTATATGTGCACTTTAGTTGCTTAGTGTCCTTCAGTAGGGACTTGTTGCTAGAGTGTCTGAAGGCTTCATCCTTTCTTTTGATTTCAGTGCCTAGGGTTTGTAAGGAATCTTTGATGGCATGTTCTTTTTTTTAAATTGTAATGAGAGGTGCACTCACTTATCTGGAATATCTTGTTTAACCTCCAACTAAAAAGATAGTACTCTATTGGTTGCATGCTATACAGGCCCCGGGAACTGCCCTCTTCCCTGACACATAATAAACTTGATAAATTCAGGACTAATTAAACCTGAAATCACCTAATTTTTGATGTGTTCATAGGTCTAAATTCAGTTTGTCAATCCGTGCGATGTTTGTCTTGCCCACCCTATGCATTTCAGGACAGATGTCCCTTCATCAGGGGCTACTACAGATCCCCCAAAAAATATATAAAACGTTAGTATTCGTCAACACAAATGTCCTTGATAAATATATGTAAATCCAGTGAGATTACTACCACATCATCACTCATCACTATCAGATCCTCATCCATTGTGACCCGTAACCATATCCATCGTATCGTACAAAGCATACGAACCGTGACCACAGTGTATTCAATCAATCAATCAATCATGTCACTTATAAAGCGCACTACATACCCGCGAGGGTCTCAAGGCGCTGGGGGAAGAGGGGGGTGGTGCTGCTACTGATCGAAGAGCCAGGTCTTGAGGAGTCTTCTGAAGGCCAGTAGGTCTTGGGTCTGTCGGAGGTTGGTGGGGAGGGTGTTCCAGGTCTTGGCGGCGAGGTGGGAGAAGGATCTGCCGCCGGCGGTCGTTTTCCGGATGCGGGGGACTGTGGCGAGGGCGAGGCTGGTCGAGCGGAGATGGCGGGTGGGGGTGTAGAAGCTGAGTCGTCTGTTGAGGTAGGCTGGTCCGGAGTTGTGGAGTGCTTTGTGTGCGTGGGTGAGGAGCTTGAAGGTTATCCTCTTGTTGACAGGGAGCCAGTGCAGGTCTCTCAGGTGGGGTGTGATGTGGCTGCGTCGGGGGATGTCGAGGATAAGACGTGCAGAGGCGTTCTGGATGCGTTGCAGCCGTCTCAGGAGCTTAGCCGTCGTTCCTGCGTAGAGGGCGTTTCCGTAGTCCAGCCTGCTGGTGACGAGGGCCTGGGTGACTGTTTTTCTTGTTTCGGTGGGGATCCACTTGAAGATCCTGCGGAGCATTCGGAGGATGTTGAAGCAGGATGAGGAAACGGCGTTGACCTGCTTAGTCATGGAGAGGGTGGGGTCGAGGATGACCCCTAGGTTGCGTACGTGGTCGGTGGGTGGCGGGGCTGTTCCCAGTGATGTTGGCCACCAGGAGTCGTCCCAGGCTGAAGGGTTGGAACCAAGGATGAGGACCTCCGTCTTGTCCGAGTTCAGCTTCAGGCGGCTGGTCCTCATCCATTCGGCGACGGCCTTCATTCCTTCGTGGAGGTGGGCTTTGGCGGTGTGAGGGTCTTTGGTGAGGGAGAGGATCAGCTGGGTGTCGTCGGCGTAGGAGATGATGTTGAGGTTGTGCTGTCGGGCGACGTGGGCGAGGGGTGCCATGTAGATGTTGAACAGCGTTGGGCTGAGGGAGGAGCCTTGGGGTACGCCGCATATGATCTTGGTGGCCTTGGATCGGAAGGGGCGAGGCGGACGCTTTGTGTTCTGCCGGAAAGGAAGGATGTGGTCCAGTCCAGGGCCTTCTCTTGGATCCCGGCGTCGTGAAGGCGTGTTCGTAGTGTGTGGTGGCAGACCATGTCGAAGGCGGCTGATAGGTCCAGGAGGATGAGGGCTGCTGTTTCTCCGTTGTCTAGCAGGGTCCTGATGTCATCGGTGGCGGCGATGAGGGCGGTTTCGGTGCTGTGGTTGCTGCGGAAGCCGGACTGGGAAGGGTCCAGGATGTTGTTCTCCTCGAGGTAGCGGGTCAGTTGTTTGTTGACGATTTTCTCGGTGACCTTCGCGGGAACGGGAGCAGAGAGATGGGTCGGAAGTTCTTGAGGTCCTTGGGGTCTGCCTTGGGTTTCTTGAGTAAGGCGGTGATCTCGGCGTGCTTCCAGCTTTCCGGGAAGGTTGCTGTCTCGAAGGAGATGTTGATTATTTTCCGGAGATGGGGCGCGATGGCTGTACTGGCTTTGTTGAAGATGTGGTGAGGGCACGGGTCTAGCGGTGAACCGGAGTGGATGGTGTTCATGATCTCGCTGGTGTCCTCGTCGTTGATGTTGGTCCAGGAGAGCAGGCGGTTGGTGGTTGTGGGGGCAGTGGTCTTGGTGGTTGCCGGGGCGGTCGTGGTGTTGAAGCTGTCGTGGATGTCGGCGATTTTGCGGTGGAAGAAGGTGGCCAGTGAGTCGCACAGGTCTCGCGACGGCTGGATGTCGTTGGTGTTGGAGCTGGGGTTGGAGAGTTCCTTCACGATGTTGAAGAGCTCTTTGCTGTTGTGTGCGTTGTTGTCTAGGCGGTCTTTGAGTGAGGCCCTTTTGGCGGATCTGATGAGGTGATGGTGACTGCGGGTGGCGCTCTTGTGGGCGGCGTAGCTGTCCGCTGTCCGTTCGTGGAGCCAGATCTTCTCCAGTTTTCGGCATGTTCGTTTGGAGGCCTGGAGGTCTTCGGTGAACCAGGTGGCTTTCTTGCTGGTGTGGCTGTTGGGCGGATTCTTGAGCGGGGCGAGGGTGTTGGCGCAGTCGTTGATCCACTGTCTGAGGTTGCGGGCGGCGGTGTCGGGGTCGGAGGGTTCGGCGGGTGGGCTCAGGGCGAGGGTTGTGGTTAGCTGGTCTTCCGTGACTCTGCTCCAGCAGCGGCGAGGCATTTGTTCGGTGAGGTGGTGCGTGGTGGGCTTCCTGTAGGTGAAGTGGATGCAGTGGTGGTCAGTCCAGTGGGGTTCGGAGGTGTGGTTGAAGGAGACGTGTGGGCTTGCGGAAAAGATGGAGTCGAGCGTGTGGCCGGCGGCGTGGGTGGGTGTAGTCACGAGCTGTCTGAGTCCGAGGGTGGCGAGGTTGTCGATCAGGGTGGTGGAGTTGGTGTCCTTGTTGTTCTCGAGGTGGAAGTTCAGGTCCCCGAGGAGGATGTAGTCCGTGGAGGCAATGGCGTGTGTGCTGACGAAGTCAGCGATGGAATCGCTGAACTGTGGTCGGGGTCTAGGGGGTCTGTAGATGAGGGTTCCTCTGAGGGTGGTGTTGGGATCGGTGTGGATCTGGAAGTGCATGTGTTCGGCGGTGCTGAGGGTGTCGTCGGTGTTGGTTGAGACTCTGAGGGTGTTCCTGTGGACGATGGCGATGCCTCCTCCGACTCCGTTGGTGCGGTCCCTGCGGGTGATCTTGTATCCGTCCGGGATGGTAATGGCGATGTCGGGGGCTGAAGCGGGATTCAGCCAGGTCAGTGTATTAGCTCCATTAGAAAACACTACATCTCCTGTGCATCGTCCCTTATGATAACATCATCAAATCCTAACCTCGTTTAAAACACGCATCAAATAGCAACCGACTACTTACGCCTGGAAACCGGAATGTTCCATACAGTGCACAATGAATGAGGATCTAAAAATGTTTTTTTTGCCATACATTTAATGATTTGGCATCTCATGACACACTTAAACGTGTCCCAAAGTGTCCCAGGGAAAGAGGCAGAATTTTCTCTGTCACTGAAAAAGTGTTCAATTTTTTTCTTTAGCTCCTCCACATCTGTCTCATTATGTAAGAAGTCTGAGTTTAACCACCACACTTGGTTTTCCCCTTTGTCCGGATGATTTAGAATGGATAAGGAAATGGCAGCGTGGTACGAGACGAGAATGGGGTGGATCTTGGGGTCGGAAGTGACTTTGAGAAGTGAGTGGTCTACCAAGAGATAATCAATGCGAGAGAAGCTTGAGTGGGGAGGACAGAAGAAGGTAATATCGTTATCCTTTGGACTCCACGCATCTAAGAGCTGTTGATCATCCGCTTGTGTACCTTGGTGGTTCTGAATTTGAAGGAGGAGTGTTGATCCAAAATTGGATCCATTGGCAGGTTAAAGTCACCTCCCAAAATTAATTTTGACCCTTGTGGGATGTCATTTAAGTTTTTGCTGAGAGTGAGCCAAAGTACTGGATCATAAATGTGGAGAGCATATAGGTTCATTACATATAGAACCTGCTTGCCATTGTTTAACCTAGAGAGAAGCCATCTGCCATTGGAGTCATGTACTGATGCAATAACTGTTAGGCCGAACTCTCTAGAGAAAAGGGTGAGAACCCCGTTCTTTTTGCCATGAGTTTCGGAACAAGTAACGTCTGAAACCCAGCCCTTCCTCATCAACAGGGCCTCTTTAAAGCCTATCTTGGTTTCTTGGAGGAGTACTATATAGCCTGCTAAGTCTTTGCAATAGTCAAAGATTTTGGACCTCTTTACTGGGTGGTTTAGTCCTTTGGCGTTGAGGGAGATTACATTTAAGGAGGACATTGGTAAGGGTGTCGGATTACTGATACGCTATCTGGATTATGGAGCCACAAAAAAGAGGCTGCATAAAAGATCATGTAGATCAAGATATAGACCTTTTGTAATATCATCATTGCACATGGACAGGGAAGCTAGGGAGTGGGGTTGGGAGAAAAACTGGATGAAAAAATCCTTGTGGAACCCTGCAGCGTCCGAGGATGCCCAATCTCTGCTATGGTCTCTACCCACCAGGGGAAGTCTGTAAGAGACAGAATGAATGGGGGAATCGTAAGAGTTGGGGAGGGGCAGCAATAAATGGCAGTGCGTGCCGGCCGGGTGTGGTAGACATGAGCGGAAAAGTAATTATGCGTGTAGATAGGGGGAATGTGACATTGTATTGGTCTTGAGAGAAAGAACATCATGGCCCTGTAGTTGAAAGCAAAAAACCTAACTTGGACAGACATCTATCCATTTAGGCAACATGCATGAAACTCACTGACTGTAAGTTTCATAAGAAACAATAGATATCATTATAAGGAAAACCATGTAGGCATGCTGTGTAAAAAGAAAAAACAGAGCATCATTGAAACATATAGCCCCACCAGAACAACAAAATTAGAAACTTATGACTACTGTGAGTTATGATATCCTGCCGAAACATCCTCTCCATGGATATCCAATGTGAGTTGCACATGTGTGTATGGCAAAGCAAAATCTTGATGGAGCCCAACGTAGTGCGTAGCCATGTCAGAAAGATTACCCAAGGCCCCAGGTGTAACACAATAAAGTTACCAAGATAGGCCAACTCCTGAGATCTGGCAAGTAGCCAACTGTGAGCGACTATTAGTGACTGAGAGGAGTTTGAAGGAGGACTAAGATATCGAGACAACAACCCTGAGGAAAGGTTGTCACCATAAGAGTATTATGAGTGCTATGGAGCAAACCAGCACCCTGTCCAAACATGGAAAGAGCTCCTGAGAAGGTAGACTCATTGAACTAAACTTGTAAGCCCAATGTGCGTTTTGTAAAACTACCTTAATGACCTTGGAGGTTCCTGTGCATTTGATAGTAGAAAGGAAAGCCCACCCTTGATGTTGGTCGGAAGCACTTGATGGGCCAGCAATTAACCATGGTTCCTAGCCACTATGAACAGAACATTAAAGACAAGGTCCGGAGGTCAGGTGATGAGGAGATTATTACCTTAGCGGCTGGTCCAAGGTATTACCTTTGAGGAGAGGTTATCACAGTAGTGTTATACAAACCTAGATCAGCTCAGGAACATGGTCTCTACTTTACTGCCACTGTAGAGGCCAGGTTGCAAAAACAAAGAAGTCAACATAGTCCCCAAAAAGCAGCTAGTATTAGCACAAAGTATGGTAAAGGTAAACAACGGGATACCAAAATATTGGGCAAGAACTTCAACATAAGCTCTTAGTCTATATACTAACAGCAAGTGCGACAACTCTGGCAGCAGCGCCAACCCCCATTCAGGCATTCAAAGAAGAAGTGGACCACCATTCATTATTAGGGTATAGAAGAAATGCAGAGGTGATGACAGTGCCAACACCAGAGCCGCCTAGGACTGTCAGGCAGAGAGTATACTCGTAGAAGAACCAGGAAGGCAGTCTGAATCCATTTGCAACTCTGATTTGTTGTCCAAGAAAGTTGATAGTTCAGAAGATTGTGAAAAGATTCTCACCTGGCCTTTAAACATGATTCAGAACTTCAAGGAGCCTGAGAAGGAGAAGCGGATCTCCATGGCAGTGAGTCTTTGTCAAACAGCCAGAAAGCATTTACGACATATGACAGTGTCCCTCACATAGTCCTGAGAGATTGAGATTGTATGCTCCTACCATTTAATCATTCTGATATTCCTCATTTGTGCCAGGATTTGTGCTGTGTGTTGATGACTTAGTGGTTTAAAGATGAGAGGTCTTGGAGAGGACATGTTTCTTTGTCTAAATTTCGGCACCCTATGGGCTCTTTCGATCTCAAAGTCTTTGGAAAAGGAGAATTGAAGGATTTCTGAAATCCATGTTATTAGGAAAAGGGCCACAGAGCGAGCTGAATTTTCAATGCCCTCCAGTAATCCAAATATAAGAAGAAAGCTCCTCCAGTTGCGATCCTCCTGGTCCGTAAGTTCTCTTTTCAGTGAGGATAAGGAGCGTTCGAGGCATTGTATTTGTTTTGCTTGGACATTGGTGAAGTCTTGAACAGTACTTATTCTTGTCTCCGTGTTTGAGATTTTTGTTGTTAGGTCTTTGAGATCTTTGCAAATCCCAGCTACTTCAACCTGATGCAGATCTGTGTTAATCGTGGTGCTCTGCGCAATGTCATGGACCAAGTTCAGTTTGAGTAGTATGGCATCTAAAGTAGAGGAGGAATCAGGGCTCTCTTTTAGTGGTGATTGTGGGATCGGGGCAAGTGTTTAATGGGCTTAAGGGTCGCTTTGGTAACTGTATCCTTTACGCTGCTGTCCCTGATGTCTACCATCTTATGTCAGTGAGGTGTAGAATCCCTCTAGATTTATACAGATCAGATTGAGTTGAGCTAGGACCCTTCGGTACAGGAGTTGTATATGAACAAGCACGATTAAATAAGCAGCAGCCACCCCCACAAGGAGGGAGGTTGATGCACCAATGAGCTTAGATAGTGGAGGGTGTGACCAGGAAGATCTCTTGATTAACTCCCCCTTAGCCCACAGAGTACACAAGGGTACCTTGGAGAGTCTTTATGACCTAAATCCAGCTGTGGACCCTGACCCAGGCCTCTGAGAAGAGGAGGAGTAATGATCACAGTTGTGCAAAAGCTAGACGTCGTTTGAACCCAAGGTGGACACATGTAGGAGAGACACCATCTAAGACTGATAAGGAAGAGCAGATGCGAAGCATGGTGGTCCTAGGAGACTGTCCAGTATGTAGGAAGGTGTGTGACACCTGTTAGGGAGCACTTTGTACATATCCAAATTCTACCAGACAAATCCTACATGCCAGATTTAGAAAAGACCAAGACGCAGATAGGCTGTCTTCAGTGAGAAACAGCACATGGAATTAGTTTGCCCTGGTTAGTAGCCAAAGTCACTTACATTGGAAGAATATCTCCTGGAGTCAAGTGTAAGCGTGGCCCCAGCATTGACGTACATGACATGCTCAAACGAGCTGTCAAATGAATAGGGGCAGAACCCCTGCCGCAAACTGATCAAGTGCTCCCACGCCGGTCACTCCCTCGCAAGTTAACAAAAGCAGCAAGGTAAGGCAATATGATAAAGCGCTCTAAATTGGACCCTCGACACTCACTGGGGTCAATCTGCTATCCCCGAAGGGCGCCGCCATCATAGGAGTTTCAAATACAGGGTTGACTGGAGCCCTAGAGTCCCAATCTGAGTTGTTGTGAGGGATGTCTGAATAAGAGTATGGTGTACCAAATTTAAGCTTCAATGACCTGCAGCCAAAGACATTAAGAATGCTGCATGGTATCATGGGTCAAAAGCAGTAACGCACTGGGTAATCATTCACATTCCCCTCAGACCGATCAGGAGAATGGCAGTGGGACTTCACCGACCTAACTGTCTCTGATCTAGGCGCTCCTCCTAGTGCTCTTCTTTAGGGTATCAAAAACCCACAGGGTCAGGCTGTGTTTCGGAGCGCCGTCAGACCATCACAAGACCAACACAGGGAATTCACCATCTTAGGTGGCTCCGTCACGGAGATCACTTGCTCCAGAAAGCCTTAATTTGGATTATTGTAACGCATGTCGGGTACTTCTCATGATCACCAGATGTTCCGCTGCATGTATATGAAAAAATTAGCACTGTGCCTTTTGAATCTACAGCCAATCACCAATACTTACTTAATCTGCTTCCAAAAACTTGTGTTAGAAAGACAATAATGTTGCTGGCTAGACTGCAAATAATAAACAAACATTGGCAAAACCAATCATCCTTGCCTGCAAATGGTGGGCAAGTGATGTGATTGCTTTTGGCAATGCCAACCGGCTACGTTAAAAGCATAGGAAATTGTTCCCCAGGGCCGTAGTTGCGGAGGGCTGACAGAGGCCTGGACCCTCTTAATTTGATTGTGTCCCCTCTAAAAAGATTAGGTTTTCTGATGTTTAACCCCTTCGCTACTAGGCCTTTTCCCCCCCGTGCTAAGCCTTTTTTTGGCTATTTGGGGTAGTTCGCGCTTAGGCCCCTGTAACTTTTTGACCACATAAGGTATCCACGCCAAATTTGCGTCCTTTTTTTCTAACATCATGGGGATTGTAAAGGTACCCAGGGTTTGTGGATTCCCCTGGAGGGGACCCAGAAATTAGCCAAAATACAGCTACATTTTGTTTTTTTGGGGAAAAATGCGAAAAAGGGCTACAGATGAAAGCGTCTTGTTTTTCCCTGCAAATGGCATCAAAAAGGGGTTGTGGTGCTGAAATCACCATCTTCCCAGATTTCAGGGACAAGCAGACTTTTGTCAGAAAACCAACTTTTTTACACAGTTTTGGCATTTTTCTGGGACATAGCCTATTTTTGCTATTTTTGTGCTTTCAACCTCCTTCCAGTTCATGGTAGAAATGGGTATGAAAGCAATAATGGATCCTAGAAAGCTATACATTTCTGAAAAGTAGACAAAATTCTGAATTCATCAAGGGGTCATTTGTGTAGATCCTTAAAGTTTTCCTTATAGAAACTAACAGTTAAATGAAGGAAAAGTTGAAAAGTAGTTGAAAAAAACAGCCATTTGTGTCAACGTTTTCACCTGTAACTTCTTCTAATTATGACAGCTATTTGAAAGCAATATACCGTTATATCCGCTGGACCTTTCTGGTTGTGGGGATATATAGGACTTGTAGGTTCACCAAGAACCCGACGAACCCAGAGCCAATAACTGAGCAGCATCTTGCAATGGTTTTTTATTATGTACCGGGTATATAGCAATTATTTTGGGAAAATGTATACATGGAAAAATTGTTATGAAAGACACCTATGTATTTCTGAAATGGGAACAAAATGTAGATTTTAGAAACAGTAGATATTTGCACATTTCCGAAATTGGGAGTACCCATACTAGCATGAGAATTATAGGTCATTTTTCAAAATGACTTATTTTTTACACATTGTCTTTCATTTGGAAGGCAGAAATGCATCGAAAGTCAATAGGTAATAACAGTTGCTCTACAATTCTGTGTTACCCTTAGTCTCCCGATAAAAATGGTACCTCACTTGTGTGGGTAGGCCTTGTGCCCACAACAGGAAATGGCTCAAAATGCAACGTGGACGTACCACATTTGCACAATGAAAAATTACCCTTTTTTGCAAAGTGCCTAGCTGTAGTTTTTGAACCCTAGCTCTGCAGGGCACTTAGGGAAACCTAGCAAACCTATACATTTTTGAAAACTAGACACCCAGGGGAATTCAGGACGGGGTGACTTGACTGGCTCTCATCAGGTTCTGTTACCCAGAATCCCTTGCAAACCTAAAAATTGGTTAAAAAACACATTTCCCCCACATTTCTGTGGTGGAAAGTTCTGGAATCTGCGTGGATCCACAAATTTCCACCCACCCCGCGTTCCCCAAAGTCTTACGAGAAAAATGGTACCTCACTTGTGTGGGTCGGCCTAGTGCCTGCGACAGGAAACGGCGCAAAACGCAACGTGGTCACACCTCAATTTCGCAGTGAAAAATGACCCTTTTTGGCAAAGTGCCTAGCTGTAGTTTTTGAACCCTAGCTCTGCCGGCACCTAGGGAAACCTAGCAAACCTATACATTTTTGAAAACTAGACACCCAGGGGAATCCAGGATGGGGTGACTTGACTGCCTCCCACCAGGTTCTGTTACCCAGAATCCCTTGAAAACCTAACAAATTGTCCAAAAAACACATTTTCCCCACATTTCTGTGGTGGAAAGTTCTGGAATCTGCGTGGATCCACAAATTTCCACTCACCCCGTGTTCCCCAAAGTCTTATGAGAAAAATGGTACCTCACTTGTGTGGGTCGGCCTAGTGCCTGCGACAGGAAACGACGCAAAACGCAACGTGGTCACACTTCAATTTCGCAGTGAAAAATGACCCTTTTTTGGCAAAGTGCCTAGGTGTAGTTTTGAACCCTAGCTCTGCCGGCACCTAGGGAAACCTAGCAAACCTATACATTTTTGAAAACTAGACACCTAGGGGAATCCAGGATGGGGTGACTTGACTGCCTCCCACCAGGTTCTGTTACCCAGAATCCCTTGCAAACCTAAAAAATTGTTAAAAAAAACACATTTTCCCCACATTTCTGTGGTGGAAAGTTCTGGAATCTGTGTGGATCCACAAATTTCCACCCACCCCGCGTTCCCCAAAGTCTTACGAGAAAAATGGTACCTCACTTGGGTGGGTCGGCCTAGTGCCTGCGACAGGAAACGGCGCAAAACGCAACGTGGTCACACCTCAATTTCGCAGTGAAAAATGACCCTTTTTTGGCAAAGTGCCTAGCTGTAGTTTTTGAACCCTAGCTCTGCCGGCACCTAGGGAAACCTAGCAAACCTATACATTTTTGAAAACTAGACACCCAGGGGAATCCAGGATGGGGTGACTGGACTGCCTCCCACCAGGTTCTGTTACCCAGAATCCCTTGCAAACCTAAATAATTGTCAAAAAAAACACATTTTCCCCACATTTCTGTGGTGGAAAGTTCTGGAATCTGCGTGGATCCACAAATTTCCACCCACCCCGCGTTCCCCAAAGTCTTAAGAGAAAAATGATACCTCACTTGTGTGGGTCGGCCTAGTGCCTGCGACAGGAAACGGCGCAAAACGCAACGTGGTCACACCTCAATTTCGCAGTGAAAAATGACCCTTTTTTCGCAAAGTGCCTAGCTGTAGTTTTTTAACCCTAGCTCTGCCGGCACCTAAGGAAACCTAGCAAACCTATACATTTTTGAAAACTAGACACCCAGGGGAACCCAGGATGGGGTGACTGGACTGCCTCCCACCAGGTTCTGTTACCCAGAATCCCTTGCAAACCTAAACAATTGTAAAAAAAATACACATTTTCCCCACATTTCTGTGGTGGAAAGTTCTGGAATCTGCGTGGATCCACAAATTTCTGCCCACCCCGCGTTCCCCAAAGTCTTATGAGAAAAATGGTACCTCACTTGTGTGGGTCGGCCTAGTGCCCGCGACAGGAAACGGCGCAAAACGCAACGTGGTCACACCTCAATTTCGCAGTGAAAAATGACCCTTTTTTGGCAAAGTGCCTAGCTGTAGTTTTTGAACCCTAGCTCTGCCGGCACCTAGGGAAACCTACCAAACACACACATTTCTGAAAAGTAGACACCCGGGGGCTTCCAGGGAGGTATGGCTTGCGTGGATCCCCCAACGTTTCCTTACCCAGAATCCCCTGCAAACCTCAATTTTAGCTGAAAAAAATCACTTTTTTCACACATTTTTGTGTGGGAAAGTGTGGCATCACTGGCCTCACACAAATTTCCTACCACCCAGCGTTCCCCCAGGTCTCCCAATAAAAATGGTGCCTCACTTGTGTGGGAGGCCCAAGTACCCGCGACAGGCAAGGGCCCAAAACGTAGTGAGGCGACATCAAAATTGCCTATCTCAAAACCACCTGGTTTTGCAAGGGGGGTCACCTGGGTCTTTGGCCCCGTGCTCGGCGGCCATCTAGGGAAACCTACCAAACCCACACATTTCTGAAAAGTAGACACCCGGGGGCTTCCAGGGAGGTATGGCTTGCGTGGATCACCCAATGTTTCCTTACCCAGAATCCCCTGCAAACCTCAATTTTAGCTGAAAAAAATCACTTTTTTCACACATTTTTGTGTGGGAAAGTGTGGCATCACTGGCCTCACACAAATTTCCTACCACCCAGCGTTCCCCCAGGTCTCCCAATAAAAATGGTGCCTCACTTGTGTGGGAGGCCCAAGTACCCGCGACAGGCAAGGGCCCAAAACGTAGTGAGGCGACATCAAAATTGCCTATCTCAAAACCACCTGGTTTTGCAAGGGGGGTCACCTGGGTCTTTGGCTCCGTGCTCGGTGGCCATCTAGGGAAACCTACCAAACCCACACATTTCTGAAAAGTAGACACCCGGGGGCTTCCAGGGAGGTATGGCTTGCATGGATCCCCCAAAGTTTCCTTACCCAGAATCCCCTGCAAACCTCAATTTTAGCTGAAAAAAATAACTTTTTTCACACATTTTTGTGTGGGAAAGTGTGGCATCACTGGCCTCACACAAATTTCCTACCACCCAGCGTTCCCCCAGGTCTCCCGATAAAAATGGTGCCTCACTTGTGTGGGAGGCCCAAGTACCTGCGACAGGCAAGGGCCCAAAACGTAGTGAGGCGACATCAAAATTGCCTATCTCAAAACCACCTGGTTTTGCAAGGGGGTCACCTGGGTCTTTGGCTCCGTGCTCGGCGGCCATCTAGGGAAACCTACCAAACCCACACATTTCTGAAAAGTAGACACCCGGGGGCTTCCAGGGAGGTATGGCTTGCGTGGATCCCCCAACGTTTCCCTACCAGAATCCCCTGCAAACCTCAATTTTAGGTGAAAAAATCCCTTTTTCACACATTTTGTGTGGGAAGTGTGGCATCACTGGCCTCACACAAATTTCCTACCACCCAGCGTTCCCCAGGTCTCCCGATAAAATGGTGCCTCACTTGTGTGGGAGGCCCAAGTACTCCGACAGGCAAGGGCCCAAAACGTAGTGAGGCGACATCAAAATTGACTATCTCAAAACCACCAGGTTTTGCAAGGTCACCTGGATCTTTGGCTCCGTGCTCGGCGGCCATCTAGGGAAACCTACCAAACCCACACATTTCTGAAAAGTAGACACCCGGGGCTTCCAGGGAGGTATGGCTTGCGTGGATCCCCCAACGTTTCCTTACCCAGAACCCCTGCAAACCTCAATTTTAGCTGAAAAAATCACTTTTTTCACACATTTTTGTGTGGGAAAGTGTGGCATCACTGGCCTCACACAATTTCCTACCACCCAGCGTTCCCCCAGGTCTCCCGATAAAATGGTGCCTCACTTGTGTGGGAGGCCCAAGTACTACGACAGGCAAGGGCCCAAAACATAGTGAGGCGACATCAAAATTGCCTATCTCAAAACCACCTGGTTTTGCAAGGAGTCACCTGGGTCTTTGGCCCATGTCGCGGCCATCTAGGGAAACCTACCAAACCCACACATTTCTGAAAAGTAGACACCCGGGGGCTTCCAGGGAGGTATGGCTTGCGTGGATCCCCCAACGTTTCCACTCCAGAATCCCTGCAAACATCAATTTTAGCTGAAAAAATCACTTTTTCACACATGTTTGTGTGGGAAAGTGTGGCATCACTGGCCTCACACAATTTCCTACCACCCAGCGTTCCCCCAGGTCTCCCGATAAAATGGTGCCTCACTTGTGTGGGAGGCCCAAGTACCCGCGACATGCAAGGACACAAAACGCTTTGAGGCAACATCAACATTGCCTATCAAAATGTTTTGGGCCCTTGCCTGTCGCGAGTACTTGGGCCTCCCACACAAGTGAGGCACCATTTTTATCGGGTGACCTGGGGGAACGCTGGGTGGTAGGAAATTTGTGTGAGGCCAGTGATGCCACACTTTCCCACACAAAAATGTGTGAAAAAAGTGATTTTTTTCAGCTAAAATTGAGGTTTGCAGGGGATTCTGGAGTGAAACGTTGGGGGATCCACGCAAGCCATACCTCCCTGGAAGCCCCCGGGTGTCTACTTTTCAGAAATGTGTGGGTTTGGTAGGTTTCCCTAGATGGCCGCCGAGCACGGGCCAAAGACCCAGGTGACCTCCTTGCAAAACCAGGTGGTTTTGAGATAGGCAATTTTGATGTCGCCACACTATGTTTTGGGCCCTTGCCTGTCGCGGGTACTTGGGCCTCCCACACAAGTGAGGCACCATTTTTATCGGGAGACCTGGGGGAACGCTGGGTGGTAGGAAATTTGTGTGAGGCCAGTGATGCCACACTTTCCCACACAAAAATGTGTGAAAAAGGGATTTTTTTCAGCTAAAATTGAGGTTTGCAGGGGATTCTGGTAGGAAACGTTGGGGGATCCACGCAAGCCATACCTCCCTGGAAGCCCCCGGGTGTCTACTTTTCAGAAATGTGTGGGTTTGGTAGGTTTCCTAGATGGCCGCCGAGCACGGGGCCAAAGACCCAGGTGACTCCTTGCAAAACCAGGTGGTTTTGAGATAGGCAATTTTGATGTCGCCACACTACGCTTTGGGCCCTTGCCTTCGCGGGTACTTGGGCCTCCCACACAAGTGAGGCACCATTTTTATCGGGAGACCTGGGGGAACGCTGGGTGGTAGGAAATTTGTGTGAGCCCGGTGATGCCACACTTTCCCACACAAAGATTTCTGAAAAAGTGATTTTTTCAGCTAAAATTGAGTTTTGCAGGGGATTCTGGGTGGAAACGTTGGGGGATCCACGCAAGCCATACCTCCCTGGAAGCCCCCGGGTGTCTACTTTTCAGAAATGTGGGTTTGGTAGGTTTCCCTAGGTGGTCGCCGAGCCCCGGGCCAAAACCCAGGTGACCCCCTTGCAAAACCAGGTCATTTTGAGATAATGTGTTGTTTATTTCTGCAGCGTGAAAATTTTGGCACAATATTGCAAGGAAAATGTGACAGACATTTTGAGGTTTGCAGGACATTGTGGGTACCATAACTTGTTGGGATCCACAAGAGAGATATCACCATGTACTCCCATGGGTGTTTCGTTTACGACAATATCTACAGTTGGTAGGTTATTCTTAGACGGAATGTACACCTTGGCAGACAGACTAAAAAGACAAAGATTACTGCACAGCCATCTATTCCTCAAGCACACACACATACTGGTTGGATTTGGCACGAGGGCAAGTGATGGTTCAGTATATACAATTTTATTAACAAGAGATTTCACAAAAATGAAATGCACTGTCAATAATTGAAAGGACGAGAAACTGAACCATTGACTCACAGCTCGTGGAGCTGTAAAGCCACGACAAGGCACCAACCTCTTTACAGGCCATTCATACACCTTTCATACGTGTGACACATACAAAACCATTCACACCACCAGCCGCGGGCCCATCACATTACAACACTCACACCAGCAGACAGCGCCATTCAAGGGCCCATCACTTTCACACGCCCACATTCCTAACACAGCAACCACACAAGCTGATGGATTGCGTGGAGTGTCGCTCGGCTAACAGTGTGTGTAGTGACCAGCAGCAAGTCACTACTCACACACCACCAGCCGAGTGCCAGTCCACGCACACCGCCAGCCAAGCGCCACTCCACGCACACCGCCAGCCAAGCGCCACTCCACGCACACCGCCAGCCAAGCGCCACTCCACGCACACCGCCAGCCAAGCACCACTCCAAGCACACCGCCAGCCAAGAGCCACTCCACGCACACCGCCAGCCAAGCGCCATTCCACGCACACCGCCAGCCAAGCGCCACTCCACGCACACCGCCAGCCAAGCGCCACTCCACGCACACCACCAGCCAAGCGCCACTCCACGCACACCGCCAGCCAAGCGCCACTCCACGCACACCGCCAGCCAAGCGCCACTCCACGCACACCGCCAGCCAAGAGCCACTCCATGCACACCGCCAGCCAAGCGCCACTCCACGCACACCGCCAGCCAAGCGCCACTCCACGCACACCGCCAGCCAAGCGCCACTCCACGCACACCACCATCACATTTAGGATTTTTTTAAATAAAAATAAGTAAACACAAACAAATTGCAAATAGATACAAATCTACTAACACAACATCTGAAACTCAATACACTACAGAAATGCCAACCTTGAAACTGAACCAAAAATATTAAACAATAGAGGCCAGGCAGTTCACTTTACCACTCATGGATGCTCCCAAAAATTATTTTGCGTGTGGTACAATCTAAAACAAGCAGGCACACACAGCCCAGGGTTAGAAGGACACTCGGGGCAGTACATGCGAGTCTCCTTCCGCATACCTCTTCGCCAACAGACTCTACATCTCCTACTGGGAAAGTCTTTTGAGGGTGTGGGAGGAATGTGATCAGGAAAGTGGCGATCTTTCAATCTAGCAACATCCTCCACCAATCCAACTCTAGGAACACTTGCCTGTTCCACTAAAACAAGGCTGCCTATTACAGACTCTTGAAACTTAGTAAAAGTCATCTTTGACTCAGGACAAGAATCCTGGAACACAACAAAAGCATTAAAGGTTGCCAAGTGGAAAAGATGGATAGCCAACTTCTTGTACCAAATGTAAGCCTTACGAAGAGCAGCGTAAGGTTCCAACCTCTGATCTACTCTGTCAACACCACCCATGTGCTTATTATAGTCTAAAATGCACACAGGTTTGCGCGCTTCAGCAACCTGACCCCAAACAGTCACAGGTGCAGTGCTTTCATCATGGATGGTAGACAGCATGTAGACATCTCTCCTGTCTGAAAACTTCACAGCTAGAAGCTCCTCGCAACGCAACGCACTGCACTGTCCCCGCACAAGCTTTTTACAAACTAGTTCTTTAGGGAAACCTTAACGGTTAGAGCGGATTGTGCCACAAGCAACAGTGTCCACTTTGGCCAATTCCCTGAACAACCACACACCAGTGTAGAAGTTATCTACATATAAATGGTGGCCTTTGTTAAAAAATCCTCTTCCAAGTTCCCACACAATTTTCTCAGTCACTCCAAAAGTGGACGGACAACCAGGGGGGTTAATACTGGAATCCTTACCGGTGTACACTCTGAAATTAGAGACATATCCAGTCCTACTGTCACACAGCATATACAGCTTAATTCCATAGCGTGCCCTCTTACTAGGAATGTATTGCCTAAAAACCAAGCGGCCCTTGAACAACACCAAAGACTCATCCACTGCAATTTCTTTCCCTGGAGCATAGATCTCAGAAAACCGATCAACAAAGTGATCAATGACAGGCCGAATCTTAAAAAGACGGTCACATTCAGGGTGATCTCGTGGCAACGCTAAACCATTATCGACAAAATGCATCATCCGAAGCAGAAGCAAATACCTATCACGACTCATGACTGCCGGAAAAATAGCAGTTGCCATCAAGGGACTAGTAGACCAATATGAAGACAATGATGGCTTCCTTAGCAAGCCCATCAAAAAAGTTAAACCCAAGAACTTCTTCATCTCTTCCAGATTTGTGGGAGTCCACCGGGTAGCTCTAGAGTGGGGCTTAAGACTGGCACTGTTGTCCCTCAAAAACTGTTCGGCATACAAATTAGTCTGCTCAACAATCTCTGCCAAAAACACATCGTCCATAAACAACTGAAAAAAATGTATTGGCAAAAAGTTTTCAGTATTCACTCTACACCTTGGAACACCAGTAAAGTCTGGCAATGCCGGCTGTATCATGCCTGGGGCAACCCAGAGGTCAGCACTTTCAACGGGAAGCCTTGCAGCCCCATGCTGCAGCCCAGGTGCCTCTTGCCGCACTATACCAACGGGAAGCATTGCTGCCCCAGATGCCTCTTGCCGCACTATATCAACGGAAAGCCTTGCAGCTGCAGGCTGCAGCCCAGATGCCTCTTGCCGCACTACACCAACCGAAAGCCTTGCAGCCCCAGGCTGCAGCCCAGATGCCTCTTGCCGCACTATCGGCACATCAATCTCCTCCTCTAACACAGGCACTTCATCCGCACTAAGAGTATCTTCAGTATCCGATGATTCCATGTGGAGAGAAAACTCACTGCCTGAATCGTCCCCTGCCTCCTCTGCCTCAGATGCAGAGTCAGTCTCTGAACCATTGTCAGAGGAAGACTCAAAAAGCATACCAACAACCTGCTGAGCAGTAATCCTGCGGCTAGCCATTATCCTTACTAAGAAAGGAGACTGCACAAACAAGTCAGCAACAACCAACACTGTGCAAAGCAAGTAAGTTAAAAATGTGTGCCTTTATCACAAAGATCTATATACTCAAAAACTATACAATTCACTTACAAGAGACAGCTACACTCACCAGCACCTACTCTGCAGAGACACAGCAAAAACGATATCCCACTAGAAAGAAAAAAACAAAACCAATTACTCACAAGACAACAAAATACACATCGAGCACAAATGCAAAATGTTTTTGACACTCAAAAACAGAAACCAAACATACTGCTATTATTACACCATTTGCAAAAACAAATTCATGCAGAGAAATGAAACTCATTACATTGTACAAAAAACTCTCTTACCAAACACGTGCAACTACACAAACAGCAGAGCCACCAGTAACGAAACCGCAACCTGGAACAGTCTAAAGAGCAAAAGCCTTCAACTAGAACAAAAAAATAAAGCATTACAATTGCAATTCACAAAAAATAAAACAATTAACATTATAACTCGCTATGTTACTACCCAAATGGTCAATCGGCCAGAATACACATATAAAAAAATCTGCCCCCTGGAAGCGACCCTTTTTATTTAAACTACTTCCTGGTGTCTAGTGGGGTTTCTGCCTCCCCCCGGGGCAGAAAGGCAAAAAACAGGCCGATCTGCCCCTGTGGGGCAGAATTCCTATTACAAAATAAAATGGCCCCCTGGAAGTGACCCTTGCCCAAGGGGTCACTCCCATCACAATTGAAATAAATCCCTGGTGCCTAGTGGGATTTTCTGCCCCCCGCCCCGGGGGCAGAAAGGGCAAAAAACAGGCCGATCTGCCCCCAGGGGGCAGAAAAGTCTTAATAAAATTTTGGCCCCTAGGAAGCGACCCTTGCCCAAGGGGTCGCTTCCATTTCATTACAAAATGGATCCCTGGATCTAGTGGGCTTTTCTGCCCCCCCTGGATCCAAAACGGCCGAAAAAAACAGTCGATTTGTCCCCAGGGGGGCAGAAAAGTCTTCAATAAATTCTGGCCCTCTAGAAGCGACCCTTGCCCAAGGGGTCGCTTCCATTTCATTACAAATGGATCCCTGGATCTAGTGGGCTTTTCTGCCCCCTGGATCCAAAAACGGCCGAAAAACGGTCGATTTGTCCCCAGGGGGCAGAAAAGTCTTCAATTAATTCTGGCTCCCTAGGAAGCGACCCTTGCCCAAGGGGTCGCTTCCTTTATTTGAAAAGGACATCCCTGGTGTCTAGTGGGGCATTCCTGCTCCACGATCGCGACGCTGTGCGCGATCGTGAAGTAGGAATGCCAGCATTGAGACATCAGGGAGAGGAAATACTCTTTCCTCTCCCCGATGCCTCAAGGCATCCTACTACGGCCCCCCGCCCCACCGCAACAACAAACACTTACCCTCCCTCTGGACGCGCTGGAAAGAAATGATTTCCAGCGCGTCCAGCGCTTCCTGATGACGTCGGCGCGCGCTGACGTCATGGGGAAGCGTGGGGGGGGCCGGGGGTGGCAGCGGAAACTCTTCCGCTGCCATCCCCCTCTGTGGGGGCAAGATCGATGCCCCAGGGGGGGAGCGCCAGTGCTTCCCCCAGGGGCTGTGCTCATGACGGAGCGGTTCCGTCATAAGCACAGCCCAACCGATGCTCATGACGGAACCGCTCCGTCATGAGCATCGAAGGGGTTAAAGAACAGGACTGGACTGGCTGACTTTCAAGTCAGTCTTTTCTCTGGTATCACGAAGAAATGCAGACTGGTGTCAGCTCTCCTTGCCCGTGGCCCACAAGTTATCTAAACATGCAATAAAATGTTGAAGCGGGCTTTAATCGTGGACAGCTGTCCACAGGAGCATTTTAAATGCATTCTTACATTTTTCCGGGTTCCTTGAGCTGGTTTGACTACACATGTCTAGCATGTGTACTGACGCTGAGTAAGTGAAAGCATTGTGCACACCATGCTTGAGTGGGCCTTTATAAATGAGGAGTGGAGGACTGGCATACCGGCACGTTGAGACGATGCTGTGTTCTGCTGTCTGATTTGTTGTTTAATTACTAACACTGGTGGGCCCACAGCAACATTTAGGGAACATCGGAATCGGCATCTATTTTAAACATACAAAATTCATCTGTGCCACGTGGTGAACGAGCCTGTGTGCTGGGTATAAACATCTAAGCATTAGTTCCGCAAACTGCTGTATTGTCAGCATTTCCACATTTATTGAAACTGTATATCTGTTGCATGTCAGCAATGTGATAGCTTTCAATGACCGCAAAATTTTCAGAACTTTGCATTTTTCCTGTTTTACGACAGAAATGGTGTATTGCGATAAATTATGGTTCTTTTAAACAAAATTCACCTTTAATTACTTGGTTTATCTTTGTCAGTTTCATGCTCGCCCTGACATCTGTGTAAGACCTGGAAACCATGAGTTATCTCTGCATACCAAGTCAGCCTTCCATCCCTCTGAATTCGGTAAACTGAGTTACTACTGATATCTGTTATGTGCAGCATTTAGGGGCATCAAAATTGCAGCACTAAGCGCTGTACAAAACATGAATTTTATTGTGAGAGAAAAGCATTCCCATTAAAACTTGAATGCATGCGAGGGTGGCGTACCCTCTACCAACCCTTGTTAGGGCAAAATATTGTATGTCATTTTTATTATTTAATGTGCATCTGTGGCTTGTGATGGTGGTACATGATCATGCAAAGGAAAATCTTTCATTGTGTGGCACGAGTACATATTAATGCTTGATGAAAATGATAAACTGATAGTCAAACCCTAGGCATGCATTTACTAAAAATGAAAAGCTTGGCTGTCAGGACAAAATTATTTTGTTTCAAGAAAGTGTATGTTTTGAAGAATTACATTTATAATTTTAAAATGATAAACTTGTATTAGATAGCAAAATTCCTGCATTTTCTTGAATTGACAACACACACACACACACACAAATGTTTGTAAGATATTCAGTACTGCCGTCTGCAGCTCTGCTTTCTTTTTTATGACATTGAGAGATTTGTGTCTCTTTTATTTTCTTACCATGCACTTTCAAAGGAGAATATCAGTTGTAACCTGTGACTGAGAATCTATCTAGAAGGGGCAGGATTGCAAAATGGTAGGAAGTCAAAATGTAGAAGGGAAGAATGATGCCATCGGAAAGTAAATTTACAGAACTGCCTGTATTATGTATGGCTTTTAAAATCTTGGAGAAATTGTGCTGAAAAAATCAGCACTTTATCCCCGTTTCCTCAACATATTTTGGAGTCGGTGAACCCTGATCATCACTTGGGTGGGTCAGCCTTCTCTGTCACACTATGAAAATAGTGGAACATTTTAGGAGTCCACCTTCAGAACCTGTGGTGTTTTCGCCACATATTTGAGCATAGTGTTATAAAAAAAACATTTAGCCTAATGTTTTCTAAACTTTGAGTGGTAGAACATTCTCGTGCACTCCAGTGGAAGTCAAGCTTGCTTGCTCACTAAGTTAGTCCAATTCAGGGATGACATTTAGTAGAGGAGACCCCCACCCCCAAATTCATTAGACAGCATTGAATTCACTCACTGGACTTACTCGTTCTGTGAGGTGTACGGCTGGTATGAGAATTTGTACTGGGGATCATTTTAGTTCCCAGTCTGGCCCTGCCTTCACCTGCAGGAGGCTGACAGAAAGCAAATTGACTAGGATGAGAGGTGGAGGCCGAGTGGAAAGGCAAGTGCCTGCCTGCAAATGCACCTGCTGGTCTCTGCAGGCAGAGTTATCATCTATCACCCCTACAGAGACTGTATGTGCTCCCACAAGCCCCCAGGCATTGTAAGATGGAGTAATTCACTGCTGCTGCCAGCTGCACATGTGCCATGCTTGGGCATCATCAGCTTCCATTCTGCCCCTGTAGCCACTGGCATTTTGTTTCACAGTGCAGGATGGTGATGCTGCAGCTTATGCAGTAAGCACTCAGTTACATGGCTGCAGCATGCACCACCAGTGCCAGTGTCTCCTGACCAAATTTGAAGATTATTTATGCCAGTCTTCCAACTGCAGAGATGTCAGTGTCACCCACTCATGGGTCCGGGTGTGGATAGCTGCCATCATCCCTGACCAGATTCTCTGTGTTCTACACTGTTATTACACCATACTCAGTACACAGAAACAGACATAGGTTTACCTGCTCTGCTTTTCAGCACTCCAGCCCAACAGGATTGCAGGAGATACCCGTGGGCCTGTAGTGAGGCTACTCAAAGAGCCTGACTTCCAGCGCCCCACGAGGGGGCAGCTTGAAACTAAGTCTTGCACTTCCTGCTTGCAGTTGTGTTCATGCATCTGAGACTTGAGTTGGAATGACTGTCACTCCCCAATACACCCAGACAGAACTGGAGACCAACATGTGGTAAGTGACATGACCCAGTAACTGCTGTTCACATCCAGCTCAGGTGAGGCTATGAGTAAATACCCATGAAGTAATTCCTCACAAGTTTTCTACTACTTTTAGCCTATCCGTGGTTCTCCAAATCCAGCTATGGCTCTTTTATCCCCATCCCTTTCCTGATGCTGCAATTGATTTAACCCTCTAATGAGCTTTTTAAACTAGCAAAATAACATGATTCTGCTGTTTGTGTGTGTCATGCAAAGCTGCATTTTTGAAATGGCAGACACTTTAAAGACATTCACTGTTAGGCAGTACCAAATTTATGCAGTGGTCATACAACACTCATTCTTGGGCAGTGTGGCTTATGTTTCATTATCCAAATTCAGCTCAGAGCAAAAAAGAAGGTAGAAACAGGAGCAAAAAGCAGGAAGAAACAGCTAGGAAACAGTGACAAAGGGAAAAGCCAGTGATGAAAAAGGATCTGCAAGAGCGAGATAGAGAAATAAAGGGCATTGTGCTGGAAGAATGAAGCATTAGGTAGAATCAACTCTTGAGAGCTTGGTATTCAGGAACCATGCCATTCGGCAGCACTGCCTGTGAGCTCCTAACAAACAATTTGTGTCACTGCACTTATTTTGTAACAAATTAATCACTGCTGATAGGGGAAACCTAAATGATCTTGAAACCTTTTCACAAAATGTGTCCAGTTTCATGTACGGAAACCCTGTTTTTAAATACCCATTTCAAGGTTTAGTTTTGTCCTTAAATATTGTGGGAGGGCAACGTTAGTCTGTGCCTACGTTTTGCAAAACAGATCACTGATTCATGAAAAATGAAAACACCTATCACTCCACTGCTTCCTATCCACAGGCCACATCGTTATGGACAATCTGTACCACTTGTATTTTGTGATTTCTTCCTGCATTACAAAAAGGCAAAGTGGACATTGCTTGGCAATATTCAATGCCCAGTGGAATACACAATGCACTCAGTGTTTCCTCTGACTGCCTATATTTTGTGAATAGTGCATAATGTTAGTGACATTTGTACAGCTCACAGTCTGGTATCATTGTCTTGAAGTGTTCTCATTCATTCAGCTTGCCTTTCACTCCTTACTGCTGTGTAGCACTGATGCCAACAAATGTGAAGACTAGAACTAGAAAAGATATGTTTTTGTTTCATTTATCAACATTTTTTTAATGGGGGAGTGAATACTCCTACCCATCCCCTGAGGATATGGGCTTACTATTACCACCAAAGCCAGGCAACTTTATGGGCTCCAGTACCTTCAGTGTCATTGGATGATTACCTGCCATAAGGATCTCTGCTTTCTTTGGTCTACAAAGCATACCTGGACCTTAAGCCACCTGCTGCTGGCTGCGGCGGGTTAGGTACTCAACTTGCACTTTTTGCACCCATTTAGTAAGAGGAGAAGTGGAACAATGAAGTAAGAGAGAAAACGGCACCAAATAATTTGAGAATCTCTTGGTAGAGGGTGAATATAAGGGAAAGGAGTGAGGACTGAGTGAGAGAGACACATGGAGAAACAAATGAAGGGGTAATGGATATAGAGAAACAGGTAAAAAGTGACATCAATTCAACAGTCAGTGGGACAAAATCTATGCCAGTTTTTTCCACTCAATCATATTCTATTTGAGTACACAACACCTTAGGTCAGCAATCTTATGCCTGTATAGACCTTTCTTGAGCCACCTCAAGTCTTCCAAGATCTTTTAAGAGTTTGAATCCCTAGCTGGGCCAGCTCAGTCTTTTTATCCTTCACATGTTTATAAACTGACTACAATTAATTGGATAATAATAATGCTTGTTAATTACAACCATTTCAAAGTGTAAAACTGTTGTTCTAGCTGCTATATAAAAGACACGCTATTATTGCAAGTTAGTGTTTTGTCATTTAGGGCAGGAATCACCCCACTTGCTAAGTCTTTCAAAATTGTTAATACCTGAAGGTGCTTTGAGGTTTGGTAATTCAGTACCCTATTGTATCCACTGCAGGAATAAACACTAAGAGGGTCCACTTAGCCGTTTAACCTTGCCAGGTAGCTAAAATGAGCACCACTAAGATGAGTATCAATACACATCTGCCATCAGTACTAATCCACCGCTTCAGTAGTGATCAAGCACCTTACATAAATAAGATGTTATTCTATTAAATATTCCCAGCTGCCGAATCATGATTTTCATGAATGTTTTGCTATCAAATCTGATCTCCGCTTAAAATATAGTGGCAAATTGTCCATAAGTGACCTTCCTGCATTTTTCTCCCTTTATCCCACGGTTGAGAACTTTCACAGAATGGCCTCGGCTGTGCAAATCCACTCCCTCAGTGGTGTAACAAAGGCCCCTGCAAAGCGGGGGCGAGCTCCAGGGGGCCCTCTCAGTGCAGTACCCTGGTTTGAGAGCTCCTGAGTAAGTCTAGAATGGGACGTCTCCATGTACTTTGCAGGGGGCCCCCCTCAAGTTTTGTTATGCCACTGCACACCCTCGGAGTAATGTGGAAAAGAAGCTCAATTGATGGGGTAGGGATCAAGGTTCAGACTATCACACACACACACACCGTTTGTGTTGTTAGGAGCTCTGATGCACTAGTGATCTGTAAAAGACAAGGGGTCTGGAAATATGTCACGCAGCTTTCCACAGCCAATGACAGGACTTGTGTCAGCCTTACAGTGTGACTGACAGTGCACAGTCTATAACTGCCAGCTATTATGCGACTCAAGCCACATGGGCTGCACTGGAGGCACTGAGCTGTCAATCACAGTGTATCAATGACCATGGGAAGGGAGTGGAGCAGTGTTATTTTATAAAGCAGCTAGAGTGGAACTTGGTGACAGAGTGAGTAGATAAAAAGGCGTGGAATGCTGCTGCGGGCTCTCTCCATCGTGTCTCCTGCATTCACAATATCATATGATTGGTGCACAACTTCCTGAGCCAAGTTCCCAGTGGACCCAAAGTGCATCAGTGTTACACCATAACACAATACTCAATCTTTAGTAATAAGGGAGATGCACTCAATGTCTGCACGTATAGAGGAAACAAAACTTTCTATTCATATAAAGTTTCTCTTGAGTCACAACACCCAGGGGCCGATTCCGATCTCGGTCGGAGGCGCACCCAATACCATTCGGTCGGGAAAAAAGCCATGCGAAAGCCTGTTTCCCGACCGAACCGTACGCGGGTCCGGCCGAGCGAGTACGATGCGACTCCGCCGACCGACTCGTCCGGGCGTCCCGACAACTCCGACCGACTCGCTCGGACTCGAACCGCTCCGACCGACTCGGTCGGACCCGATTCGCACCGCGCAATGGAGACGTTTCCCGGCCGGGTAAGTACGATGCGCGCCGCGAGCAGTCCGACCGAGCCGCGCACTCCGGCTCGTAAGAGCTGTCGGAGCCGTACTTTGGGGGTCCGTGTCGGACCCCCTGTACGCGTAGCCGCGCGAGGCGCACACAGGGGGACCCAAGGGTCCCCTACCTGTGCGTGTACGCCGCGGAGCGCTCCGCGGCGTACCCGCTGTAGGGGGCGCCCTTGTCCGCCTCGCACCCATTGAGGCAATGGGAGCCCGCGTACGCGTTGTACGACCGGCTCCCATTGAGTTCAATGGGAGTCCGACCGACTCGTGTCCGATAACATACGGCCGCATCGTACTCGTTCGGTCGGACTGCACGGGTCCGATTCGGTCGGAAATCTCTCCGGGTCCGGCTCGGTCGGAGAAATTTCCGGCCCGAATCGGAATCGACCCCCAAGTGTCCACTTCAGCAAGAACATGTAATTGTTTCATATCAAAATATTTTAGTGTCTTTGATGCTCGTATAAGAGCCTAGAATACCGGTGGTAATTCTTTCCCTACTGAGGGCATCTACAGCATGATCTTGCCTGCTTGTACTATAACGCTAACATTGACATTGTGATAGAAATTATTTTAATATTGGGGGCAAACATGACATGATAGTGCCTACCTCTCCTAAAATACTGGGTCTGATATAGGCACCTATTGCGTAAGACTTTGATAAAGGGCATGCAAGGTAGAATTTATCCATGTGTCATAGTTGTACATGTGCAGATGTGTGTTGTAACAATGCCTGTGTACGCTTGATGGTAGTCACACACTGATTTTTGGACACCTTTTTAGCCAATTTGCATGAAAACTGTAATGTAAAGGGCACTGTTAGGCTCAATTTGCAGAATATTCTCAGGTGAAGAGTCTCCTCTCTTGGTACACATCTAGAGAACATTGGGCCCGCTTATTCCCACCCCCACTCTGTGTAATCTAAGGCAAGAGTATTTACACCATACCACTCAGCAGTGTGAGAAAGTGAATTAGTATTTGGGATGGATGGTAGTTCACCACAAATATTGAAGTCACTAACTTGTTAAGACCAGTCAAAGTTCTCAGTAATTTAAACCTGGGCTCAAGCCCTGATAGGTAAGGTACAGCGCAGGCAGCTTTAACTTAAAGAACACGTGTAAAGAATTTAGAAGTACCAAAAAAGTTAAAAAGTCTAAAACACAACACAATAAAAATCCCATTCAAATTTATCAAAATAGAGAAAACAATAATAATCAAAGTGAAATGAAAACGACAAAAATCCAATAAGGGAAATGGGAGATATGATTTTTTAAAGATTTAAAGCTGGGATTCCTCACAGGAATTCCTCCTCAACTTTTTTATGTTCCTGGATCTACCAAGAGGATCAGCCTTTTGATCCTGATCTTTCTGTCCTTGGATTTTAAGTAGAAGGGGTTTAATCTCCTCAGGTCCTTTTCACAGATCACACATGCCAAGTGCAGCTGGTTCAATCCATCTGGAATCCTTTTGCTAGTCCAGCAGTGTTGTGAGGAATACTGGGTAAAGGTCCAGATTTGTAGACACTCCTAGGTCCTCTCTGACTCCTGGAGTAAAGGTTCCCAGGCCCTGGCCAACCTAATTTTGCTATAGTTCCCGTTTGCTTTACTGCAAACAGGCTCAAAATGCAATGTGTCAGGGCAGTGGCGTCTTAGGCCACACTAAACTTGGGCTCTGAGGCTAGGGGTGTGAGTGGGGAGTGGACTATGTTATTCATAGTGTCCTCCGACATCTAACACTAAAACCCAGTTTGAAGGAGGCTCTGTACCCACAATAATCCCAGACAGAAGTCTGGTGGGGCAAAAGGTGGGTCCTTCAGCAACCAGACAGGGGATACGTAGAAATTGTCTGGGCATCCTGTTCTTTCCCTTTCAAGTGTGCCCCAAGTATTACATGTGGCTCAACAGATCTGTCAAACAGGATTTTACACAGGGGTGTGAACATGATGCCCACGGCCCCCACATGGTATATTCTGCTGTGCTCAGAGTAGTCATCTCCGCCCATTCAGATCAGTCTATTGTTTCTCCCTGGGAGGCGTTTCACTCCTCTTTGACATGTATTCCTGTTCTTGAGTACAGGCTAATGCTAATTAGCCTTCTGGCAGTTCTGGCAAGTAAAAGGTATCATTCTAAAAGTTACTTTTCATGTTTAATAAAAACTGACTTACCTATTGAATTGGATTTTAATAACTATTAAAATTGTTGTTTATTTTTCTTTTCTAGCTTGTCCCACTCGAGAGATAGCAGTATTATTAATTTGATCTGTACTCTGGTTTTCTACGTAGGACAGCTATACCTGCCACTGTGAAAAAAGTCTTTAGGGTCTTCTCGCTGTAAGGACATGGTAATATTCATTTCCTGCATCCCCGCTTTTAAATAGCATGCACCCTTCCTGTGGACTACAAGGCTTACATAGGCTTCAATTACTAATATTTACTAAAGACTTTTTTTATCTGTCAAAAAATGGTTCTTTTAACAGACCTTGCTGCAGGTTTTACACTGCATCAGTCAGGCTACTGTGGTAGGCCTTAAGCTATGCTCAATAAGTGCTGCAGTCCACAGGTGACATTCAAGTTTCCATGCCATGGGTGCATGTCCAGAACATATAGTATGACCTTACACAAAAGTTAAATAAGCCAATCAGGGAGTAGCCAATTTCAACATGTTTTAGTGGTCAGAGTGCATATGCTGGGCACTGGACATCAGTGCCCAGTGGGCAGAGTCTTAAAACTAGCAGTAAATGTCACCAGAAAATGGGGGTAACCATGCAAAAAGGGGCATTTTCTCACAACCAGTTGCCTATTTTTTATCATTTAGGTTTTAAACATGTTCTGTTTTCAGTACCATCCTTAAACTGCCTCCCTGTATTGAATCTTTATTCCATCTATGTAGAAGATTGTTATATTAAGTGCATTGGGTTTGTTTATCAGTTTGGGATGCACTACTCACTGCTGTCAGGGCAATGGAGATCTATGAGGAAAGTTAAAAAATGAGAAGATACAAATAATACGTCTGTCAGGTTTGTGGGTATTTTGGAGTAAGGCTTAGGCCCTGCATTTATATATTCGCGCAACAAGTGAACGTTTGGGTGCAGATGGGGCTGTAATCTATTGAAAAGTAACACCTTTCTTCAGAATAATACTGATAGTTGCTGAAAGGCACAGATTTATGTTGCTGTTTGAGGACTGGGAATGGATGTTGAGACTGTTTTTTTCAGAACTATTGGTGGTCTCTGATGGGGTAGTAGGACATACATTGGAGACAAGAGTTGGTAGCTAGCATTAATGTGTATCATCAACATCAAATCAAGCTTTATTCGGCACATACAAAAAATGTCCATAAAAGCATACTATAATATCAATAAGAACGGAATTATATACAATTATTACAATTTGAGATGAAGAATACATTTTATATTCAAAAAGTCTCAGAAAAAAAATACTTTTTATATTTTTAGAATAAATCTACTGACAGTTAAAAACTAATTCATTTTATAATTCATCAAATCATTTAACATACAAAAACTAATCAATTTCATAATTCAATATTTCCAGGTGAACAAGGTCTTTCCTTTGTTTCATAGCCAAGGATATGTAACAAATTACCGCATTACAAATTAAAACATTCTCCAATTTTCGAATATAGTTAAAAGCAGCTTTAAAAGAGTACAGGCTGTTTGCTTTAAAAAAAGGTCGTAAAAATGTTTTCCTGATTTCATTATAAAATTTGCAAAAAAGTAAAAAATGAAGAGTACTCTGTGGGGACCTGCCATCACACGGACACTTTGGTAAGTTGGCACACCACTTGTCCCTTTTGGGGAATGCTAACAGATAATGAAGAGTATTCAACCGTAATCTAGTTAAGTAAAATCTGTGTTGTATATTAGTTATAAAAATAAGATACGGCTGAATACCCATTGCTATCGGCCCTTCAAGATAAAAAGATATACATGATTTGTTACTCGTGGCAACGTCCCTTGCTGAGGACCTCACTTTACAGAGCCTCAATTTTAATTCCTTTTTACTCATATTCTGTATGTCCTCGGGATTTTTTAAATTCACATCTATCTCACATTCCTTTAAGAGGCTACAAATGTAACTTAGCCATGTTATTTTCTTATAATGATCTTGATTCAAACAATCCAATATAATGTCCCTCGTAAAATGTGTCTCTTCCCGAATCCAGATGCGGTGCCACAAAGTAAGGGCAGCTATACTGATCAGATCAAGAATATAGGGGGTATTAGTCTCCCTGTGTATTATAAAGGTGGCAGTAGAAACTGGCACGGCTAATAATCTTTTTTTTAAATTATTTTCCAGGATTTGTAGCTGAGAAGTATCTGCCACACCCCACAGGGCTCCCCCATAACAACTCCCTGTAATACATTTTGCTCCATATAGTTTAAGAATTTCCCGCACTGGTTTTTTACCTATTTTTTGGGAAAATCTAAAAATAGCCTCAACAGATTTTACGAATTTCAATTTACATAGGTTAATATGTGCACTCCACGTGCCCTTACTATTAAAAAGAATTCCCAAATATGAGAAGGAAAAAGTCCTTTCTATCCGTATACCTTCGATGTAATGTATTTTATCCTTAATTTTCCGTTTCCCACAAGACATAACCAGGGTTTTACTCAAATTTATTTTTAAAAACTTTTCCGTCATATAACTAGAGAAGTTATCCATCAATAATTGTAGGCCGTTAGCTGTCCTGGAGATTAAGACAGCATCATCGGCATACATTAATAAAGGGGTTACCCGTTTGCCTACCTTTGGGGCGTCAGTGTTCAAATTCTGTAATAACGGGTCAACCCCATTTATATATAACGAAAATAAAAGTGGGGCAAGAGTACAACCCTGTCTTATCCCACGGGTAATACTAAAGTGCTTAGTGCATTCTCCATTTTCCCCGAAGCGTATTCTAGAGGACAGATGAACATATATTTGCGATAAAAAACTAATAATATCCTCTGGGGCGCCCATCCCTTTAAGCGTCTGCCATAATTTTGAGTGATTTACCAAATCGAAAGCGCTTGACAAGTCAACAAAACAAAGGTGAAGAACGCCATCCCGTGCAAGTGTGTATTTTCCTATCAACAAATCAAGATTCAAACACTGCTCAATCGTTCCAATGCCCCTTCTAAAACCGTACTGTACTACAGATAAAATATTATTTTCCTTTACCCAATATTCCAATATAGCCAGTAATATTCTACCCATAACCTTAGATGTTGAATCGAGTAAAGATATTGGGCGATAGCAGCTCGCGCTGCTTCTATCGCCTTTTTTAAAAATAGGGACTATCACGCTCTCAGCCCAAGTTGCTGGTATCACCCCATTTAGTGTAGCATTAAAAAATTTGTATAGGATGGGCACCCAAAAATCCAAATTATATTTAAAAACATCAATTGGGACCCCGTCCGGACCTGCCGCTTTCCCACTAGCACTATTCAAAAGGGCCAATCTAATCTCCTCAGTGGTAATGCTTTCCGGTTTAATATTATTTAGACGAACAATGCTAGTATTCACTGCTGAAATATTGGGCTGACGTGTCTCATTAAAAATGGCTTCAAAATGAGTCAACCAGTCTTCCGGGGTCACTACTACATCAACTTTAACAGACTGGGCATCTTTAAAAAGGGGCTGGTCCAAAGTTTTCCAAAAAAGTATAGAATCTTTAGTTTCTGCAGCTTTGATCAAGTTTTCCCAAGCATTATCTCTAATCTCCATTTTTCTACGAGTCAATGCTTGCTTATATGATTTCCGCAGAGAACTAATGTCTTCCCTATTCCAGGGCCTAGCTTTTAGAGCTTCTTTTAAATCCCTGTTTAATCGTGAACATTGCTGGTTAAACCATCTTGGGCAATATACCCTATTTGTCCTAGGCTTACGTTTCAAGTTTCCTGCTATTGCAACCGAAATATTTTGGAAAGCCATCACGATATCTATATTAGTAGAAAAATTATCTAAAACAGTTGTGATATGATGTTTATTTTGTTGAATAATCTTTTCCGTGAAGGCAATAGGATCAACCCCTGCCCATTTAATGGAAATTCCATTTTCACCCTGTGTCTTTACCTCAGCAGTAAAAATACTTGGTTCATCTACTTTAAAAAGTGGAGATTTTAATGTTAGTGACACAGGGTGATGGTCACTTAATAGGCTGGGGCATACTTTGCAAGAATGAACGAGAGAATTACAATTTCTTGAAATTATAAGATGGTCGATACATGAGGATGACCTAGCTCCTTCAAATGTATATGTAATACCCACTCCCTCTTGCGTATTCTTTTTTGCATCTATCTCTATAATTTCCAGATTATACTTAAACATTGCACAATTTAAAATTTCCCCATAATTATTATGTGGGAAGTGTAAAGGGTTATCTCCCAATTCATCCTCATATCTGCATTGGATCCCTGGTATAAATTTACAAAGTTCAATATTAAAATCCCCCGCCCAAATTAAAAAATAATCAGACCTTGTACTCCTTAAAAAATTGGCCAATTCGCTGTCTAATAGTGTAATTATCTCATGCCTTGAGCTATTAAAAATATTATTATAAAAATTGATCACTATTATGTCCTGTTTTCCTCCCGCTGAAAGAAGTAAAAACTGAAAATGTTGTGAATTAGTATATGTTCTTCTTACAGTCAGAGGGGAGGATACTGATATTAGTACTGCCAAGCCACCACTCGCTCTCTCTGCCTGTGAAGGAATCCCATTAGTACAGATCGTTTTAAACCCATTAATAAAAAAATTATTTGTGAGCCATGTTTCTTGTATTAATACCACATCACATTTTTGTATAGTATCAATCCAAGAAGCATCACTCAATTTACTCCTAACCCCTGCAACATTCCATGTCATAATGTGCAATAATTCCTGTATTGAATGGCTAGGTGGGTTACATTCAGCCACGATTGAAAGTGGGGTGATTTCGTTCCTGGATGTTTGCAATTCAGATTCTGCGAGGAGATCACTTTCAGTATTGCTAATTATATTCACAGTGCCTTCTCGCAGTTGATCCTGATCCATATGTATCACTTCCAAACATTTTATTTTTCAAACTGAGGGCTTGATATTAAACCATGAGCAGTATGCACTAATGGTTTTCGACAAAAGTGCTTACAACATTACATTTGACTTATATTTTAACCTTGATTTCTTCAAGTACTTACTAACTGGAACCCCAAACCTATGAAGTTATCTTTTAAATTTGAGTTTTCATCAGTGTTACTGACCTTTTGCAATTCAAAATGTGTCATTAGCTTAAATCCTCCCTGGGGCGGGTGTGGGGCAGTACCGGGGGAAGGGGGGGGAGGGGTTCTCCAACTCTAAAGTTGTTTTTAAATTGATCCCATTTTAACTAATTTGCCTGCTCCAACAAAGGGGTCGATTCCGATTCGGGCCGGAAAAAGCACCGACTGACTCGGATCCGGAAAAAATACCGACCGACACGTACCCGTGGCGCACGACACGCCAAGTACGATGCAAGGCGCGAAAAATACGACCGACACGTACCGAAACAAAGTCGACCGACCGAGCCGCACGGAAAGCAGCAATCCGGCCGGAAAAACACGCGAATCCAACCGACCGACACGCACCCGGAACAAATCCGACCGAAACGTACACGCGAACTCCAAACCGCAAAGTACGATGCAAGGCGCGAAAACCACGACCGAGTCGGACGGAGGACAAGCCGTACGACCGACACGCATACAAAACCGAGCCGAAGCAACACAATACACCGCGACCGACGCGTACGCAGCATAGAAAACTGCACAAACACAGCGTGAACGAAACGGAGAACACCGTACGAGACCAATGCAGGGTCCGACTCAGTCACAAGAACGTTTCCAACATACACAAACAGCACAAAGGAAAAATCACCCAAAAAAAGGCCAAACAAGCAATTACCAAGCCAATAAATACTGGGGGGTGGGGACAGAGAACAAAGACACACCCACAACTCCACCTATATAAAGGACACAAATCACTACCATGAGCCTTTGCAAATGCCATTCCACTGCCAGCACCCAAGAGAAAGCAACCACACACCCACAGCTCATCCCTCACACAAGCCACACACCATCAGCACACCAACAAATACCTACCTCACATACACCCAGCAAAACACACACTCACACACCCTCACCTGCACACCAACACACACATCACCCACCATCACCACCCATCACCATGCCCCCCAAGAAGAATCCCAAGTTCCTAGATAGTGAATTGGAAGTCATGGTAGACGAGATCCTCAGGGTGGAGCCACAGCTGTTTGGCACACTGGTCCAACAGACCCCCATGTCGCAGAAAACCAAGATGTGGGAGAGGATCATCAACAGGGTGAACGCCCAATCACCATGTCGGCGCACAAAGACGGACATCCAGAACAGGTGGTATGACGTGCGCAGGAGGGTACGGGACATGCTGAAGAAAGACTACATCAACAGCCAACACACCGGCAGTGGCCCTCCTGCCAAGCCAATATACCTCAGGCCCTGGGAGGAGAAGGTGCGGGCCATCCTTCCGCCAGTGAGCGTATATGGACTAGAGGACATCCCAGAGCCTGGTGAGTACACAACAAATGTACACAATATACTGCCACAAAACACACACATCACTGTCAAGGGGAGAGTCAAACCATGCACTCATAGCAATTACACAGCAACCAGAACAGAATCATCCCAAAATGTGTATGTCAGTCAGATAAACACAACACATGCCATCAAAAAAGTCACATCCAACTGTGCCAACACATGTACAAACACAACCACAACTACAGCTAGGCAGTGGCACAAATAGAACTAACAAACACATCCACACATGTAGACACCACAACAACACCAACACACAGTGAAGACCACTCAAAGGAAGGAATTCTGTGTATGCTGGCCAAGTCAGTGTAGCCAATAGCATAATGGGATGCGCAGTCACACATATTGCCCCCCCCACAACTGTCCCATCAACACCACCATGAACCATGCGCACATCACAGGGAGTGGAGAAGGACTCACAAGATGGCTGACACTGGCTACTGCTGTGGGGAGCACAAGGTCCTGCTGGCAACTGTGCACCAACAAACAGCAGGACACCACTGACTGACATCCTGAGAGACAACTTACACTCCCTGCAATGCAAGCACGTTCCATGGTGGGATATCTGGCTGGCTGGGTGGGAAGGGGGACTTGCAGCACTGACCATAGTCACAAGCACCTCCCCTCACACACCCCCCAACACAAACTCCACAGTACCCACCTGGTAGAATGCAATGCCCTCCATCCTAACACAAGATCCCACAAAGAACCACCACCCTGGGTTATGTTGTGTGAAGCACAGGGACACTCTTGGGACTCTTAGCCAAACAACTGCCAGGACAACACTCCCAGCCATCCTGTCAGCACAGCCAGCCCACCCCACAGGGAAGCAGAGTCAAAAGGAAGGAAGCATGGGCATGCTGGGAAGGGGGAGGAGGCAATGGCATGATGGGAGTCGTAGTCACAGACATAGCTCACCCCCACAACTGTCCCATCAACACCACCCTGAACCATGCTCACATCACAGGGAGTGGAGAAGGACTCACAAGATGGCTGACACTGGCTACTGCTGTGGGGAGCACAAGGCCCTGCTGCCAACTGTGCACCAACAAACAGCAGGACACCACTGACTGACATCCTGAGAGACAACTTACACTCCCTGCAATGCAAGCACGTTCCATGGTGGGATATCTGGCTGGCTGGGTGGGAAGGGGGACTTGCAGCACTGACTATAGTCACAAGCACCTCCCCTCACACCCCCCAACACAAACTCCACAGTACCCACCTGGTAGAATGCAATGCCCTCCATCCTAACACAATATCCCACAAAGAACCACCACCCTGGGTTATGTTGTGTGAAGCACAGGGACACTCTTGGGACTCTTAACCAAACAACTGCCAGGACAACACTCCCAGCCATCCTGTCAGCACAGCCAGCCCACCCCACAGGGAAGCAGAGTCAAAAGGAAGGAAGCATGGGCATGCTGGGAAGGGGGAGGAGGCAATAGCATGATGGGAGTCGTAGTCACAGCTCTACATCCCCCACCACATGGCCCAGCAAGCTCACACTCACGCATGCACATCCCACAGAGAGTGGAAAGGCCCATCAAAGATGTCTGACACTGTTGCTGTGTCGTGGGGAGCACAAGGGCATGCTGGGTACTGCACACCAACCAACAGCAGGACACCACTGTCAGACATCT
The DNA here is from genome assembly GCA_963921515.1 of Calotriton arnoldi. Taxonomy (NCBI): domain Eukaryota; kingdom Metazoa; phylum Chordata; class Amphibia; order Caudata; family Salamandridae; genus Calotriton; species Calotriton arnoldi. Next base: position 462,729 of record CAWUFW010002849.1, read on the forward strand.
TGCCATTGCTCTCACACCCACACACACTGAACTCCACACAAAAGCAAGTAAGTATGGGAATGCTGGGAAGTGGGGTGGAGGCAATGGCATGATGGGAGTCGTAGTCACAGACATAGCTCACCCCCACAACTGTCCCATCAACACCACCCTGAACCATGCTCACATCACAGGGAGTGGAGAAGGACTCACAAGATGGCTGACACTGGCTACTGCTGTGGGGAGCACAAGGCCCTGCTGGCAAATGTGCACCAACAAACAGCATGACACCACTGACTGACATCCTGAGAGACAACTTACACTCCCTGCAATGCAAGCACGTTCCATGGTGGGATAACTGGCTGGCTGGCTGGGTGGGAAGGAGGACTTGCAGCACTAACCATAGTCACAAGCACCTCCCCTCACACACACCCCAACACAAACTCCACAGTACCCACCTGGTAGAATGCAATGCCCCCCATCCTAACACAAGATCCCACAAAGAACCACCACCCTGGGTTATGTTGTGTGAAGCACAGGGACACTCTTGGGACTCTTAGCCAAACAACTGCCAGGACAACACTCCCAGCCATCCTGTCAGCACAGCCAGCCCACCCCACAGGGAAGCAGAGTCAAAAGGAAGGAAGCATGGGCATGCTGGGAAGGGGGGAGGAGGCAATAGCAGGATGGGAGTCGTAGTCACAGCTCTACATCCCCCACCACATGGCCCAGCAAGCTCACACTCACGCATGCACATCCCACAGAGAGTGGAAAGGCCCATCAAAGATGTCTGACACTGTTGCTGTGTCGTGGGGAGCACAAGGGCATGCTGGGTACTGCACACCAACCAACAGCAGGACACCACTGTCAGCCATCTTGCCATTGCTCTCACACCCACACACACTGAACTCCACACAAAAGCAAGTAAGTATGGGAATGCTGGGAAGTGGGGTGGAGGCAATGGCATGATGGGAGTCGTAGTCATAGACATAGCTCACCCCCACAACTGTCCCATCAACACCATCCTGAACCATGCTCACATCACAGGGAGTGGAGAAGGACTCACAAGATGGCTGACACTGGCTACTGCTGTGGGGAGCACAAGGCCCTGCTGGCAAATGTGCACCAACAAACAGCAGGACACCACTGACTGACATCCTGAGAGACAACTTACACTCCCTGCAATGCAAGCACGTTCCATGGTGGGATAACTGGCTGGCTGGCTGGGTGGGAAGGAGGACTTGCAGCACTAACCATAGTCACAAGCACCTCCCCTCACACACACCCCAACACAAACTCCACAGTACCCACCTGGTAGAATGCAATGCCCCCCATCCTAACACAAGATCCCACAAAGAACCACCACCCTGGGTTATGTTGTGTGAAGCACAGGGACACTCTTGGGACTCTTAGCCAAACAACTGCCAGGACAACACTCCCAGCCATCCTGTCAGCACAGCCAGCCCACCCCACAGGGAAGCAGAGTCAAAAGGAAGGAAGCATGGGCATGCTGGGAAGGGGGAGGAGGCAATAGCATGATGGGAGTCGTAGTCACTGATATTGGTCACCCCCACAACTGTCCCATCAACACCACCCTGAACCATGCTCACATCACAGGGAGTGGAGAAGGACTCACAAGATGGCTGACACTGGCTACTGCTGTGGGGAGCACAAGGCCCTGCTGGCAACTGTGCACCAACAAACAGCAGGACACCACTGACTGACATCCTGAGAGACAACTTACACTCCCTGCAATGCAAGCACGTTCCATGGTGGGAAATCTGGCTAGCTGGGTGGGAAGGGGGACTTGCAGCACTGACCATAGTCACAAGCACCGCCCCTCACACACCCCCAACACAAACTCCACAGAACCCACCTGGTAGAATGCAATGCCCCCATCCCTAACACAAGATCCCACAAAGAACCACCACCCTGGGTTATGTTGTGTAAAGCACAGGGACACTCTTGGGACTCTTAGCCAAACAACTGCCAGGACAACACTCCCAGCCATCCTTTCAGCACAGCCAGCCCACCCCACAGGGAAGCAGAGTCAAAAGGAAGGAAGCATGGGCATGCTGGGAAGGGGGGTGGAGGCAATAGCATGATGGGAGTCGTTGTCACTGATATTGGTCACCCCCACAACTGTCCCATCAACACCACCCTGAACCATGCTCACATCACAGGGAGTGGAGAAGGACTCACAAGATGGCTGACACTGGCTACTGCTGTGGGGAGCACAAGGCCCTGCTGGCAACTGTGCACCAACAAACAGCAGGACACCACTGACTGACATCCTGAGAGACAACTTACACTCCCTGCAACGCAAGCACGTTCCATGGTGGGATAACTGACTGGCTGGGTGGGTGGGAAGGAGGTCCGGCTGTCAACCAAACACAACCAATGCAGACCATGTTCACACCCCAGAAAATACATAGAAATGCCCAAATAATGCAGGACAATGTGCCACACCAATATCAACCCCTGACTGTGACGACTTAGGACAATGCAATGTACAGGCCCGCACCCAGAGGCACAGTCACAACTGTCATGTGTGTCAACCATTGATGCCTGCAGAAACATGACATACATTGTTTGTGTCTCCCAAAAACAGGTGATGATGGGGACACAGCAGCAGACGCTGAGGAGTCCCAGTCCCAGGCTCAAGAGGATGCCGAGCTCACTGGCGTCGTACAGCCTCTGTCCTCCTCGGACGATGAAGAACAACCTGGCACATCCGGTGCAAGTCAACATGCAGCACCAGCAGGACCACCAGCTGCAGCACCAGCAGGACCACCAGCTGCACCCCCTGCACCCACCCCTACAACGACTGTCACCACGAATACCATCCCTGCCGACATGGACAGAATAAGGAGCAACACCAGCACAGTGACCCTGGACCAACCTGGGGCCATGGACACCACCACCACCACCAACCCCCAAGGTGGACCAGGGTTATCTGTGCGTGCCACTGCACACACTGCACATGTCAGCAGGGGTGGTGGGAGGGGTGGGAGACAGAGGTCGCTGCTTGCAGACGTTGCTGGTGTGCATGATGACCCACAACTGGTACGCATAGCTGATGCGTACCAGTCCAGCACCGGAGAGCTCAGCCAGGTAGTGGGGCTCCTCAGAGACATTAAACAGCAGCAGGCTGCCCATCATGCCCGCTTGGACTCCCACATGTCCCACGTGGAGTCACACATGTCCCGTGTGGACTCACACATGTCCCGCGTGGAGTCCAAGTGGGATGCACTGCATGAGATGACGGCGGTGCACAGGGACATTTTACAATGCCTCCGCCAGATGAACAGCAACCAGTCCACACCTCCTGTGTGCCAACAACATCTGGTGCCGAAAAACTGCAACTGCCACAGGGAGGGAGGAGGACTCTGGCGGAGAGTCCCCTGCACCGCAGCAGCCTGCACTTGAGGGCCCCCCCAAGAAGAGGGGTCGTCCGAGGAGGGAAAAGTGAGAGGCCGATGGCCAAGCGCAACTCCCAGGAAGCCTGAACCTGTTCTGGATGTTCGCCTTTGTGCACAGACTGTTCACCCTGTTGACGGCAACACTACTCCCACACATTGCATGGGGAGTACAAGTTGGACCAATGTGTCAGACAACTGTGGCCCCGATACTGGGGATCCTGTCTACCCGGACTTTCAATTCACCTAGGAACTTGGGATTGCAAGATTCATGTACAGCACAACCCATACTATGCACTATTAACACAAATGTATCACAATAAACACACTAATACACCATACTTGCCTCTGTCGTGATTCCAACGTGGGTGCTGTTATGGGGATGATGAACTGCAAAATTACACTGTGTATGCGAACTGCAACAGCAAGGACAACACAGGCATGTGAGTACAGGCAACGTGACACACATGAGGGAGACACACCACCAGGGCTACACGACACATACACACCTAGGCCATCTGACTCATTGCCTACACTGATGTTGCCAGGGAAGACGGTGCAATGCACAGACACCACACCCATTCCCAGTTGTAGTCAAGTAGCCCACAGGTGCAGTAAACAAATGGCAGTCAAATGTGTGACCACAGACAACGCACATCACAAAGTGAAGCACAGGTTTATTACACAGTTGCAACATGCCGTAACCACTACAGATGCAAGGTAACCCCACCTGGCAGCGGGCACACAGTCAACAACTGTAGACGGAAGGAAGTCCATGGGTGTGGCGCACATCACCTGTAGGGACACAACAGCTACCAGCCTGGATGTGCAATCACATCGTCGGTGGACACAGTTGACCAAACGAATCTGAAAGTACCCTGTGAAGGACAGAAATGACACAGTCAAAAGCAATGGAGTACAGGACAGAACAGCAAAACTCATGCACAATACATGTTACAAGATACCCACCCAGAACCAAGTTAGCATGTCAACACTGTTGGGGAGTACAGCCCACCTGTCACCACACATCGCAACACACATCCAGTCAAGTGGCCCATTGACACACTCCAACAGCACCAGAGCACCACCCACACATCATGCCAACTCACATCATTGACATGACACCTCAGGATACTCACATTCAGCTAAAGAAGTTGGTGATGAGCTGTGTGCGGACATCACCATCACCATCATCATCATCATCGTCGCTGGCATCGTGGTCCAGGCCAGGATCCTCCACAGGTGGCGGATGTTGGTCATCGTCATCCTGGATGAGAGGCAACTCCTTCCGCACTGCCAGGTTGTGGAGCATGCAGCAGACGATGATAATCTTGCACACTTTCGCAGGGGCATATGGGAGGGACCCTCCGGTCTTGTCCAGGCAGCGGAAGCGGCTCTTCAGGAGACCAAAGGTCCGCTCAATCACTCTCCTGGTCCGACCATGTGCCTCATTGTAGCGCATCTGGGCAGGTGTCACAGGGTTCCTGAGGGGTGTCAGCAACCACGGCATGTTGGGGTATCCCGAGTCACCTACGGACAGACAAGTGCACATTAGCTGACTTGGAAAAGTGGGCGGAATACTACAGATCAGATCACACACAATGGCACAAAGTCAGTACACACCGACAAGCCAGGCACGCTGGTTCTGCATCTGTGCCATCATCCTGGGGATGCGACTACTCCTCATCACAAAGGCATCGTGTGCTGAACCAGGGAAACGGGCACACACGTGTGTGATGGTCATGTCTGCAAGACACACCACCAGTGCATTGACCGAGTGGTAGTGCTTGCGGTTCCTGTAGGCCTGCTCCTGGGCCTGTGGTGGTACCAAAGCCACATGTGTCCCATCAATGGAGCCAATTACATGCGGCATCCTCCCCAGGGCATAAAAGTCACTCTTCACGTCAGTGAGTCGTCGCAGTCTAGGGAAATAGATGTACCGGTTCAGGAAGAGCAACATTGCCGCCAAAACATCGCGGAGCACACGGCTGAACATGGTCTGTGACATCCCACCAGCAGTCGCCACAGTATGTTGGAAGGTACCAGTGGCAAAGAAGTGTAGGGCTGCCATCACCTTCACCTTGGGGGTCAGCGCTGTAGGATACGGCCGGCCAGGCTGCAAATGTGGGGACAACTGCACTGCCAAATCCTCAATCAGCTGCCTGGTGAAGCGGTACCGTCGGATGCTGTCCCGTTCCACCATCGTTGCCAGGTCTGGGAATGGCCGATGGACAGCAGGAGCCCTGCAGTGCAGAGGAGAAGTAAGCAAGATTGTCAGTCACCCCACATATGCGGCATTGAACACACTCAAGATCCCAACATACATCATTATGAGGCACAACTACATGAAGTGTGCAGTACCGGAAGGACATGTATGGTACATACATGGCCAACATCTGTCAACACGGTCCAACAGGTGGCATCAATTTGTCCCAGGTTGGCCCATTGGATATCATGAGGCCGTGTCACAGTTCCCATCTCCTGCTGCCGTGTCACAATAACCCCCCACAGTGACATGTGAGGACAGATGTGCCCCAGGCACCACAGCTCAACGACAGGTACATTCCCAGGGACCCTGTAATGCCACATGGACACTGGCATTACATGGAGTATCATGTATACACCACAGCAAAACAACCATGACCCCCACAGGTAGTGGCCCCACTTGCCACGGCAGGACAGACATGGACGTCTGTGACACACACGCACAACATCAGAGTCCATGCACACACAACATGGATGTGGAGACGGTCTCCCATTGTGCACATGAAATCAGAGACATTGTAAACACTACATGCACAAAGACTGTGGAGGACCATCACTAGTGTGCCACTGGGACACCCTGGCTCAAACATACCGTCCCACATGGGACTCACGGGGTATGTGACATGACATACACATACACCACTGTGAAATGTGACCATGGCACATGCACAGATATGAACAGTTGCACATCACAGTGGTCACGTACACGTAACACCCAGGATCCTGTCCCCATGAACACGTGCACAGCCTGGGGGTGGCTGCCCACAGGTGACACCCACAGGACAACATGTACACCAACATACACACAATAGGAAATGCAGCCTTACATGCCTTATGATAAGGTTTGGACAGGCTGTCGTGATGTAGGTGTGCCCCTCACTCCCTGGGAGCTATCTGTGGCTGGCATATGTCCATCTGAGACAGGCATGCTGACATATGCCAGTCACATGTACAGTGATGCGTTGTACCGCAATGGACCGATCGGTGCCTCCGGCCGGCCCATTGCTTTCAATGTGTGCGGGTACGCGTTGTACCCCTGTGCGCGTTGAACTGCAATGGACCGATCGGTGCCTCCGGCCGGCCCATTGCTTTCAATGTGTGCGGGTACGCGTTGTACCCCTGTGCGCGTTGAACTGCAATGGACCGATCGGTGCCTCCGGCCGGCCCATTGCTTTCAATGTGTGCGGGTACGCGTTGTACCCCTGTGCGCGTTGAGCTGCAATGGACCGATCGGTGCCTCCGGCCGGCCCATTGCTTTCAATGTGTGCGGGTACGCGTTGTACCCCTGTGCGCGTTGAACTGCAATGGACCGATCGGTGCCTCCGGCCGGCCCATTGCTTTCAATGTGTGCGGGTACGCGTTGTACCCCTGTGCGCATTGTACCGCAATGGACCGATCGGTGCCTCCGGCCAGCCCATTGCTTTCAATGTGTGCGGGTACGCGTTGTACCCCTGTGCGCGTTGTACCGCAATGGACCGATCGGTGCGCACCCATTGACAATGGGCTTGCCTGGCAACGGACGCGTTTTCGAATTTCGAACGAGTCGGTTGCTGGAAAATCAGTTGGTCACCCACAACAATGTTGCAAAATCATGTATGTCATGAAGTTGAAGATTTGAAGGATGCTGTGGGCGTGTTTTGGTGCTGCTATTCCATGGATTGGCCAGATTCAGAAGATGCAAACGACTTGGACCTATCACTTTGGACACAAGGGACAGTATCTGCCTCTCCAGCACATATATATTGCTGGCTGTTCCCCTGAGAGCCCACTTGCCTGCACCACATGCTCCAAGACGACATCTGCCACTGCACTACTGCTGTCTCTGCCCCTCTGGACCCTGCAATGGCACGTACTGTGGAGAGAGCCCCAGCCTTCAGCCTTGAAGAGAACCAGGCCCTGCTGGACAGCCTACTTCCACAGTACAGCAAGCTGTATGGGACACCAGGGGAGCAGGTGAGTGTTCTGTGCACTGCCTTTCTGAATGTGCATTTTGTGTGACTAGCAAGGCTGAGAGTCTGCACGCCACTGGCTAGCAGGCTCACTGAGTAGTTGTCACCCCCATAGTGTGTAGTGACTTGCACTGGACAGGTATGGTGCAGTGGCAGTGCATTTGAACATGGTTTTACTTCCCATGCAATGATACCATGTAGTGACGTCTGGCAAACTGTCCATGGTCAGCTTTGCACTGCCTGTGTACATCATGTGCCCCTGTGATTGAGACATGTATATACAACTGTGTCATGCACGGATATGTTGCATGTGTGGTAATGGCCTTTTCACTTTGTCATCCTGACAGGTTAATGCCCATCGGAAGAAGGAAATCTGGAAGGACATCGTCCGGGCTGTCCGGTCCGTGGGGGTCTACAAGCGCCGGATCCGCAACTGCCAGAAGAGGTGGCAGGACCTTCGGGGCTGGACCCGGAGGATTGCACGGGTCCAGCTGAAGCTGTCGCCTCCTCGCAGGAGGGGCGGAACACGGACCCTGACCCCCACATGCTCCAGATCCTGGCGGGGGTCTTTCCAGACCTGGATGGGCAGCTGAAGGCCAGACAGCAGCAAGGAGGGGGTGAGTCAAAGACTGCACTGTGAACTCTGTATTACATGCTTTGTGCCCTCCTCTGGCCTGGTTCAACTGCCACAGTGCAGCAGTCATGTTGTCCAGGAGCCATGTCCCTCTATTGTGCACTGCCCACTGCTCATCTGATACCCAGGTGTGGCCCTTACATTCAGGGAATTGTGTCACTTGGGACTGTGTCCTTGCAGTTTGCTTCACTAAAGGTGGGGGACAGCATCTGTTTCCCTAACTCTGTTGTGGGCATCATGGGTGGGTCCATTGTTCACACAACGCCTGGGTTTGGACATGTGATCTGCGTGTTGCTTTGATATGCGGTCCACTTGCTGAGCTGAGCCACCACATGTGCCTGGGGTATGTGGCACACGCCCATGCAGCGGGTGGGAACAATGTTTGGGCCCCAGGAGTGTGCAGATTACGTGTGTCACACATACATAGCCAGCTATCCACTGTCCAGGGCACATCCCTCATTCATGTGGAGCAGGACAGTCATGCCTACTCCAGGCCATGCAATGCACTCTGTACTCCCACTCCCGTGTATCAGCTGACACATTGTGCACAGTGATTTGACCCCTCCGGTGTCTGCCTCTGTGTCAGTGTGCTGTGGATTAGTTGCCAGGACTGCTGGGGTGTTTCTTGGTAGGGGCTCAGCATGCCCCTGGAGATGTGGCCATAGGAGACGATACTTGTGTGTCACATAGGTGTTTGATCAGCTGCCCGTGCAGACTGGGGTATGCGAATGTGATGTTCAGGCAGCTGTTCCCCATTCACAGCAAATTGTGAGGGGCTCAGGTTCAGAGGGTAGTGTCACAGGTCTCCCATATGTCCAATAGGTGTGACCTGGACAGATGAGGGTTGAGATGATGTGTTGTGTGGGGGATGTACATGTGCACTTGTGCAGCTCCAGGACTTGCATTCCCCATGACCTACTATTGTGACACAGTGCATAGTGTTGTTGTCTGGCTGCCAAGTCATACATCACTGAGACAGTGATGTATGACTTAGCAGTCATGCCTCTGCCATGGCATGTGTCAACTTATTTGTGGTCCTGCAGGGGAGTGACATGTGCTACATGCACACCATAGTGGCGCTGGCTATCAGGACATGGGTGCATCATGGTGTCTGTCGCTGGTATGCATCACATGCATTTCCTATTTGACTCTGGGCATCCCTTTCATACGGAAACCTGTACTCACTCAGTGGCAAGAGCTGTGATGTGTCCACACCGTGTCCTCTGCACTGTCCAACTACTGTGTACTTGGTGCATGTGTCCACACTGGGGTGTTGCAATCCAACAGACACCAGACAGATGGGTGCAAGGCCATGTGGGATGTGAGTGCCATGCTTGGCATCAGACTGACAATTGGCTTCTCCTGTTCAGTTAGGGCACTTTTAGCAATGTACAACTAATGATGCCAGGGCTTGCTCTGTGATGTGCTGTGCTCACAGTGGTGTGTGCGTTTGGTGCAGGTGACTGATGTCTGTCTGTTTCCCCATTGTTTGCAGATACATCCACGGCCACAGAAGGGGACAGCTCCACGGACCAGGAGGAGCCAGAGAGCCAGACTGGGTCAGCAGCCGAGGAGTGGTCGGAGGGACCCAGTGGCACGGAGGGCGAGGGGAGCCACACCGAGGAATCCTCAGCACCATCCACCTCAGCTGAGGACCAGAGCAACTCGGAGGATGACTCCCTTGTGGAGGCGGGTGTCAGCAGCCACCACACCCCAGCTAGTGTTGCTGTCCCCGCCACCACCAGCACCACCACCGCCCTCCCATCGGCTCCCATTCCCAAGGTCCGTGGAGGCTCCCATGTTCGGGAGCGTGTCTCCTTTGGCCCAGGCACCGCACCCCCTGCCCCTGTGTCCCCTGCTGCCCTGAGTGAGGAGTCTGTGTACCTCCTTCGCCAGCTCCATGTAGGGCAGACAGCCATGCTGAGTGTCCTCCATGCGCACACCGCACTGTTGACTCAGCTGGTGTCGTTCATGGAGGGCATCTCATCGGGCATGTCTGACCTACAGAGGGGCAACAGGTCCATGGACTCCTCCCTGACGGCAGCAGTGTCCCTCCTCAGACAGTCCCTCACCCCTCCTGCCTCTGCTCCATCCACACTCCCCAGCACCTTGCCCGTCCCAAGCACACACACCGGCACAGGCCCACACCAGCACACACACATCCAGCACACAGACACACACGCCACAAACTAAACGCACACGCACGCACAGTCAGGGGACTGAAACCAGACTCACAGGGGATGGGGCCCTGGTACACACACACGCATCCACGGGCACTGCACAGTCCTCAGTTGCCTCTCCCTCCAAAGCACCCTCCCTTGCCTCACCTGCAACCCCAAAGACCCAGCGCCTCTTCCTCAGTGACCTCGGCCTCTTCCCCTCCGATCCAGCTGCTCCAGCATCCAGGGGGAAGAGGAAGCCCCCACACGGAGCAGAGTGCCCCTCGCCCCGGACACCCTCCCCCAGGCGCAGACAGACTGAGGCCCCCACCCGCAAGTCCCCCCGGAGTGCTAAGAGCAAGACCCCACCGCCGCCCTGCAGCTCAAGCACCAGGTCACCTTCCTCCATCCCTCAGTCCCCCACTCCACAGGTGCCCCCACCACACCCTGCCCCAGGTTCCCCCACCCACAGATATACCATCCCCAAGAGGCTCCGGCCTTCTCCCCTGCCACTTGCTCTCCCGGCACCACACCCCCGCTGCGCTTGTCTGTGCCACTGATGTGGTGAGGGTGTCCTCCCCCTCTGTCCAGCCCACCTTGCCTGTTCCCCATTCTCCTCCCCTGGTGGTAGGCACTGCAGTGGAGTCCACTACCACCCTGTCTGACTTGGGCACTGCAGTGGCGGACCTGTCCACTCCATCTGCAGGGTCCACTGCAGTCGTGCCGGCACCCACAACATCTGAGCCATGCCCCCAGTTGTGCCGGCACACACCATGTCAGACACCTCCACTGCAGTTGTCAGTGGCTCTCCAGCACCCACCACCCCTTCCCTGCTTCCTCCTGGTGAGCCCTGATCCTGTCCCTGCGGTGCCTGGCCTACCCCCCGGTTGCCCCTCCTAGTGGATTGTCCCTGGTTTTGTGCAGGCATGTGTAGGGTGGCATCTGCCACTGTCACCCACTTGTGACTTTGTTGATGGACTGGCCATTGGCCTTTGTTTATGTTCTACCGGACTTCTACTTTTAATGCCACATATGCTGAATAAAGCAACTTTCTGTTCTCTAGTGCTTTTGCTTCTGATGTACATGATGTTGATGATGCTAACAATGCCCTTGCTGCAGTGATGTGGTGATATTTGGTCTCATGATAATGAAGTGTTACTGTGCAGGAACCCATGTGGTCCAGGGGTTATGTGTCCTATCCTGTGGTGTATCCATGTCATCCATAGCAGCATCTGAGGGTGTCATGTGTTCAGTATTTGGCAATGAGATTTCCTACTTAGATTGGCAACTTCACATCTGTGGCTTCCACCCCTGCACATCTGTTGTGCCTGCCATTGTTCTATTCGTCTACTTCCCTGACCGTGTGGCCATCTCCAGTGAATATGCAGGTTTGGGCATCAATGGGGAAGGACTCATCTGTGTTGTCAGTGCAACATTGCTATACAAGTGTGTTGGATCTGTGCTGATGATTCCGTTGGCACTTCCATGACCAGGCTGATGGGACGGGAGCCCTCATTTGGTGCTAATTGTTGATTGTGTGTCCCATTGCTGCCATGGTATGGTATCTGTTCGCCTCACATCTGCAGTCTCCACAGGGTATCTGCATGTGTGTGCCCATTGGTGCAAATATGTGGGTCTGCATTCGAATGGTCACTTCTGTCATTGTGTCATTGATGATTGTTGACGGTGTCAGCCCCCATGGGTGTTGTTTGTCTGCACATGGCCAAAGTTATGTCTTATTTGCACTGCAGGATTTGGCTCCCCCAATTTATGTTGCAATGGGACACATACACTACTTTGCCACTGATGTGTTTGTTGTTCTGTGACCAGGAATCATCCATGCAGTTTGGCAGTTGCACCTCTTACTTTGTCAACACTTGCCTTTTGGTCACTGTGATGATGGGGGTTTGGACCCCATTGCCACAATGTTCAAAATGTGCTGCAGCTATGGACCCCACACTTGCCTTTTGGTCACTGTGATGATGGGGGTTTGGACCCCATTGCCACAATGTTCAAGATGTGCTGCAGCTATGGACCCCACACTTGCCTTTTGGTCACTGTGATGATGGGGGTTTGGACCCCATTGCCACAATGTTCAAAATGTGCTGCAGCTATGGACCCCACACTTGCCTTTTGGTCACTGTGATGATGGGGGTTTGGACCCCATTGCCACAATGTTCAAGATGTGCTGCAGCTATGGACCCCACACTTGCCTTTTGGTCACTGTGATGATGGGGGTTTGGACCCCATTGCCACAATGTTCAAAATGTGCTGCAGCTATGGACCCCACACTTGCCTTTTGGTCACTGTGATGATGGGGGTTTGGACCCCATTGCCACAATGTTCAAGATGTGCTGCAGCTATGGACCCCACACTTGCCTTTTGGTCACTGTGATGATGGGGGTTTGGACCCCATTGCCACAATGTTCAAAATGTGCTGCAGCTATGGACCCCACACTTGCCTTTTGGTCACTGTGATGATGGGGGTTTGGACCCCATTGCCACAATGGTCATGGCCTGCTTAGCGTTGTGTGTGCCACACACATATTTGTGTGGCACATGTGCTAGGGGGTCACATTGTATGTTAGAAGTCATGTTCGGTGTTGTAGGCATTTGACACAGTCTACACACGCTTGTCATGGTGTTGGGGGATGTCTTCTTCTTGCATTCCCTAGGTTGTGGTGTGCTGGTTGTGTCATGCATTGTCCATCCTATGGGTGGGGGTGGTAGTGGTGGTAGGCATCCAGCCCCCCTGGGTGAGGGTGGTAGTAGTGGTAGGCATCCTGCCCCCCTGGGTGAGGGTGGTAGTAGTGGTAAGCATCCTGCCCCCTGGCTAAGGGTGGTAGTAGTGGTAGGCATCCTGCCCCCTGGGTGAGGGTGGTAGTAGTGGTGGGCATCCTGCCCCCTGGGTGAGGGTGGTAGTAGTGGTAGGCATCCAGCCCCCCTGGGTGAGGGTGGTAGTAGTGGTGGGCATCCTGCCCCCTGGGTGAGGGTGGTAGTAGTGGTAGGTATCCAGCCCCCCTGGGTGAGGGTGGTAGTAGTGGTGGGCATCCTGCCCCCCTGGCTGAGGGTGGTAGTAGTGGTAAGCATCCTGCCCCCTGGCTAAGGGTGGTAGTAGTGGTAGGCATCCTGCCCCCTGGGTGAGGGTGGTAGTAGTGGTGGGCATCCTGCCCCCTGGGTGAGGGTGGTAGTAGTGGTGGGCATCCTGCCCCCTGGGTGAGGGTGGTAGTAGTGGTAGGCATCCAGCCCCCCTGGGTGAGGGTGGTAGTAGTGGTGGGCATCCTGCCCCCCTGGCTGAGGGTGGTAGTAGTGGTAAGCATCCTGCCCCCTGGCTAAGGGTGGTAGTAGTGGTAGGCATCCTGCCCCCCTGGCTGAGGGTGGTAGTAGTGGTGGGCATCCTGCCCCCCTGGGTGAGGGTGGTAGTAGTGGTAGGCATCCTGCCCCCCTGGCTGGGGGTGGTAGTAGTGGTAAGCATCCTGCCCCCTGGCTAAGGGTGGTAGTAGTGGTAGGCATCCTGCCCCCCTGGGTGAGGGTGGTACTAGTGGTAGGCATCCTGCCCCCTGGGTGAGGGTGGTAGTAGTGGTAGGCATCCTGCCCCCCTGGGTGAGGGTGGTACTAGTGGTAAGCATCCTGCCCCCTGGCTAAGGGTGGTAGTAGTGGTAGGCATCCTGCCCCCCTGGGTGAGGGTGGTAGTAGTGGTGGGCATCCTGCCCCCTGGGTGAGGGTGGTAGTAGTGGTGGGCATCCTGCCCCCCTGGGTGAGGGTGGTAGTAGTGGTGGGCACCTGCCCCCCTGGGTGAGGGTGGTAGTAGTGGTGGGCATCCTGCCCCCTGGGTGAGGGTGGTAGTAGTGGGAGGCATCCAGCCCCCCTGGGTGAGGGTGGTAGTAGTGGTGGGCATCCTGCCCCCCTGGGTGAGGGTGGTAGTAGTGGTGGGCATCCTGCCCCCTGGGTGAGGGTGGTAGTAGTGGTAGGCATCCAGCCCCCCTGGGTGAGGGTGGTAGTAGTGGTGGGCATCCTGCCCCCTGGCTGAGGGTGGTAGTAGTGGTAAGCATCCTGCCCCCTGGCTAAGGGTGGTAGTAGTGGTAGGCATCCTGCCCCCCTGGCTGAGGGTGGTAGTAGTGGTGGGCATCCTGCCCCCTGGGTGAGGGTGGTAGTAGTGGTAGGCATCCTGCCCCCCTGGCTGAGGGTGGTAGTAGTGGTAAGCATCCTGCCCCCTGGCTAAGGGTGGTAGTAGTGGTAGGCATCCTGCCCCCCTGGGTGAGGGTGGTAGTAGTGGTAGGCATCCTGCCCCCCTGGGTGAGGGTGGTACTAGTGGTAGGCATCCTGCCCCCCTGGGTGAGGGTGGTAGTAGTGGTAAGCATCCTGCCCCCTGGCTAAGGGTGGTAGTAGTGGTGGGCATCCTGCCCCCTGGGTGAGGGTGGTACTAGTGGTAGGCATCCTGCCCCCCTGGGTGAGGGTGGTAGTAGTGGTGGGCATCCTGCCCCCTGGGTGACGGTGGTACTAGTGGTAGGCATCCTGCCCCCCTGGGTGAGGGTGGTAGTAGTGGTGGGCATCCTGCCCCCCTGGCTGAGGGTGGTAGTAGTGGTGGGCATCCTGCCCCCTGGCTAAGGGTGGTAGTAGTGGTAGGCATCCTGCCCCCCTGGGTAAGGGTGGTAGTGGTGGTAGGCATCATGCCACCCCTGGGTAGGGGTGGTGGTGCGCATTCAGGCCCCTGTGTGCATATGTGGCATTGGTGATGGGCATCCCGCCCCTATGGTGCTGCTGTTGCTGGTGTATGTATATTCTGCATCGCTGTGTGTGTGTGTGATGTGTCGTGTACGTGTTGTATGTGTTTTGTGGTTGGTGTCTGGCTTACCTTCTGCGCCGTACGTGTCCGTGCCTGTTCCGGTAGTAAATGTAGAATATTGGTATGATCGGGACGAAGGGATTCATGGTTGGTTCGTGTCGTTCGTCCTTCTCGTTGCTTCGCGTCGTCCTCGTCGCTTCGCCTCGTCCTCGTCACTTCACCTCGTCCTCGTCGCTTCGCGTCGTCCTCGTCGCTGCCGTGTTCGTCTCGGAGACGTGGATCGTGTTGTGGCGCGAATCGGAGCTTATGTGCGCCTCTCCCGGATGCTTTGACGTGCCGTGCGTAGCGACGGGTTCGGCACGTACGGAAAGCGCATCGTACTTGTCCGGCCGGACGGGGCTGCATTTTTCCTTCCGTGCGACTCGATTCGGCGTTTCCGGATTCGCCTCGGTCGGAGAACAGGACCTGGTTTGGGTGAGTACGGCTCGGCCGGATTCTTTGCTGTTGTGCGCATCGTACTTGCTCGTTCGGTGTGCTGTACGGATCGGTCGGGAAACAGGCTTTCGCATGGCTTCTTTCCCGACCGAATGGTATTGGGTGCGCCTCCGACCGAGATCGGAATCGGCCCCAAAGTGTTTTGTAACGTTCCATATGCTACTACTTATGACATAAGTCCATTGCAAGAGAACTTGCAAGTTCCATGGAAAGTTGTCTTTAAATTCTGGTTAGTTTTACTCTGGTTAGTTTTAGTGTTCAACACTGGAAATTTCAGTCTGACTGATTCCATGAGGGAATCTGATGCCCTTCATGTAAGAATGTCTTTAAAGTAAGTTCAGTTTTGACTAACATGCATTAAAATGTACCATTTGTCTTTCACTTTCATCTCTGGAGAGAACAGCTTTAAAATAATAATAATAATAATAATAATAATTTTGCCTTTAAAACAACACAGTGTGCACTGAATTTTTTGCAAGCTACCACATCAAACTTGCCCCCCACCACCGAGAAAATTCCTTTTCATTGCTGGGGGCCATGTTCCCCAAAATATACACTCCTAGCTACTGCCCTGTTGTTTTCAATACTTTTAAGATGGCCGTCACATTTATTTAAGCCAGGTCTTGAGTCATTAGAGCATTGTAGTTACACTCCGTGTGCTGCCCAAAGATGCATCTCTAAATTAGCAAGCATCACTGTAAATTTTACATTCATTAAAGAAGACGCACAAACAACAAAAAGGTAGCAAAAAGCATCCACTGCTCATAGTATTCAGTAGAGGATGCATTTATCAGTTTGCTTGTATATAACAAAGCAAGTGGAAACATGCAAAGATCAATTTGTGATGGTCAGTGCATAAGGAGAAAACGAAGACATTTGTGCTCAGTTGAAGATAGCCGCTCATCTACTACCAGGGGTAATAAAAAAGCAGACCAGTGAACCATCCTTGCTGGTTGAAAAGAAGTGTGCATGAAGATAGTCACACATGCAAACAGACCATGCAGGAGACGATGCAGGCAATGGTTCTTTTGTAGAAAAAATGTGTGATAATAAATAAGCCCAAAATTATTTCCAGTCACCCTTCCACTTCTTCCACCACTGTTGTGGGCCAAATGGTCAATGACAACACTGACCCTCAAGGCCCATGGGTTCTACAAATCTCCTTTTGCTACTATAATGCAGACAAATTGCTAGCGAGTCATGCAGCTCTGAACTTGTTTGGTTGGTGCCCAGGGATTATTTAATGACCCTGTCACCACATGAATGTAGGCCATTGGATAAGCGGAGGCAATACAAGACACTGTAGTGAAATATGCAAAGCAAACTAGCGAAACACTCTAAGCAAAAGAAATCCCTTACTGTGCAACACAATATTCTCAGGAAAGCGTAGCTGTGCTAACCTTACTATCTGTAGCTTGTGCACCTATCAGTTTAACAGCTTCGGTAAATCTGGCAACAGACTGATGCTAATGTCACCAAAAATGTGCTGCTCACTCAAGAAAAAACACCTCATTCCTGCTGTGAATTAAGCAAAGCATCCAACTACAATACATGAAAGATCTGTTTACCCTACGCACCTATACTCAACCAAGCGCCTAGCAATATATTGCACCATTCAATAGAATGTCTAAGATTTCCACTAAAGCGTGGAATGCCCTTCTTTCTTATTGTCCATTGCACCGGGTAGGCACAATGTCCAGTTCCATTTCCTCTCCATAAAGCAGTTGCAAAAAACATTGCAAAGCTATGTCCTGGAGCCAACCCTAATTATATAGAATGGACCTGGCCAGCTGGTGCTATGTGCCTGATGTGACGCTGGAGGTGAATGCAATGAGAATGAGTTTTGCCACACAACCGCTATTCCAGGAGTGTCCAACGTAGTTCCAGGATGGAGGATCCATGACTGATTCTCAGAATTTCCACATATAATACATTTTCATTTAAGGAACCTAAATGCATATCATTTATATTGTTAGTTGTTATCCTGAAAATCAGGCCTGGATCTGTCCTTCTTAGGCCTACACTGGCAAACTCTGCTCTATAATATCCTCTACTAGTCCCTGTTTGGCTTGGCTAGGCCAATACAAATACCTCCACAGGCACACCAAGACTAAAAAGACAACCATTTGCAAATCCAATAGGCCTGGCCCGGCTGCCAGCTTTTTGGCTTTTAACAATGATTGCGTTTTCATGTTTTTTGTTGTTGGGGAAGCCTGCTGGGACCTCGTCAAACTAAAAAAAAAAAGTAATTCACAAAAAGCAAAAACATTTTTGGTCTAAAAAACCAGGTATTGTTTGGCTGCAGTGAGCTGACCCTGTGCCCTATGCTGGAGTGAGCGGAAATAAAATGTGAATGACTCAAATGCAGGCCAGTTGGTGAAGAGGGTTGGCTGAAATTCCTTATAATTGTGTATGTTATACAAATAATTTTAGTAAATTCAAATGGTCAGACAACCACATGAACCACCACTTGCTTTCAAGGCCCTGCAAACGTGACAGTAAATATATGCTACAATGACTGAAAGGTTTGAATGGCCTTGCTAAACTGTTCCGTACTATTCTAAATGGACAAATGTCAACATTCCTGGAAAAACACCAGGTAGACAATCTGTAAAAGTTATGTTATGTGAAGCACATCATTGCTAATAAAAGACCAACTCTGCCAGCAAAGCACCACATCTGCAGACAATATCTTTTTGCCTACTGGACACAATACGAAAAACTTTCACAGTAAGAGAGAGGGAGAGGCCTGGGACCTTCATCAATAACTCCTATCTGCATAAAGCATGATTTTTCAAGGCCCTTTTGAACTTAATCGAAATAGTTATAATTTAAAGGTTGCTAGACACAATTGTACCCGCCTAGGAGCTCATAGGGCTGCAGCTGCTCTAATCAGCCAAGCTCCAGCTGAGTCAGAGGTGCAGGCAGACTACGTGCAGCAGCCCTAACACACCCGAGGCCCACTGTATCATTAAGTCGATGATAATAAAATGACGCTCGGACACACAATGATACGTGTTGGATCTCCCACGTCGAATCAGAGCCTTCAGTGGAGGAGAACTAGCGACATGTCTCTCGTCTGTTTTGGGCGTGATGCCAAAAAGCGTTATCTGCGTTGTGCGTGCTGGGTGCTAGCATTCAACCTCATTCGGTAAAAAACAAAAATATAAATAACACGAAAGAAAATTGCATTTCTATGTCCCTCTCACAGACGGAGAAGTGATTTCTATGCCTGGGCCTTGGTACGGCAATATGGGACAAGGTAGGCATGCAGTCGCGAAGGGACGTCATGCTTTCCTTTTTCATCAGGACTACTCCAATGCGGATACTCTTCCAAGTCCTGGTAGGCAAACAGGAGAGCCCGTGGGGAAGAAGAGAGCACTCATCCACTTCTCCCAGAGCGTATTGTCTTAAAAATTGTTATGCATTAAATATTTGCCAATTTAAAAAGCATATTATTTAAAAGTATAAATGTACACACTTTTGTCAGCAGCAGGACTCGAACCAAAGTTTCAATTATGCAGCGTTCTAAAACAGTGAACGAACCGGCTGAACTAGGTTGTGGAGTGACAGCCTTAACTTCCATATACCTTTACGATGAAAGAATACAAGATTTCTAAAACAGCTTGCGGAAGCGTCACCCAGGAGCATCATTAGGGAGGACAAAGGGGAGAGATGGCGGGGGGAAATGGGGGAATTAAACCAAAGAGCACGCTCTGAAAAGAATGGCATGTACTCCCATTAAGTGCTAACAGCCCTAACAAGTACCACGCATCAGGCGTTAGACTAACACATTTTAGTGTGGTGGTCTGCATCACCTTTGGCACCTTGACAAAACCTATGCGCTGTGCGGGAGAAACTGGGACCAGGGAGTTACCACGTCTATCGGACCAGAATTTACAGCAGCATGGCGAGTGCTGTGTAGGCGGTGTTGTAAGCTGGGTCACTAGGGGTTTGAAGGAGGGGGCTTTCCCCATAGCTGCCAAGTTTTCAGATTGGTTATGGTTTCAATGCACTTATGAGTGACATTCAACTGTAAATGAGAGACACTTTGTCGCAAGTAAAAGCAAGCAATCAAATGCATTGAAAGAGCTCAAATATAAGAAACTTCAAACTTCTGAGCAGAGAGAAATTCTAAAAATAACTTAAACCTAATGCAAAACTCCTGAAGTCACTAACCTAAAACCTCTTTCTAAGATGACCATTCTATAAAGAAATTACAGCAGTTAAGACACAGCTTGAGAAAGTTCACAGCGGCCAGGCACCAGCAGGAGTTCAGTAACCCTGCTGCTTCAGCCACTACAGGCTTGCTGCGAGACCCGTACCACAGCGCTGAACACAGGGATCAGCTGGGCAGAGCTGAAGGAGGTTTGATGGAAGACAGACAACAGGTTCGAAAGTGAGGTATGAAAATGCCTGTATCATGCCTGAGAATGCCTTCGGGATGAAGAGGCCCACTGACAGCCAAAAAACAGATCACACCACACAATGACCCGTCATATGTACCTTTCAGGGACCTGACTTGATGCCAAATGTACCCTCGGGGGGGGGGGGGTAGGGGAAGAATATCCTGGCTGGAGGCAGGACAAGGAAAAAGAAAGCTGCCATCCATGTCCTCATATGCTGATTACAATGTTTTGCGCGATTTGTCAGACTCCATCCATTTAAGCTTGCTGCAGGAAAGTTTGTTTCATCAGGAAAATCAGCAGCCTAACCCAACCCACCCACTTAGCCCGACAAGGCACAAACAGAAAAAAGATTTGTCTAACACACACACACTGACCTGTCTCGTTTACGTGCCGTCTCGAGACCGGACTGCGCAGGTGGCACAATGGCAACGAAACAGAAAGCTGCAGCCTGCAGCCTCAGCGTCTCAGAGGGCAAAATAACCATGTTCCCAACTGTACCCAGCGCGCACTGCCAAAGTCCTGTAATACAGCTGGAGCACAAGGCCAGGCTCAGTTTCATTGAACCCTCTAACCCTAAGTAACAGTCAAGAACAGTAAAGTCTTGCACAGGACAGGGAGAATTGCACAGTCATTGGGGCCACCGACTCTACATGGGAATTGCATGAAGGCTGGACATGTTGCAGACACCAGTGGACGCTACCTGGTCCCACAGCAACACCTATGGCCAATGCGGTCACAGGCAGACACCCCCTTTACCACCATTAGGCTCCAACCTACATCTCATTCTTACCATCTCACCAGTTCGCTGCTGCCCCAGGTGGTCTCAGTGATGGCGCTGGAGGTTGCGATACTGCTAGCGGACTCGGCCATGGTGAGGAGTCACATGCGTCGCACAGCAGCTCTTGGTGACACCTTCAACAGCAACTAAGAAGTCACGCATGCACAATCTTTCACTTCCTACAGGCAGACATGCGCAGTACGGCGCTTCCCACGCTTGAACATGTTTGACATCGGAGCTGCATAAACAGAGCGCATGTAATGCTTACTTTGAAGTCATGACGCAAGTGGAAAGCCCCGTCGTTCGAACCCCTAGTGACCCCGCCTACCGCACCATCTACACAGCACTATCCATGCTGCTGTAAATTCGGGTCCTATAGTTGTGGTAATTCCCTGGTCCCAGCTTCTCCCTCACAGTGCGTAGGTTTTGTCAAAGCACAAAAGATGCATGATTAATGCATTTTAGTGCTTGTGATGCGAACCACCACACGAAAATGCGTTAGTCTAACGCCTGATGTGTGTTACTTGGCAGGGCTGTTAGCACTCAATGTGAGTGCATGCCTTGCTTTTCAGAGAGTGCTCTTTGGTTTTATTCCCCCATTTCCCCCCGCCATCTCTCCCCTTTGTCCTCCCCATTGATGCTCCTGGGTGACGCTTCTGCAAGCTGTTTTAGACTTCTTAAATTTTTTCATTGTAAAGGTATATGGAAGTTAAGGCTGTCGCTCCATAACCTAGTTCAGTAGCTTCGTTTACTGTTTTAGAATGCTGCATAACTGAAACTTGGGTTTGAGTCCTGCTACTGACAAAAGTGCGTGCATTTATACTTTTAAATAATATGCTTTTTAAATTCACAAAAATGTAATGCATAGCACTTTTCAAGACAATGCATTCTGGGAGAAGTGGATGAGCGCTTTCTTCTGCCCCACTGGCTCTCCTTTTTGTCCACCGGGACTTGGAAGAGTATCCGCTTTGGGGTAGTCCTGATGAGAAAGGAAAGCCTGATGTCCCTTTGTGACTGCATGCCTACCTTGTCCCCTATTGCCATGCCAAGGCCCAGGCATATAAATCACGTCTCCATCTGTGAGAGGGACATAGAAATGCTATTTTCTTTCATGTTTTTTTTGTTTTTGTTTTTTACCGAATGAGTTTGAATGGGTAGCGCCCAGCACCCATGGCGCAGATAATCAATCGCCTTTTAGCATCACACCCAAAGCAGACATGAGACATGGCGCTGGTTCTCAACTGCTGCAGACTCTGCTTCGACATGGGAGATCCAACACGTGTCATTGTGTGTCCGAGCATCATTTTATTATCATCGACTTTATGATACTGTGGGCCTCGGGTGTGTTAGGGCTGCTGCTCGTAGACTGCCTGCACCTCTGACTCAGTGGAGCTTGGCTATGCAGAGCAGCTGCAGCCCAAAGAGCCCCTAGGTGGGTAAAATTGTGTCCGCTTCACAGCACACGTCTAGCAACATTTAAATTATAACTAATTCGATTAAGTTCAAAAGGACCTTGAAAAATCGTGCTTTGTGCAGATAGAAGATATTGATGAAAGTCCCAGGCCCCTCTCTCTCAATGTGAAAGTTTTTCGTATTCTGTCCAGTAGGCTAGTGCAAAAAGATACTGTCTGCAGATGTGGTGCTTTGCTGGCAGAGTCGGTATTTTATTAGCAATGATGTGCTTCACATAACCTAACTTTTACAGATTGTCTACCTTGCTTTTTCCGGGAATGTTGACAGTTGTCTATTTAGGATAGGAGGGAACACAGTGTTTTGAGACCATCCATACCTTTCAGCCATTTGCAGCATATATTTACTATCACGTTTACAGGGCCTTGAAAGCAAGTGGTGGTTCACCTGGTTATCTGAACATATGCATTTTCTAAAATTATATGTATAACATACACACTTATAAGGGATTTCAGTCAATCTTCTTCACCAACTGGCATGCTATTGTGTCATTCACATTTTCTTTCTGCTCACTACAGCACAGGGCACAGGGTCAGCTCACTGCAGTCATTGGATAACTTCACTTTGAGTGATAGCATGCAGCCCTTTCGCAGGGAGTACATCAACACACAAAGTAGTTCCCTTCAATGCCAAAGACTACCTGCTTTTGAGACCAAAAATATTTTAGCTTTTTGCGAATTCTTTTTTTACTTCAGTTTAACGAGGTCCCAGAAGCTTCCTCAACAACAAAAAACATGAAATTGCAAGCATTGTTAATAGCCAAAAGGCTGGCAGCCAGGCCAGACCTATTGCCTTTGCAATTTTTTTTTATTTTTTATTAGTCTTTATGTGCCTGTGGAGGTATTTGTATTGGCCTAGCCAAGCCGAACAGGGACTAGTAGAAGATATTAAAGAGCAGAGGTGTCCAGTGTAGGTCTAAGAAGGACAGATCCAGGCCTAATTTTCAGGATAACAACTAACAATATAAATACGATGCATTTAGTTTCCTCAAATGAAATCCTGAGAATCAGTCACGGATCCTCCCTCCTCAGCGGTGGCCGCCATAAATAAAGGGTGGTGGTGTGGGTGGGTGTAGGAAGCTGGCGCTGTATATATGATACTATAGTAAGGTATAGTGTGCACAGAGTCTAGTGGATCCCCAAAGGTAGGCAGAGGTAAAAGTAGATAATACCTTACTCTCTATTTGTGGTAGTGTGGCCAAGCAGTGAGGCTTTATCAGTGGGTAGTGTTAAGCATTTATTGTACACACTCAGGCAAGAAATGATGTCACACACTCAAAGACTGAACTCAGACCAATTTGTTTGTATAAAAATATTATTTAGCTGTATTTTATTTTCTAGAACCCAGCCAGGCCTAGTACAGGTAAGTATTGTATTGTATAAGCTTTATTTCGACAGCTCGTGTCATAAAAGCTATAAAAACATCATTTTGAATAAAATAATATAAAAAATAATCAGTTCATACAACAGCATATTGTAGACAGATATATACAACCAGTCCATCCTAGTACCCAGCTGCAACCAAAGCGCAGCGTGCCGTTCGACAAATCATCGATAAGGCGATCGGTGCAATAAAAAAACATACATAAAATACATTCTAAAATGAGGAGGGAGATGCACTAAAATGCTTTCTATTGCAATGTATCTTCTGTTGGACCCGGTTTACAATCCCCCCTCATGGAAACAGTTTGGGAAGACTAAAAGCAATAAAGTGCACATGAAAAAATGTGTAAATAGGACATAAATTGCCAGCGTATGAGCCCTGCGACAGCTACTTGTAATCCTCATGCTATTGGGGACTGCCGCATTCCTGCCTGGATCTTTCATCTTATAAGCCCTGCATGGTTTAAAAACTTGGCCACTCTACAGGCAAAGAGTGGTCTCAGATCTGATCTAAGAATGTGCAGGGCAACCCGGTGGTCCTGTGTGCCCAATTGCTGGCAAATCAGTTTTAGCCACTTTATCCTCGGCGTGGCGTATGCCTGGCATGCAAACATAACATGGGCAACACTTTCTACCAGGGCCCTGCAACATGGACAGTCCTTTGGTGATGGATTACATGTGTGCCAGTTGGCTGTGGTCTCACAGACAGGTAGCGTTCCAAGCCTAAAATGGATATATACCGTCCTGTCCTGGGGGACCTGGATTATATCTAAAAAGGGCTCTAAGTATCTGTCCTGTTTATGGAGATAAAATGCTGCGGTTAGTCTCCCCAAGTTTGGTTTACTAGATTCTTGTTGGTCCACCCATTCCCAATAGAGACGTTTAAGCTCTTCTTTCCTCGGTGGTTCATACTTGTCCCAGTGTGCTTGGAGCCCTTAGGCTAACATCAGTTTCCTAACATTACAAATCAAGCCCACTTTACTACTTGTGTCCAGCCTGATAACCTCAGATAGGGCTTCCACATAGGGCAGAAGCTATGGGGTTCACCTGATGCGAGCCCAAAAGAGCAGCGGGCGAAGCCTTGCTGCGTCGCCAATGGATCGTCTGCCCGTATCAAGCATAAGGGGAGTGAGGGGAACGCACTTGGGCAACATCACCAGATCCCTACGGAATTTATACTCAGATCTGCAGAGGTCGTGGGCCTTGTCAAACCCCCACAGCTCTGCTCCATAGAGTGCTGTACTAACTGCTTTTGCATCGTAGACCTGAAGGGCTAGAGCTACCGGTCTACTATGTGATGAGCGATGTTCCTTCCCAAGTAATCCCGTTACCCTTTTGTGTCTCATCAGCATCTTTGCTAGGTGGTGCTTCCATGACATATTGTCTGAGAGTCGGACACCCAGATAATCAAAGGTGCCAACTCTTTCTAAGGGAGTTCCACCAAGCAAGGGGCTGCCTCTATAAGACTTGTGGGGGTTAAAGGCCATACATTGTGTTTTTGAGGTGTTAATGACCAGCCCCCTGTTATCGCAGAAAAGTTGAAACCTGTTCAATAATCGCTGCAACCCCATTGGGGTCTTTGACACCAACAGGGTGTCATCTGCAAACAAAAGGGTCGGTACCTTATCGCCCCCCCAGGGTTGGTGCATCTGCTGGATCTTCTTGTAGGAAGCTAACCACTCCATTCATATAGAGGGAGAATAGAGTGGGAGCCAACACAACCCTGTCGAAGTCCCCTGCTGACAGGAATAAGGTCAGACAACTGTCCCTGCGTCCCCCACCTAATCTGTGCATAAGTATCTTTGTGCAACCGGACTACAAGATTAAGAATAAGCAGGGAGATGCCCATATCTTTAAGTGCCAACCTTAATTTACTCCTAGGGACTAAGCCAAAGGCAGTTTTTAGGTCAATAAATGCTAGGTATAAGCTGCCAATCACCACCCCTTTCCAGTAAATAAGTTGGAGCCGAAGTGCCTGATCGATGGTCCCCGTCCTAGCCCTAAAACCAGCCTGAAACTGCGATAAGATGGCATTATCGTCTGTCCACAGCTGGATCCTCTGCAGCAGAACTCTGCTGAAGACCTTCTGCAGGGCATCGATCAGTCTTATGGGCCTGTAATTTGAGGGGTCATCTCTGGCTCCCTTTTTATAAATTGGGACCACCTCTGCTCCTTTCCAAGACCCGGGAACTGGGGCACCATTAGCTATTGCATTTGTCAGAAGAAGGATATAGCAGGCCCAATTTGGGATATCAGCTAGAAATAGATCACCTGGTATGCCGTCTGGTCCTACAGCCTTGGACGGCACTATTCTGCCTATCGCGACCTCTATTTCACCCAAGGAAAAAAGCTTAACGTCCGAGGGGTGCACAGCAAACTCAGCTATCTCCACCGGGGGCAGATACTCCGGTTTTGAATAGAGCTTCCGGAAGTGATCGTACCATTCTTGGCCAGTAATATGATTAGGTGGAGGAGGCGCTTCTGACTTGCTACCCCAGGTGACTTAAGACCAAAATGAATTGGCATCCTTTGCTGCGCTTGCTTCCTTAAGTTGCTGCCAGCGGGATTCGTCCCATGCTAACTTCGCCAGGTGCAAGGTGGCCTTATAGAGCTTCCTGGTGGTTCTAATCAAGGGGCAATTCTTATCTTTGATTGATGCGGCCAGGAGGGTTCACTCATGTTTGCAATCCTTTGTGTACCATGAGTGAGCCACTCTTGGTGGCATACTGGACTTACGGTCCATTGATTCGGTCAAAAGTGCGGGAGTGAACCGTAGTTGTATCAGCCAATCCTCTTCCGCTGGCAACCACAGGCTGGAGCTCTAGTGTGCCTACTGCCAGATCGTGCTGTATGCCAAGGATCTTGTTTTCTTGTAAGGCCACCTTCCGCCATTTTAAGGATCTATTGTTATTCGAGGGGAGAATTTCCCTGGTGAGTGTCAGAGGTGGGTTGCTCTTAGGATAGTATGGAGCTAGGCAGAGAGGATTATGATCACTCTCTGTAGTGTTACCCACACTCATATCAACAAGGTCTCCCCAGAGCCTCACGTCGAGGAGAATATAATCGATGCAAGATGGGCAGCTGGCTCTATTATATGTGTTCGCGCCCCGCCTATCCGAACGGGTTCTGCCATTTTCTGCCCTGAGGCCAAACTCTAAGGGAATGGAAATGGAGTGCCATCTGTGTCCATTTTTTGACTGGGGGTAAGTTTAGGGAGGGGACAGCCCACTTGATATCGTCATCCTCGGTGCCTAACAGGTCTTCTTTGTCAAGTGGTTCGAAGGTTCTGTTGAAATCGCCCGCTACTATCACTCTGGAGTGTGCCGAGCATTTAGCTAAGCTCTCTTCCAACAAGGTGATAGTGGGTGAGGAACTACCCCCTTTGGTCCTTCTCACATAAACATTGAACAAGTCAATATGATCTCCCCCCTGCGTCCCCTAATGCCTACCCCCAGGATATCTGGACTGGAACTTGGGTGAAGAGTGATCCGACAGCACAGAGCAATGCTCACCATTGTTGTTGCTGGTGAACAAAAGCATACGAAACCTGATTTAAATAGGGGAACCAAGCTCCAAGTCTCCTGAAAAATGCAAATGTCGTGTCTCTCAATTAGATCGTTCCAGTGAGGAAGTGACATTTTACTATTTAGCCCAGCCACATTCCATGATATTACCCTGAGCTGTTGACTGGGACCTGGGCTAGGGGACAGTACACCATTTGAATTTGGAGAACAATGGCTAGTGGGGGCCTGGGGTGGAGCCTGAGAGCTATGACTTGTGCAATGATCCTCATATACCAGCCCACTTGTGTTGGTGGGGGCGTTACACCTCCCCGCTTCTACTAAGGGTCTGTCTTCCCTTGGATGGGTCACCTTCTGACAATCCTCGGGTGTTGGGCAACTATCTACATAAATGAGTGGAGTAGCACACAACCCAGTACAGGTAAGTGTAATTGTACTTTGCAAGAACAATGCAGTTAAATACAATTTGAATGCAGTTGTATGCAATTAGATTGGTTACAGATAAGGTATGTGTTTATAGAATAATTGGAACTACTTTTCAGTTACTTTTCTTACACTGCAAGGTATCCCTAGATACCATGCTGGTATATTTCCTAGGAGAAAGGAAAAGATGGTAATGTGGTTTGCAATATAAGTCCAGTTTTGCAGTATTACTAACAATACACACTCAGTCTTGGGAGAACAAAACTGGGGTTTATGGGACCGTGAGTAGAATTCGGTCAGGTGGTCACTAGAGTCGGACCGCCAGCGACACAGAGGTGGCCGGGTACAGAGTGTAGGGACCACATGTTAGCCAACGGGCTAAGCATGGTCGTTGGGTGGGGGACTGCTGGCGAGCTGGCCACCAAGTTGGTAAAACAAAAATTACTAGGGTCGAGGTCAGCACTGTGTGACCCAATGGCCAGTAAGAGAACTGCACCGCCAGCAGCACAGAAGCAGCCGGGTGCAGGATGCGGTCGTTAGGGCTCCCAAAATTTCTCAGTGGAGACCGTCAGTTTTGGTCTCGCCTGCAGATTCGGTCGTGGTTCCTGGTAGGCGGTCAGAGACTGAAGGAAATTGGGGTCTTTTGGAGTTGAAGTCTTGGGACAGCAGGTGGTTGCTGTCAGATTGGGTCGGCAGTTGCGGTCAGACTTCTTGGACCGTGTCGGTCAGAGAGACGGTCGGAGTGTCGCCTTCGTTCACGGTTGGAAGGGACCTCCTAGATTAGGGCTGCAGGCTTGGTTTAGGAGTTTGTAGAGGTTCAGGGATCACTGGGATCCAGGTTAGGATCACCGGGGGGACCTCCTTAGGGTTTTGGGCAACTCGGGCTCAGGGCACCAGGAGCGGAGTGGTGGAGACTCACGGATTCAGCTGGAGTCATAGTCGGTTTTGAGCAAGTCCAGTGCTCACAGGAGACAAAGTCAGTGCAGGAACTCAGGGTTTTTGAGGGCTGCTTGCTGCAGGACACACCCAGGTTCTGCTGGAGGAGTTTGAGGTCGGGACAGGCCGGTAGGGCTGGGGCCAAGTCAGTGTGTGTCCTCCTCTCCTTCTTTCAGCGCAGCTGTTCGGTCCTCCTTCTTCAGGCTTCTTCTTGATTCTTGTTGTCTGAGGAGGCAAGGTTCAGGGTTGCCCCTAAATACTAAATTTAGGGGTGTTACAGGTAGGTACAGGTCAGTACAGGTAGGTACACCCACTATTATGTTACCCTCCAGTGGGAGGAGGCATCAGCCTCACTCTGGTTGGCTGGGTCCCCCCATCTGCAAGATGGCGGTGACTGAGTTGTGCTTCACCTCGCCTCCCCCACCTGAGGGGTGGGGTTGGCAAAGGTGGGAACACCTCTCCTCCTAACTTGGTTTTCCCATCGATTCTCCTGCCCAAAGTGGGGGTAAGAACCAGTGGGGCCAGTTGCTGGGAGCAGCAAATGGATGGGGTAGCTCACAAAGGCAGCAAGCCTTTGAAACTTCCCCTTCATGGACCCAGCCCATCCTGGGGAAGAAGGCTTGGCACCCCGACCCAGGATGTGCTTTGTTTCAGGACCCTAAGAGCGGCAGGCTTTCGACCCAGGGGTCCAGAAACATGTCTAGGGGCGGCAGCCAGGACACTAGAGTTAGATCGTCTTTCAGGGGGCATCTCTAAGTTGCCCTCTAAGTGCATTTTTCATTAAATCCCACACTGCCATCAGTGTGGGTTTAATGTGCTGAGAAGTTTGATACCAAACTTTCCAGTTTTCAGTAAAGCTATTATGGTGCTGTGGAGTTCGTAATGACAACCTCCAATACCATATACTCTTTATGGCATTACTGCGCTTACAATGTCTAAGAATTGATTTAGACACTGTAGGGGTACAGGGCTCATGCACCTGTACCCTCACCAGTGGTATAGTGCACCCAACTAGAGGGGTGGCTTACCTATGCCAGAACAGTGGATTGTAGGCATGGCACGCAGGGATGGGCGCCATGTCGACTCTTCACTTTGTTCTGCCCCAAAACATGCAGCCTGCAGTGGCAGTGTGTGTATGTAGAGGTACAGGGCCTCCAAGTGTGGCACAATAAGTGATGTAGCCCTTAGAGGTCTTCCCTGGTTGCAGTGCCCTTGGTACCTATGGTACCTTTTACAAGGGACTTACATGTGGCCGGAGAGTTGCCAATTGGGTTTTGCAACAGTACAGTTTAGGGAAAGAACATAGGCCCTGGGTACGTGGTTGGAAGGAACCCAGGGCATACTCGGTCAAAGTACATCAACATAAGGCAAAAATTAGGGGGCAATCATGCAAAAAGGGGTACTTTCCTACAGTGGGGTCGCGTGGGAGAGGTCGCGTGTTGGGGGCTTACAAACATTTTATTTAAAAAGAAAAACAAAACTTACCTTTTGCCAATGAGTGCCTTCAGCTTTCGTGTCTCGTCCTGCCGCCTCTCTTCTTCTTCCTGGGTCCCAGCAGCGCTTGGGACCCGACTTCCATCCAATCCCAGCGCGGGGATTGGTCTGAGCAGGCAGGAAAGATGCCCTGCTCAGACCAGGGAGTATGTGGGTTTTCTCCAGCCTGGCTGCTCAATGCAGCTTGGCTGGAGACAACCTAAGTGAGTATGTATGTTTTGGTTGGCCTGAATATGGCCGGCCAAAACACATATGCGCTCATAGGGAGAAGAGTGCACTAGCACTCCCCCTCCCATACCTAGGCCCGCCCCTTCCAACACCGCGGGCTAAGAGCCGGCACATGTAAAATAAAACAATGCAAGAGCATTGTTTTATTTTACATTTGCTGGCTCTGAGCCAGGCAGTGGGGCGACGCTCCTCCGCCATTAAGGAGGAGCCACCACTGTCCCTCCTGGACTTACGTTTGACACCCCTGGAATAACGTTTGTGTGGCAAACCTCATTCTCATTGCACACACCTCCAGCGTCGCATCAGGCGGCCAGCTGACCAGGTCCATTCTGTGTAAGTAAGGTTTGCTCCAGGACATAGCTTTGTAATGTTTTTTGCAACTACTTTATGGATAGGAAATGGAACTGGACAATGTGCCTGCCAGGTACACTGGACAATAAGAAAGAAGGCACTCCACTCTTCAGTGGAAATCATAGACATTCTATTGAATGGTGCAAAATATTGCTAGGCGCTTGGTAGATTATAGGTGCATAGGATAAACAGATCTTTAATTTAGTGTAGTTGGATGCTTTGCTTAATTCACAGCATAAATGAGGTGTTCTACTCCGCGTTTTTTCGTGGAGGGAGCAGCACGTTTTTGGTGACATTAGCATCAGTCTGTTGCCAGATTTACCGAAGCTATTCAACTGATAGGTACATGAGCTACAGAAAGTAAGGTTAGCACAGTTACGTGTTCCCGAGAATATTGTGTAGCACAGTAAGGTATTTCCTTTGCTTGGAGTGTTTTGCTAGTGTGCTTCGCATATTTCGCTATTGCATTGACTTGTATTGCCTCCGGTTAGCCAATGACCCACATTCAGGTGGCGACAGGGTCATTTAATAATCCCTGGACACCAACCAAACAAGTTCAGTGCTGCATGCATCGCTACCGATTTGCCTACATTATAGTAGCAAAAGGAGATTTGTAGAACCCTTGGGCTCTGCAGAAAGTAAGGTTAGCACAGTTGAGTGTTTCTGAGAATATTGTGTGGCACAGTAAAGTATTTCCTTT
This sequence comes from Calotriton arnoldi, assembly GCA_963921515.1. NCBI lineage: Eukaryota > Metazoa > Chordata > Amphibia > Caudata > Salamandridae > Calotriton > Calotriton arnoldi. The sequence continues at coordinate 494,104 of CAWUFW010002849.1, forward strand.
GCTTGGAGTGTTTCGCTAGTGTGCTTCGCATATTTCGCTATTGCATTGTCTTGTATTTCCTCCGCTTAGCCAATGACCCACATTCATGTGGCGACAGGGTCATTTAACAATCCCTGAGCACCAACCAAGCAAGTTCGTTGCTGCATGCCTCGCTAGCCATTTGTCTACATTATAGTAGCAAAAGGAGATTTGCAGAACCCTTGGGCTTTAAAGGGTCAGTGTTGCCATTGACCATTTGGCCCACGATAGTGGTGGAAGAAGTGGAAGGGTGACTGGGAACAATTTGGGGCATATTTATTATTATTTTTTCTACACAAGAAGCATTGCCTAGATCTGTCTCCTGCATGGTCTGTTTGTTTGTGTCACTATCTTCATGCACACTTCTTTTCAACCAGCAAGGATGGTTCACTGGTCTGCATTTTTATTACCCCTGGTAGTAGATGAGCGGCTATCTTCAACTGGGCACAATTTTCTTCGCTTTCTCCTTATGCACTGACCATTACAAATTGATCTTTGCTTGTTTCCACTTGCTTTGTTATATACAAGCAAACCGATAAATGCAGCCTCTTCTGAATACTATGCGCAGTGGACACTTTCTGCTACTGTTTTGTTGTTTGTGCGTCTCCTTAGGTGAATATACAATTTACAGTGATGCTTGCTAATTTAGAGATGTATCTTTGTGCAACACATGCAGTTTAACTACAAGCTCTAAAGACCCAAGACCTGGCTAAAATAAATGTGAAGGCCATCCTAAAAGTATAGAAAGCAATAGGGCTGTAACTAGGAGTGTATATATATTGGTGGGCATGGCCCCCAGCAATGACAAGGGTGGTGTAGGGGCAAGCTGGATGAGGTAGCTTGCGAAAAAATGCAGTGCACACTGTGATGTTTTAAAGCCCAAATTATTATTGTTTTTTTATGCTGTTCTCTCCAGAGGTGAAAGTGAAAGACAAATGGTACATTTTAAAGAATGTTAGTCAAAATTGAACTTACTTTAAAGGCATTCTTACATGAAGGGCAACAGATTACCTCACGGAATCTGTCGGACAGGAAGTTCCAGGGTTGCACATTGGGCTAGTCTATTGGAGTAAAACTAACCAGAATTTTCAGACAAGTTTGCATGGGATTTGCAAGTTCTCTTGCAATGGACTTATGTCATAAGTACTGGCATATGGAACGTTACAAAACACATTGGAGCAGGCACATTAGTTAAAATGGGATCAGTTTAAAGACAACTTTAGAGTTGGAGAATCCCCCCCACTCCCCGACCCAAGGATTATTTGAGAGGATTTAAGCTAATGGCACATTCTGAAGTGCAAAGGGTCAGTAACATTAAGGAAAACTCCAATTTAAAAGATAACTTCATAGGTCTGGGCTTTCAGTTAGTAAGTACTTGAAGAAACCAGGGTAAAATATACGTCAAATTTACTGTTGTAAGCAAGTTTGTGGAAAACCATCAGTGCACACTGTTATGGTTTAATATCAAGCCCTTAGTTTGATAAATAAAATGTTTGGAAGTGATACACATTAGTGCTAGCTACCCACTGTAGGCTCCATTGTATGTGCTAGTACCCCATCAGTGACCACCAATAGGTCTACCAAAAAAAAACAGTCTCAACAATCATTCCCAGTTCTCAATAAGCAACATAAATCTGTGCCTTTCAGCAACTACCACTATTATTCTGAAGAAAGGTGTTACTTATCAATAAATTACAGCCCTATCTATACCCAAACGCTCACCTGTTGCACAAATATATAAATGCAAGACCTAAGACCGGCTCCAAAGTACCCACAAACCTGGCAAAACAATTATTTGCATCTTCTCACTTTTTAACTTTCCTTATAGATCTCCATCGCCATGACCGCAGTGAGCAATGCATCCCAAACTGATAAACAAACCTAATGCACTCGATATAACAATCTTCTAAATAAATGGAATAAAGATTCAACAGAAGGAGATTGTTTAAGGATGGTACTGAAAACAGAAAATGTTTAAAACCAAAATGATATAAAATTGTCAACTGGTTGTGAGAAAATGCCCCTTTTTGCATGGTTACCCCCATTTCCTAGTGACATTTACTGATGGTTTTAAGATTCTGCACAATGGGCATTGATGTCCAGTACCCAGTGTATGTGCTACGACCACTAAAACGTTGAAATTGACTACCCACTGATTCACATATTTAACTTTTGTATAAGGTCATAGCATATGTTGTGGAAATACACCCATGGCATGAAAACTTGAATGTCACTTGTGGACCGCAGAACTTATTGTGCATAGCTTAAGATCTACCACAATAGCTTGACTGCTGCTGTGTAAAACCTGAAGTGAGGTCTGTTAAAATAGCCCTTTTTTGACAGATAAAAATCTCTCTTTTGAATATTAGTAAGTGAAGCCTATGTAAGCCTTGTAGAGCACAATGAAGGGTGCATGGTATTTAAAAGTGGGAGAAGCAGGAAATGAATGTTAACATGTCCTTACAGTGACAACATCCTAAAGACTTTTTTCACTGTGGCAGGTCTAGCTGTCCTACATAGAAAACCAGAGTACATATCAAAATACTAATACTCCTATCTCTGGAATGGGACAAGCTAGAAAAATAATTAAACAACTATTTTAATAGCTATTAAAATTCAATTGAACGGTGAAGTCAGATTTTTAATAGAAATGAAAAGTAACTTGTAGAAAGTTACCTTTTACTTTCCTGAACTGCCAGAAGGCTAATTAGCATAAGCCAGTGCTCAAGCCCAGGAATAGATGCCAAAGAGTTGTGAAATGCATCCCAGGGGCAAACAATAGGCAGATATGAATGGGCAGCGATGACTCCTCTGAGCATAGCAGAATATGCCATGTGGGGGCCGTGGACATCATGTTCACACCCCAGTGTAAAATCCTGTTTGACAGATCTGTTGAGCCACATGTAACACTTGGGGCACACTTGAAAGGGAAAGAACAGGATGCCAAGACAACATCTACATATCCCCTGTATGTGTGCTGAAGGACCCCACTTTTGCCCCACCAGACGTCTGTCTGGGAATATTGTGGGTACAGAGCCTCCTTCAAACTGGCTTTTAGTGTTAGATGTGGAACGACACTATGATTACTATAGCCCAATCCCCACTCACACCCCTAGCCTCAGAGCCCAAGTTTAGTGTGACCTATGACGCCACTTTGGATTTGCCCTGACACATTGCATTTTGAGCCTGTTTGCAATAAAGCAAATAGGAACTATTGCAAAAATAGGTAAGTCAGGGCCTGGTAACCTTTACTCCATTGGTCAGGGAGGACCTACGAGTGTCTTTGGGTGCCCAGCACCCACAGGCTGGTGAACCCTACAAATTTGGACCTTCACCAAGGATTCCTCAGAACACTGCTGGACTTGCAAAAGGATTCCAGATGGAGTGAACCAGCTGCACTTGGCATGTGAGAAGGACTGAGGACCCCATTCCAATTGAAATCCAAGGACAGAAAGTTCTCCAAGGATCCTAAGGCCAATCCCCTTGGTGAATCGAGGAACATAAAAAATTTGAAGAGGACATTCCTGTGAGGAATCCCAACAGACCAGTGGCAACTGGACCTGGACTGGACTTTGCTGATTCTCTCTGTCTGACACCCTGATAGTCTCTGTGGCTGTTTGTGCACCTAAAGAAGTTTGGGAACTTTTTCAAAAGCTTTGCTCAAGAGCTTCAAGCAGATAGACCATAAAAGATATCCAAGCGACAGTTCTACAGCGCGGTGTTTGTCCCATGCAGAGAAGAGTTTTTCCTAAAAAAACAGCAAAGTCCCTTTTCAGATTGGGACTTAGAAACGTTTTTGATCTTCTCTACTTCCAGGACATAGTGGGCCAATCTACTTGTTGTATATGACCCACGCTCCATCGTGCTTGGCCTCCAATTGTGTCTAGGTCCGGACTACTGTGACCATTGACTACCATTGGTACTTTTTGACTCTATTTCACTTAAATCTTAAAATATTCATATTTACTATTTTCGTTATTGGATTTTTGTCATTTTCATTTCATTTTGATTATTATTGTTTTCTCTATTTTGATAAATTGAAGTGGGATTTTTAGTGTGTTCTGTTTTATACTTTTTAACTGTTTTGGTACAAATGCTTTACACATTTTCTCTAAGTTAAACCTGTCTGCTCTGTACCTTAGCTACCAGGGCTTGAGCCCACGTTTAAATTACTGAAAACTTTGACTGGTCTTAACAAGTTAGTGACTTCATTATTTGCGGTAAACTACCATCCACCTCAAATAATAATTCACTTTCTCACACTGCTGAGTGGTGTGGTGTAAATATTCTTGCCCCAGATTGCACAGAGTGGGGGAGGGGGTAAGCAGGTCCAATGTTCTCCAGGTGTGTACCAAAAGAGGAGGCTCTCTACCTAAGAATATTTTTCAAAATGAGCCTAACCATGCCCTTTACATTACAGTTTTCATGTAAATTGGCTAAAAGGTATCCAAAAATACATGTGTCTTTCATTAAGTGTACACAGGCATTGCTACGACACACATCGGCACATGTATTACTATGACACATGGACAGATTCTACCTTGTATGCCCTTTATCACAATATTATGCAATAGAAGCCCACATCAGAACCAGTATTTTATGAGAGGTAGGCATTATCATGCCATGTTTGCCACCAATATTAAAAACATGAGTATCACAATGTCAGGGTTAGCATTATACTACAAGCAGGCAAGATCATGCTGTATATGCCTTCAGTAGGGTAAGAATTACCACCAGTTTGCTAGGCTCTTATACAAGGATTAAAGACACAAATATATTTTGATATGAACAAATTACATGTTCTTGTTGAAGTGGACACTTGGTGTTGTGACTTAAGAGAAACTTTATATGAACAGAAAGTTTTATTTTCTCTACACTTGCAGAAATTGAGTGCATCTCCTTATTACTAAAGAATCAGTATTGTGTTATGGTGTAACACTGATACACCTGGGGTCCACTGGGAACTTGACTCAGGAATTTGTGCGCCAATCAAATGATATTGTGAATGAAGGGGACATGATGGAGCCAACATGCAGCAGCATTCCATGCCTTTTTATATACTCACTCTGTTACCAAGTCCCACTCTAGCTGCTTTATAAAATAATGCTGCTCGGGGGGCGTGGCTTGGTGCCCAGCGGTAATGGCAGCGCACGGGTGAAGCTCCCGGAGGAGTCTTGGAAAAACCCAATTCTATGACCGAGTGACGACTCGGAGTGGATGGCAGATCGTGAATGAAGGTTGGGAGAGCAACCTGAAGCCCTCGCCTTCATCAAAACCTAACAGCAAGTAATTTTAAAACCGAAAATCTGCTCTCTGTCAGAAACGCAATTTCGCGGCCGCCATTTTGAATTTTTGCCGCGATCGCGGACTTTTCCGATTTTGCTTCCTAAACCTCTAATAACTCCTAAGCTAAAGTTATTAACATATCCTTCGCCTAAAACTCGCTGGGAAACTCATTATTTGATCGAATTGACTTAGGAAGACTCAGCGTGTTTAAAATTGTTTGGAGGTTTGTAACAGGAATGCAGGGCAGCCATTTTGAGACTTTTAAGACTCTTCAGTCATTTGAGTCATACTTTACAGAGAGCAATGGTTTTGCGTCATATGTTGCTGTAGGGAAGTAAGCGAGATGAGCTCATTATTACATCCACAGACTGTATTTTGGATGCATTCAGCATAGCTCAGCCTCTGTTGGGTGTCTGGCCTCTCTACAAGACAAAGTGATGAGTTGTTGAAGTACGATAGTAATAAGTAGAGGAGGGAGTTCGGAGATTCTTGTCAGTGCTGACCTCAGGTTATACAAAAAAAAATCCTCAGGAGAAGCGCTTCTTGTACTCCCACACTGTTGACCGGCGACGGAGAGACTTATTCAGAGGTTTATGGGCAGAATAAAAGTACCCAGCTCGTCCAGCTCCAAGAAAAACATTTTTATAAAAATTCTAGAATCTTTACTGAATTCTCTAGACTTGAGGAGTCTTCACCATCCTCACCTCGACAACTAAGAACAACTATGGATCCCCCTCTGGCCCGGCTGGGAAATCTCTCACCAAGCGTCTCAAGAAGGACCCTCCTTCTCCACCCAAGTCAGCCTCACCAGTATCGATGGAGATGCTGTTGGAGGAAATCAGAGCCCTCCGACCTTTTATGGAAGAGACTAACACCAAGCTGCAAACTCTAACAGACAATTGGTCCCGATTGGAAACGAGAGTTACAGAAGTTGAAAACACTGTTTCCTCCCTAAAAAACACATGTGAGGGTGTTTCTCAGTTGCACTCCCAGGTATCCATACTCCAGAAACAAATCGAGGAGCTTGAAAACCGCAACAGACGGAACAACCTGCGCATTTACGGTTTGGGAGAGGGACTTGAAGGTTCGGACTCTCTCACTTTCTTTAGATCCTTTCTCCCTAAACTACTTCACTTGCCAGAGGGGACGCAACTCAACATCCAACGAGCTCACAGGTTAGGTCGAATGCCATCCCAAACCAGCTCATCACAGAGACCAAGAGGAGTCATCTTATATTTCTTAGAATATACAGATTTATTGAAGGTGCTGGCGGCGGTTAGAACCTCTCCAAAAATAACATGGTCAGGCTCGTCTCTATTCTTTGCACAAGACTATGCTAAAGCTACTGCTGACAGACGCAGAGCCTTCCTGAATTTGAGAGCGGATTTACGTTCCTTGGGGGCCAGATACGGTCTTTTCCATCCTTGTCTCTTCAAAGTTACGTATAATAACAGAACAACGGTGTATGAAGATCCAATGCGTTTACAAGACTTCATTAATTCCTGCAAGACACACGAGATGGATTCCTCTGGACCCTCCTCTTCATTCAATACTTGATTGACTGTTTCTTCTCTTCTTCCTCCCACAAGTTCTTCAGTCTCTGTTTGCTTAACAGCTATACTCCGCCATTTTAGATGCGCCTTTTAGCAGCTGGCGATATATCTGATATGGCGGCTAGGACGTTACAGAAATATTCACGTTGCTTAGTGTTAAAAGCTGGTTTTCCTGGTTCTGTTTTATGAGATAAATGGTTTACAGTTATGTTCTGAAACATCTCCTAATCTTTGATTGTTATTGTCTCCACAGGTTTTTCTACTCGTCTACCGTGGTTTTTCCTTGGTCCTCCGTTTTGTCGATCCCGGTTGTGTTGCCTAACCCATGTGGTCCCATCCATCCTCCCGTATATCCATGACCCTTCCTTTGTAGGTATGTCTTTTCCCACATTCCCTCAAGTTTGGTGCTGGATATGTCTTTCGTTTTTTGTCTTTTTCTTTCATTGCTTGTATCCTTTCACATGTTGGTGTCACATGTATAACTAATTCTTCACACTTCTTGATATCTATCGCATTCTTGATCATCATAACTCTGCTTATTTCTATTTTTGCATCTTCCTTTCGCCTGTTTCTTAGATCTTTCTCTTCTCTTATTCCTATCTTCAGCTCACATTCTACGCCTTTGTTACATGATTTACCTATTTTTCTCAACTTTGAAGCCGCAGAAAATACTCCTTTCCTGTTTTGCATATCTCTTATTTCACATTGCTACTATAATGAATTGGACTTATGGTTCATAATTTCAGTACAAATTGTTTTTATTTATTTATGTCATTAAAATTGATCACCTGGAACGTTAGGGGATTAAACTCCCCATCAAGAGGCAGAGAGTTCTCTCTTACTTAGCCAAATTAGAAGCCGATATTGTATTCTTGCAAGAAACCCACTTATCGGATGTTGAATCATTAAAGTTGAAGAGGGGATGGGTGGGGGAGGTCTTCTTTTCCCCGGGGATGGCAAACGTAATGGAGTGATGATATTGTGCCGCAGATCCCTCTCGTTTACAGTTATGTCCCAGGACTCGGATGCTGATGGTAGATGGCTAAATGTTAAGTTATCTTTGAAGGGTGTTCCTGTCTCTCTTCTCAATGTCTATGCCCCTACATGCGGAGAACCTTCCTTTTGGCCCACACTGGCTAAGCAAATTACCCAACACATGGAAGTTAATTTCATTTTGGCGGGGGACTGCAATCAGACCTTTGATCCGTTTATAGATAGAAATTCCAAAGTTTCTTTTATTCCCAACAAGTCCCATAGATCTTTTGTGCATGCAATTAATCAACACAAACTTTTGGTCGCGTGGCGTCTCTGTAACCCAACTACTAGAGAGTACTCTTTTTATTCCCCTTCCCATCAAACCCAATCAAGGATCGATTACATATTTGTCTCTCACAACATCTCACAAAATCTTACAAATGCAGAGATTGGTCCCATTCTATTATCAGATCACGCTCATGTCTCGATCAACCTAGATATTTTTACCTAAAGTTACAGGTCCCAAAAGATGGCGCTTCAACAATACCCTCCTTCTAGACCCAAAGTTCACTGCCTCGTTTACTTCCTTTTTGATGAGTTCTACGAGATGAATCAAACAGATTCCATATCATGTTCAACCATATGGGATGCTTTTAAAGCCTCAGCGAGGGCTTCATAATTGGCTTTGTTGCAAAGAAACGAAAACTCTTCCGCAAATTAACTAAAGATCTCCTCCAAGATATTAAAAGATTGGAACACTCCTTCTACACTTCACATTCAAAAGATTGCCTCACAGCTCTCATAAACGCCAAAATGCAATTTAATAAGAAGTCAACGGAGGACGCCTCATTATATTTGTTAAAATCCAGTGCAAAATTCTACGGAGGCAAAAATAAGGCTGGGAAACTATTGGCTAATTATTTAAAAGTTAAACAAAACAAGCTGAATATTGAATCCATTTATGACAACGGATTAAACCTAAAATTTAAAGATAATGAAATTTTGAATGAGTTCTCTCTCTTTACAAGTCTCTGTACGACTCTGAAACACAACCCTCTGAAAATTCTCTTCTGCACTTTTTCTCTGGTATTCAAAAACCTCAAAACGCTTTCCCAAATCTATCCTCCCTGGAGTCCGATTTAACATACCAAGAATTGTTAAAGGCTCTCCAACATCTTAAAAAGGACAAAGCACCAGGACCAGATGGTTTCACCGTAGAATTTTACCAACATTTTTCCAAGCTCATAATGCCCAAGTTACATTCTTTACTAGATTCCTTTAGCACATCAGGTAGCTCTTCAGGTTCTTTTTCAGAAGCTCATATTTGCCTCATCCCCAAAGAGGGTAAGGATTTTAAATATTGCAAGAATTATAGGCCTATATCCCTGGTTAACATAGACTACAAAAATGTTTCCAAAGCATTAGCCATACGATTAGATTCATACCTACCTGACTTATTGGGGAAAGAACAATCTGGATTCGTTAAGGGAGATTTATTACCGACAACACGAGACTTCTTTTTAATGCCTTGTCTAAATCCTCCCATTTAAAGTACCCCCTGGCAGCAATTGCACTTGATGCCGAGAAGGCGTTCGACAGAGTTGAATGGACCTTTTTATTCTATACTCTCAAGTGGTTTGGCTTTGGCCCTAAATTTACCTCCCTAATCGCTCTACTATACTCCAATCCCCGTGCGGCAGTATGTGCCAACGGTTTGATCTCACCATTTTTTGACTTAAAGAGAGGAGTGCGTCAGGGATGCCCACTCTCCCCTTTCCTTTTCAACTTGGCCTTAGAACCCTTTCTCTCCAAATTACGTCAAAATCCTGACCTACATGGATTCCAATCATCTAATTCCCATATTAAACTTGCAGCATATGCTGATGACATTCTGCTTTTCATGTCCAAACCGGAAGACTCAATACCTACTTTTTTGGAGGAGGTGCAGGCTTATTCTAGCATCTCTGGATATAAATTGAATAATGATAAGTGTGAAATTTTGCCCTTAACTAAGTATACTTTCAAGTCGGATTTTTGTGCTTCCAACTTTACTTGGAGCCCTCACCACATTAAATATTTAGGGTTACACGTGACTTCTTCAATAGCAGACACGGTGGCACTTTGCATGACCAAATGCATACAAAAGGTTTCGGATTTAGTAGCTAAATGGCATCCCCTTTATATATCTTGGTGGGGTCGTTTAGACACTATAAAGATGATGTTATCACCTATAATTTTATATACCATCTCTAACATTCCAGTCCCTATTCCTAAAAAGTTTTTTAAGAAGATTAATTCCACACTATCTTCCTTTCTATGGAGCAACAAGAGGTCCAGAATGTCTTTATCTAAATTAACTCGTCCTAATACAGAAGGTGGGGTTAACTTTCCAGATTTTCAGACATACCAGACAGCTTTTCTCCTACGTCAAGCATCCTTTTGGTTACTTGAATCTGTGGATGATTGCCCTTTATGGACAATAACTGAGCATTCCTTCATATCCCTTTCTCTTTTCAGGAATACCTCTCATTTTCACGCAAACCACAGGCTATGTCCACTCCCATAATCAAATTGACCTCGAAGCTTTTAGAACCCACATCTGCTTCCACGCACAATACTACGGAGCTATTCCTTAATTCCACAATTTGGCACAACAAGGACCTAACTATTCGAAGTAAACCTTTCTACTGGAAGACTTGGCGACAGAGGGGTTTGATCTGGATCCATCAGTTATTTGCACAATCAAACTTTTTATCCTTCCCCTCACTTAGTCAATTATTCGACTTACCTACCTCGAGTATTCACAAATATAGATTACTTAAAACTGCTGTGATGGATAGATACACTCAATTATCCACCACATCCACTATCTCCACTCCATCAGAACCTTCCTCTACACTTTGCACTTTACTAAAGACTAGACCCAGAGCTTCCACTATATATAAGTATTTACGGCGCGGGGACATTAATAGGCAGAAATCTAAAACAGAGGAGGCATGGGAACGGGATCTCACGTCAACATGGCCAATTTCTTTTTGGAATAAAATATGGCTTAAATTACGCAAATCATCTAGGGCAGCCAACACAACACAGACGCTGTTTTTTGTGTACAACAGACTTTTATTTACACCAAGTGTTTTGAGCAAGAGATTTGTGACTGTGTCGGATGCATGTTGGACATGTTCCTCTTCAAATGCTGACCTATTCCATATGATATTTTCATGTACAACTGTAAAAAAATTTTGGAGGCAAGTGTGGTCTCAAATTAATCTGATCTTCGGAACTAAATTTTCTTTTTCCTTCACTCATGTTTTCTTAGGTAGTCTCTCGCCTTGTTGGGAGAATGTTACACTTAATGTGAAAATTATTGACTTGTTATTAGCGGTTGCATTCCAACAAATTACCGTAAATTGGAAGGATTTCTCTAAAATCTCATATAAGGCATGGTGGTATACTGTTTGTCATAATCACAGATTGGATACCTCCTTTGTTTATCCTATATGCATGGCTACTGAAACGCTTAGACCTGTGGTCACCTGTTACAATATACCTAGACGTTTGTGCCAAACAATGTTTCCAACTACAACCATCCCAGCAAGAAGTTCCAAAACCCCCTGAAACCCCCTATACGTTCCTACAATATCTATTAATCACATTATCTATTAATCACCTACTTACAAGATTCATTTGTACTGCTTAGATTTTCTAAATTTACCCATAAGTCTGGTTTCTCATTTCTTAATCTTTACTGTAGCAAAATTTATTTATTGTACTGATGTGTATTTAATGCTATGAACTCTGTATTGACACCTTTACTCTACTAATAAAATTTTCTTTTTAAAACTGAAAAAAAAAAAAAATAATGCTGCTCCACTCCCTTCCCGTTACCCATGTACACACTGTGACTGATAGCTCAGTGCCTGCAATACAGCTCATGTGGCTTGAGTCACATGATGGCTGGCAGTTACAGGCTGTGCATTGTCAGTCACGCTGTAAGCATGACACAAGTCCTGTCATTGGCTATGGAGCGCTGTGGAAAGCTGCGTGATAAATTTCCAGACCCCTTGTCTTTTACAGATCACTAGTGGATCAGAGCTCCTAACAGCACAAACGGTGTGTGTGTAATAGTCTGAACCTACCCCATCAATTGAGCATTTTTTTCCACATTACTCAGAGGGTGGGCTGGCACCGCCGAGGTCATTCTGCAAAAGTTCTCAACTTTGGATTAAAAAGGAGAAAAATGCAGGAAGGTCACTTAATGCCAATTTGCCACTATATTTTAACTAGAGGTAAGATTGGTTAGCAAAACATTCAGGAAAATCATGATTCGGCAGATGGGAATATTTAACAGAAAAACATGTAATTTATGTAAGGTGCTTGATCACTACTGAGCCGTGGTTTAGCAATGATGGCAGATGTGTTTTGCTACTCGTCTTAGTGGTGCTCTTTTTATCTACCTGGCAAGGTTAAACGGCTTAGTGGACCCTCTGGGTGTTGATTCCTTCAGTGGATTCAACAGGGTACTGAATTACCAAACCTCAAAGCACCTTTAGGGATTAACAATGTTGAATGTTAGGATTAACAATGCTGAAAGACTTAGCACATGGGGTAATTCCTGCCCTGAATGACAAAACACTAACTTCTAATAATACCTTGCCTTTTATATAGCAGCTAGTATAACAGTTTTCACTTTCAAATGGTTGTAAACAACAAGCATTATTATTATCCAATTAATTGTAGCCAGGTTATAAACCTGCGAAGGATAAAAGACTGAGGTGGCCCAGCTAGGGCTTCAAACTCATAAATGATCTTGAAAGACTTGAGGTGGCTCAAGAAAGGTCTATACAGGCAAACGACTGCTGGCCTATGGTGTTGTCTACTCAAATACAATTCAATATTTTTGGGAAAAAAACTGGCATAGATTTTGTCCCACTGAATGTTGAATTGATGCCACTTTATGCCTGTTTCTCTTTATCCATCACCCCTTCATTTGTTTCTCCGTGTGTGTCTCTCACTCAGTCCTCACTCCTTTCCCTTATGTTCACCCTCTACCAAGAGATTCTCAAATGATTTGTCACCTTTTTCTCTCTTGCTTTATTGTTCCACTTCTCTTCTTACTAAATGGGTGTAAAAAGTGCAAGCTGAGTACCTGACCCGCCGCAACCAGCAGCAGGTGGCTTAAGGTCAAGTTCTGCTTTGTAGACCAAAGAAAGCAGAGACCCTTATAGGAGGTAACATCCAATGACACTGAAGGCACAGGAGCCCATAAATGTGCCTGGCTTTGTTGGTAATAGTGAGCCCATATCCTCAGGGGATGGTCAGGGGTATCCCCCTCATTAAAAAATTTAATAAATGGAACAATAACTTATATTTTCTAGTTCTAGTCTTCACATTTATGGGCATCAGTGCTACACAGCAGCAAGGAGCAAAAGGCAAGCTCAATGAATGAGAGAATTTCAACACAATGACACTAGAGTGTGAACTGTACAAATGTCATTAAAAAACATCATGTATGCACTATTCACGAAATATATGCACTCAGTGGAAACACTGAGTGCATTGTGTATTCCATTGGGCATTAAATATTGCCAAGCAGTGTCTGCTTTGCCTTTTTGTAATGCAAGAAGAAATCACAAAATACAAGTGGTAGTGATTGTCCATAAGAATGTGGCCTGTGACTGGGAGGCAGTGGAGTTATGGGTGTTTCTCATTTTTCATGAATCAGTGATCTGTTTTGCAAAACATAGGCACAGACTAACATTGCCCTCCCACAATATTTAAGGACAACACTAAACTTTGAAATGCGTGTTTAAATACAGGGTTTCCGTACATGAAACTAGACACATTTCGTGAACAAGTTTCAAGATCATTTAGTTTTCTCCTATCAGCAGTGTTTAATTTGCTACAAAATAAGTGCAGTGGCACGCATTGTTTGTTAGGAGCTCACATCCAGTGCTGCCGAATGGCATGGTTGCTGAATCCAAGCTGCCAATAGTTGATTGCACCTAATGCTTCATTCTTCAACCACAATGCCCTTCATTTCTCTATCTCACTCTTGCAGAACCTTTTTCATCACTGGCTTTTCCCTTTGTCACTGTTTCCTAGCTTTCTCTTCCTGCATTTTAATCCAGTTTTTACTTTCTTTTTTGCTCTGAGTTGAATTCTGATAATGAAACATACGCCCCACTGCCCAAGATTGAGTGCTGTGTGACCACTGCATACATTAGGTACTTCCTAGCAGTGGATGTCTTTAAAGTGTCTGCCAGTTCAAGAATGCAGCTTTGCATGAAACACACAAACATCAGAATCATGTTATTTGTCTAGTTTAAAAAGCTTATTAGAGGGTTAAATCAATTGTAGCATCAGGAAAGGGTTGGGGGAGAAAACAGACCATAGTTGGATTAGGAGAACCATGAATAGGCCAAAAGTAGAGGGAAACTTGTGAGGAATTACTTCACTGGTATTTACTCACAGGCTCACCTGGGCTGATGTGGGCAGCAGCAGTTACTGGGTCATGTCACTTACCACATGGTGGTCTCCAGTTCTGTCTGGATGTATTGGGGAGTGACAGTAATTCCAACTCAAGTATCAGATGCATGAATGCAACTGCACGCAGGAAGTGCAAGACTTAGTTTCAAGCGGCCCCCTTGTGGGGCGCTGGTGGTCAGGGTCTTTTGGGTTGCCTGAATGCAGGCCCTTCTGTATCTCCTACCATCCTGTTGGCCTGGAGGCCTGAAAAGAAGAGCAGGTAAACCAATGTCTGTCAGCTTGGACTGGGCATGGTTTAATAACAGTGTAGAGCACAGAGAATCTGGTCAGGGATGATGGCAGCTGTCCGTACCTGGACCCATGAGTGGGTGACACTGGCATCTCTGCAGTTGGAAGTCTGGCATAAACAAGCTTCAAATTGGCTCAGGAGACACTGGTAGGTGGTGGTGCCTGCTGCAGCCATGTAACCAAGTGCTCACTGTATTAGCTGCAGCATCACCATCCTGCACTATGAAACAAATTGCCAATGGCTATTGGGGCAGAAAGGAAGCTGATGATGCCCAAGCATGGCACATGTGCAGCGGCCAGCAGCAGTGAATTATATACACAACTCCATCTTACTATGCCAAGGGGCTTGGTAGAGCACAGACAGCCTCTGTAATGGTGATAGACGGCAACTCTGCCTGCAGAGACCAGCAGGTGCATGTGCAGGCAGGCACTTGCCTTTCCACTCAGTCTCCATCTCTCTCCTAGTCATTTTGCTTTCTGGCGGCCTCCTGCAGGTGAAGGCAGAGCCAGACTGGAAACTAAAATGATCCCCAGTATAAATTCTTATACCAGATGTAAAGCTCAGTCAGTGAATCCAATACTGTCTAGTGTACTTTGGGGTGGGGTCACCTCTAATCAGTGGTGTCTGATGACTTTTGAAAGTGTTGAGAGGTAAAAATCAACCCTGAATTGGACTAACTGAGCGAGCATGCAAGCCAGACTTCCACTGGAGTGTACAAGGATGTTCTCCCACTCAACGTTTAGAAAAAGTTAGGCCAAATGGGGTTTTTATAACACTGGGGAGAGGATGTGGCCTTACGGCTAGAGCGGTCGACCTCCAACCTGGGGAACCGGGTTTGAGTCTCGGCAGGGATGGTCAACATCCTGTGATTCTGGGCAAATCACTTATTATCCCCGTGCCTAACAAAAACAAAAAAAACCAAAAAAATGAATGTGTCTGTCAGTAACGCAACTGGTGCTCATGTAAAGCACTCTGATACCTTCAGGTCAAGTTTGCGCTATATAAAACTCCGAAAAAAAAATACAAATACATGGCAAAAACACCCCAGATACTGAAAGTGGGCTTTTGAAATATTCCACTACTTTCATAGTGTGACCAAGAAGGCAGACCAACCCAAGTGATGTTCAGGGTTCTCTGACGCCAAAATATGTTGAGGAAATAGGGATAAAGTGCAGGTTTTTTCAGTACAATTTCTCCAAGATTTTAAAAGCCGTACATAACACAGTCAGTTCTGTAAATTGACTTTCACATGGCATCATTATTCCCTTCTACTATTTTACTTCCTACCATTTTGCATTCCTGCCCCTTCAGGATAGATTCTCAGTCACGTTATAGCTGGAATTCTCCTCCGAAAGTGCATGGTAAGAAAATAAAAGATACAGAAATCTCTCAATATCAGGAAAAAGAAAGCAAAACTGCAGACGGCAGTACTGATTATCCCACAAATATTTGTGTGTGTGTCTGCGTGTGTGTGTGGGGGGGGTTGTGTGCGTGTGTTTTCAATTCATGAAAATACACACATTTTGCTATCTAATGCAGGTTTATAATTTTAAAATTATAAATTGAATTTTTGAAAACATAGGCTAATCACTTCCTTGAAACAAAATAATGTTATCCTGACAGCCAAGCTTTTCATTTTTAGTAAATACATGCCTAGAGTTTAACTATCAGTTTATCGTTTTCATCAAGCATTCATGTGTACTTGTGCCACACAAGGAAAGCTTTTCCTTTGCATGACCATGTACCACCATTACAATCCACAGATACACACTAAATAATAAGAATTACATACAATATGTTGCCCAAACAAGGGTTGGTAGAGGGTATGTCACCCTCACATGCATTCAGGTTTTAATGAGGATGCTTTTCTCTCACAATAAAATTCATGTTTTGTACAGCGCTTAGTGCTACAATTTTGACACCTCTAGGTGCGGCATATGGCTGGTATCAGCAGTAACTCAGTTTACCGAACTCAGAGGGATGGAAGGCTGACTTGGTATGCCGAGATAACTCATGACTTGGAGGTCTTACACAGATGTCAGAGCAAGCATGAAACTGACAAAGATAAACCAAGTAATTAAAGGTGAATTTTGTTTACAAATATCATGACTTATCACAAAACACCTTTTCCATCATGAAACAGGAAAATTGCAAAGTTCTGAAAAAGTTTGCGGTGATTGCAAACTATTTCATTGCTGACATGCAACATATCTGCAATTTAAATAAATGTGGAAATGCTGCCAATATAGCAGTTTACAAAAAATACTTAGATGTTCATACACAGCACATAGGCTCGTTTACCACGTGGTGCAGATGAATTTTGTATGTTTATATTAGATGCCGATTCCGAAGTTTCCTTAATAAGCATTTACCATGGGCCCACCAGTGCTTGTAATTGAAGCACAAGGCAGACAGCAGAACACAACGTCATCTCCATGGCCCCGTAGCTGCCAAGTTTTCAGGTTGGTTATGTGTGGCATTTCCATGGTTTCAATGCACTTATGAGTGACATTCAACTGTAAATGAGTGACACTTTGTAAAAGCAAGCAATCAAGTGCATTGAAAGAGCTAAAATATAAGAAACTTCAAACTTGTGTGCAGAGAGAAGTTCTAAAAATAAATTTCTAAGATGACCATTCTATAAAACAATTGAGGCAATTAAGACACAGCTTGAGAAAGTTCACAGCGGCCAGTCACCAGAAGATGTTCAGTAACCCTGCTGCTTCCGCCAGTACAGTTTTTCTGTGAGACCCGTACCACAGCGCTGAACAAGGGCATCAGCTGGGCAGAGCTGAAAGAGGTTTGAGGAAAAACAGCCAACAGGTTCCAAAGTGAGGTGTGAAAATGCCTGTATCATGCCTGAGAATGCTTTCGGGATGAAGAGGTCCACTGACAGCCAAAAAACAGATCACACCACACAATGACCTGTCATACGTACCTATCAGGGACCTGACTTGATGCCAAATGTACCCTTGGGGAGTGGGGGGGGTGGGAGGAATGTCCTGGCAGGAGGCAGGGCAAGGAAAAAGAAAGCTGCCACCCATGTCCTCATATGCTGTATACCGTGTTTTGCATGATATGTCAGACTTCATCCTTTTAAGCTTGCTGCAGGAAAGTTTGTTATATCAGGAAAATCAGCAGCTGAACCCAGCCCACCCACTTAGCCCAACAGGGTACAAACAGAAAAAAGATTAGTCACTCACACACACACACTAACCTGTCACATTTACGTGCCGTCTCGAGACCGTACTGCGCAAGTGACACAATTACAATGAAACAGAAAGCTACAGTCTGCAGCCTCAGTGTCTCAGAGGGCAAATCACCATGGTCTCAACTGTACCCAGCATGCACTGCCAATACCCTGTAATACAGCTGGAGCACGAGGCCAGGTTCAGTTTTATTGAATCCGGTAACCTCAAGTACCAGTCAAGAACTGTAAAGTCTTGCACAGGACAGGGAGAATTGCACAGTCATTGGGGTCTCCGTCTCTACATGGGAATTGCATGAAGGCTGGACATGCTGCAGACACCAGGGGACGCTACCTGGTCCCACAGCAACACCTACGTCCAATGCGGTCGCAGGCAGACACCCCCTTTACCTCTCTTAGGCTCCAACCTATATCCCATCCTTACCGTCTCACCGGTTCGCTGCTGCCGCAGATGGTCTCATTGACGGCACTGGAAGCTGCGGTACTGCTAGCGGACTCGGCCGCGGCGAGGTGTCATATGCGTCGCACAGCAGCTCTCAGTGACGCCTCCAACAGCAACTAACATGTCGCACATGCACAATCTTTCACTTCCTACAGGTAGACATGTGCAGTACAGCGCTTCCCATGCTCGAACATGCTTGACATCAGAGCTGCATAAACGGACCGCATGTAATGCTTACTTTGAAGTCATGATGCAAGGGGAAAGCCCCATCCTACGAACCCCTAGTGACCCCTCCTACAGCATAGTCTACACAGCACTCACCATGCTGCTGTAAATTAGGGTCCTATAGTCATGGGAACTCCCTGGTCCAAACTTCTCCCTCACAGCGCGTAGGTTTTGTCAAGGCGCCAAAGATGCGTGATTAATGCATTTTAATGTGGTGATGCGGACCACCACATTAAAATGCGTTAGTCTAACGCCTTATGCATGGTACTTGGCAGGGCTGCTGAAGGGAATCATCACAGTAGTAGAATCAGAGACTCATTGCCACTGCTGCTGGTGATCAAATAACCACCAGTCTAGTTCTATATAATGTACAGGCTGTGTACTCCAATGGAACAGAGGAAGAAGCAGAATGGGCAACATCTTCGTTTGTGTATCTCAGAGCTAGTAATGCAGAATGCATACATCTTTATTTAATGCCCATTCAGACTTTCCTGGCAGATATACTTGAAATAATAAAATGGAAAGAAGCTGGGTACCAATGTTAATCAAATAAACTTCTTGAAATGAAATAAATCTGCAGTTGGCTTTCTTTTCACATATCATCACACAGACACTCCTGCAGTACTGGAACCCACATGCAGCTTTGCCAGTCATCTCCTGACCTCCAGCCCCCACCTACTGCTATTCCAGTTTTGGGAACTATGTGCAACATTTCCATGTGTCTCCTGACCCGAAGCAACAACCACTTATCTTTTAGTACTGTAACTCATAGGCAGCTCTACATTCAACTAATTTCATAACAATATGTGCACCAACATAGAGCTCTGCTGCTATAGCTTAAGCCTCATGTGAAGCACCAGCCCAATTCTTCCAGTACTGGCACCTGAAATCTGACCTGCAGCACTCAATGCTAATACTTCTGTACTTCTGTACTAGGGCATGTTGCCATACACTTTAGTCATGACTTACAAAAACATACCACTGTTTTTTTAATACAGGGACCCACATGCATCCGTACATCTCAGTCTTGCCATTTTTGTCCAACTCTGCTCTTCCAGAACTGGGACGCACATATAGGTCTGCCATATACCTCATCACTTGTACTTAACAATCATCAATTTTTCCACCCATCCTAGAATGCCCCACTAGCTCTATAATATACCTCACTCCTGACTCACTGCTCTGCCAGTGCTAGGACCGAAAAGCAGCTCTCTTACACGTCTGAGTCTTGACATGCAGCAATAAACACTGTTCTTCCAGTTGTAGGACCAAAGGAAGATGTGTGGTCCCCATCTACATGCCTGCCAATTTTCCAGTTTCTCTATGTGTGACATTTCCATGTTTTCAGTGCACTTGTGTGTGGCTTTTCAATCCCCTATGTGTGACACTTTGACACTCTATTGTTAGTAGACCACAGCAATTATGTCCAGGTAATCAGATAAATATGATATTGCCGCCGTTACTACAACGTAATTATCTAGAAATTGCCTTAAAACACCTCGCATTCTCTTGAAGTGCTTATGTAATATTGCTTAACAATTTTGTTTTTCAAGCATGATTGTCCTGGAAACATTTGTAATCAGGGTTCGGACTAGCCTATAGGGCAATCAGGCAGTGCCCAATGGCTGGTCTGACGGGTCAGTGTTAGGACCAGTTTTTGGCTGTTTATGGGCCTGTTTTATGGTCTGCTGGGTCAGTTTTTACTACTGATTTTAAAAAACAAACATTGCTTCAGCAAGCTCAAATCTATGCAGCCTTCCATACCTAGCAAACACCTATGCAGCGGGGCTTTACAAGTTCAAAACTGCCTACTATTCCTTAGCTAATAATTCACCAATGGAGCCACTTTATTTTGGTGCCCAGGCCTATTTTCTGTCCCAGTCCGACCCTGTCAGTGATGCTGGATTAAACAATATTCAAAGTCTTTTTGTGGTTGTCCCTTAGTTTATTAAAGTTGTATGTTATATCAAATACCAATGTGAAAATACAAGTCCCAGAATTCAATGTATTATTGGCTTGAAAGGCAGGCGGGATGAAGGTGTGGTACACATAAGCTGCAGGTTATTGCACGTTATGTCAAAGGTCGCCAAATCAGCATGACCAAAAAACAGAACACAATGCATGCCTAAATGTTTCTGCTAGAACTTGTTCTACCAAGTTACTCATGGCGACATTTAAAAATCATGCAAAATGTAACAGTAACTTCATTCTACTAAATGAAAGTGTACAAGGTTGTGAAGTCTAGTGGAAAAAATACAACCAATATAGAGCACTCGCTACAACCCTGAGCACTTTGTGGCAAGTAATCATGACTTGACCTCTAGGACTTCATAATCAATATCACCTTTCTCATCCCCTACCCATTGACAGATACACGGTTACCATCATGGATTTTAGTAGTGAGTACAATTATTTTATTGTGACATTCACTAGAAGACATTTCCAATCCAGAAATTATCAGACAATTAAGATACCTGTCCAAAAAGATGAAATGTGTATTTTTGTAACAATTTCAAACACTACCTAAAGTATAAAATCAAATTTCTAGCAAATTATTTAAATTGAGCCAAAGTCTGTGGCCTAAAGCTGGTACTACCTGCTATGACGAAAAATGATTCTTGCTTCTTAGTGCAGCATCTTCAAGTCATAACAAGGTGAACAGGCTGTTGTTTACCATAGCTGTCAAGTGACCTCATTATATGACATAGTCAGCCAGTATTGTCTTTTTAAGTAATATACTGTTGCATTCAGGTTGATATTTTTTTTTTTGTAATCATCCTTGCAAATATGGTGGGTTGGCTAAAATTCCTCAACTGGCTGAATGTATCACACATGACAGCTGCTTGTACTTTACATAATTAGGTTACTTAGTAGAAGAGTAAGTGTAGGGACAGGGCCACTGGAATTATACGATTGTGCGGACGTGGCGTTTTTTGCATAATCATCGATTTCCCACATTTGTCACATAATCTACAATCTGCTGCATAATCTGAAGATTTTAGCTCAAACGGTTCAAAAGTTTAAAAAAAGGCAGCAATACGTATTGCTGCACAATGGAAGGCCCTTACCAAAGGATTACTGGTCACCTTTCTGTTGCTTACTGCTGTATTTGGGTGTTAACCTGATACTAATAAGGTGTAACCAATGCCCAAACAGTGTTAACAAGTTAAAAAATGACAAAATAATGAAGTAACACTATCACAAAATGTGACACATTACACAGCATAATTTGCTTTTTCTTGCCGCATAATTACTAAAGCCTGCTACATAATTTGGGCACCCCTGCCGCATAATTCCAGTGCCCTGGTGTAGGGGTAGGGTGCTGTTGAAGGTGGCTCTGTTAAGGAACAGACTGCTCTTAACAATCAACAATGCAAATACAAGTGTAATGATAACTTTTGTTATCATTTGTACTCATTTGTGCACAGACAACCAACTTGTGTATGTAACCCATGAAGTTGCAGTCTGGGACTGAGAGTGAGATGGCAGGCAAGGAAGAGTGGTGGATTCTTATGAGTGCCTCACACTAAACTCAGCAAGGGTGAGCACGTGCAGCATTTATTTCCAGAGTCCCACCTTCCTCTCAAGGCCTCAGTTAGTCCCCTCTCCAGGCTATTCATTGAGCCTCACCACTAATGCAGGAGGTAATAATCTTTACCAGAAATAAAACAATATCATTTATTACTTAGCACACTGCCATTTCACTGGCCCTGAATTAATGAATTTTCTCTGGTACCTAAACTTGTGTGAACATGATCCTCTGCATTTAGAGGCTGACAGCTGTCAGATTCTCACTTCCGAACCAGTCCTTTGCAGTCAGTTTGTAAGCTAGACTTTAACTTCATAGAACCAGACTTGCCTGACGCCCTGTAGAAGTCTGACATGCAGAGGTATTGTAAGTGCTGAACCCGTGTGATGGTGTGAGTCATAGGCACCACTCTCTTAGACTGAGAGAGGGAAGAAGGGAATGAAAATGTCTGAAAAGCAGGGGCATAACTATCTATTGTGTAGCAGGTGCAATGACACAAGGTTCCAGAAGCCTTAGGGGCCTCATGAGCCTGATTACTGCTGTACTTCACCAGTCATCCAGCAGTTAGAAGGCCCATTTTTCTTGACTGCACTAGGGTCCTTTGCACAATTCCTAAACCACTCAAGAACTATGGTGTTTTAAAAAATGTAATGCTACAGCAGTGGCAAACTAAACATGCACTGATCTAAATAGAAACAAAGTAAATAAAAGCACCACTGCAGTGCTTCATTTGTAAAAGAATAAGTGCTGGTGCCCAAAGTTTTCCTCAGTAGCATGCAGTCAGTGCTGCAAAATGTCTGGCTTGCAGAATGCCAAGGCTGTGTAGTCTTGTTTCACCCCACGTCTCCTTCATTGACAACCAGACACTCCCAGCCACGTTATCAAACTCTCACAGATTGTTGTATTTCCCTTCCTGCTCCCATCCTCACTATTTTGATGTCTTTCTCTTCTTTCTATTCCCCTTTTCTTCCCTTCCTTCTATTATTCTGGACCAAAGCCTGATAACAAAAAATAAGTTTTGATGCCCAAAAATGAGTGGACTGGCCGTGGCTGTCTACAGGAATTGTGGCATCTCAGAATGTTTGCACAAGGACATCAACGGTCCATTCCAAACACCTAAAAACTGAACTCCTTATCCTGTGCAGATTTATCTGTCAGTGGAGTTGCACACCAATAGTAAAAGCCTCCAGGAAAAGCATACTCATGTAATTCTGGTCACCCGTAAGGGTATCCAGGTGCTGGCAGGGTCCAGTTGATTAGCTAAATAGCCAGGTCTTCAGGGACTTATGGAATTCTCGAAAAGATGGGGAGGTCCGTAGATCAAAGGGTAGCTCGTTCCATGCCTACTCTGCTAGGTAGGAGAAGGAGCAATCTCTGCATCTGCTTCGTTGGATGTGGGGAATGAGGGTTAGAGAAAGGGATGCAGAGCGGAGGTGTCTGGTGGGCTGATGGATGTTCAGGCGGTGGTTCGAGTATGCTGATCCGCAGTTGTGTAGGGTCCTGTATGTATATGTCAGGAGCTTGAACTGCCATCTTTTCTGTACAGGGAGCCAGTGGAGTTCCCTGAGGTAGGGGGCGATGTGGGTGCATCTAGGGAGGTCCAGGACAAGTGTCGATGTGGCATTCTGTATGGTATGTAGTCGTTGGGGAGGTGATCCGCAACCCCTGTGTAGAGAGCGTTGCAGTAGACCTGTCAGCTGGAGATGAGGGCCTGGGTGATGGTGCGTCTTGAGCTTTGGGGTAGCTATTTGAACATCTTATAAAGCATGCGGAGGATGAAGAAGCAGGAAGAGGAGACAGAGTTGACCTGAGTCATCATGGTTAGCTAGTTTTCCAGAATGATGCCTAGGATTCTAGTGTAGTCAGTGGGGGTAGGAGCTTTTGTTTCTGAAAATCAATACCTCTGTCTTGTCCGTGTTGAGCTTCAGGCAGTTGATGTCATCTGTCATGCAGTTGTGGAAGTTGGTGGTGTCTTCGGAAAAGGAGAGGATCAGTTGTGAATCGTCGGCATAGGATATGATGTTGAGTCCATGGGTTTTGAGGACGCTGGCCAGAGGTGTCAAATAAGTGTTGAAGTGGTGAACAGGGTGGGGCTGAGTGAGGATCCTTGAAGTACTCCACAGATGATTTCCTTAGGAACGAAGGTGAAGGGGGAAAGGTAGACTTTTTACATTCTTTCGGTGAGGAAAGAGGCGATCCATCTGAACGTGGCTGCTTGGATGCCTATGTTGTGCAGCCTTGTGATGAATGTATGGTGGGAGACCATATCGAAGGCTGCAAAGAAGTCTAGGAGGATCAGAGCCACAATCTCCCCTTGGCCAAATGTTAAAATCTCAGATGTTCTGGTCTAGGTTGTTGGAAAAGATGGGGTGGGGTGTGGAGGATGTTGATCCATATGTCTTTTGAGACTTTGCTTCAGCTGTAGTAAGGGGCGTTGGGCAGACTATGGGCAGATGCCTGTGAGCTGGTGATGTTGAAATGGATGATAGAGTGGTCGGTCCAGGTGAGTTTCGTGGTGTGGCTATACCTGATATGGTCGCTGGAGGTGAAGATGGGGTCAAGCATGTGGCCTACGGTGTGCGTGGGGCGTGGACGAGTTGAGTGAGTCTGATGTTGTTCAAGCTGTGGAGGAGATTGGTTGTTTTATTGTCATTGTGGTCATCTAGATGGAAGTTGAGGACGTCAAGGAAAATGTAGTTTGTTGGAGTCTATGGCAAGGAAGGCAATGAATTTGGCGATGAAGTTGTGAAAGGCTGGATGTGGTCCTGGAGTATGGTAGGCGAGGGTGCCCCTGATGGTGGTTTTGCTGTCTGTTTGGAGTCCGAAGTTGATCTGTTCCATGCCTGGGGTGATGTAATTTGTGGCGGTGCATTGGATGGATTCCTTGTGTATGATGGTGATCCCTTCGCCAGGCTTGTTGATGCGGTCATGGTGGGTGATCTTTTGGGTGTTGCAGTGGTGATGTCAGGAGTAGAAGTGGGATTAAGCAAGGTCTTACTGAGTGAAGAGGATGTTGAGTGTCAGGGTGAAGATAAGGACCCAAAACTTGGTGGTGTGTTTGCATAGTGAGCGTGTGTTAAGAAGGGCAGGGTGGCCCTGTTCCGTGGGCTGGTGTGTGTCCTGTGGCAAGTGAAGTGGCAGTGGAAGCAGGTGAAAGATCCTACCGTGCAGTGTCAGTCAGTGCAGTGGCAGTGCTTGTTGTGGGCGTCCAGAGTTGAGGGTGTAGAGCTCGGTGATGATGTATCTGTGGGGGGCAGGAAGGCCAGGGTTCGTGGCGCTGGGCGCAGTCAAGGTTCCGACGGGTGCAGACGGGCTTGTTTTTGGCACTGCTGCCTGCATTATGTACGTCCTGGAGTGGGTGGGGCTTCTGTGGGTGGGAAGAACAGTGAGAGACAAAGCCCAGGCGGGAAAACCCAGGCAGCAGCACTATCACTGGATCAGGCCGGAACAAGCAGGTATTGAAGGCCACCGGCAAGTGGCAGGCTAGGTGTCCAGGTGCCTACTAGTGCAGTCACACTGCAGCCTGAATTAAGTAGGGCCTGGGGTGGGTGGGGCTTCTATTTGGTGGGAAGAAAGGTGAGCAGAAAAACCAGGGCAGGAAAACCCGGGCAGCCACAGTGTCACTGGATCAAGCTGGAACAAGGAGGAACTGGAGGCAACAGGCAAGCGGCAGGCTAAGTGTCCAGGTGCCTGAGGCAGTCTGTGACCTGGGAGGCCCAAGGAGTGTGTTGTTAGGTGACACCTCTGCTTTTCAGGCTGAATTGTAATAGTTGCAACTGTTACAATCTTAAGTGAGCTGCTGCCATGAGAAACTCCTGTTTTCTTTACTCTGGAACATTTTACTCAGTAAGACGTCCCTATTCCTGGTGCAGTCTTTTCCCCTCAGAGGCTAGAGGTCACAAGGGCATTGCTACAGGTCGCAGCGGAACTGTCAGGGGTCGCAGTTGGGACCCTTGGCAACCTCCAAATGACGTCCTTGATCTGGCTCCTTGCTGTGACACAGGCTTGGGTGCCTGTGCCCCAGCATGGAGCCAGACACTCTTTGGATTTCTTCTTTGTGCACAGTTTTGGTTCATTAAATTCCAATTTGCAGTGGGTCATAACCCCACTTACATTATGAATATTGTTGAGATAGGTTACAAATTGTGATCCACTCTGATCAGAAGCCATCACAGGATTGATGGCTTCCCACCAACATAACACGATGTCTGTGATAGCCTATCAATATAGTAAACATTTTTTTAAAGCTATTGCCTGTTTTCCTTAAAGGAAATGGGGCTGCATTTTTAAAATAAAGTATACCTTTTTTAAGTTTGTATAAGAGTTCGCAGTGGTCCTCTAGACCGCTGCCTCCTTGGGAAAGATTTTTTTTTAAAGATTTACAAAGGGAAAGGGGTTTCATGGGAAATTAAATTATGCCCAAATATATGTATAATATTTTGATTGTAAAATATACAATATATGTTAACTGTATAAATAAAATTGTTTATATTTTATTTATTTAAAAATAAATTCTATGTTAAAAATGGTTCATATAAATTGAAAGATAGTACCAATTGTAATTCACAAAATGTATTTTATGCTATTTGATGTCCGTGTAATCTGATTTATGTTGGACAAACTACTCAAAAGATTAAATCCCAATTATCACAACACAAAAGCAGAATTTGTTGCTAGGTCATTTCGGCCCCATTGGTCCCTTATTTTCTTGAACAGAATGATTCTCCTAGCAACTATGGGTCGATCTTGAGAGCAGCTATCTAATGATTTATTTCACTCTTTGATACCTTATTCTTATCTGATCTTTTATTGTGATGCTGTGAGCGGTGTAATTTTGCAAGCCCGGCACTTTCTTAGGTTTGTTTGCTTATTTGTGTAATTATTTCTTCAGGGTATCTAGGGTCTTTATTTATTATTTTTTCTCGCTGTTGCAGACCAATTTTTCAGTCTTTATTAGATGTAGTATTTATTTTGTGTTTATTGTGGGCGCCGCCTAGGACGTCTTTATTTTGGGACTCCCAGCATGCGTGGCTTGTGCCTTTCCATGTTCATAGAGTTCTCCAGTCTGAAGCCGTCACATTGGAATAGCTAAATTAAAGAGCTACCAGGTAACGTCTGGCTCTTCTGGGATTTTTTTCTGTCCGCAGCATTGTTCACTTGACTGCACAAGTTGTAACCAGCTGTTTCCCCCTTCCTTTTATAGAATTAGTTACACATTATGGTTTGGCACCCCAATTTTTTAGTGTTATCACGTAGGCTTGAGTAAGTGGCAGATTTCTTTGCTTACCTTGGTGGCAGACCACTCTGAATTATTTCTCACTGGATGTTTAGCTAATAAGTAAATAATCCATATTATTGTTTGGTGGCCCAATTTGTTTACGGTGATACTTCTGTTTGAGTAAGGGGTAGATTCTTGCTTGCTTAGGTGATTTTCTTATGGTAAGCGACTTTTCACTGGGTGTTTGGTTACTAATTGTTGCAACTTGCCGATTTATGGCTTTGGTGAATTTTTCGGTTTAATATAAGTGAGCTATATAGGTGAGCTTGTCCTCTTTCTTGATTTCTTGGTTGCCTGATTAGTTGCAGGCTTTGTCCAGTAAGCCTAATTTGTGTACTGTAATAATGTAAGTATTACAAGAACTATTTGAGGTTTGGGTCCTCTATGCTTATTGTTCTTTTTCTTACAAACTAAGGTACCCTCTTTCTGTCTGTTTGGTTTTCAGATATTATGTTTTGCTCATTACATTGTCTTTGTCCTGATGATGACCCTTTGACTTTGAGGGATCGAAATGCCGTCAAAGTTTCTGATATTTGGAAGGGATTCAAATCCTCAAATTTGGATCTGGATTTATGCATTATCTACAAAGTTTATTATTCTGATGTCAGCTTTTGTTTGTCTTTAACACACTATGTATTACCCAATGTTTTTTGTTGTGTAATTATTTTTTAGCACTGAGCACTGAAATACTCTTTATTTAAGTTTTGTTTTTGTTTTTTGCAATAATAATTGACTATGTTTTCTTGAACTATTGTGCAGGCACCCTACTTTAGTTATTCTTAAATGCTCTTTATTGATTCATCTTGTATGCATACCCTCCCACCTGAATCACTTGTTGTTTATATATAAAAAATATAATATAAACGTTAATTTTATTAAGAAAACACTTTAACTTTTTACTTACTTTAAAAATGTAATACATTTTATGAAAAATACTTACACAATGTAATTATTAAAACAAAATAATTTAAAATACTACCCACTGTAATATGAAAAGTAATATAAATGTACCTAATTATAATCCTTACCTTAAAAAATCACTTAGAAATAAAAATAAATAATTTAACAGAATTATATTTTGTGATTTTTTCATACAATTAAAGTAAAAAAACACTTTTAATATACAATAAAGACAATAAATAAAAAGCTAATAAAAATATAATATAATGAATTAAACAACTCTCTCTCTCTATCAATCTATATATATATATATATACACACACATATATATATAAAGAGAGACACGTATTAACATTGCAACAGTAAAACATCAAACTTCAACATTTTAGTTCAATATTACTATACTGATTAACAAAAACGATATACCTAACAACCATATTATTAACCTCAATATAAATATACTCACAATATTCTGTCTTTAATATTTAGTACCATCGAGATTCTGACTTTGATATTAAGGGTGCACACCTCCATCAAAAGGACTTCATCATGAGCATAGGGGTTTTCCTTTTACACTTATATTGACTGCAGATGGAATAACAGGTTCAAACGTATTTTGCCGGTAAACATTACTCCTATGCTAATTATGGGATGGGCACAAATGTCACTCCATTGTACTACTGTCTATAGGATGTGCATAAACCCTGTGCAAAATTGGTCATAAAAAAAGACCCACTAATCACAAATGCTGTTTGTGCCCCTCCTTTCATGTGGACTAAAAGAGAGGGCTTTAGCCTGTCTATTATTTAATTTGCACTTGACTCAGGAGCAACAGCTTTAGTACATGACAGAGGTAAATTAACAATGCTTATCAATCCATACTAAATGAGTTCTTCTTCATATTATTATTTAATATTATTATTGTTGTTTTTGTTGTTGTTAGTAGTAGTAGTAGTAGTAGTAGCAGTACTAGTAATAGTAGTAGTAGTAATAATGGCAGTAGTGGTATTGCCACTACTATTCTATAACAAGTGGTGTGATGTTAACAGGGATACCAAAATAAATAGAACTGTGGTGGAGTGGAGGGTGCCTGGTTACCTCTGTCTACTAGCCTGCAACCAATACTGGAAAAGGTTCTGCACATTAGCGTTAAGGTAAGCATCTCAGTAAAGAGCTTTGGACAAGCACCACAATCGGTCAATGTGTAGAAGGTTAAAGAGTATTGTCACAAGAACTAGCATGCCTCGTTCAATAAAGTAATGTGCAGACCCAATGGTGTTTAGGAATACATCACTTATGGGTTAAAATATCATGGAGATGAAATACTTTAAAGTTCCTGCATAAAGCTCCTAATGGGGAGGCTTCAGCACATTGCATTTAATATGTGGACAATTAGCTACTATTCTGAACAACATATTCAGACAACTCTCATACACACTTGTTTTGCATCTTCTGCTTGGCAGAGCTGTTCTATGAAATGTTCTTTTTGGCTCCTTAATAAGAACCACATTGCAAAATTCCGTTCAGTTCATTTTAATATTTTTGCTGTTGTCCTGGCTTTAGAAATATATTTTTATAAAAAAACATAATAAAAGCCCATAATAAGGCATGACTCATTCAAGTGGCGAACAGTGTACGGTGTTTCTTGAGGATGTCCGTTTGCATTCAAATTTTCTTTCTACTGGCATAACCTGTTCATTTGGCATATTTGATTCTGAAACAGTGCAGCCATAACTGGTTTTCTCTCTTTCTTGTTTTCACCAATATGTCCTAATTTAGGGCCTCCTTTAGAGTTTAACTGACAGGTACTCCATCACGAATGTGTCAGATATCCTGTCCACTTTGTAACAAGTGTAGTATATCCTAATGCATTTATCATAGTACACTTTTAATAAGACGAACGAGATATCAGTCATGTTTGTGTTGGAGATCAGCCAATTTTAGAAACCACAGTTTCATTAGGATTCATTCAAGTCAACAATTTCATGATTTAGCAGGAGCTCATTTCCTTGTCTTTCCTGCCATTCCAACACAATCAATGTGACAAAGGGTGTTTTCATCAAATATCATTTACATATCATAGAAAATGTAACAACAGTTCCAAACAAACACATTGGTGGCCCTAATGTCGCATAGTGCAGGTGAAAACAGGTGAAATGGAGACAACAAAGTGCGCATACAATGCAAATACAAAAACATAACCATCGGGATATGGATTTTTGGGAATCCACTCTAACAAATATCACAGATTTTGTAGTGTATGACGACAGCAAATGAGATATGGTTTTGATCAACAAGTCGACATTTGGACCCCTTACAATGATTCTGACAAGGGTCTTCCTCATGACAAAACAAAAAGAAGCAGCAACCTATAAAAGGGCATAGGTTCTGCTGAGGATGGGGTCATTCCCACCCAGACAAATATGGGGAGCGGCAGACATGGAGACAGAAGTACGAATAGTAGGACTCATTCCCAACACTGGAAGAACCACACTGCCCCTATATTCAATTTGTCCAAGCATATGTTAACCCCAATACTAATCTCTATATTAAGTAGGGGTTGTCAGCCTAAAGCGGGAACACTTGTTAAGGAATGACGTAGAATTCTTCTGTTGGGTTACAGTGATAAACCTTTTATTGTTCCAAGTAATAGTTCCAAGTAATGTGCACAGTCTTATAAGTCACTTTCCTCCTCTGTTCCTTCTAGGGTCAGTCACGCCAGAACAGCCAAACGAAGGCGCCCCTCGGGGAAGAGAAAAAAAAACAAAGGTAAGTGCTCAGGATGGTGTACACAGGACTTTAGTGAAGAGTGCTTAGTGAGGGGAAGTTTCACCCAAAGTAAAAGTCTCCTGGGCCCGTCACCGAGTGTAAACAAGAAAATAAAATGACTTCTAACAACCTTCTTAGACCGGTTATCTCACAGGGTTCTCTATACACCGATAGGCTTAAAGGAACACACAACATAAAAAAGAAGAGTGAGAGAGCGTCTTCTGACACTCTTCTCTCCGATATGTAGACAAATTTACTCTGCCCGTCCTCCTTTTGTCTCTTTCCCTGCCTCCCTCTCCAGTCCTGTACCCGTACCTTGGTTAGCCACGCTCTTCTGGGAGCGTGGCAGGGCGGCACGTGGGATCATTGGCCTCCTGGTGTTTCTCCGACATCGGGAACAGACTGTCTGCCCTCCTCCTTGATGAAGTATCTGCTCGGCTCGCAGTCTGGTCTTAGCTCCTGCGACATCTCGCTCGGTTTCGGCGCTTCCTTTGGGGACCCGCCTTCCAGGACCTCTTCCAGTTTCTTCACGGCCAAGAACAACAGGGATTGGCTGTCTGTATCAGAAGGACCTGGGTTGCTCACCTCATCGAGACATTCTGTCAATGTCTTAAAGGTGCAGGCAGTCCAGGGCGTGTGTATCGAAATCAACAATGCTTCGCGTGACAGGTAAGTGGAGGGCAAAGGGGTGACATCGATTTTGCCCTCCTCCCCATCTCACACCCCTTCCCTAGGATTTTCCCGGTCGGGAAAAAAGGGGGAACCAAGAGTGGAAATCAGCATTGCCCTGGTCTCTACCCCTCGTATGGTGTATCTCAGACTGGAAAGGCTGTAATGCTAGAAACCATCTGAGAACTCGGTCATTGTTTCCTAATTCTGTGAAGCCAGGTAAGGGGAGCGTGATCGGTATATAGTATGAATGGTCTCCCCTCTAGGTAATAACGGAGTTTCTCGATACTCCACTTGAGGGCAAGACATTCCTTCTCGATAGTAGGCTAAACACGTTCTCTAGGTAATAACTTTCGACTAATGTAGAGGAGCGGTCTCTCTTGCCCGTCTTGGTCTAACTGGGAAAGGACAGCACCAATCCCGACTCCTGACGCATCGGTCTGCTGAATGAAGGGTTTCTCGAAATTGAGTGATAGCAAGACGGGTGCAGTGGTGAGGACTGTTTTCAGGTTCTGAAAAGCCTCCATCGTACGATCTGATTGGTTCTTGAAGAGGGAAGGTGACACAGCCTTCTTTAGCATATCAGTCAGAGGGGTAGCTAAATCAGAGAACTGTGGGATAAACCTTCTGTAATACCCTACTAGTCCTAAAAAAGCCCTCATCTTTTTTTTTTGTCTTGGGAAAAGGAGTTTCTCTGATCGCTCTCACCTTTTCAATTTGGGGTTCTATTACCCCCTCCTCCTAAAAAATATCCCAGGTATTTTACCTTCTGATGTGCAAATCTGGATTTTTTTGCATTGTTATGGAGGTGTGCCGTTCTTAGTTCAAATTGGACGGAATGTAGATGGGTTAGGTGTTCTGACCATGTCCTACTGAATATAACTATATCATCCAGATAGGCCGATGAATACCCCTGATGACTTCAGAGAAGGGTGTCCATGAGCCTCTGGAAGGTAGCTGGTGCTCCGTGTAACCTGAATGGTAACACAGTGAAATGATAGAGACTGTCAGGAGTAGAGAAAGCAGTTTTTTCTTGGTCTGAAGGATTTAAGGGAATCTGCCAATACCCCTTGGTTAAGTCGATAGTACTGATCTATTGAGCTTCGCCTAGTTTTTCGATTAGTTTATCCACTCTGGGTAATAGGTACCCATCTAGTTTGGAGAGTTGATTAACAGTTTGAAAGTCTATGCAAAAGCGGAAACTTCCATCCGGATTCAGGACCAAAATAATAGGGGAACAACAGTTACTCTTGAAGGGACAATAATTCCCATCTCAAGCATCTTTTGACTTCTGCTTGTAGGGCCTTTCTAACTGCTTCAGGAATTTGGTATGGCCTTTGCTTGATGACAACCCCTTCTGGGCAGGAATGGAATGTACAGTCAAGTGGGTTTTTCCAGGTAGGTCAGAAAAAACTTCTATGCAAAAGCGGAAACTTCCATCCGGATTCAGTACCAAAATAATAGGGGAACAACAGTTACTCTTGAAGGGACAATAATTCCCATCTCAAGCATCTTTTGACTTCTGCTTGTAGGGCCTTTCTAACTGCTTCAGGAATTTGGTATGGCCTTTGCTTGATGACAATCCCCTTCTGGGCAGGAATGGAATGTACAGTCAAGTGGGTTTTTCCAGGTAGGTCAGAAAAAACTTCTGAAAAGGAGGTAAGCAGTGTGTGAATCTCCTCTGTTTTTTCTTTAGTCAGATCATGATTGATATCTGTGTTACCAATGGTATGGTTGGACGTACATTCTGGAACTATGGTTTGGAAGTTTTTTTGGGAGGGGTCCCAGGCATTGTTTTAACAGGTTGATGTGGTACAGTTGTTGTATGTTAGAGGGGAGTTGAAGGAGGTAGGTAACCCGGCCTACCTTCTTCAGAATTTCATAGGGGTCTTGCCATTCCTTCTTTAACTTGTGATGGGATGAGGGTAATAAGATAAGAGCCCAGTCCCCGACAGCTAATTCCCTCCATCGCTTACCCTTGTCATAAAAACACTTCTGTTTCTGTTGACTTTTTTCAAGGTTTTCGTGTGGAACGGTTCTTAGTTTGCCTATTCGAGCCTTTAGTTGAATGGCATAATCAAGTAAGGCTCAGCCTCTGTTTCTGCTTCATTTTCCCAGATTTCCTTTGTGATCTCTAGAAGTGTGCGGGGCTTCCGTCCAAAGAGGAGCTCAAAAGGGGAGGTACCTCAGCTGCTTTGGACATGCCTTCTTATTACAAAAAGGGCAAGGTATAACAATTGGTCTCATGTTCTTCCGTCCCCAGACAAAAAATTTTTAAGGGTCAGTTTGAGATTACCGTTATACCTCTCAACGAGACAATCGGTCAGAGGATGATTCACGGAGGTGGTCAGGTGTTTAATTGTAAGCTGTTTACAGACTTGTTTCATTAGTCTGGACATGAAGGGAGTACCCTGGTCAGTAAGGATTTCTCGGGGGAATCCCATGCAGGAGAACACCTCAATAAGGTGCTGAGTTATGGTTTTTAAAGTAGCAGCTCTCAGGGGCATTGCTTCAGGGTATCCGGTAGCATAGTCTACGATAACCAATACATATTGGAAGCCTTTGGTGGAGCATGGCAGCTGCCCTATAATGTCCATGCCTATCCTGTTGAATGGCTTCCCTATAATGGGTAAGGGTTGTAATGGTACTTTAGGGGGGTTGGTAGGGGTTCTTTTTTGGCATATGCTGCACTCTTGGCAGTATGGTTTGATTTGGGCATATATGACAGGCCAAAAGAAGTTATACAAAATAGCCTGACTAGTTTTCTCTGCTCCACAGTGTCCAGCAAGAAGATGCGAATGCGCAATAAGCAGCACTTGTTCCCTAAAATCAAAAGGGACCAGTAATTTGGGATTATCCTTCTCCTTTCCAATACGGTAGAGAAACCCCTTTTGTATGATAAAACGTGGACATGTAGAATTAGGAGAATCCTGTGTGTACTTAGCATTTTGCCATGCGGTTTGGAGGGTTTTATCATTCAATTGGGCCATTCTGAAATGTTTATCTGAAGCCCAGGGTTCCGGTGTGAGAAGAGCATCACGTATGGGGACATTCTCGCTATTGTGATTGGCTTGTGTAAAGGTCAGGATGTTACTAGATAATAAATCGAGGAAGTGGCGGTTATCAGTACCAAGGATAAGTTGCTCGGGGAGATAAGGAAGAACTCCAAACTCAACCATGCTTTCCTGTCCCTCCTTACTGCTAAGCTTCAACCTGGCCACTGGATAGTTTTTGGTGTCTCCATGCACACACCGTATCCCTACTCTTTTATTGGGGACTCTCTGG
The DNA here is from genome assembly GCA_963921515.1 of Calotriton arnoldi. Classification (NCBI taxonomy): domain Eukaryota; kingdom Metazoa; phylum Chordata; class Amphibia; order Caudata; family Salamandridae; genus Calotriton; species Calotriton arnoldi. Next base: position 529,019 of record CAWUFW010002849.1, read on the forward strand.
GTGGGGATGACGTTTGTTTTTTATGACAGACTATCTACACTCTGAGTCCAATAAAGTGGTCACTATGTTATCATTCAAAAGTAAACTCACGTAGTATATGGGTCCTCTTTCCTGGGCATATACAATTGAGCAAGGTATGTAGCTAACATCCATGGGTTCTTCCTCCGCTCTTTCTTTTTTTCTTTTACAAAGCCTGGCGATATGACCCCAATCCCCAGAATCAAATTATTAGGGTCCTGGATTGGTGAGCGGCTTTTGTTGTGCGTGTTTTGTCCGTATCTGTTCGTATGCAATCTTGATCAGTTTATTTTCATGTTTTTAATGGGTAAAGGAGGTAAACTTATGGCTCTTCTCAGGTTTGGTTGTAAAACTGCAGGACTGGGCCCGTGAAAATGTAGTAGCCATTTCAACGGCATGGTCAACTGTCAATCCTGCGTGTTGTCTGAGCCATTTCTGAGTACTGAAAGGTAATGCTTCCAAGTACTGTTCTAAGTAGATTTTCTCCGTTATTTCTTCTTTGGTGGACAGCCTGTGCTTCCCCAACCAAAAGAGGGGCAAGATAAAAGGGCCAACAGTCCAGAGGCCAAGCACTAGCCCTAGCGGCTCTCTCAAAATTAAGAAAAAAGGCAATGGAGTCCTCCCCTGAGACATATTTTTGTAAGGGTATCACAGTACCGGGCAAAGCAGGGCCCCATCCTTGTCCCGATCCAGTGACTATTTGAGTTTGTCTTTCTGCTTATTTGGTCACATTATCACTTTGGGAGCGAATAGCATTTGAAAAGACTGTTCGGTCTATCTCAGCTTGCTTTATGTGTCTCTCTAGAGCCCATTCCAGCTTGTTCTGGCCTTCCGTAATTGTTGTATTACGTGTTCCATATTGTAACAGATGGCTATGCCCGCATTCTCCACCACTTGTCAGCCTAAAGCGGGAACACGCATTAAGGAATGACGTAGTATTCTTCTGTTGGGTTACAGTGATAAACCTTTTATTGTTCCAAGTAATAGTTCCTAATAATTAGCACAGTCTTATAAGTCACTTTCCTCCTCTGTTCCTTTTTGGGTCAGTCACACCAGAACAGTCCTCGGGGAAGAGAAAAAATACCCAAAGGTAAGTGCTCAGGAACGGTGTACACAGGACTTATGGGGAAGCGGGCATAGTGAGGGGAAGTTTCACCCAAAGTAAAAGTCTCTTGGGCCCGTCACCCAGTGTAAACAAGAAAATAAAATGACTTCTAACAACCTTCTTAGTCCAGTTATCTCACCGGGTTCTCTATATGCCGATAGGCTTAAAGGTACACACAACATAAAAAAGAAGAGAGAGAGAGAGCGTCTTCTGATACTCTTCTCTCCGACTTAAATCTCCCTGTCCTCCTTTCGTCTCTCTCCCCGCCTCCCTCTCCAGTCCTTTGCCCGTGCACATACTTTGGTTAGGCACGCTCCTCCGGGAGCATGGCGGGACGGCTCACAGGAGCGTTGGCCTCCTGGTGTTTCTCCGATGTCGGAAACAGACCCTCTGCCCTCCTCCTTGCTGAAGTATCTGCTCAGCTCGCAGTCTAGTCTTGGCTCTCACGACGTCTCGCTTGGTTTGGCGCTTCCTTTGGGGACCCGCCTTCCAGGACCTCTTCCGGGTTCTTCACAGCCAAGAACAACAGTGATTTGCTGTCTGTATCGGAAGGACCCGAGTGGCTCTCCTCGTCGAGACGTTCCATCAAGGTCTTAAAGGCTTAAAGGTGCAGGCGGTCCAGGGCATCTGTATTGAAATCAATAATGCTTTGTGTGATGGGAGGGCCACGGGTGACATAGATTGCGCCCTCCTCCCCATCACAAGGGGTCTGAGCTTTGTCCCCACAAATAAACCTGACTCATTCATGGTGAATTTGGAACTACAGGGATTTTCCCCCAAAATCAGGCTAAGACATTATTATGATAAGAGTAGTTCAGTGAACAACATCAGTTCTACAGGGTTACAACCCTTGTTCACGTTCAACCATCCTCTTAATGCTATCCCCCCTGAAATATTCGCCTATGAGAGGGTTGCTATCAGGGACATCGAGAAACTCCACCATGCACGGAGATACATATGGCTTAACATCTCACAAGGAGAGAATGATGACCTGCAGGCTCTATCATCTAACCCTGAGATTATTATAAAAGCAACAGACAAGGATGGAGGCATAGTGGTCAAGGATAAGGAATCCTATCATTCTGAAATCTTGAGGCAATCATCTGTGGAAGCACACTACATGAAATCTAAAGACAACCCTACCACTGACTTACAATCTAGAATAGCTGACATACCAAGAAGGGGGCTACATGAAGGGTTTGTATCTAAACATGAGTATGCATTTCTAAATGTTAAAAATAGGAGAAACTCAGTGTTGTATATTCTGCCTAAGATCCAAACAAATCTGAACAACACAATTGGTTGCCCAATTATCTCTGGCTGTGAGTCTTTTCTAGAACCATTGTGCTAATACATTGACGTATTTTTGAAACCCTTTGTTCCCCTTACTCGTTCTTATGTCTGAGATAGCATGGATCTCATCAATCTAATAGAGAGATTTCCTTTTGCCAACTCACAACAACTGCTGGTCACGATTGACATACCGGGGCTCTATACCAATATTCCTCAGTATGAAGAACTTCGAGTTACTACTAAAACTCTTGCTTCCAGGGAGAACCCACGGTGGGTCCCTATGACTTTCATAGTACAGTTGACAGAAATTGCACTTTTCAATTTTTTTTTTCCAATTCATGAAAACCTTCTATTTTCAGAAGAAAGGTGTAGCTAGGGGGGCCGTATTTGCACCAGATCAGGTGACTCTTTTTTTATGAACAGATACACCTATACACAGACAGAAATCCTTTCAAACAAAATGTTTTTCTGAGTGGCATCGTTACATAGATGATGTTTTCATTATTTGGGAAAGGGACATCACATCTGCAAACTATTTCTGGACTGAATCAATAGTAGATCACCGGATATACAATTCACTTTGAAGTATTAAACAACACCATTACCTTTCTTGACCTAACTATCAAGGCAGATGAGGGTTCACTGTAGACAACTTTGTTCAGAAAACCCATAGATAGGAATTCCCTACTGATGTACTCTGGCCACCATCCAAGTGGATTTCAACATAATTTACCATGTGGTCAATTTTGAGGCTATGAGGGAATTGTACAAAAAAGGACAGAGGTTATCCTATGAGGTTATGAGGTTACTCAGGCAGACCAGCAAAAGGGCATGGTACTCCCATGGAGAACATCTGTTGGCACTAAAAACATGATCTGATGCTGATGAATGTATCATCTTCGTGAGTACTTTCAATACCAACAGTAACGCTATAAAGAAAGTTGTCTGCAAACACTGACACCTGGTTAAGGACATTTTCAACTCTAGTGATTCAACACTATGTTCCTTCAAGAGAGGACCTAAATAAGAGACATAGTAGTAAAGGCAGCCCTCCCCCTGGTACCGAGTGAAACAATACAATCACAATGGGTTCTCCAACCTAGTAGCGGCCATTTCAAATGTGGAAATTTACAGCCAGCAAATACTGTCTTGAGACTAAGGCATCAATTTATATTACAGTAGACAGCCCATTGTTCCACCAAGTGGGCAGGATAAATTACTCCATTCCCGTGGTGGAGGAACCGCCCACCAAATTTATAAATGAACGCCAAGCTGTTGGTTATTTATAAAGCATTAGCAGGAGCCGCCACCATGGTGGTTCTTGTCAGTGCATATCGCTGTTTGGTGCAGGGTTGCATAATGTTTAATGGAAATGTGTGATCTACACCGAGCAAAGTCATGATAATGTTTAGTCAATGAACAGACTAATTTGTATTTATTGAGGTTACTCTCTAAGATCATGGCTAACTCCATTATCTGCCACATTTTGTGTTGAGGTTTATTTCTGTTCATTTTTTTGTTCCAAATATTGTGTCCCCTATTTTGAGGTGGCCTTTTGCACTTTTTTGCTTTGTACTTCAAATAGTATGACTCCTATAGGGGTAGATTTTGAATGTGCTCCTCCTCTCCTTTCCACTGGTCAGCCGGTGCATGCACACTTCTTCTCACTCATCGGTTATTTGTACACTGAAGATGGCTGCTGCAGATGCCTTTCTGCTGGTTTACGATCCAGTGTTCAGTCCTTTGTCACTCTTCCTTATGAGCGTGTGCATGAGCCTTATCTCCCTTTGACTCATCCTCTCTTTTTGATGGCCATGCAGTGCTCGGGATGCCTTCACCTACACACTGAGGTGAGGGATAGCTTCTCCCATTCCATCTGAAGCAGTGTATATGTAATTGGGATGGATGCTTATTTACTATATTCTTTCCTTTTTCAGTGAGACCTTTTAGCAGTGTTTGGAAAGTACGAAGTGTGTACCTTTTCATTTGTTGTGGTGGTTTTTAGGGCCTGACTGGGCTTGGTGAGAAGGGTTACACTGGCTGCCAGGCAACACATGCATGTTGTTAGATTCTGGCACATGACTTGTGGGCTTTGTATATTATGTGGGGACACATGTGAATATATTTCGGTTCAGTTTCTTGGTTTCTGACCACCAGTCTAAGGTTTGGATCTGGTAAGCAGTCATTATGGCTGGGGAGTTATGGGGGAAACTATAACCTTCCTTCACGATATGAGGTCTTTTCGTTTTTACGCACCCTCTCTCAGGCTTACTATCACTAGGCATGCCTCTGGCATAGGTGAGATGTGTCCGGGATGCCACAGTTATTACATCTGGAGTGACCGTTAAAAATGCCATCTGAAACATTGATCCTAGCATTATTAAGGTTCCCCAATTTGATAATTTTAGGACACTTCTCGTCCAGGGTCTTGTGATTTTCCATGTTTTTCCATGATCCTTTGGGTAGGTGAACAGATCTCACATGATTTTTTAACTACAAATCATGTTGTTTATGGTTTTGGACAATTGCTATGTCTTTTAAAGGTCGCTACCGCTATTTGTTTTGTTTTGAGGAAGACCCCTCAGAATCATTGTTAGAGGTCAAAACGTCGACTTGTTGATCATAACTATATCTCATTTGATGTCGGACAGTAGAAAACCCTGGATATTTGTAACAATGGATTCCTAATAATGTTTGTCACATTTATTTTGTTGCAATGGTAGGAAAGACAAAGGGAATGAGTTTCTGCTAAATCATGACATTTTTGCTTAAATCATTCCTTACAGTGCTTTGTTTTCTATATATGGCTTCACTACCCATGTTCTTTGGAATAGAGGGCGCCCGTATTTGTACTACAAAATTCTAAATCAGGCACAAAGTTAATTCAAAAATCACTGCAAACAGATTTGGTGATACATTTTGCTCAAGAGTACTGTGCTGCACTAGCTTAAAGGTAACCATCGCTCATACCTTCACTCAGAACCTTCATCCCAGCCCTCATCTCAGCAAAAGCTAATTCTTATTAGAATAGTGAGACAGTTGGCCACCAGTTCTACGAAAATACTGGGTGTGATTCACAAAGTTTTTTCTATCTATAGGTGCATTTTTCTTCAGCTTTCAGTATAATTTACACCAAAATTTCCAGGCTGGATTCACAAAGCCTTTTCCAATGAATAGGCATGTCTTATACCAGGATTATGTTGGATTTACTCAGGAATTTTCAAGGTTAAGAATTGGCTACTCTGGGGCCGATTCCGATCTCGGTCGGAGGCGCACCCAATACCATTCGGTCGGGAAAAAGCCATGCGAAAGCCTGTTACCCGACCGAACCGTACGCTGGTCCGGCCGAGCGAGTACGATGCGGATTCGCCGACCGACTCGTCCGGGCGACCCGACCGCTCCGACCGACTCGTACCTCGGACCGTACCGCTCCGACCGACTCGGTCGGACCCGATCCGCACCGCGCAATGGAGACGCTTTCCGGCCGGGTAAGTACGATGCGCACCTCGACCGCTCCGACCGACTCGCGCCGTCCGACTTCGAACTTCGCTGTCGGAGCCGTACTTTGGGGGTCCGTGTCGGACCCCCTGTACTGCAGCACCCGTGCGAGGCGCACACAGGGGGACCCAAGGGTCCCCTACCTGTGCGTGTACGCCGCGAGGCGCTCGCGGCGCACTCGCTGTAGGGGCGCCCTTGTCCGCCTCGCACCCATTGAGGCAATGGGAGCCCGCGTACGCGTTGTACGACCGGCTCCCATTGAGTTCAATGGGAGTCCGACCGACTCGTGTCCGATAACATACGGACGCATCGGACTCGTTCGGTCGGACTGCACGGGTCCGATTCGGTCGGAAATCTCTCCGGGTCCGGCTCGGTCGGGGAAATTTCCGGCCCGAATCGGAATCGACCCCTCTGTGTTTTTGTGAGTAAGCATGTTTTACTCCTACAAAGTATTCGCAGAATCAGGCATGGATATTCAAGTGTATACTCAGTTTTACTCCATGAGTAAGATACACCTTCTCATAGATAAACCTTTATAAATGGGGCCTCTTCACAAAGATTTTGCTTTGGGCTGGTGTGACTTACAAGTGCGTTACTCTCCGTTTGCCATATACACTTCAGAAATAGTGCAGTTATAATTGTGTTTATAATTTTAGCCTGGATATAATTCTGTCCTAATTTACTTCACGTATAAATCACTTCAAAGTGAATTGGTGGTAAAATTTTGCTCATGAGATGAGTACTCTACACTGGCTCAAATGTAACAATCATTCATTTGTTCACCAATAGACTCTGACCCAGCTGACATCGCTGAAAAACTGATTCTAAATACAAGATTGACACCATCTGCTGCCAGTCCCAGTGAAACACTGGGACTAATCAACAAAGCTTTTTAACAAGTAGGTGAATTTTACTCCAGGCCTAGGTGCCAGGTACACCTAAATATACAGACCTGATTCAAAAAACCTATTTGTGAGTAGGTATGCTTACAATAGGGTTACATGTGACTTACTCAAGTATTTTCAAGAGTAAGACTTAAGACTTACTGGATGGTGGCAATGTAGTACGGGGGTCTTGAAATCACTTTTCAAACCCACAGGACTGGATTGCCACCCTTTGGCAGGCAGGACTCACAGATGGCAGAGCCCAGGTGCTATTGCAGGGTTGAAGGAAGACTTTGATGGCCTTGAGACTTCAGAACAGGGAGCAAGCCAGCAAGTCCTTGGAGTTGCTCTGGGTTTAAGTGAGATGGGTTCGGTCCTTGTCCTCAGCAGGGCAGAGATCAGCAGGCAGCAGGGCAGCACAGCAAAGCAGAAAATCAGTTCTTCTAAAGCAGCAGTCAAGCACAGTGTCAATCCTTTTAGCGCAGCAGTCTTTACTACTGGTAGAGTTCTTCACAGGTCCAGTAGTGTACTTCCTTTGTAGGGTCACAGCCCCACTACTTATACCCAAATGTGCCTTGGAAGTGGGGATGACTTCAAAGCAGGCCCCTGAAGTGCACAGGTCCCCTTTCATCCTAGCCCTGTCTGCCAGGCTATCTATAGGGGGTAATCAGCCCTTTGTGTGGGAAACAGGACACTGCCTATTCACGGTGTGTCAGCTCCGTCTCTCTCTTTTCGTGCCAAGGAAGAGCTATCAGAATGCAGATAAATGCAGATGAGTTCTATGTTACTCCACTTCCTGTGTGTGTTTGTGGCTGTCTAGAGGGAATGCACAAAGTGTAGCTGTCACCAACCCTAGATGTGTATTGGAGACAGGCTGCAGGCACTCCGAGCTAAGTTAAGAGCAGAGAAATTTCCATTTTCTAAAAGTGTCATTTCTAAAATAATAATAATAAATCCATCTTTACCACTAAAGAGGATTTCTCATTACTATTCCAAAGATATGAAATGTGATACATCTACTACTTTCTAATCCGGAATTACAGCTTAAAAGTGTATTGAGGAATTCCCAATGCTAGCCTATGAGAGACACAGGCCTCACAGTAGCTATAAAAATGAGTTTAGCTGTTTGTCACTACTAAGACATGTAAAACTTACCAGTAAATGTCCTACCTTTTACTTACACAGCACCCTTCCCTTAGGGCTACCTAGGGCCTACCATAGGGGTGACTTATGTGTAATAAAAGGGGAGTTTAAGGCTTGGCAAGTGGTTTTAAATGCCAAGTCGAAGTGGCAGGAAACTCCCTACACAGGCCTTGCAATGGCAAGCCTATGACAGGTTTGAAAGGCTACTTGTGTACGGGGCACAATTAGTGCTGCAGGCCCATTAGTCACATTTAGATTACAGGCCCTGGGTATATGGTATACCCTTTACAAGGTACTTATAAGTAATCTAAATATTCCAATCATGTATACACCAATGTCACCATGTTTAGGGGAGAAGCACATGCACTTTAGCACTGGTTAGCAGTGGTAAAGTGCTCAGAGTCCTAAGGCCAATAAAAAGAAACAGCAAAAAGAGGAGGTAAGCAGGCAAAAGGTTTGGGGGAAGACCACCGTAGGGATGAGAGGTTGAAGACCCTATAAAGTAATTCTGTATAACCAATTTGCTGCATTCCAGTGTCAGTCTGATATTCCTGAAATTGAAATAACTGTCTATACGTTGACTGTCCTTTTTCCTCTATTAATAAGGTAACTAACCACCTTGTGCCTCCTAAATATGCACTGATTCAAATAGGCTTTGTTTCTAGCTTGCCTTTTGTGTAAATAAAAGATAATTAATAATGATCTCTGGGCCAGATGTACGACCAGTGTAAATTGCGACTCGCAATTTGCGCTCGATTGCGACTCGCAAATTGCGAGTCACAATTTACAATGTACAACAGTGTCAGAGACACTGATTGCGATTCCCAATGGGGTCGCAAAATGCGAGGCTCATGAATATTAATGAGTCACTTGCAATTAGCAACCCCTTTAAGAATGGCTGGCCCTCCCAGGGATGGTGGCCTGCTGGGTTCAGCAGACCTCCATGTCTGGGACGGCTTTTAAATAAAGCAGTTTTTTATTAAAATGCTGCCCGTTTTCCTTAAAGGAAAACGGGATGTATTTTAAAAAAAATGAAACATTTTCGTTTCATTTTTTAAGGGCAGGTAGTGGTCATCTACTTCGACAGAAAGAGCATTGTCTAGGTTCTGAAGTGGCAACACAGAAATAGCCCCTCCCATCTCTAAGGAGAATCATTGGAGACTACGTTATAAAACTATGCTAGATTTAGTGAGTGACAGCACACAGGAGAACAGGTTGATGATGGGGCATGCTGAATGGCTGACCGACTGCATCTCAAACAGCTTTGTAAGATTTGCAGGGATACCTTGCATGACATGGCATGTTAGAATCTAGGGAAATACAGCAACCGAACATGGCTAATTGTAAGGCTGAGAGCATTTATGCAAAATAGATAGAGGTAAGGCTAACAGAATAGTGTTGTGTCATAAAATATTCTAGATGCATTTTAACAAATTCCTTTAGTTTTATAATGACTGCTAAGATTTATACAATAATTATCATTATTCTGATACACACGATTAGTTGACGGATAATGAATAATAAATAATTGTATATTGTAAAATATCACTTATTTTATGTATAGGAAATACACCTTTTCTGTATGGTCACCCTGGCTTTTTCACCTCTTGCAGGACCCTTTATTTTTGCTGACTATAGAAGTCTGTGCACTTTACCCCTGCTAACCACGAATACAGTGCCTGTGCTTTCTGTTTAAACATGGTTGAATTTACATTTTCCCATATTTAACTTGCATATAAGCCCCTAGTATATGGTACAGTGTACCCAGGTCCGGGAAGTTAAAAGCCACCAGTGGACTGCAGTGCCTATTGTGCCATCCACTACCGTGGCAGTGCAAACATGGCTTCCATCTTACCAGTGTAGCCTCACTATAGCAGTGTAAAAACTGCAATTCAACCTGTCAAAATAAACTCTTTTGAGAGGTCAAAACCTTCATTTCAAATATAAATAAGTTACCCCCTACATAGGCCTTGTAGTCCTCAAGGCAGGGAATGTGGTATTTAAAAGTAGGATGTGTAGAAATTTAAAGCCAAAATGTCTTTACAGTGACAAGCACCTCAATGGGATTTTCACGATAGGGAGGCTGGCTGAACCATATAGGCACCCTGGGAAGCCATACTAGGAAAATTATTAAACAACTATTGTTAATACAATTACCAAAAATTAACAGAGCACAGCCACTGTATAGTATTCTAACTGACCTTGTAGTCAGTTTATTTTTTAATAAACCCAAATTCATATAAAGTTTATAATACACAAAAAAATATATTCATAGAAGTTAATACAAAAAGGCAAGTAATCTTTGAAGAGTCTTGGTTTCGTTGACACGAAGTGCGTATCGCAGATGAAAACAGCCGACACGTGTTTCGTCGTTTATACGACTTTTTCAAGATCTCTCCATTGCAGCGGGACGCGTCTCTTCGTACGAGAGTACCACTAATAGTGACTCATATCTACAAATTTATTGCAAATACAAAATTTTGAAACACCGTCCACAATAGAAATAGAAAATGCTGAACAAGCACTTTTAAGTCACATTGAGTGTTCTACAAGATTTAATACTTGCGTCTGTGGTACGTGACACTGTTCTTTCTGACAAATTGAGAATTCAAAGAAGTTTCTTCAAATTTGAGCCACAGAAATTTTTATAAGCCTTGAAAAAGTCGTATAAACGACGAAACACGTGTCGGCTGTTTTCATCTGCGATACGCACTTCGTGTCAACGAAACCAAGACTCTTCAAAGATTACTTGCCTTTTTGTATTAACTTCTATGAATATATTTTTTTGTGTATTATAAACTTTATATGAATTTGGGTTTATTAAAAAATAAACTGACTACAAGGTCAGTTAGAATACTATACAGTGGCTGTGCTCTGTTAATTTTTGGTAATTGTATTGTGTATGGGAAAGGATTGTTTTATTTTTTTCCATATAGTTTAACACTGATTGGTGGCACAGTGTCTTACATTGAGCACGCTTAGAATACTATCAGTCTCTTATTAACACTGGGGGAAGACATAACGGAGGTGCTGGCTAGGTCTCTCTTTACCACTGCCATCTGTTCTATAACCCTTAACTATTGTTAATAGTTATTAAAAATCCAATGCAATGGTGAAATTGGATCAATATTAAGTAAAAGTAACTTTTAGAAAGTTACCTTAACCCTGCCTAAAATGTCTGGAGATTCATTTGCATTTGTTCTCCTTTTCTTTCGGCCAGTGAGAAGCATTTGAATAGGTATGAAAAAGATGTGAAGTGGGTCCCAGGGCAAACCATAGGCTGAACTGAATGGGTACAGATGACTCCTCAGAACCTCAAAGAAAATGCAAGATGGGAGCTGTTGGCATCCTTTTGGCACTACAGTGTCAAATCTCACTGTAATGTCAACTTGACCTGGACTTGACCTTGCTGTGGGCCTCTGCCAATGCTCTGCGAGTCTCTAAGTGCCTCCCTTGAGGTCTTGGGGGCCTTAGAAGTGTACTCCTGTGGTGGATTGGGACTTAAAGAACTAAGGGCCAGATGTACTAACGTTTTTTGTGGGCGCAAATGGGTTTTAAACCCGTTTGCGACTGCAAAAAATGTGTGGCCCATGTACTAATCCTATTTTGCGAGTCGCAAATCAATTTGCAACTCGCAAAATAGGATTAGGGACTCGCTATTAGGAAGGGGCGTTCCAAGGGCATCCCTTCCTAATAGCGACTCCTGTCGCTATGTATGACTGTTTTGCAACCACAATTGCGGTCGCATAACAGTCGCAGTTTACCACCCTTCAGAGAAGGGTGGTAAACCACTCGCAAACGACCCCTTCCCCTTTGTGAGTGGCTCTCAAAATATTTTTTAAGGGCAGGCAGTGGTCACAGGGACCACTGCCTGCCCTTAAAAAATGAAACTGAAAAGTTTCATTTTTATTTTTTAAATGCATCCCGTTTTCCTTTAAGGAAAACGAGCTGCATTTAAAAAAAAAAGAACTGCTTTATTTAAAAGCAGTACCAGACATGGTGGGTTGCTGACCCCAGCAGGCCACCATCCCTGGGAGTGCCAGCCATTCCCAATTGGGTCGCAAATTGCGACAGCCTCATTAATATGCACAAGGCATGCCATTGGTGACGCAATTTGTGACTCGCAAATTGGTGGGTCGTACATCTGGCCCTTTGGGCCTGATTTAGATCTTGGCGGAAGGGTTATTCCCTCACAACGGTGACGGATATCCCGTTTGCTGAAATATAAATCCCATAGCATATATTGGGATTTATATTTCGGGGGACAGGATATCTGTCGCCGTTGTGACAGAGTAACCCATCCGCCAAGATCTAAATCAGGCCCTAAGTTAGAAGGTAAAGTTTTTGACGAGGACAAACCTGGTTGGTGAATCCGACCTGCACTCCATGGCTGTTGGCCTCAAATTGAGCATAGATCCCAGTCTACTGTGACCATTGACTATCTTTAACACTTTGCGCTTCTTGGAGCTATTCCTACTTAACATTTTACAAATTCATATCTCCAGTTCCCCTTTTTGAATTTTGGCTATTTTGGGGTCATTTTGTTTACTACATTTTACTCTATTGTTGTAATTTATTTTGGGATTTTTATTGCTATGCATTTTGACTTTGTTACTGTTTTGGTACTGCATAAATACTTTACGCATTACACTCAGTTAAGCCTGTCTGCTCTGTGCCACAGCTACCAGGCGGTTGAGCTCAGGTTAATTTAGTGACTTGGCAGGTTCACCAGACAAGGGTTGTGATTATTGGTTGATGTGGGTAGTCGCCCACCCCAAATAATAATCCAATTTCGTACAATAACCTTTTCCATTCTTTTCAGAAACCCAGAAGAGACTCTGTTTTACAAATATCCTCTGTAGATGAGAGGTTCTCTGAGAGGGCTGTCTAACTCTCAATACTTCCTACATAAACAGCCTGCTACTTTAGAGAGAGGAGTGGAAGGCAGTTGCCAGTTTTCCTTTTCTCTGAAGAGGGCATGTTATGTATATTTCACCTTGGCATTTAGGAGACCAAATGTGCATCCCAAAGTAGTGGGGATCAAGAGTGTAGACAGATCTGAGTCATGTTAGTTCCCTGCATGTGTGGAGAATGGAATTTTACTGGAACATGTCTCCTGAAGGTCCTCTCAATGCTTTTTCTGCTTTGAAAGTTCCAGGTCTCTCCCTTGGTATGTGTTGCATGCATAAAGGGTTAGGCAAGGATAGTTGGTCTCCAGTGATAGATTCAGATGTGAAATGTTTGTTTGAATCATGTATTGGTGATTGGGGGTCAGGCATTAGATGAGGCTGTTATGTATTCAATAAAAGTCCTCCATTTTTAGGCTGCTAAACCCTTCTCTACTGAAGGAACGAAATGGAGGACAGGCTGGAGATGGTGGGCAGAAATGTCCTGTCAAGCTCACTGCTAGAAATTGGGTTTCTGGCTGGCAGCGGTATGTACCCTGAACAAACAGGAACCACAATGCTAGTCAGGGTACATAAGATACACACCTTAAATTAACCTGTGCTCACTGTTTGGTAGCTTGGCACAGAGCATGTCAGGCTTAACTTTAAGAGGCAATATGTAAAGTATTTGTGCAACACTTAAAACAGTAAAACAGTGAAAACATCACACAAAAAGGCACCACATCTAGTTAGAGAAATAGAGAATAATGTAATGAGCAAAACAAGACCAAAACAACAAAAATCCAGTTAGCAGAACTTGAGATATGAATTTGTAATGAATTAGGTGAAAATAGTGCATAAAAGCGGAAAGCGCCGACTGTCATTATCTGATCGTGCCAGACCGGGACAACATCACAAGTTCAGGCAGACTGCAATGGAGCATGGCCCGGCTCCAGAGACCTACCTGCGCCTGCTGAACACAGTACCTTAATTCCTGGTGCGTGGTCTGCGCGCCGTTGCTTTGCTTTGCAGTTCTGAGAAGGACCACAGAAGGCAGAGCACCTTAGGCCCACTTCTAAGGGTCCCGGACTGGGGTGGCATCACTTGGCAGGGTAGACTCACAGGTGGCAGAATCCAGGTGCTGTAGCAGGTGAGTTGGAAGTCTTTTGTGTCCCTTAGACTTCAGAAAACAGGAGGCAAGCCAGCAAGCCTTTGGAGTCACATTGGTTCTAGGTTGGAGAAATGCAGGTCCAGTCCTTCTCACTACCAGGCAAGGAGGGTAGCAGGTCAGGACAGTGGGGGAGGAGTCCAATAGAGTGACAGTCCTTTAAGCAGCCCAGCAGTCCTTCCTCCTGGCAGAGTATCCACAGGTCCAGAAGTGTACTGCAGTTGTGGTGTCTGAGGTCCAGTAGTTATACTATGGTGCCCTGATTCTGGAAGGTGGGAGAAACAACTAGACAGGGGCTTTGAAGTGCAGGGAATCCCCTCCCTCCCCTGCCCTGGATCCAAGCTGGCTGGAGTGACAACACAGGGCCGTTAGGCCTATTGTGTGGAGACAGGGCACATCCTATTCAGGTGCAATTGGGGCTGTGCTTAGCTCTGCCCCCGTCAAGCCAGTTAGTGGCCCATTAAGGCCTATCAAGTCACACCTAAGCTCCTCTTGTGTGTGACTGTCTAGAAGGAATGCACAAGGACCATCTGTCACCTACGCCAGATGTGTATTCAGAGACAGGCAGAAGGCACAGAATGGTTAAAGTAAAAAAATGCCACCTTTCTAAAAGTGCCATTTTCAGACTTGCAATTCAAAATTCTATTTTACCATAAGTTGTGATTTTAAATTGTGTGTCCAGAGACACCAAACTCAAAATGTGCATCTTTTCCCAATTGGAAATTACACTCATAAAATGTATTAGGGTAATCCATATGTTAACCTATGGGAAAGATAGGCCTTGCAGTAGTGAAAAACAAATTTAGTCGTTTTTCACTACCTGGACATGTAAAACGTAAAAGCACATGTCCAACTTTTTAAATACATTGAACCCTGCCCTCTGGGCTGTCCGGGGCCTACCCTGGGGGATACTTATAAGTAATAAAAAGGAAGGTTTGGGCTTGCAACAGGGTTAAATTGCCAGGTTGACATGGCAGTTTAAAACTGCACGCACAGGCTCTGCAATGCTGGCTCTGAGACATGTTCAAAGGGCTACTTGAGTGGGTGGCACAATCAGTGCTGCAAGCCCACTAGTAACATTTAATTTACAAGCCTTGGGCACATGTAGTGGACTTTACTAGGGAATTATAAGTGAATTAAATATGCAAATTGTGGATATGTCAATGTTACCATGTTTTGGGGAAAGAGCATATGAACTTTAGCACTGGTTAGCAGTGCCCATAGTCCTAAACCCAACAACAACAGATCAGCATAAAGGGGAGGATGAAGGCAAAAGTTTGGGGGTGACCTTGCAGAAAGTGCCAAGTCCAACACTCACTTATATAGAAATACATATCTACAAGGAAATCACTCTATAGTGCAGATGCTCAGTGATTACTAGCAAAGGTGGGAGTCACTCTACTCCAATTCCACTTGAATCATAATGACACCACTAGCATCACCCGAACTCCATTAGGATACAAAGATGTTATGGTGTAGGTACTCATAAGGTGAGTGGGTTACAGAGAGAATAGGTGGTTTTCCAAGAGGTATAATGTAGTCTACAATACAGCAAATCTCTCTTGGTCCTGTGCTCTATATCTAGAGAAGGAAGGAGGTTGTTTGCATTTTCTCATAGTAACAACCATTGGCTGTCTTGGATGTGCTCTGTAAAGTTAGGATGAGTACCTTAGGGCTGTAAGTCAGGCTTGGCATTGTTCTCTCATGTGTGCTTACTTGACTTAGTGTTCACTATTGCATGTCTTGTATCAGTCTTGGTATTAAAAATATAGAGTACATTTTTGCAGTGTTCTACTGTCTGTGTTGATTCTCCATTGGTCAATTTATGCTTTCTGACCCACACCAAGAGAAACTTTAGAAGAAATTGGGTGTTTGTCAATCAAGTAAGGGTGTACAGTGTAGAAATGCATCTCTCTGCGTGTCTGCATCACAAGCTGCTCGATAATACCACCTCTGAACAGAAACACAGCAACCCCAGAGTAGTTTTGGTCCAACTGGGCCTCAACAGTGAAGTGCATCCTGATTCTTCTGGCACAGTTAGCTTGGGACCCATGTCTGGACATGTACCTCTTACTTAGGGAAACTTACTTAGACAGAAGAAAAGTCATTCTTAGAAAGCCTGAATTAATAACAGTCACTGGTAATTACTCTGGCATGCAGCCTACTTTATTTTTGTAGAGTCTGTTCCATTCCATTCAGAGATCAACCATATGCAATTCAGTCTTCTGTTTCCCCACAAGAAATGGTCCATGCCTTTGTGAATGCACAGATGTGAGTGAAGAGGTCACCATCCTGTAGGATTCAAGTGGCAACCTACTAATAATACTCGACAATGCTGATACAGTTCTGGGGTTATTTGTGTTCCGATTCCGAGGGAAACTTTGAATAGACCAGTTCATCCCTGACCCCCCACAGGTCTAATACTAAAGTGATTTAAAACAGAAATCCTCCACTTTATTCTCAACTTCACCACCTTTTTGTCCATACTCAGAGCAATTTTTGGAAGACTAATTATTTCCATGCTTAAAATTAGGTCGTAGGATGGAACCACACATGCAATTACATTGCATGCCTTAACAACGCGGTCTTTACCACGACTGCGTTTTTACCACACATGCCTTTACCACGCATGCGTTTATAATGAACTTTGTTGTAAAGGTATGATTGGTAAAAGCATATGCGTGGTAAAGGTTACACCCCAGCCCCCTGCCCTGAGCTCTAAAACTCAGCCCCCAGTCCTGAAAACTACCCGACCCAAGCCCAAAAAACACCCAAGCCCCCGTCCTGAGTCCTAAAACCAGCCACTAGCCCTAAATACTACCCCAATCGCAGCCCTAAAAATACCCCAGCCCTGAACGCTAAAACTGGCCCCCTGCCCTAAAAACTACTTCAACCCCCTGTCCTGAGCCACAAAAACCTGGCCCACAGCCCTGAAAACTACCTTGCCCCCAGCCCTGAGCCCTAAAACCAGCCTCCATGCCCTAAAAACACCCCAGCCCCCACCCTAAGCCCTAAAACTGGCCCTAGTCCTAAACACTTCCCTACCACTTGCCCTGATCCCTAAAACCTGGCCCCAGGCCCTAAGAATCACCCCAACCCTGAACAGAAAACTACCCACCAAGACGCGTCCCGATCCTTCCTGTCCCTCACAATCTCGTCCAGACAGGAAGTCCCTCCAAGCATCTCCACCACCTCCCACCCCCACCCATTCGCTCCGACTAACTGCCTTTACCACGCATAAGCCTTTACAATAAGAATCGTTGTAAAGGCATCCGTGGTAAAGGAATATGTGTGGTAAAGGCATATGCATGGTAAAGGCAAGCGTGCTAACGCTTACATTGTAATGGCACGAGTGATTCAAACCGCATAGTTAATGCCGTTTCCCTTAAAATTATAGGAACAATAACTTCCCCAGCAGCAAAACATCAGCAAAGGCAACACGTCTGGCTTGTAACTGAAAGTGATTCTTCATTAACGGGTGATTTTGAATGTATGAAAGAGTGGATGGGTGGGTGAGTGAATGCAAGAATGATTCAATGGGTTGATTAATTAATTAAGTTGTGCATGGATGAATGACGAAGTACCTTTAAGAGTGAATGAGCCAAGAGCTGCAGGAGGTGGCTCACTGTCGATGTGAGTAGAAGCATAATGGCTCTCAGTGGCGTTATGTGCTATTAACAATAAGGTGCTGTGCTGTTGCAAAGTAAATACGAAGTCCTCCAAGCACAATAACTTCTCAGATTTGAAAGTTGACCGTTGGAAAGAACTAAATAGTCCTGTTTCTGAATAGGTTGTGCCTCTTGGTCCCATTTAGGGGTCGATTCCGATTCGGGCCGGACATTTCTCCGACCGAGCCGGACCCGGAGAGATTTCCGACCGAATCGGACCCGTGCAGTCCGACCGAACGAGTACGATGCGTCCGTATGTTATCGGACTCGAGTCGGTCGGACTCCCATTGAAGTCAATGGGAGCCGGTCGTACAACGCGTACGCGGGCTCCCATTGACTCAACGGGTGCGAAGTCGGACAAGGGCGCCCCTACAGCGGGTACGCGGCGAAGCGATTCCGCGCCGTACACGCACAGGTAGGGGGACCCATGGGTCCCCCTGTGTGCGACTCGCGCGGCTACGCGTACAGGGGGTCCGACACGGACCCCCAAAGTACGGCTCCGACAGCTCTTACGAGCCGGAGTGCGCGGCTCGGTCGGACTGCGCCGCGGCGCGCATCGTACTTACCCGGCCGGGAAACGTCTCCATTGCGCGGTGCGAGTCGAGTCCGAGCGAGTCGGTCGGAGCGGTTCGAGCCGGGAGCGAGTCGGTCGGAGCGGTCGGGACGCCCGGACGAGTCGGTCGGCGATTTCACATCGTACTCGCTCGGCCGGACCCGCGTACGGTTCGGTCGGGAAACAGGGCTCCGAATCGGATCCGGTAAAGCCGAATCCGATTCGGAGCCCTACCTGCCGAGATCGGAATCGGCCCCTTAATGTGCTTTCAGTGAGGTTTATCAAAGCTGCCTTTTCACAACATCATTACTAAGAGTACAAATCCTTGATGCCCTCAAAATGGGTTTAAATACTCAGTGTGAGCCAACACAGTTCAGAGCAAGAATGAGGACACCCGGACCCACAGATAACTGTTCCTAAAATTATGCTGGTGGCTCTTTGACATCCATCCAATCTCTCCTTTAACAGGAGAGTGCATCCTTGAATAAAAATTCAACTTGCCTCCAAATTTACAGGAAGGAAATCCATTCTGGAGAAAATAGGACAAGCAGCTGTACCATCCTGCTGTATGCATGTGGGCTGCATCCTACTGAAGCATTTTAATATGGCATGCTCAACTCTCTTCCCTAAATAAGACAATAGAAATGTGTGTATGAGTGTAATAACAGCCAACTTTCAAAGCATATTTGTTAGTACTGTGGAGTTCTTTGCTTCCTGCAAGTAACAAAAGTTTGGGTTCATTTTTACATTGCAGCCTAAAGCGAACTGAAAAGGGAAAGGGAGCACAACACTAATTGTTAATTAAGCACAGGAGTGTCACAGATGTCGTGAGAAAGAGGAAGAAGTTTACGGGCAGCCAATTTGGATTCTTTGTTAACCAACAGGTAATTTTGAATCCTCTCCGCTTGGGTGCTGTCATGGTACTGCCTAGTTTGGGTCAGTGGCGGCTGGCATGTAAGGAAGATAGTGGGCAGGAGGGATAAAAAGTTATTAACAAATACAAAATAAAAAAACTCACCTTCGATCCTGGCGCAACGTCCTCCTTGTGAAAGGTCCAGGCAGGCAAGCAGGCTTCAACGCATGGAACCAAGAAGTTGCAGTAACTAATCCTGATGCTGCTTTCATGCAGCATGAAAGCAGCACCAGGTTTGGAGGGAGGGGCCTCTCCTGCCGCTCCCGAGGGCACTAGAGCCCTATGGGGTCTCTAACCCAGCTGTTTTAAGACAGCTGGGTTAGAGAGGTTTAAACTACGCATGTCAGGCTGGCTGACGCAAGATGGCCGGCCAAAAAGACATAAATAGTTTAAACCTAAGTGCCCTGCCTATCACTGCTTTCTGCTGCTGCCTAGATGGCAGCAGCAGAAACCAGAAAGCCCTGCCCCCTCCTGACACTCAGCTCAGGACAGGGTTTGGAAAAATAAAATGGCAATAAATTAAATTTATTACCATTTTGTTTTTCAATATCTGGGGGCAATTTGGTTAGTGGGGCGACGCTCCTTCGCCTTAACGGAGGAGCCGCCCCTGGTCTGGGTGCTGCAGGTTAGGCCAGGCTGCCTCTTGGCTCTGGCATCCACAGGCAGATTGTGGAGGCTATTCACAAAGGTAACTTTACATGAGTAAATATATATGTGTAACGTTATTCTTACACCTTTGAGTAACTTTACTACACTTGGCTATTCACCATTTACAAGTGTAAAGTTACTAAAAAGTGTAGACTTACATGTCCTCACCTCCTGAAATAGGGGGTGGAGTGAGGAAAAACGTAAAATATAACTGTAAAGTTACTACTACTAGACCTTAATCGACATTCCGCACATTTGTTAGAGACCTCCACAATCAGGGTCGAGATGTCCCTATGGCAAGGTATAGGAAAATTATTAAAACTTTATTAAAGTGTTTTCAAAAATGTAAATGTTTGTTAAATTTTAATAGTAAATTATTTTAGGTATATTATTAAAAGAAGATTTTTTTTTTTTTTTTTTTAAAGAATATTGCATTATAAACTAAATTAAATTATTTTCTAAAAACATTTATACTAAATTAAATTGAATATCCACGAACTGCCACAAATGCCGATAGCCTGCCCATAAAGTGTCGGTGCCTGCCGGGGTTGACAGCGCCCCTAAACATGTAGAAAATCCAACCAAGGAAGGAAGGCGGCACACCAAGTAAACACCAGTAGTTTATTCCGAGTGAGAAAACAAACCGAACAACGCGTTTCAGCCGAAACGGCCTTTGTCAAGTTCAAAGGGCATCGGAGGTATTACACCATATATCCGCATACGTCATAATAGAAAGTAAGGAAATACTTCATGGCAATAAAAACTTAGAAATGTGGCAATTCATAAATAACATTTTAAATAAATGCGATATTATGCAATCTCAGTGGCATCTAAATTAATGAAATAAATAACAACAAATACTCAATGATTTGTCATTACACATGTGACGCGCATAGCATTCACTCCAATTGGCCATTGCTATAGAAACATAATAAACAAGAGCAACGATGTTGAATATTACAAAATGAAGCGGAACAAATTCATATCTTTCCGCATATTGAAACTCATCAACTCCAAATGGAGATATTATCTGAAATAAGAGATCTAATAATCAAATATTTACAGCTCTGGTCACAATGTTAAAGCGCCGATAACTATCTTTTCAAATCAAAAAAGGGGTGTTGATCAATAAATTGCCACCGATAACAAAGCCAGATTCTACATGATGTTATAGACGCTAAGCAGGGTGTAAATAATACCATCCAGTGTCCTTAATTAAAATAGTGAAATTATATAACAACCACATCACCTATTTACAGAAATATGTTAAAAATAGTGATACACAATATATATTATTATGTACATATATAAACAATTCCCATGGATGGCAAATCAAAGGACCATGCAAATAGGGGACAAAAAATAATAATAAGGAAGAAAATCCAACTAATCCGTTCTTCATTTCAACAGGACAAATGCCCTCATGATATCAATATCATATCATTTTACGAATATCAAAGTATACAGTGTCTCCCTTAAAAATCCCCATAGCACCAACAGATCCCCTAATGATCCAACCAAGGTTTATGTGTGACATAAAAAAGTGATATATGAATGCAGTGTGAATTAAAAAATCATCAATGTATAATCATTTTATCATAGGAGAAAACCTAAGAGACAGGAACAGTTAATTTTAGTATCTGGGTCAGATGAATTATACCCCTATATGCGTAGCCAGCTCCTCCCCTGCATTCAGGCCAAATGGTATTCTAGTATTGAGGTCAATAATGAATCTTGATTCTAAGATCCTCAACTGTTTCTCCCTATCACCTCCACTGATATGTTTAAGGATACGATCAATCCCAGTGTATTTCAACAACGTATAATCACTGTTGTGTTTATGGTAAAAATGTCGTGCCACGGGGTAACTGAAGTCTAGATTTACTATTGACCTTTGATGTTCCAAAATACGTTTCTTGATGGACAATTTGGTGCTCCCTATATAGCGAAGCCCACAGGGACATTCTAAACTATACACTACATGATCTGATGTACAAGTGATGAATTTAGATATCAGTTTTTCTTTTCCATTTGATAATTTATAGCTCTTGCTGTTAACGCTATATCTGCAGGCTTTACAGGATTGACATCTATAAAATCCTTTACTGCTTTGTAACCAACCCGCATTATTGTCATTTTGAAAATGGCTGCTAACCAATTTATCCTTCAAAGAACGTGCTCTCTTGTATGTTATAGTGGGAGATGCACCCACCTTTGTGCCTATCACTGGATCAGCCCGAATAAGGCTCCAATGTTTTTTCATGATCCACCTGAGCTTGCCAGCCCTATCATTAAAGGTGGTAATCATTCTGGGAATAGTTGTAGTTTCATTATGTATCACCAGATCTCGTTCTTTAAAGAGGATGTCAGTTTAACATTGTTAAATTTACGTTTAGCCACAGATAGAACTCTTTCAGAATAACCTCTCTGTCTGAATCTGCTTACCATGTTTTTGGATTCCTTCAAAAAGCTTGAGTCAGTGCTACAATTTCTACGAGCTCTTAACAGCTCTCCGTAAGGGATGCTATTAAGAAGAGAAGTGGGATGATGGCTACAGGCATGTACAATACTATTGCCTGCAGTCTCTTTTCTGAAAAGCTCCGTGACCAATTTGTCCCCCTGAACCACAACATGTATATCCAAAAATCACATTCAGTTTGACTCATATGCGATGTGAATTTGAGATTTAAATTGTTGATTGATAAACTGGAAATGAAGCTCCTAGCTAGATCTTCTCCCCCATCCCAAATGAGGAAGAGATCATCTATATACCTAAGCCATAAAGGTATATGACAGGTATTGGCGCTTTAACATTGTGACCAGAGCTGTAAATATTTGATTATTAGATCTCTTATTTCAGATAATATCTCCATTTGGAGTTGATGAGTTTCAATATGCGGAAAGATATGAATTTGTTCCGCTTCATTTTGTAATATTCAACATCGTTGCTCTTGTTTATTATGTTTCTATAGCAATGGCCAATTGGAGTGAATGCTATGCGCGTCACATGTGTAATGACAAATCATTGAGTATTTGTTGTTATTTATTTCATTAATTTAGATGCCACTGAGATTGCATAATATCGCATTTATTTAAAATGTTATTTATGAATTGCCACATTTCTAAGTTTTTATTGCCATGAAGTATTTCCTTACTTTCTATTATGACGTATGCGGATATATGGTGTAATACCTCCGATGCCCTTTGAACTTGACAAAGGCCGTTTCGGCTGAAACGCGTTGTTCGGTTTGTTTTCTCACTCGGAATAAACTACTGGTGTTTACTTGGTGTGCCGCCTTCCTTCCTTGGTTGGATTTTCTACACTAAATTAAATTACAAATATTTTAAAGATTTGTTGAAAATATACCCACCTAATGTAAAATGTTTACACTTATTTATTATATTTTAAAAGTTTTAAAAGTTAGTAAACATTATGTATAAAATTAATTCTGCTTAATTTAATACATTTTTATAAAAAATTAAGTTACATTCATTTTCAAAGTGAAAAAGTCATTAAATTATATTAAAATAAAATAAGGTTTCTATATAATTTAAATTTACATTAGTTTAACATTAAAGTTATTTTATATATAATCTCTGCACGTAGGTTTGTTATTAGTATTTTCTAGTAAGTTAGTAGTACTATTGTTCTACTACTAAGCATACTGAAAAATGCAGTTTCGGAATAGGCCCCAGTCTGCTGCTTCTCCCATTCTTCTTTTAAGGAGATGGGTGGTGATATATAGGGTGGCTCTTCTTTCCCTGGGGTGGCCTTCCGTGGACCCACTGCTGATTCCCCAGATTCAAAAGTAACTTGCTCTTGTGAGACCTACAGCAACAGTAGTGGGGATGTGGTGACATGCAGGGCAGAGACAGGGCAGGGAAGAGGTAACGGATCCAGTGAGATTTATCAGCTCATTACAGTCTAGGAACACAAAAGAAAATAAATGTTGCTGCATTTGGAGAGGAGGATTATGTATGTAAGGGAAGCAACATAACACAGTTTATCAGTCTTTTAAAAATAAATGGTGACCATATGAAAGCAGAGAGGCTTAGCTGCAGAAACACTAAAACCGCTGGACACAATGAATTTTAGAACAAACGGCCAGGCAGTGTCGGTCTTGTGTCCATCTACCAGCCCTAAATAAATATGCCCAGACTGCAGTCTAAGCATATAGGGCCAGACGTATGTATATCTGGTCCAGTGCTGGAAAGTAGGGGGATCGTGCCAGATCCCGGTTCTGGTAGTTATTTCTGGTCTGGATCTGGGATCCAGCTTACCCAGGGAAATATGCTGAATTTGTTCTGACACAGGGACACAAATCAGCAGCGCCTGCATTTTGTTCAGTGAGGCAACCTGAAGCCAGCGAGTGGGCTTTATTATTTTTATTTCCAGCCAGGCACAAACAACGGCTTGATTTGTAGGGCCATCAGTCCTTCTTTTGTTCAAGCATCATCCTGGCTAGGAGCAATCTGGACACTAACCTCTAGATCACAATGTAAATGCAGGAAAAATAGGCAAATAGCTTATAACTTCATAAGTACTTTAGAGAAATTATGATCTGGAGGCAGGTTTTTTACCTTTTGTCACTCTCCACGCTATGTAAGAATGTGAGATTTATCTGTGTGTATGAGTAATTATGTTTATATTTATTACATGGCACCTACTAATCTATTTTTTATTTCATTGTTTCATAGCACTGCTCATATCAGTGAAGGGTGTCAGAGTACTTTATATCACACACAGAGACACAGTAAATTGTTGTGAACAGCGTTCGAGGTGAACACAGGACACCAGTAGATTTTCCAATAGAAGCTTTATTGGAGCACACAACCTAGTGTTGATCCGCTCCCAGGAGTCAGAGTTAACTGTCTCCTTGAGAACACTCCACATCTTGCATTCTAGAATAGGTTAACATCATAAAAAATTCCCCTCTCTCCCCAGAGATACAAAATAAACAAGGTGAACAAATAAATACAATAAGACAAAACAAAATAATGTAAATAAGCTAAACCATGCCCAGAGGAGCTGAAAATGACCACAAATAAGCAACCGACCAAATGATGAATAATGAACCTACAGAGGATGAGGATAAAAGTAACCACAAGGTGGTTATGACATCACATAATCCTCCAGGTAAAATGGTGGTCTGTGAACTCTTGCTTCCCTGCATACCATAGAATCACACATGTTGCCTTCCACTGGGGCGTTACTACTCTCTACCACCTACAGAAACTTCTTTTCCCAGCAACAATGTGCCCGAACCTCCTTCATCATCCTCCCTTAAACACACACCACCTCTTTGATACAAAGCCACATTCCTAAAATTCCACCTTTCTCTTCCTTCCAACACCACAAAAAAAATGCCCCACCTTCTACACACGGAAAGGGCCTCTAAATTTTGTGAGTCCCCCTTTCACCATTCCAGGCTTAATCTTGACCCAATACCCAACTATAATACCAACATTAATTCTGGACTCTTCCGCAGGTCTTACCACGCACTTCCCTCTGACAACACCCATTCATTCCACGCAGGAACCAACTTGGATGCCGCTGAGCGCCCTCTCATAAGCTGAAATGGGCACTTAAATGTGACTCTATGAGTGGTGGTGCGATAGGCCCACACCATATCAGCCATCATTTTTTTCACACTACAACGACTGGTGATAGCCATCTGAATAGTACCTTTGACTAATCTGCTGCCCATTTCCGCCATACCATTCCCTTTGGGATTATATATTGCTGTACATTAATGTTTTATTCCACACCTCTGCAGAAAGTTTACCATCTCACCAGAGGTTAACTGGGTCCCACAATCAGTAATGAGCACAGATGGAACCCCCTCCTCCTCAAAAATATTCTCCAAAATCACTATGTTGGACCTAGTGGTGAAATCTTGCAAAAACTTCACAATATGCCACTTGGAATGAACATCCACTACCACATCAGAAAATCTCATCTCATATAACAACTCCGACATGGGACCAATGAAATCTAAGCACACCGTGTGCCAAGGTTTTTCCAGATTCTCAATATGATCCCCCTCCTTATTGCTGCCCAATGTCAATCTCTTTTCATTCTCTTTATAGATGATGCATTTTTCAACCCATCTTTTAACTTGCTCCTCCAAACCTGGCCACCAAAACTCCCCTTGAGTCTCTTACTGGTTAAATCCGGGCCCAAATGACCTTTATGAGCCAAATGAAACAACTTACATCTTAAACCTTCCAGAGGCACAGACCGATCTTCCCTTATCACCACATTATCACCACACACCGACAATTCATCCAACACCTTAAAATATTGCCTAACAAACACAGATAAAGTACTTTCTCTCATGGCACCATTATGGATCATCCTAACCACTTCCTTGAGGACCACATCAGAATCCATTTCTTTTTCCCACGCCAACCTAGTGAAAGCACCTAAGCCAATATACACCACATCTTGGATGGATGCCAGTGCTCCTTCCATATCAAAGCTCCTCACAGCCGGTCCATCCACCACCTCCTAGTCCAATGACAACCTAGAGAGGCAATCCACTTGTACATTCTTCCACCCCTGAATGAATTCCGCCACATACTAGTATTCCTGCAGTCTCACAGCTAATCTGGCCAGTCTTCTCAACCTCCTTACCTGCCCCACCAGATGACAAGAACTTGATCAAGGGCTTATGATCCATCTGCATGACAAATTGCAACCCCCATAAATACACCCTAAAATACTCAGCACCCCAAGCAGCAGCCAAAGCTTTATGCTGTATAACAGAATAGTTCCTCTCTTCCTGTATAAGGGTGTGTGATGCAAATGCCAAGGTCTTTACTGTTCTTCCATGAATCTGAGCCAACAGGGCACCCAAACCAGTAGCACTATCATTCACAGCGAGTATTAATTTCAATTTCACATAAAATCAGCAATAATCCCTGCTTCACAAATTTCATTCTTAATATTATTAAAACACCTTTGTTGTTCCTCCTCCCACACAAATTTATTTCCCTCCCGAAGTAGTTTCCTCAAGCTTTCCGTTTTATCTGCAAATCTCTCCATAAATTTAGCATAATACTCTATTAGGCTTAAAAATGACCTCAATTGCTCTTTGTCACTGGGAAATAGTACTAATCTGATGGCATCCAGCAAACACCTTTTAGGTTTAAAACCTCCCCTGGAAATTGTGTATCCCAGATACCCAATCTGTTCCGTTAAGAATGTACATTTTTCACGATTCAAAGACAATCCCGCCTCCCCCAATTTCCTCAACACTGTTCTTAAGATGACATTGTGCCGTTCCATCGTTTCTCCCACCACCAAAATGTTATCCTGAAAATAGACAGCGTTTTCAATTTCTGCAAACATTTTTGCCATCATGCACTGAAACACACTCGCAGCCGAGGCTAAACCAAATGGCGTACGAGTGAATTTGAACGTACCTTCCGATGTTATGAAAGCTGTCAATGCTTTAGAATCTCCATGTAGCCTGCTCTGGTGGTAAGCACGTTGCAAACCTAACTGTGAGAAAAACTTACCACCCTTCACAGATGATAACATTCAGGAGAGAAAAAGTATCTGCAACAACGTCTTGATTCAAGGATCTTAAGTCCACACAGAATCATAGGTGTCCATCAGTCTTCTGGGTAATCGCCACCGGAGACACCCATGGGGAAGCCTCCACAGGTTCAATTATAGCTTCATGAAACATATCATTCAATAACTCTTTGACCTCATCTCTCACAGACAAAGGCACTCTTCTGAGCTTGTGTGCACAACATCCTCCCTCGAAACAATCTTGTGCACGTACCCCTTCAAACACCCCAAAGTTTTATCATACACCCTTTGAGCCCTCTTCAGGATATCTCCCAACTGAACCTCTTCCACCACCATTATCTGATTGGGCGACCTAGGGTTAAATATGATATTGAGGTCAAATTGGTGCATCCATCCTAGGACTGGAGGACCATCCACCGCTACATACACTTTGCCTTCTATGTACTGCGTACCATACTGTATGTCCCCCATCATGTATCCAAGTAGATCAGTCGATTCACCCTGATACCCCCTGGATTAATATCCTTAGGTAACAACACAGTATCCTTCCAATGTGCTTTGTACAACCTCTCCAGAATGATCGTAAACATCAGCCCAGAATCAATCATAAGACCAACCTCACTATCACACACCCTAAATTTGGCTGTGGGTCTACACATACTGCGCTTTTTGCCTGAATCCATACTCTTGTCCCTACTTTTTCCTACCCCTTGGTCAACCACCAAAACTCTGACACATGCGCAAATAATGACCTCTGTGTCCACACTTCCTGCAGTCCCTGTTAACTGCAAAGCAACTTTTCGAGTCAGAGATATGATATTGACTCCCACAATTGGTACATTCTTTCACCTTACTGTGCGCTTCCGCACACGTGCCCCCCTTGTCATCTTTTTTAGACACCACTTTGACATTCCCCTCTTCACTCAGATTATCATTCATTACCACAGACACATCATTAGATTTTTTCTCTTCTCTTCAACTCCTTCATACACTGCTGATATTCTTCAATTACTTCAGCCATCTCAACAGCCTCCCTAAGAGAAGGGCCTTTAGCCGCCCACCTCTCTTGAATTTTCTTTTCTCGACACTGAACAATAAGCTGATTACGTATCAACTCATCTGTCATAGTTCCAAAACTACACTTGACGGGCAGTTCCTTCAGCCTCTCTACGAATTCATCAGTTGTTTCCTGTTCACCTTGAGGTTGTATGTAAACTTTATATCTAGCCATGGCCAGATTAACTTCTTACGCAAATCTGATCTCCAACCTTTAAAGTGCCTCCATATAAACGTCATCCATCAGCTGACCATTTGGTCCCAAAGCCACTGGCAAATACTTGAAGACGCTCTGACCCTCACTTCCTAACGCACTTAAAAGAAGTGCGGTCTTGCGCGCTGGTGAAATGTTCTGCCCAGCTAAGGCTGTAATATAGTTCTCTAACATCTCCACCCAATCCTCCCAAACTATCTCAGGTGCCACTGGATGTGACAAGAAAAACGGAGGAGTAATGATGTTACTCTGTGATGACATATTTCTCTTGTAGCAACCGGTAAAATGATAGAACAATATGCCTCAGAAGAATACAGTGCGCAAACTTTACTAACCAGTTACAACTTTGAAGAGGTCTTAAAGTACAAGGCAACGCCCAAATACAGGTGTGCAAATCACAGCTGAAGGTGTCTGCACTTCATTATATTTGCAAGACTGCAAAACGATAGGTAAGAGGATTACTGCATGAAAGCTTACCCGGACACCTCCAAGGTAGATGTCTCCTGATAGCAGAAAATGTGGGAAAAGGTGCGCAAATCACCGACTTAAAACAATAACTTGCATGGGGTGTTATCCACAACTTACACCCCGATAGCCTTCAGGTGTGATCCCATGTCCCCAGTGTCGGATCCAGACAAAGTAAAATTGCGTCCGAAAGGTGTGTCGATCCCTCACACGATGAACTGTACCGGGTGTACTCCTTCCTCCACACCCAAGATGGAGCCACGTTGCCGTAATCAGCATTACGTTCAGTGACGTGACGCACACTCCCCACGAAGAAACATCACAGACCACCCCTCTGAACACTGCCACAGCCGTCTCCTTGTGTCTCTCCAAGCGCTGCTCCATGAGTGCTCCTCGTGGGCCGGACTGCTGCCGCAACTGCCTCCTCACTTAACGCACTGGTGCTCGAGAACACGTGATGGGCCAGTGGTAAGTGCCCCCACGGTATCCACAAATAAATTAGCACAGTACCTTTAATCCTCAAGGTACCGACACTCCTCGTAAAACCGGGGTCCTAAAACACCACCAGACGCCTCTTCCTCTGTCGATGAGGCTTGGCCCCCTGTCAGCTCCCTTCAGCACTTGCTTCTCCCTGCGCACTAGGATCACCCAGGTTGTGTGCTACCTCCACAACTCATGATGATAAATTGTCGCCAAAATGTTGTGAGCAGCGGTCGACGTGAACACAGAACCCTTGTAGTTTTTCCAATAGAAGATTTATTGGAGCACACAACATGGAGTTGATCAGCTCCCAGGAGCCAGGGTTGACCTGCCTTCTTGAGAACACTCCACACCTTACATTCTAGAATAGGTTAACATCATAACATAAATCATAAAAGTGTGTAAATCAATGTACAATGGAAGATATAAGGTGTAGGCATCACATATCGTACTACTTGTAGACATTATATGTTAGTAATAAATGGTCGGGAGAAACACAGTCAGAATACAAAAACATAGCGCAGTGATTGGACTTGTCTGTGCTAAAAAAGACTTTATTAATTACCAGAGGATCTCTTCTTTGCAATCTTAGAATAAAAAGAGATTGAGCACAAAACAAATGAATCTACACCCATGACTTACAATTTGCATGCAGCTTCTTGATGCTACATTAGAAGGACTGCAACTTACGGAAGTAACAAAATGACTGCAGTATCAAAAGTAGTAGCTCACTTACCTATCTATAAAAATACAAATCTGGTATCTGCATGTTAGATGATGTGCTTTGCAGCAAGCATATTAACCCTCTATGCTACCTTATATGTCAAAACGGTGATTGGACAAAACACAGAACTCTCCCAGAAGTGCATTAACCACCAGAGTTATTTTACTGCTATTATAACCCCCTAAAAATGTAACCCCCTAAAAATTGCTGAGCGCACAAAGATCTCTGCAGCAGGAGTAGATATTTTAAAATGCAGCCCATTTGTGGCCAATTGAATAAGCTAGAACGTATTTGCCATCCCATTTGTCCTTGTTACCAATTTCTTAGCAGCACATTTTCTTTTTTTTTTTAAATAAATGCGTATGTTGACTGTCAGACTCTGCTTTTCAAGCTCCAGCCCTTGTGACTCCACTCTTTTTCCTCTGCCACATCTTGACCCCCAATTTATGGCTACCGGGAGAAAATGTTTTCCAATGCCGGCATTGATCTGGTCGTAAAATACAGGTTGCAAATTGTGAGCAGTGAATATTTTTAAGAATCAACCTATGTGCTGATCAGTCAGAGCTTAAAAATCTGAATCATAGTAGGTGGCAGTCTGAGCTAACTCATCAATATTAATGAGATAGGTCATAAATTGTGACTCATAAAGATTGGAGGGTCAACATGGAAATAGGCTGCATTTTCTTTTAAGTGTTTTTTTTCCAAAGTATGTTTAAGAGATGGCAGTGGTGACCTTGACACCTGCCTACTCCTCAACACATTTTTTTTTACAGTCACAACCGGCAAGAGGTGCCTAGGGGACCCCTTCCCTTTTGCAAATGGCTTATCATCTACATTGAGGGCTCCATACCTTTTCAATGTTTTGTGACTGGATTTCAGTCCCAAAATATTGACACATAGGGGTCGATTCCGATTTGGGCCGGAAAAAGCACCGACCGACTCGGAGCCGGAAAAATTACCGACCGACACGTACCAGTGGCGCCCGACACGCCAAGTACGATGCAAGCCGCGATAAATCCGACCGACACGTCAGGAAACCAAGCCGACCGACCGAGCCGCTCGGAAAATAGCAATCCGGCCGGAAAAACACGCAAATCCAACCGACCGACACGCACCCGGAACAAATCCGACCGAATCGTACCCGCCAACTCCAACCCGCAAAGTACGATGCAAGGCGCGAAAAACACGACCGAGTCGGACGGAGGACAAGCCGTACGACCGACACGCATACAAAACCGAGCCGAAGCAACACAATACACCGCGACCGACGCGTACGCAGCATACAAAACTGCACAAACACAGCGTGAACGAAACGGAAAACACCGTACGAGACCAATGCAGGGTCCGACTCGGTCACAAGAACGTTTCCAACATACACAAACAGCACAAAGGAAAAATCAACCAAAAAAGGCCAAACAAGCAATTACCAAGCCAATAAATACTGGGGGTGGGGACAGAGAACAAAGACACACCCACAACTCCACCTATATAAAGGACACAAATCACTACCATGAGCCTTTGCAAATGCCATTCCACTGCCAGCACCCAAGAGAAAGCAACCACACACCCACAGCTCATCCCTCACACAAGCCACACACCAGCAGCACACCAACAAATACCTACCTCACATACACCCAGCACAACACACACCCACACACCCTCACCTGCACACCAACACACACATCACCCACCATCACCACCCATCACCATGCCCCCAAGAAGAATCCCAAGTTCCTAGATAGTGAATTGGAAGTCATGGTAGACGAGATCCTCAGGGTGGAGCCACAGCTGTTTGGCACTCTGGTCCAACAGACCCCCATGTCGCAGAAAACCAAGATGTGGGAGAGGATCATCAACAGGGTGAACGCCCAATCACCATGTCGGCGCACAAAGACGGACATCCAGAACAGGTGGTATGACGTGCGCAGGAGGGTACGGGACCTGCTGAAGATAGACTACATCAACAGCCAACACACCGGCAGTGGCCCTCCTGCCAAGCCAATATACCTCAGGCCCTGGGAGGAGAAGGTGCGGGCCATCCTTCCGCCAGTGAGCGTATATGGACTAGAGAACATCCCAGAGCCTGGTGAGTACACAACAAATGTACACAATAAACTGCCACAAAACACACACATCACTGTCAAGGGGAGAGTCAAACCATGCACTCATAGCAATTACACAGCAACTAGAACAGAATCATCCCAAAATGTGTATGTCAGTCAGATAAACACAACACATGCCATCAAAAAAGTCACATCCAACTGTGCCAACACATGTACAAACACAACCACAACTACAGCTAGGCAGTGGCACAAATAGAACTAACACACACATCCACACATGTAGCCACCACAACAACACCAACACACAGTGAAGACCACTCAAAGGAAGGAATTCTGTGTATGCTGGCCAAGTCAGTGTAGCCAATAGCATCATGGGAGTCGCAGTCACACATATTGCCCCCCCCACAACTGTCCCATCAACACCACCATGAACCATGCGCACATCACAGGGAGTGGAGAAGGACTCACAAGATGGCTGACACTGGCTACTGCTGTGAGGAGCACAAGGCCCTGCTGGCAACTGTGCACCAACAAACAGCAGGACACCACTGACTGACATCCTGAGAGACAACTTCCACTCCCTGCAATGCAAGCACGTTCCATGGTGGGATATCTGGCTGGCTGGGTGGGAAGGGGGACTTGCAGCACTGACCATAGTCACCAGCACCTCCCCTCACACCCCCCCAACACAAACTCCACAGTACCCACCTGGTAGAATGCAATGCCCTCCATCCTAACACAAGATCCCACAAAGCACCACCACCCTGGGTTATGTTGTGTGAAGCACAGGGACACTCTTGGGACTCTTAGCCAAACAACTGCCAGGACAACACTCCCAGCCATCCTGTCAGCACAGCCAGCCCACCCCACAGGGAAGCAGAGTCAAAGGAAGGAAGCATGGGCATGCTGGGAAGGGGGGTGGAGGCAATAGCATGATGGGAGTCGTAGTCACAGACATTGCTCAGCCTCACAACTGGCCCATCAACACCACCCTGAACCATGCTCACATCACAGGGAGTGGAGAAGGACTCACAAGATGGCTGACACTGGCTACTGCTGTGGGGAGCACAAGGCCCTGCTGGCAACTGTGCACCAACAAACAGCAGGACACCACTGACTGACATCCTGAGAGACAACTTACACTCCCTGCAATGCAAGCACGTTCCATGGTGGGATATCCGGCTAGCTGGGTGGGAAGGGGGACTTGCAGCACTGACCATAGTCACAAGCACCTCCCCTCCCACCCCCCCACACAAACTCCACAGTACCCACCTGGTAGAATGCAATGCCCTCCATCCTAACACAAGATCCCACAAAGCACCACCACCCTGGGTTATGTTGTGTGAAGCACAGGGACACTCTTGGGACTCTTAGCCAAACAACTGCCAGGACAACACTCCCAGCCATCCTGTCAGCACAGCCAGCCCACCCCACAGGGAAGCAGAGTCAAAAGGAAGGAAGCATGGGCATGCTGGGAAGGGGGTGGAGGCAATAGCATGATGGGAGTCGTAGTCACAGACATTGCTCAGCCTCACAACTGGCCCATCAACACCACTCCTGAACCATGCTCACATCACAGGGAGTGGAGAAGGACTCACAAGATGGCTGACACTGGCTACTGCTGTGGGGAGCACAAGGCCCTGCTGCCAACTGTGCACCAACAACAGCAGGACACCACTGACTGACATCCTGAGAGACAACTTACACTCCCTGCAATGCAAGCACGTTCCATGGTGGGATATCTGGCTGGCTGGGTGGGAAGGGGGACTTGCAGCACTGACCATAGTCACCAGCACCTCCCCTCACACCCCCCAACACAAACTCCACAGTACCCACCTGGTAGAATGCAATGCCCTCCATCCTAACACAAGATCCCACAAAGCACCACCACCCTGGGTTATGTTGTGTGAAGCACAGGGACACTCTTGGGACTCTTAGCCAAACAACTGCCAGGACAACACTCCCAGCCATCCTGTCAGCACAGCCAGCCCACCCCACAGGGAAGCAGAGTCAAAAGGAAGGAAGCATGGGCATGCTGGGAAGGGGGTGGAGGCAATAGCATGATGGGAGTCGTAGTCACAGACATTGCTCAGCCTCACAACTGGCCCATCAACACCACCCTGAACCATGCTCACATCACAGGGAGTGGAGAAGGACTCACAAGATGGCTGACACTGGCTACTGCTGTGGGGAGCACAAGGCCCTGCTGGCAACTGTGCACCAACAAACAGCAGGACACCACTGACTGACATCCTGAGAGACAACTTACACTCCCTGCAATGCAAGCACGTTCCATGGTGGGATATCCGGCTAGCTGGGTGGGAAGGGGGACTTGCAGCACTGACCATAGTCACAAGCACCTCCCCTCCCACCCCCCCACACAAACTCCACAGTACCCACCTGGTAGAATGCAATGCCCTCCATCCTAACACAAGATCCCACAAAGCACCACCACCCTGGGTTATGTTGTGTGAAGCACAGGGACACTCTTGGGACTCTTAGCCAAACAACTGCCAGGACAACACTCCCAGCCATCCTGTCAGCACAGCCAGCCCACCCCACAGGGAAGCAGAGTCAAAAGGAAGGAAGCATGGGCATGCTGGGAAGGGGGTGGAGGCAATAGCATGATGGGAGTCGTAGTCACAGACATTGCTCAGCCTCACAACTGGCCCATCAACACCACCCTGAACCATGCTCACATCACAGGGAGTGGAGAAGGACTCACAAGATGGCTGACACTGGCTACTGCTGTGGGGAGCACAAGGCCCTGCTGCCAACTGTGCACCAACAAACAGCAGGACACCACTGACTGACATCCTGAGAGACAACTTACACTCCCTGCAATGCAAGCACGTTCCATGGTGGGATATCTGGCTGGCTGGGTGGGAAGGGGGACTTGCAGCACTGACCATAGTCACCAGCACCTCCCCTCACACCCCCCCAACACAAACTCCACAGTACCCACCTGGTAGAATGCAATGCCCTCCATCCTAACACAAGATCCCACAAAGCACCACCACCCTGGGTTATGTTGTGTGAAGCACAGGGACACTCTTGGGACTCTTAGCCAAACAACTGCCAGGACAACACTCCCAGCCATCCTGTCAGCACAGCCAGCCCACCCCACAGGGAAGCAGAGTCAAAAGGAAGGAAGCATGGGCATGCTGGGAAGGGGGGTGGAGGCAATAGCATGATGGGAGTCGTAGTCACAGACATTGCTCAGCCTCACAACTGGCCCATCAACACCACCCTGAACCATGCTCACATCACAGGGAGTGGAGAAGGACTCACAAGATGGCTGACACTGGCTACTGCTGTGGGGAGCACAAGGCCCTGCTGCCAACTGTGCACCAACAAACAGCAGGACACCACTGACTGACATCCTGAGAGACAACTTCCACTCCCTGCAATGCAAGCACGTTCCATGGTGGGATAACTGACTGGGTGGGTGGGTGGGTGGGAAGGAGGTCTGGCTGTCAACCAAACACAATCAATGCAGACCATGTTCACACCCCAGAGAATACATAGAAATGCCCAAATAATGCAGGACAATGTGCCACACCAATATCAACCCCTGACTGTGACGACTTAGGACAATACAATGTACAGGCCCGCACCCCGAGGCACAGTCACAACTGTCAGGTGTGTCAACCACTGATGCCTGCAGAAACATGACATACATTGTTTGTGTCTCCCAAAAACAGGTGATGATAGGGACACAGCAGCAGACGCTGAGGAGTCCCAGTCCCAGGCTCAAGAGGATGCCGAGCTCACTGGTGTCGTACAGCCTCTGTCCTCCTCGGACGATGAAGAACAACCTGGCACATCCGGTGCAAGTCAACATGCTGCACCAGCAGGACCACCAGCTGCAGCACCAGCAGGTCCACCAGCTGCACCCCTGCACCCACCCCTCCAACAACTGTCACCACGAATACCATCCCTGCCGACATGGACAGAATAAGGAACAACACCAGCGCAGTGACCCTGGACCAACCTGGGGCCATGGACACCACCACCACCACCAACCCCCAAGGTGGACCAGGGTTATCTGTGCGTGCAACTGCACACACTGCACATGTCAGCAGGGGTGGTGGGAGGGGTGGGAGACAGAGGTCGCTGCTTGCAGACGTTGCTGGTGTGCATGAAGACCCACAACTGGTACGCATAGCTGATGCGTACCAGTCCAGCACCGGAGAGCTCAGCCAGGTAGTGGGGCTCCTCAGAGACATCAAACAGCAGCAGGCTGCCCATCATGCCCGCTTGGACTCCCACATGTCCCACGTGGAGTCACACATGTCACGTGTGGACTCCCACATGTCCCGCGTGGAGTCCAAGTGGGATGTACTACATGAGATGACGGCGGTGCACAGGGACATTTTACAATGCCTCCGCCAGATGAACAGCAACCAGTCCACACCTCCCTGTGTGCCAACAACATCTGGTACCGAACAAACTGCAACTGCCACAGGGAGGGAGGAGGACTCTGGCGGAGAGTCCCCTGCACCGCAGCAGCCTGCACTTGAGGGCCCCCCCAAGAAGAGGGGTCGTCCGAGGAGGGGAAAGTGAGAGGCTGATGGCCAAGCGCAACTCCCAGGAAGCCTGAACCTGTTCTGGATTTTCGCCTTTGTGCACAGACTGTTCACCCTGTTGATGGCAACACTACTCCCACACATTGCATGGGGAGTACAAGTTGGAACAATGTGTCAGACAACTGTGGCCCCGATACTGGGGATCCTGTCTACCTGGACTTTCTATTCATCTAGGAACTTGGGATTGCAAGATTCATGTACAGCACAATCCATCCTATGCACTATTATCACAGATGTATCACAATAAACACAATAATACACCATACTTGCCTCTGTCGTGATTCCAACGTGGGTGCTGTTATGGGGATGATGAACAGCAAAATTACACTGTGTATGCGAACTGCAACAGCAAGGACAACACAGGCATGTGAGTACAGGCAACGTGACACATATGAGGGAGACACACCACCAGGGCTACACAACACATACACACCTAGGCCATCTGACTCATTGCCTACACTGATGTTGCCAGGGAAGACGGTGCAATGCACAGACACCACACCCATTCCCAGTTGTAGTCAAGAAGCCCACAGGTGCAGTAAGCAAATGGCAGTCAAATGTGTGACCACAGACAACGCACATCACTAAGTGAAGCACAGGTTTATTACACAGTAGCAACATGCCGTAACCACTACAGATGCAAGGTAACCCCACCTGGTAGCGGGCACACAGTCAACAACTGTAGACAGAAGGAAGTCCATGGGTGTGGCGCACATCACCTGTAGGGACACAACAGCTACCAGCCTGGATGTGCAATCACGTCGTCGGTGGACACAGTCGACCAAACGAATCTGAAAGTACCCTGTGAAGGACAGAAATGACACACAGTCAAAAGCAATGCAGTACAGGACAGAACAGCAAAACTCATGCACAATACATGTTACAAGATACCCACCCAGAACCAAGTTAGCATGTCAACACTGTTGGGGAGTACAGCCCACCTGTCACCACACATCGCAACACACATCCTGTCAAGTAGCCCATGGACACACTCCAACAGCACCAGAGCACCACCCACACATCATGCCAACTCACATCATTCACATGACACCTCAGGATACTCACATTCAGCTAAAGAAGTTGGTGATGAGCTGTGTGCGGACATCACCATCACCATCATCATCATCATCGTCACTGGCATCGTGGTCCAGGCCAGGATCCTCCACAGGTGGCGGATGTTGGTCATCGTCATCCTGGATGAGAGGCAACTCCTTCCGCACTGCCAGGTTGTGGAGCATGCAGCAGACGATGATAATCTTGCACACTTTCGCAGGGGCATATGGGAGGGACCCTCCGGTCTTGTCCAGGCAGCGGAAGCGGCTCTTCAGGAGACCAAAGGTCCGCTCAATCACTCTCCTGGTCCGACCATGTGCCTCATTGTAGCGCATCTGGGCAGGTGTCACAGGGTTCCTGAGGGGTGTCAGCAACCACGGCATGTTGGGGTATCCCGAGTCACCTACGGACAGACAAGTGCACATCAGCTGACTTGGAAAAGTGGGCGGAATACTACAGATCAGATCACACACAATGGCACAAAGTCAGTACACACCGACAAGCCAGGCACGCTGGTTCTGCATCTGTGCCATCAACCTGGGGATGCGACTACTCCTCATCACAAAGGCATCGTGTGCTGAACCAGGGAAACGGGCACACACGTGTGTGATGGTCATGTCTGCAAGACACACCACCAGTGCATTGACCGAGTGGTAGTGCTTGCGGTTCCTGTAGGCCTGCTCCTGGGCCTGTGGTGGTACCAAAGCCACATGTGTCCCATCAATGGAGCCAATGACATGCGGCATCCTCCCCAGGGCATAAAAGTCACTCTTCACGTCAGTGAGTCGTCGCAGTCTAGGGAAATATATGTACCGGTTCAGGAAGAGCAACATTGCCGCCAAGAAATCGCGGAGCACACGGCTGAACATGGTCTGTGACATCCCACCAGCAGACGCCACAGTATGTTGGAAGGTACCGGTGGCAAAGAAGTGTAGGGCTGCCATCACCTTCACCTTGGGGGTCAGCGCTGTAGGATACGGCCGGCCAGGCTGCAAATGTGGGGACAACTGCACTGCCAAATCCTCAATCAGCTGCCTGGTGAAGCGGTACCGTCGGATGCTGTCCCGTTCCACCATCGTTGCCAGGTCTGGGAATGGCCGATGGACAGCAGGAGCCCTGCAGTGCAGAGGAGAAGTAAGCAAGATCGTCAGTCACCCCACATATGCGGCATTGAACACACTCAAGATCCCAACATACATCATCATGAGGCACAACTACATGAAGTGTGCAGTACCGGAACGACATGTATGGTACATACATGGCCAACATCTGTCAACACGGTCCTACAGGTGGCATCAATTTGTCCCAGGTTGGCCCATTGGATATCATGATGCTGTGTCACAGTCACCCCCCAGTGACATGTGAGGACAGATGTGCCCCAGGCACCACAGCTCAACGACAGGCACATTCCCAGGGACCCTGTAATGCCACATGGACACTGGCATCACCTGGAGTATCATGTGTACACCACAACAAAACAAACATGACCCCCACAGGTAGTGGCCACACTTGCCATGGCAGGAGAGCCATGGACGTCTGTGACACACACGCACAACATCAGAGTCCATGCACACACAACGTGGATGTGGAGACTGTCTCCCATTGTGCACATGAAATCAGAGACATTGTAAACACTACATGCACAAAGACTGTGGAGGGCCATCACTATTGTGCCACTGGGACACCCTGGCTCAAACATACCGTCCCACATGGGACTCACGGGGTATGTGACATGACATACACAAACACCACTGTGAAATGTGACCATGGCACATGCACAGATATGAACAGTTGCACATCACAGTGGTCACGTACACGTAACACCCAGGATCCTGTCCCCATTAACACGTGCACAGCCTGGGGGTGGCTGCCCACAGGTGACACCCACAGGACAACATGTACACCAACATACACACAATAGGAAATGCAGCCTTACATGCCTTATGATAAGGTTTGGACAGGCTGTCGTGATGTAGGTGTGCCCCTCACTCCCTGGGAGCTATCTGTGGCTGGCATATGTCCATCTGAGACAGGCATGCTGACATATGCCAGTCACATGTACAGTGATGCGTTGAACAGCAATGGACCGATCGGTGTCTCCGGCCGGCCCATTGCTTTCAATGTGTGCGGGTACGCGTTGTACCCCTGTGCGCGTTGTACTGCAATGGACCGATCGGTGCCTCCGGCCGGCCCATTGCATTCAATGTGTGCGGGTACGCGTTGTACCCCTGTGCGCGTTGAACTGCAATGGACCGATCGGTGCCTCCGGCCGGCCCATTGCATTCAATGTGTGCGGGTACGCGTTGTACCCCTGTGCGCGTTGAACAGCAATGGACCGATCGGTGCCTCCGGCCGGCCCATTGCATTCAATGTGTCGGGTACGCGTTGTACCCCTGTGCGCGTTGAACAGCAATGGACCGATCGGTGCCTCCGGCCGGCCCATTGCATTCAATGTGTGCGGGTACGCGTTGTACCCCTGTGCGCGTTGTACTGCAATGGACCGATCGGTGCCTCCGGCCGGCCCATTGCATTCAATGTGTGCGGGCACGCGTTGTACCCCTGTGCGCGTTGTACTGCAATGGACCGATCGGTGCCTCCGGCCGGCCCATTGCATTCAATGTGTGCGGGTACGCGTTGTACCCCTGTGCGCGTTGTACTGCAATGGACCGATCGGTGCCTCCGGCCGGCCCATTGCATTCAATGTGTGCGGGTACGCGTTGTACCCCTGTGCGCGTTGAACAGCAATGGACCGATCGGTGCCTCCGGCCGGCCCATTGCATTCAATGTGTGCGGGCACGCGTTGTACCCCTGTGCGCGTTGAACAGCAATGGACCGATCGGTGCCTCCGGCCGGCCCATTGCATTCAATGTGTGCGGGTACGCGTTGTACCCCTGTGCGCGTTGAACAGCAATGGACCGATCGGTGCCTCCGGCCGGCCCATTGCATTCAATGTGTGCGGGTACGCGTTGTACCCCTGTGCGCGTTGAACAGCAATGGACCGATCGGTGCCTCCGGCCGGCCCATTGCATTCAATGTGTGCGGGTACGCGTTGTACCCCTGTGCGCGTTGTACTGCAATGGACCGATCGGTGCCTCCGGCCGGCCCATTGCATTCAATGTGTGCGGGTACGCGTTGTACCCCTGTGCGCGTTGTACTGCAATGGACCGATCGGTGCCTCCGGCCGGCCCATTGCATTCAATGTGCGGGTACGCGTTGTACCCCTGTGCGCGTTGTACTGCAATGGACCGATCGGTGCCTCCGGACGGCCCATTGCATTCAATGTGTGCGGGTACGCGTTGTACCCCTGTGCGCGTTGTACCTCAATGGACCGATCGGTGCGCACCCATTGACAATGGGCTTGCCTGGCAACGGACGCGTTTCGAATATTCGAACGAGTCGGTTGCTGGAAAATCAGTTGGTCACCCACAACAATGTTGCAAAATCATGTATGTCATGAAGTTGAAATTTTGAAGGATGCTGTGGGCGTGTTTTGGTGCTGCTATTCCATGGATTGGCCAGATTCAGAAGATGCAAACGACTTGGACCTATCACTTTGGACACAAGGGACAGTATCTGCCTCTCCAGCACATATATATTGCTGCATGTTCCCCTGAGAGCCCACTTGCCTGCACTACATGCTCCAGGACGACATCTGCCACTGCACTGCTGCTGTCTCTGCCCCTCTGGACCCTGCAATGGCACGTACTGTGGAGAGAGCCCCAGCCTTCAGCCTTGAAGAGAACCAGGCCCTGCTGGACAGCCTACTTCCACAGTACAGCAAGCTGTATGGGACACCAGGGGAGCAGGTGAGTGTTCTGTGCACTGCCTTTCTGAATGTGCATTTTGTCTGACTAGCAAGGCTGAGAGTCAGCACACCACTGGCTAGCAGGCTCACTGAGTAGTTGTCACCCCCATAGTGTGTAGTGACTTGCACTGGACAGGTATGGTGCAGTGACAGTGCTTCTGAACAGGGTTTTACTCCCCATGCAATGATACCATGTAGTGACTTCTGGAAAACTGTCCATGGGCAGCCGTGCACTGCCTGGGTACACCATGTGCCCCTGTGATTGCGACATGTATATGCAACTGTGTCATGCACGGATATGTTGCATGTGTAGTAATGGCCTTATCACTTTGTCATCCTGACAGGCTTCTGCCCATCGGAAGCATGAGATCTGGAAGGACATCGTCCGGGCTGTCCGGTCCGTGGGGGTCTACAAGCGCCGGATCCGCAACTGCCAAAAGAGGTGGCAGGACCTTCGGGGCTGGACCCGGAGGATTGCACGGGTCCAGCTGAAGCTGTCGCCTCCTCGCAGGAGGGGCGGAACACGGACCCTGACCCCCACATGCTCAGGATCCTGGCGGTGGTCTTTCCAGACCTGGATGGGCAGCTGAAGGCCAGAGAGCAGCAAGGAGGGGGTGAGTCAAAGACTGCACTGTGTACTCTGTCTAACATGCTATGTGCCCTCCTCGGGCCAGGTTGAACTGCCACAGTACAGCAGTCATGTTGTCCAGGAGCCATGTCCCTCTATTGTGCACTGCCCACTCCTCATCTGATACCCAGGTGTGGCCCTTACATGCAGGGAATTCTGTCACTTAGGACTGTGTCCTTGCAGTTTGCTTGACTCAAGGTGGGAGACAGCATCTGTTTCCCTGACTCTGTGGTGGGCATCATGGGTGGGTCCATTGCTTACACAATGCCTGTATTCTGACATGTATTCAGCGTGTTACTTTGATCTGTGGTCCAATTGCTGAGCTGATCCACCAC
This sequence comes from Calotriton arnoldi, assembly GCA_963921515.1. Taxonomy (NCBI): domain Eukaryota; kingdom Metazoa; phylum Chordata; class Amphibia; order Caudata; family Salamandridae; genus Calotriton; species Calotriton arnoldi. The sequence goes on from CAWUFW010002849.1 coordinate 571,751, forward strand.
ATGTGGCTGGGGTACCTGGCACACACCCATGCTGCGGGTGGGAACAATGTTTGGGCCCCAGGAGTATGTATATGACGTGTGTCACACATACTTAGCCAGCTGCCTACAGTCCAGGGCTCATCCCTCATTCATGTGGGGCTGGACAGTCATGCCTACTCCAGGCCATACAATACACTCTGTACTCCCACTCCCGTGTATCAGAGGACACATTGTGCACAGTGATTTGACCCCTCAGGTGTCTGCCTCTGTGTCAGTGTGCTGTGGATTAGTCGCCAGGACTGCTGTGGAGTTTCTTGGTAGGGGCTCAGCATGCCACTGGAGATGTGACCATAGGAGACGATACTTGTGTGACACATAGGTGTCTGATCAGCTGCCCATGCAGACTGGGGCATGTAAATGTGAAGTTCAGGCAGCTGTTCCCCATGCACAGCAGAGTGTGAGGGGCTCAGGTTCAGAGGGTAGTGTCACAGGTCTCCCATATGTCCAATAGGTATGACCTGGACAGATGAGGGTTAAGAGGATGTGTTGTGGGGGATGTACATGTGCACTTGTGCAGCTCCAGGACTTGCATTCCCCATGACCTACTATTGTGACACAGTGCAGAGTGTTGTTGTCTGGCTGCAAAGTCATACATCACTGAGACAGTGATGTATGACTTTGCAGTCATGCCTCCGCCATGGCATGTGTCTACTGATTGGTGATCCTGCAGGGGAGTGACATGTGCTACATGCACACCATAGTGGCGCTGGCTATCAGGACATGGGTGCATCATGGTGTCTGTCGCTGGTATGCATCACATGCATTTCCTATTTGACTCTGGGCATCCCTTACATCCGTAAACCTGTACTGACTCAGTGGCAAGAGCTGTGATGTGTCCACACCGTGTCCTCTGCACTGTCCAACTACTGTGTACTTGGTGCATGTGTCAACACTGGGGTGTTGCAATCCAACAGACACCAGACAGATGGGTGCAAGGCCATGTGGGATGTGAGTGCCATGCTTGGCATCAGACTGACAATTGACTTCTCCTGTTCAATTAGTGCACTTTTAGCAATGTACAACTAATGATGCCAGGGCTTGCTCTGTGATGTGCTGTGCTCACAGTGGTGTGTGCGTTATGTGCAGGTGACTGATGTCTGTCTGTTTCCCCATTGTTTGCAGATACATCCACGGCCACGGAAGGGGACAGCTCCACGGACCAGGAGGAGCCGGAGAGCCAGACTGGGTCAGCAGCCGAGGAGTGGTCGGAGGGACCCAGTGGCACGGAGGGCGAGGGGAGCCACACCGAGGAGTCCTCAGCAGCATCCACCTCAGCTGAGGACCAGAGCAACTCGGAGGATGACTCCTTGTGGAGGCGGGTGTCAGCAGCCACCACACCCCAGCTAGTGTTGCTGTCCCCGCCACCACCAGCACCACCACCGCCCTCCCATCGGCTCCCATTCCCCAGGTCCGTGGAGGCTCCCATGTCCGGGAGCGTGTCTCCTTTGGGCCAGGCACCGCACCCCTGCCCCTGTGTCCCCTGCTGCCCTGAGTGAGGAGTCTGTGTACCTCCTTCGCCAGCTCCATGTAGGGCAGACAGCCATGCTGAGTGTCCTCCATGCGCACACCGCGCTGTTGACTCAGCTGGTGTCGTTCATGGAGGGCATCTCATCGGGCATGTCTGACCTACAGAGGGGCAATAGGTCCATGGACTCCTCCCTGACGGCAGCAGTGTCCCTCCTCAAACGGTCCCTCACCCCTCCTGCCTCTGCTCCATCCACACTCCCCAGCACCTTACCCATCCCAGGCACACACACACTGGCACAGGCACACACCAGCACACACACATCCAGCACACTGACACACACGCCAATGACAAAACGCACACGCACGCACATTCAGGGGACTGAAGCCAGACTCACAGGGGCTGGGGCCCTGGAACACACACACGCATCCACATGCACTGCGCAGTCCTCAGTTCCCTCTCCTCCAAAGCACCCTCCCTTGCCTCACCTGCAACCCCAAAGTCACAGCAGCTCTTCCTCTGTGACCTCGGCCTCTTCCCCACCGATGAAGCTGCTCCAGCATCCCGGGGGAAGAGGAAGCCCACCCACACGGAGCAGAGTGCCCCTCGCCCCCGGACACCCTCCCCCAGGCGCAGACGGACTGAGGCCCCCACCCGCAAGTCACCCCGGAGTGCTAAGAGCAAGACCCCGCCACCGCCCTGCAGCTCAGGCACAAGGTCTCCGTCCTCCATCCCTCAGGCCCCCACTGCACAGGTGCCCCCACCACACCCTGCCCCAGGTTCCCCCACCCACAGATATACCATCCCCAAGATGCTCCGGCCTTCTCCCCCTGCCACTTGCTCTCCCAGCACCACACCCCCGCTGCGCTTGTCTGTGCCACTGATGTGGTGAGGGTGTCCTCCCCTCTGTCCAACCCACCTTGCCTGTTCCCCATTCTCCTCCCCTGGAGGTAGGCACTGCAGTGGAGTCCACTACCGCCCTGTCTGACTTGGGCACTGCAGTGGCGGACCTGTCCACCCCATCTGCAGGGTCCACTGCAGTTGTGCCGGCACCCACGACATCTGTGTCATGCCCCCCAGTTGTGCCGGCACACACCATGTCAGACACCTCCACTGCAGTTGTCAGTGGCTCTCCAGCACCCACCACCCCTTCCCTGACTCCCCTGGTGAGCCCTGATCCTGTCCCTGTGGTGCCTGGCCTGCCCCCCGGTTGCCCCTCCTAGTGGATTGTCCCTGGTATTGTGCAGGCATGCGTAGGGTGACATCTGCCAGTGTCACCCTGTTTGAACTTTGACAATGGACTGGCCATTGGCCTTTGCTCTAATTTCTTCTGGACGTCGTTATCAAACAACACATATGCTGAATAAAGCAACTTTCTTTTCTCTAGTGCTCATGCTTCAGATGTACATGTTGTTGGTGCAGCTAACCATGCCCTTGCTGCAGTGATGGTGATATCTGGTCTCATGATTATGAAGTGTTACTGTGCAGGAACCCATGTGGTCCAGGGGGAATGTGTCCTATCATGTGGTGTATCCATGTCATCAATAGCAGCATCTGAGGGTGTCATGTGTTCAGTATTTGGCAATGGGTTTCCTACTTACATTGGCAATTTCATATCTGTGGCTTCCACCCCTGCACATCTGTTGTGCCTGCCATCGTTGCATTTGTCTACTTCCCTGACCGTGTTGCCATCTCCAGTGGACATGCAGGTTTGGGCATCAATGGGGAGGGACTCATCCGTGTAGTCAGTGCAACATTGCTATACAAGTGTGTTGGATCTGTGCTGATGATTCCGTTGGCACATCCATGACCAGGCTGATGTGATGGGAGCCCTCATTTGGTGCTAATTGTTGATTGTGTGACCAAGTGCTCAGCTGACATGATGGGGCCCTACTGAGGCAACATATGGCACAGCTTTCCTCACACAGGAGTGGAGTCCCCTCATGGCAGTGTGTACACGTGTGACATTGCCTGCGCCCAAGGTGTGTGTTGTATGTGCATGTCTGTGTGTTCACTTCCATTCATCTGCGCATGCTGTGATCCCTAGTGTTGTACCTGTTTGTGATGCTTGCTGACTTGAGCTATGTTCCCCCAAAGTCTTCTCCCTGTGTTCTCTGTGATGTGGGTGCATGGCACATTACTGGTCATCAGGGTGTCACCCATAGGTGTGTTTGCTGTCAGGGCAGAGTTTGTGTGCTGACGCAGATGGGTCACAGTCAGGTTTCCCTTTGGCACTTGTTGTTTGCCCCTGTCATGTGATTTCCAGTTTGTGTTATCTTTCAGTGATTGTGACACGTTGTGTGTGTGACTGCTGGCACTCCTTAGGGTCCGGGCTGCAATGTTGGTTGTTGTCTATGTGTGTTCTTTGTGGGTGACCTTGGCTTCTTCATTGGTGTGTGACTGTGGCTGGGATCCCATTGGTCGGTGTGGTATTGCCGTCATGTCCATGTACAGCGTAGTGTGCAGTGTGTCAGACATTCAGGAGTCTTGTTGAGTGTCCATGTGTGATGTGTTTCTACACCTTGGTTCCCACCCACCACCCTGGAATAGTCATGGGTGCATGTGCAATGTCACCAGTGCATGTGTACTTCACTGCTGCACATTGTTGGAGGTCGAGGGGTGTGGTCTTGAGTGTGTGCAGATGAGAGTTGTTGCCCGGCTAGTCCCCTGCCTCCATGTTGGCCTTGGCTTACTGGCCATGCTGATTGATTTGTGCTTGTGTAGGTGTGATGGTAGTTGGTTGCTCAGGACACCTGACTGTGGTTCACAGTGTGAACGACATTTAGCTTTGTCATCACAGTGGTATTTTTATTCAGCCCAGGGTCACCACATTGTGGGGCCCTGGGGGTGGTGCTGTGGTGTGTCTGTGACTTGCTGTGTCAGTTGTTGTTCCTACGTGCCTGTGTGACATGTGTGTTTTGTGCTCCCTCTCACCTGTCAATGCCTGCTTGCCCACATAGGGGATTTGGATCCATGAGTTACCTTAGTGTGGCAGTGTATGCACATCTGTATGATTGGTATTCAGCTCTCCTCATGTGTTGTGTTGTTGCCTGGGGACACTGGCACCCCCACCCCTCACCTGCTGTGTATGATGACAGTGTTGGTCTGCCTGTTTGTGTTTGTGCATCTGCACCACTGCATTGGCATATCTTGGGTGTGCCATTGGCTGTATGTTGTTTGGTGTGTTTCCCCTGCTGTCCCTGGGACTCCTAGGTCATCGGTCAGCACAGTGATCATGGTTTGTGTGTCCCATTGCTGCCATGGTATGGTATCTGTTCACCTCACATCTGCTGTCTCCACAGGGTATCTGCATTTGTGTGCCCATTGGTGCAAATATGTGGTTCTGCATTCTGATGGTCACTTCTGTCATTGTGTCATTGATGACTGTTGACGGTCTCAGCCCCCATGGGTGTTGTTTGTCTGCACATGGCCAAAGGAATGTTTCATTTGCACTGCAGTATTTGGCTCCCCAATTTATGTTGCAATGGGACACATACACTACTTTGCCACAGATGAGTTTTTGGTTCTGTGACCAGGAATGATCCATGCAGTTTGGCAGTTGCAGCTCTTTCTTTGTCAACAATTACCTTTTGGTCACTGTGATGATGAGGGTGTAGACCCCATTGCCACAATGGTCAAAATGTGCTTCAGCTATGGACCCCACACTTACCTTTTGGTCACTGTGATGATGGGGGTTTAGACCCCATTGCCACAATGGTCAAAATGTGCTTCAGCTATGGACCCCACACTTGCCTTTTGGTCACTGTGATGATGGGGGTTTAGACCCCATTGCCACAATGGTCAAAATGTGCTTCAGCTATGGACCCCACACTTGCCTTTTGGTCACTGTGATGATGGGGGTTTAGACCCCATTGCCACAATGGTCAAAATGTGCTTCAGCTATGGACCCCACACTTGCCTTTTGGTCACTGTGATGATGGGGGTTTAGACCCCATTGCCACAATGGTCAAAATGTGCTTCAGCTATGGACCCCACACTTGCCTTTTGGTCACTGTGATGATGGGGGTTTAGGCCCCATTGCCACAATGGTCATGGGCTGCTTAGCATTGTGGGTGCCACACACATATATGTGTGGCACATGTGCTAGGGGGTCACATTGTATGTTCAAAGTCATGTTCGGTGTTGTAGGCATTTGACACAGCCTGCTCACACGCTTGTCATGGTGGTGGGGGATGTCTTAATCTTGCATTCCCTAGGTTGTGGTGTGCTTGTTGTGTCATGCATTGTCCATCCTATGAGTGGGGGTGGTAGTAGTGGTAGGCATCCAGCCCCTGGCTAAGGGTGGTAGTAGTGGTAGGCTTCCTGCCCCCTGGCTAAGGGTGGTAGTAGTGGTGGGCATCCTGCCCCCTGGGTGAGGGTGGTAGTAGTGGTAGGCATCCTGCCCCCTGGCTAAGGGTGGTAGTAGTGGTAGGCATCCAGCCCCCTGGCTAAGGGTGGTAGTAGTGGTGGGCATCCTGCCCCCCTGGGTGAGGGTGGTAGTAGTGGTGGGCATCCTGCCCCCTGGCTAAGGGTGGTAGTAGTGGTGGGCATCCTGCCCCCCTGGGTGAGGGTGGTAGTAGTGGTAGGCATCCTGCCCCCCTGGGTGAGGGTGGTAGTAGTGGTGGGCATCCTGCCCCCTGGCTAAGGGTGGTAGTAGTGGTGGGCATCCTGCCCCCCTGGGTGAGGGTGGTAGTAGTGGTAGGCATCCTGCCCCCCGTGGGTGAGGGTGGTAGTAGTGGTAGGCATCCTGCCCCCTGGCTAAGGGTGGTAGTAGTGGTGGGCATCCTGCCCCCTGGGTGAGGGTGGTAGTAGTGGTAGGCATCCTGCCCCCTGGCTAAGGGTGGTAGTAGTGGTGGGCATCCTGCCCCCCTGGGTGAGGGTGGTAGTAGTGGTGGGCATCCTGCCCCCCTGGGTGAGGGTGGTAGTAGTGGTAGGCATCCTGCCCCCTGTGGGTGAGGGTGGTAGTAGTGGTAGGCATCCTGCCCCCTGGCTAAGGGTGGTAGTAGTGGTGGGCATCCTGCCCCCCTGGGTGAGGGTGGTAGTAGTGGTGGGCATCCTGCCCCCTGGCTAAGGGTGGTAGTAGTGGTAGGCATCCTGCCCCCTGGCTAAGGGTGGTAGTAGTGGTAGGCATCCTGCCCCCTGGCTAAGGGTGGTAGTAGTGGTGGGCATCCTGCCCCCTGGGTGAGGGTGGTAGTAGTGGTAGGCATCCTGCCCCCCGTGGGTGAGGGTGGTAGTAGTGGTAGGCATCCTGCCCCCTGGGTGAGGGTGGTAGTAGTGGTGGGCATCCTGCCCCCTGGCTAAGGGTGGTAGTAGTGGTAGGCATCCTGCCCCCTGGCTAAGGGTGGTAGTAGTGGTAGGCATCCTGCCCCCTGGCTAAGGGTGGTAGTAGTGGTAGGCATCCTGCCCCCTGGCTAAGGGTGGTAGTAGTGGTGGGCATCCTGCCCCCCTGGGTGAGGGTGGTAGTAGTGGTAGGCATCCTGCCCCCCGTGGGTGAGGGTGGTAGTAGTGGTAGGCATCCTGCCCCCCTGGCTAAGGGTGGTAGTAGTGGTAGGCATCCTGCCCCCCTGGCTAAGGGTGGTAGTAGTGGTAGGCATCCTGCCCCCTGGCTAAGGGTGGTAGTAGTGGTGGGCATCCTGCCCCCTGGGTGAGGGTGGTAGTAGTGGTGGGCATCCTGCCCCCTGGCTAAGGGTGGTAATAGTGGTAGGCATCCTGCCCCCTGGGTGAGGGTGGTAGTAGTGGTGGGCATCCTGCCCCCTGGCTAAGGGTGGTAGTAGTGGTAGGCATCCAGCCCCCCTGGCTAAGGGTGGTAGTAGTGGTGGGCATCCTGCCCCCTGGGTGAGGGTGGTAGTAGTGGTGGGCATCCTGCCCCCTGGCTAAGGGTGATAGTAGTGGTAGGCATCCTGCCCCCTGGCTAAGGGTGGTAGTAGTGGTAGGCATCCTGCCACCCTGGCTAAGGGTGGTAGTAGTGGTAGGCATCCTGCCCCCGTGGGTGAGGGTGGTAGTAGTGGTAGGCATCCTGCCCCCTGGCTAAGGGTGGTAGTAGTGGTAGGCATCCTGCCCCCCGTGGATGAGGGTGGTAGTAGTGGTAGGCATACTGCCCCCTGGCTAAGGGTGGTAGTAGTGGTGGGCATCCTGCCCCCCTGGGTGAGGGTGGTAGTAGTGGTAGGCATCCTGCCCCCTGGCTAAGGGTGGTAGTAGTGGTGGGCATCCTGCCCCCTGGGTGAGGGTGGTAGTAGTGGTAGGCATCCTGCCCCCCGTGGGTGAGGGTGGTAGTAGTGGTAGGCATCCTGCCCCCTGGCTAAGGGTGGTAGTAGTGGTGGGCATCCTGCCCCCTGGGTGAGGGTGGTAGTAGTGGTAGGCATCCTGCCCCCCGTGGGTGAGGGTGGTAGTAGTGGTAGGCATCCTGCCCCCTGGCTAAGGGTGGTAGTAGTGGTGGGCATCCTGCCCCCCTGGGTGAGGGTGGTAGTAGTGGTGGGCATCCTTCCCCCCCTGGGTGAGGTAGTAGTGGTGGGCATCCTGCCCCCCCTGGGTGAGGGTGGTAGTAGTGGTGGGCATCCTGCCCCCCTGGCTAAGGGTGGAAGTAGTGGTAGGCATCCTGCCCCCTGGCTAAGGGTGGTAGTAGTGGTAGGCATCCTGCCCCCTGGCTAAGGGTGGTAGTAGTGGTAGGCATCCTGCCCCCTGGCTAAGGGTGGTAGTAGTGGTAGGCATCCTGCCCCCGTGGGTGAGGGTGGTAGTAGTGGTAGGCATACTGCCCCCTGGCTAAGGGTGGTAGTAGTGGTGGGCATCCTGCCCCCCTGGGTGAGGGTGGTAGTAGTGGTAGGCATCCTGCCCCCTGGCTAAGGGTGGTAGTAGTGGTGGGCATCCTGCCCCCCTGGGTGAGGGTGGTAGTAGTGGTAGGCATCCTGCCCCCCGTGGGTGAGGGTGGTAGTAGTGGTAGGCATCCTGCCCCCTGGCTAAGGGTGGTAGTAGTGGTGGGCATCCTGCCCCCTGGGTGAGGGTGGTAGTAGTGGTAGGCATCCTGCCCCCCGTGGGTGAGGGTGGTAGTAGTGGTAGGCATCCTGCCCCCTGGCTAAGGGTGGTAGTAGTGGTGGGCATCCTGCCCCCCTGGGTGAGGGTGGTAGTAGTGGTGGGCATCCTGCCCCCCTGGGTGAGGGTGGTAGTAGTGGTGGGCATCCTGCCCCCTGGCTAAGGGTGGTAGTAGTGGTAGGCATCCTGCCCCCTGGCTAAGGGTGGTAGTAGTGGTAGGCATCCTGCCCCCTGGCTAAGGGTGGTAGTAGTGGTAGGCATCCTGCCCCCTGGCTAAGGGTGGTAGTAGTGGTGGGCATCCTGCCCCCCTGGGTGAGGGTGGTAGTAGTGGTAGGCATCCTGCCCCCGTGGGTGAGGGTGGTAGTAGTGGTAGGCATCCTGCCCCCTGGCTAAGGGTGGTAGTAGTGGTAGGCATCCTGCCCCCTGGCTAAGGGTGGTAGTAGTGGTAGGCATCCTGCCCCCTGGCTAAGGGTGGTAGTAGTGGTGGGCATCCTGCCCCCCTGGGTGAGGGTGGTAGTAGTGGTGGGCATCCTGCCCCCTGGCTAAGGGTGGTAGTAGTGGTAGGCATCCTGCCCCCGTGGGTGAGGGTGGTAGCAGTGGTGGGCATCCTGCCCCCTGGGTGAGGGTGGTAGTAGTGGTGGGCATCCTGCCCCCTGGCTAAGGGTGGTAGTAGTGGTAGGCATCCTGCCCCCCTGGGTGAGGGTGGTAGTAGTGGTGGGCATCCTGCCCCCTGGCTAAGGGTGGTAGTAGTGGTAGGCATCCAGCCCCCTGGCTAAGGGTGGTAGTAGTGGTGGGCATCCTGCCCCCCTGGGTGAGGGTGGTAGTAGTGGTGGGCATCCTGCCCCCCTGGGTGAGGGTGGTAGTAGTGGTGGGCATCCTGCCCCCTGGCTAAGGGTGGTAGTAGTGGTAGGCATCCTGCCCCCTGGCTAAGGGTGGTAGTAGTGGTAGGCATCCTGCCCCCTGGCTAAGGGTGGTAGTAGTGGTAGGCATCCTGCCCCCTGGCTAAGGGTGGTAGTAGTGGTGGGCATCCTGCCCCCTGGGTGAGGGTGGTAGTAGTGGTAGGCATCCTGCCCTCGTGGGTGAGGGTGGTAGTAGTGGTAGGCATCCTGCCCCCTGGCTAAGGGTGGTAGTAGTGGTAGGCATCCTGCCCCCTGGCTAAGGGTGGTAGTAGTGGTAGGCATCCTGCCCCCTGGCTAAGGGTGGTAGTAGTGGTGGGCATCCTGCCCCCCTGGGTGAGGGTGGTAGTAGTGGTGGGCATCCTGCCCCCTGGCTAAGGGTGGTAGTAGTGGTAGGCATCCTGCCCCCGTGGGTGAGGGTGGTAGTAGTGGTGGGCATCCTGCCCCCCTGGGTGAGGGTGGTAGTAGTGGTGGGCATCCTGCCCCCTGGCTAAGGGTGGTAGTAGTGGTAGGCATCCTGCCCCCCTGGGTGAGGGTGGTAGTAGTGGTGGGCATCCTGCCCCCTGGCTAAGGGTGGTAGTAGTGGTAGGCATCCAGCCCCTGGCTAAGGGTGGTAGTAGTGGTGGGCATCCTGCCCCCCTGGGTGAGGGTGGTAGTAGTGGTGGGCATCCTGCCCCCTGGCTAAGGGTGGTAGTAGTGGTAGGCATCCTGCCCCCTGGCTAAGGGTGGTAGTAGTGGTAGGCATCCTGCCACCCTGGCTAAGGTGGTAGTAGTGGTAGGCATCCTGCCCCCGTGGGTGAGGGTGGTAGTAGTGGTAGGCATCCTGCCCCCTGGCTAAGGGTGGTAGTAGTGGTAGGCATCCTGCCCCCGTGGGTGAGGGTGGTAGTAGTGGTAGGCATACTGCCCCCTGGCTAAGGGTGGTAGTAGTGGTAGGCATCCAGCCCCCTGGCTAAGGGTGGTAGTAGTGGTGGGCATCCTGCCCCCTGGGTGAGGGTGGTAGTAGTGGTGGGCATCCTGCCCCCTGGCTAAGGGTGGTAGTAGTGGTAGGCATCCAGCCCCCTGGGTTGGGGTGGTGGCGCGCATTCAGGCCCCTGTGTGCATATGTGGCATTGGTGATGGGCATCCCGCCCCTATGGTGCTGCTGTTGCTGGTGTAAGTATATTCAGATTCCCAGTGTATGTGTGTGATGTGTCGTGTACGTGTTGTATGTGTTTTGTGGTTGGTGTCTGACTTACCTTCTGCGCCGTACGCGTCCGTGCCTGTTCCGGTAGTAGATGTAGAATATTGGTATGATCGGGACGAAGGGATTCATGGTTGGTTCGTGTCGTTCGTCCTTCTCGTTGCTTCGCGTCGTCCTCGCCGCTTGGCTTCGTCCTCGCCGCTCGCTTCGTCCTCGCCGCCGCGTCGTCCTCGTCTGTGCTGTGTTCGCCTCGTAGCCGTGGATCGTGTTGTGGCGCGATTCGGAGCTTATGTGCGCCTCTCCCGGATGCTTTGACGTGCCGTGCGTAGCGACGGGTTCGGCGCGTACGGAAAGCGCATCGTACTTGTCCGGCCGGACGGGGCTGCATTTTCCCTTCCGTGCGACTCGATTCGGCGTTTCCGGATTCGCCTCGGTCGGAGAACAGGACCTGGTTTGGGTGAGTACGGCTCGGCCGGAATTTTTGCTGTTGTGCGCATCGTACTTGCTCGTTCGGTGTGTTATATGGATCGGTCGGGAAACTGGCTTTCGCATGGCTTTTTTCCCGACCGAATAGTATTGGGTGCGCCTCCGACCGAGATCGGAATCGGCCCCATAGTATATTGATTCAGTATTTAGAAGCTTATATTTAGACACATGGAGTATTGGAGCTACTCAGAGTGAGGTTAAAGAGCGAAAGAAACGGGTTGACAGCAGGGGCAGCTCCTCCACTAGGGCGTTAAATTACACGCCCCCCCACGCGACCCCCCTCCTCCCACACAGCTGCGAGACATGCCGGCTGCGACTGGTTGACAGTTAAGAATCCTTCTGAGGCTCCTTATTTGGCAGTCTTAATTAAAGACACCATCTATCACGCATTGAATTCCTGGCTCATGTTTTTTGAGATATTATATTTGTTTCTTGACTTTTATTTTGTGTTACAAGGATTTCATTATCACTGCCCAGATTAAACTAGATTGGATAGCATTCCAGATATGCTGCTCTTGATATAAATATAGATTCCTGCATTTTTTGTCCATCGATCCATTGTGCATGGTCATGGGGTATAATTTAGCAAGGGATGGAAATTCCTGGTGATTAGATTTGGTGTTTCCCATGAGTGCTGATAAGGGAGACCGTGTTTATAAACATCGCTATATTCTGACTAGGTCTAAAAAACTTGTTTCAAAGCAGCTCTCACAGATACTGAAAGTTTCGGTTTTTTCACTATTTCCCAAGCATTGCTGAACTCTTTCTGGCACTCCCCAGGCTCCTGTGCAATGTTGGCTGTACATCTCTTACATGATGCTCTTTGGTAACCCGTCCACTACCGGACAGCATATCCTAGTGCCCAGACTCGACTGGAATGCCAACTCGGGCTATTTTCAGCTTTTCTGGCACTTCCCCAGGCCTCTGTGCAATGTTGGCTGTACATCTCACACGATGCTCTTTAGTAACCCTTCCACTGTCGGGCCAGCATATCCCAGTGCAGTGCCTAGCTAGGCTCGACCGACGTGCCAGCCCAAGGGCTATTTTCAGCTGGCCGGATCTCCTTGCGGAGTGACTCCATGAGTCACGCGGCAACCAGCTTCTGGGTAAAAGGGCGTTAAGACGCAGAGTAACGTCTGGTGACGCTGTAGGTTGTGAACTCACAGGGGAAGCCCGGAGGGCGGAGCTGCTTTCCTGGAGGAAGATGGAAAATAACATTCACTTGTCCCAGGCTCTGCTGGCAAACTAAGACTTCGGGGTTTTCAAGAAAAGGAACGCACATTCTATTCGAAATCAGCGGAGAAACCGTGCCCCCTAATAAAAAATAGATAGGTACGCCCGCGGTCTTGAAACAACGACCTGTCAGGCGCGATTCACACTCCCTTCTAACGGTCAGAACATGCGCTAACGCTCAATGTGATTCAAGTTGACAGAGAGCCAGAAAAGTAACATTTTGTTTTCCGTGAATATAACAAGAAGTCAAAAAAAAGGAACGGCCCTTTAGTAACAGGAGATTCAAAATGCTCCTCTCCAGGGAAGAGGCGGTGCCCCAGTCTTTCAGGCAGCGCACGAACCACCCTGAATTGCAAGCCAAAAGGAAAAAGACACCAACAGCGCCGCCTGGCCGACTTAAGCAGACATCACTCATAATTACCGCACATTTTCTTAACTTACCCACGTTTCTTGACTTGGTAAGACGGCGCGTGTCCAACTGTAACATTATTACCAGAATGAGGCGTAACCTCCTAATTTGTCAAGCAAGTTTTTAGCCTGATAGTAATTATACTTCGATACAAAGAGGAAGAAATTCCCTTCTTTGTTTATAACCCAAACTGATGACTGATTCTTGTATTTAAATGTTAGCAGATGTTTAGCCGATGTTAAACCTCATCCAAAGAAGACCATACTTACAGAAACACCAAGTAATGAAAAACATTGAACGCACGTGAATACCACACAGACCTCTGTTGGGGTTTTACACTGCCACCAGCATGCTACCCTCCTGTAGTTTCTGTTTGAACGCGCCATACAGCCCTCCTTTTGGGGTTAACAGTGTCTCCAATAGGATCCCCCTTTATAGCATCGTCCTGACAGTGACGGCTCACATAGGGCGTGCTGCGGGGGGTAGTAAACTAAACTCGGACATACGCCGGAACGGAGGAACATAATAATTACTTTCCTCCGTTCCGTCGAATGTCCGAGTTTACTACCCCACACCCTGCCCCTCCCCCGCCCACGCCCCGCAGCACGCCCTATGCGAGCCACCACTGCTGACTGCCCAACAACATACCTTTTGGGGGTTTAACAGCAGTGCTTTAAATGGGCAGGTACTGTCTGGTACTGAGTACTTGCACTTCTCAGCCCTGCTGCAATACATGTAATGTGAGAGTACCAGAACTTTTTAGGAGCAAACAGGTACTCTAAATAGTGAGAATCCACATTTCTATATTTCCATTTAAAGCACTGTTTAACAGTGCCTCCACGGATTGGCTCAGTTTGTTGCTCTTGGGGGAATGCGATGCAGCACTCCTTTGTGGTTTAACAGATCTGTAACATTCCCTTGCGGTAGGTAAGTGTGCATGTGTGCATGTGATTATCGTATGACAAACAGCGCCAAATGCATGACAAATGGCATGGCATAGTGTTTGGTAACTGTGTTGATAAGCAAAACAAACTGTATCAAAACAATGGCAATTGGCATGGCAGAGTATTTATAAAGCATGTGCTAACTGTGTGGTACTTTTCACTCTTCTGTTAGCCTACAAAGAAATAACGAAACCACATTTAGGGCCACATGTACAAAGCTTTTTGGCAGAATTGGGCCGGTTGTAACTGCAACATTTTTAGGTCTCGCCTATGCAGCGCGCATGCGCTGCTTAGGAGAGACCTTTAGAAATCGGCACAGCTTTCCCTGCAAAAACGTGCACGCGTTGCATTGCTTCCAATGACAACGCGTGCACGTCTGGCAATTCACTTGCGGGAGCGAGCAGCTGGTGCCATATGTTAATTATCGCGCCTTGCCGCTCGCTCCCGCAACGGAATCGCGCTGGCCCCCTCCTTTCGCCCCTCCCTCTGCTGACGCGCGCGCTTGTGCTTGTTTTTTAAAGCGCCTCCAGGGCAGCTACTACAGGTGTAAACTTGTGGCCAATCACAGGCTGCTTCCAAGCTTTCCAATAACATATTCCGTTCAGCTGTAGTCCTGCTTAAGCGACGCCTCTTTCTATGGCAATTGTGGGCCAGCCTGTATTTGGGTGTAAAGGATCAGCGGTGGTTACGGGGAAGTCTTATGACTGGCAATATCGTTACTGTCAGTGCCAGTGGGATGGATGTTCATAGGAGACGCGACAGCAGCAGCCACGGAGTGCCCGAGGTACATCACGGTATCATAATACTTTTTAGGAGTGGCATCCAGCCATCAGTGCAACTAGTCTTCCTGAAACATTGAACAGACCCCTTATGCACTGCAATAACGTAGATCTGCCATTGCAGGACCGCTAAATCGTACAGTGTTAACAGAAGAGTAACATATTCCTCTGCAGCACAGCTATTTCCTGCAGCATACTTACCCCCCCACCCCCACCTTCCTTTTTCCAAGCAACACTCCCTTGCAGTCAGCAAGTACCCTCTAAGACATATCAGAAAGCTGTATCTCATGTTTATAATTGGGTCTATGACTTCCTGATGCCCTCATGTAGACAAGTTTCACTCGACTTAACTAGTCTGTACAAAAGGCATGTACATACCCGTTTTTGTGTTAAACTCGGGCTTTTGTCTAGAAGGTAGGGAAAATTATATACTCCAGTGTGGAAGTTGTACAAAATGTAATACGTTTCTCCTGTGACTCGCATTCTAGCTTATAAGTTTCAAGTTGGTCTGAGTATCGTGGACCTTCAATGGCAGGGGGACAGATGAGCATGTACTCGGCAGTAACATACAGAAGCTAACTTTGTGTGCCCAGGCACCCCCTTGTATTGACTGTTGACACAGTGTCAGGGCGCATTGATGTGTGCGTGACTTGCCCCGGGTCGCACACTTCAGGGTGCAGTGATGTGTACGTGACTTCTGTGGGGAGGCACCCTATATTCCTCCTCAACAGTTTTTCCAAAACTAACAGCAAACCAAATCAAAAATTTTATGACATACATGAACAACAATTTTCAGTTCTATTAAGGACACAGAGGCGAGAATTCTAAAGTCTTTGCTTTGCTTTTTATTTCTAGCAGCATTCTAGTACCATTAACATATAAACACAAGGAATAAAGTAAAAAAAAACGAAAACTACACTACCTGTGAATAGCTAAGATCTACAAGCCAGACAAGTGGCAAATAAACTTTTGGATGCCCATATAAACAATGACTAGATAACATCTCCCTCTTCTTGCTGCGCAGTCCCATTGTCGTCCCGAAACTGCAACTTTGTTTATTATTCTTGCTTCTGGTCTGAAACTGAAGTAAACACAATGCTAAGTGGACTATTTTAAAACGTGTTTGAATAACACATATAGGGTGGGTAATAGACAGACAGTTAATTGCAAATATATATTATGTAAAATACAGTAAGAACATTTTTGGGTGGGATAATCCTTGCCTCCGTGTCCTTAAAAACTGAAAATTCTTGTTCACGTATGCTATACCTTTTAGGTCTCGCCTGAGCCAGCGCAAGCTGTCTCTGCGAGACATTTAGTAAGTGGGTTTTCAAAGTGCTACCCACAGGCTTTTGCTGGCCTCCAGCTTGCGTTCACGATGGCGTGCACGTGCACAGCTGCCATCTGGGTTTCCTATCTCTTCCTCATTTCCTCGTCATGGCTCATTAACTCTCTGGACTCTGATGTTTCAATCGCAGCAGCAGCTCACATTACCAACTGACGGCCCTGGACTACAGTCACATGAAAAACAACAGCGATTAGCATTGAAATGCAAGCTTTTTTTTGTCTAGTTAGAAATATTGCTTCAGTGGGTTGATTTCACCTTATATCGCTATTTGTTTTATATTAGGAGTCACAGCCTAATTACCAGTATTTTTGTCTCTCACTGTTTTTTTTTTTTATATTTATTCGCGCACAGCACAAAGCAATATTTAAGGTTACTTTTTCCGCGTCACTTCTTCACTCTATTTAAACTCCACACCCCCCACTCTCTTATTGTCTCTCTCCTTCTCTCTCTCTCCCCTCTCTAATTCTCTCTCTACTTAATTAACTCTCCCCTCTCTATCTTTTTTAGCCTTTCATTCTCTCTCTCACCCCATTGCAATAGGCAGAAACAAGTTGCCAGCATTGCAAGAACAAAAGAAAACTGAGGAAATTTTTTATTGTAAATACTTTTTTTAATATGGTCGTTCAGTTTTACATAATGCCTTCTTGGTCATATATAAAGTAACAAAAATGCTTCTGACACTTTTTTATTATAACTTTTCAGCATGCTGCACAGCAGCCACACTTTTCTACAGCACAGCTTGAAGACATTGGCAAAGTCAATCGCTCTGGCTAAACACTTATAAGGCCCCAAAGGCGAGACCTATTGGCTATGCCAATGCTTGTTTTACATGTAGAAACACCAAATTGCGATTCGGTAACTTGTTTAAATGTACAAACATCAAATTGTGATTCCGTAACTCATTACCGTATCGCAATTTGCGTTTGTAACTCAATTCCAATTCGGTATTTGGAAGGGACGTGTTTAGGGCATCCCTTCCAAATACTGAATCACAGTGGTATGTATTCATGTTTTGTGACCAAATGCTGATTTTATAACAATAATACTTTACCACCAATTCAAAATTGGTAGTAACCCATTCTTAAATGGGAAGGGGTCCCTGTGAATGTTAAGCAAAATATTTATTAAGAGCAGGCAGTGGTCCCACTGACCACTGCCTACTCATAAAAAATAAAACTTAAACATTTCATTTTCTTTTATGAAATGCATCCCATTTTCCTTAAGGAAAATGGACTGCATTAAAAAAAAAATATTGCTTAATTTGAAAGCAATCACAGTATGGTGGTCTGCTGACTCCAGCATGCCTACAATCCAAAGGGGCACCCAATATTCTAAGGAACTCAGGTAATGAAATCATCCAAAAACAATGTTCCCCTAGGAATCACAGTACTATATTGACCTTTATCTAGTTCTCAATAAATGCAAATAATACAGACTCATCATTCATTTGTATTATTTTATCTTTTAGCAATAGGATTTTAGAAAGATGACAATATAAACACTGTACGTGTTCCAAGTGACGGCACAGTGCAAGTGCAGAAAGGTGAGCCAAACACCATATAGCCAGTGAAGTGTAAGAAATATACAGAATATGTACAACCGTGGGATCATCCAAATAGGACACAGATTTTGTCTAATCTGACAGTCTCTCTATTCAGATTTCAATAGCCCAACATTGCATGATATGGGTATAACCCTCATAGTCGGCATTTCGACCCGTACAATAAATCACACATAATATTCATCAGGGCAAAGGTGAATTGGAAGCACCCGGATGAATAGGACTCTCGTCTATAGTAGTTTACCCTCCTGCATCCTTGGCAGAAAAGATCTTCAAAACTTCAAAGATGTAAACTTTTGCGTACATGGCTTACTCTTTCATGATGGACTGCAGCTCAAACAACACAAGGGAATGATGGTAACCCATTTGCAACTAGGAAAGGGTCGCTATGGGACCCTTTCCTCTCTGAGAATGTTAAACAAAATATTTTTTGAGAGCAGGTAGTAGTCCCAGGGACCACTGCCTACTCTTACTAAAGGAAACTTAAACATTTCACTTTCTTCTATGAATCACATCATGTTATCGTTTAAGGAAAACAGACTGCATTATATGAAAAAGATTGCTTCATTTTAAAGCCATCATAGACATGGTGGTCTACTGACTCCAGCAGGCCACCATCCCCGTTGTAGTGAGCCACCCGGCCACTGCAATACATAGTTGCAGCATCAACTCCCTGGGCCGGGCTCGGGCCAGGGAGTATAAATAAACGGCGACGTCAGCGCACGTGGCTGACGCCGTGGAGCTACATCCTGAGTGCTGGTGTCCCATTTATTGCAGTGCATGCAAAGTTAGGCCTCCCTGATCCCCACACCTTATAAGTCGGCTCCAGCCCCCAGCCGCATGCCCCTAGGCTACCCTGCGGAGATCCCCACCATCACACTGGCGACGAGGGTGTGGAAACGACACACGTGTACCTCCGTGCCTGCCGACTGCAACGAGCTGTGAAGTCGGTGGCGGAGCGGGAGGCGTGGCGCGGTCCAGCAGGGCTGCGGTGCAGCGATTGCCACCCGCTGCTGAGTGGTAAGGAGAGCGCACTGGGAGCGGCAGTCGGAGGCGCTGTCCAGGCCGCGGGTATGAAAAGCAGCTGTGCGGCCTGGTGAAGGGTCGCGTGTGAGGCAGGCGGTGAGGTGCACATGCGCACGAAGTGGAGGACGCGGCTGAGGCACCAGGGAGAGCGCGTGTGGCGCCATCCAGCATAAGGAGCCTGCAGGTGCAGCTGTGGTCGAGAGGGTGCGACACAGGACCCGGCCAGGCAGCAGGGCAGGAGAGTAGTGAGGGGGTGAAGCACTCCTGACCCGTGTGACTGCGAGCCTGCGAGGGGAGCGTGAGGGCGAAGAACCTAAGGCTGAAGTGCGCTTTTCTGCTGAGACTCGCAGGGGAGTGGGTGAAGACACGGTGCCCAGAGGTACCTGGCAAGCGTTTACCAACGGCCTGTGAAGCCAGGGAGGAGGGTGGCGAGCTATACCTCCAACTGAGGACAACACAGAAGAGGCACCAGGGGCGCGATGACTACGCCGCAGGCGGCAGTAGCGGCTGCAGCACCCCATGACGCAGGGGTAGGTGGCAACAGGCCAGGGAGGATGGCAGTTAAGGCTCTTCCAGAATTTAGCCAATTGGCTGATCCGGCAACGGCAGCACCACGGTGGCGAAAGTGGTTGGGTCAGCTGGAAAACTACTTTGTGGCCACGAGAGAAACTGACAACGCCGTCAAGCGTTCGACTATGCTCCTGATGGGGGGAGAGGAACTATATGACCTGTTCCAAGACCTGCCAGACTCAGGGGATGGCAATGTCTATGAGAAGGCCGTGAGGGCTCTGAATCGGCATTTTGACCCGCAGGTTAACCCCGACTTTGAACACTTCAAATTGCGCCAAGCCAAACAGAAGGAGGATGAGTCTATTGACATGTTTTTTGCACGCTTGCGAAAGTTGGCGAGCACATGTATTGGAATCGACCGGCAGTTTGAGACAAGGGCGCAACTCATCGTGGGGTGCAAGTCGTTGGAGTTGAGGAAGCTGATACTACGACAGCCTGGGATTTCATTAGATGACATTTTAGTCTTGGGACGGTCGCACGAACTGGCGGATGTCTGCGCCGGTGAGATGGAAGTGGCATTGGCAAAGAAATCGGGGCCCACGCAGCCCGTATACCCGGCTCCCATCAAGGAGGAAAGAGTAGATGCCATCCGGAAAACGTACACGAGAGGATCAAGTGGCAACCCCGGATCGGAGGAACGGCCGAACCGGCAGGGGTGCAGGAACTGTGGGTTAGTGATGCATTCCCAAAGAGGATGCCCGGCGCAGGGGCGACAATGCATGAAATGCAATAAGTACGGACATTTTGCAAAAGTGTGCCAAGGAGCGACGAAGGCAGGAGCGAGCAGGCCAAAAGGGGCCCGTTTCCAGAGAAGTGCCAAGACTGTCCAGGAGGTGGAGGAACTGGATAGCAGGTGTCAGAAACTGACGGTGGCGGAGGACGAAGACGAGGACAACGTGTTTGTGGTATCGAACATCAGAGGAGTGAACACCACCAGAAGACCACCGCCATTGTGCCAAATATGGATCGGGAACAATTGCATAAGGACACTCATCGACATGGGAGCATCAGTAAACATACTGGACACAGCACAATACAGCGAGCTACGTCCCCGTCCTCGTTTGCTGCCAACTACAGCAAAGATACTTACCTATGGAGGTCACACACCGATTCCGCTGCAAGGAGTCGTCGATGTAGAAGTCAAACACAGGGATAGAGCAACCTACACAAGATTCTACATCACGTGCGACAGAGCCGGATCGCTGCTAAGCTGCCACACCGCTGAAGACTTGGGATTAGTAATGTTCGCCAGGCACATCCACCAGACACAAGCGGAGGTGGTGCTGAACGAGTTCCCGGAACTCTTCAGAGGGCTGGGGTGCCTAAGGGGAGTGGAGGTGCAACTTCACATCGATGAAACTGCCAAGCCAGTAGCGCTCCGACATCGGAGAGTACCGTTCCATCTTCGGCCGCTGGTGGAGGCGGAACTGGAGCGTCTCGAGAGAGAGGGAGTAATTGAAAAAGTGTCCGGACCAACCCCGTGGGTGTCCCCGCTGGTGATAGCGCCAAAACCCAAGCAGCCAGGAGCCATTAGGCTGTGCGTGGACATGAGGTTACCCAATAAGGCAATACGCCGCGAGAGACACATCACTCCAACTATTGACGAAATAGTAGCGGACATCAATGGAGCGCAATGGTTCTCCAAGGTGGACTTGAACTCAGGTTACCATCAGTTAGTGCTGGCGGAGAAGAGCCGGTATATAACGACGTTCTCAACGCAAGTGGGACTCCGCCGGTTCAAACGCCTGAGCTTTGGAGTATCCTCAGCGGCGGAAGTGTTGCAGGATGCAGTGAGGGAAGCTTTGTCTGGACTGGTGGCAGCAATCAATGTCGGCGACGACATTCTAATCTTCTCCAAATCCCTGGAAGAACACCATGTCCGTCTTCGGGCAACCCTCCAGAGACTCGTTGAGCAGGGCCTAACGCTCCACAGAGCCAAATGTGACTTTTATGCCAACGAGGTGGAGTTCTTTGGGTACCGGTTCTCTGCCAAAGGCCTGCAGGTCGATCCAGCCAAGGTGGAAGCGATCCGAACAGCAGCCATTACCCAAACACAGTCAGAGGTCAGAAGCTTCTTGGGAATGGCTAACTACTGCGGCCGTTTCATCCCGCATCTAGCAACGCTGTCCGAGTCACTCCGAAGGTTGACCAAGAAGGAGGTGCCGTGGAAATGGACCGATGAAGAAGCGCGAGCATTTAACAACATAAAGAGCGCTCTGCTGAAGGGGGCGACGGTGGCCTACTTCTGGCCAGGGGCAACCACCGAACTTATTGTGGATGCTAGCCCGGTGGGGCTGGGAGCGGTGCTGCTCCAGAAGAATGAACAAAGCGACGGGGTGCCCATTGCATACGCCAGCCGAGCGCTCATTGCGGTGGAGACGAGGTATGCACAAATTGAACGAGAGGCCCTAGCAATCCGGTGGGCGTGCCAGCATTTTGATATCTATCTCTGCGGGCATACATTCACAGTGGTGACCGATCACAAACCCTTGGTACCACTGTTCATGGGCACGGCCAGGAATGGACCTCCCCGGATAGAACGTTGGGCTGTGCAAATTCAACATTACCGATTCAACGTGGAATATCTCCCGGGTGCCAATAATCCCGCGGACTATCTGTCAAGGCATCCCCTGGCTCCGAACTCCGGGAGCCAGGGTGAAGTAGACAAGGGTACTGAATCATTCATTCGACAGATCGTGGAGGAGGCTTGCCCACAGTCGTTGACACTAGAGGAGCTCCTAGAAGCCACAGGACAAGATGGGTGTCTACAGGAGGTGAAACGAACTCTCCAAGACCATACGTGGAAGTGGTTTCTACAAGGGGCAGGTCAGCTGATAGATGAGGAGCGGGAGTACTGGGAGAGCGTATGGAGGTGCCGAGAAGAGCTGAGCGAGTCCGGCCAAGGGCTCATTCTGAGAGGCAACCGGTTGGTGATCCCAGCAAAGCTCAGGAAACGAGCCGTTGATCTAGCCCACCAAGGACACCAGGGAGTGGAGAAGACGAAGGCCCGGCTGCGATCGAAGGTGTGGTTTCCTGGGGTCGACCGAATGGTGGAGGAAAAGGTGCGGGGGTGCCATGCATGTTTGATAACAGGATCAGATCTGCCTGTAGCGCCCATCATCACCGAGGGGCCAAGCAAAGTGCCGTGGGGTCAGGTCAGCCTGGACTTTGGGAACTTTCTGGACAGAAGACACACCGTGGTGTTGGTCGACAGCCATTCCATGTTTCCCGTAGTGGAAGTAGTCGCATCCACATCCTTTGACTGTGTTCAGCCGGTGTTGGAGAAGGTATTTGCTCTGCTAGGAATGCCGGAGGAGGTACATACAGACAATGGTCCGCCATTCCAATGCCAGGACTTCAGAGAATACCTGAGTAGGTATGGGATTCGGCATCGCCGGGTGACCCCGCAATGGCCCCAAGCCAACGGGGACGTGGAAAGGTTCATGCGGACATTGAACAAGACCATAAGGATTGGCATGAACCAGGGAGAAAATCTGGAAAACTGCTTGCACCGATTCCTCAGAGCGTATCGCAACACCCCGCACTGCACCACCAAGTGCGCACCCAGTGATCTACGCATGAAAAGAGTGGTGAGAGACAGTATCCCTGCTAGTGAACTGTGGGTCCCGGCAACCATTGATGTGGAGGGCACACAAGTCCGGCGGCAACGCAACAACGACAGGGCCAGTCGGAAGCGGGGGACCGGCAGTCAGCCGTACAGGAGGGAGACTATGTAGTAGTAAAAGACCGGCATCCTGGATCCAAGTTCCGCACACCGTTTGAAAGGGAGCCGTGGAAAGTAGTGCAAGTCAAAGGGTCGATGGTGACTGCGAAACGAGGAACCCAACAGATAGCACGCAACGTGTCGTGGTTCAAGAAGGCGCCGGCGGAGAGTGCGGTAGACCAAGAGCTGGAGGAATGGCCAGAAGAGGAAAACCCCCTAGCCGGGGAAGACCCCCAATCCAAAGAGCAGGGGGAGCGTCAAAATAGAGCTGGAGAAACACGTGATGGAGCCCAGGGCGACCTAGCAGCCGACACCAGCGTGCCTCCAAGTCAGGGGGGGAATCGGTGGCAGATGGCCGTGGCAGTCAGCATTATGGACTGAGGGGGAACCCCAAACCAAGTACGAGGCTGAGAGACTTTCTATGCTGAAGAAGAAAGCGGACGAGGAGGAGCTGGAAAAATAAGTCAGCTGGACTGTAATGTTTATGATGTTATGTGTTGTTCAAGGTTGTTTGTAGTCTCACATGTTCCGTGGGATAGATGGGATGTAGTGAGCCACCCGGCCACTGCAATACATAGTTGCAGCATCAACTCCCTGGGCCGGGCTTGGGCCAGGGAGTATAAATAAACGGCGACGTCAGCGCACGTGGCTGACGCCGTGGAGCTACATCCTGAGTGCTGGTGTCCCATTTATTGCGGCGCATGCAAAGTTAGGCCTCCCTGATCCCCACACCTTATAAGTCAGCTCCAGCCCCCAGCCACATGCCCCTAGGCTACCCTGCGGAGATCCCCACCATCACACCCGTGATGGGTCACAAACTACGACCTACCTCATTAATAATCATGAGGTAGGCTGATTTGCGACCTACTAGGAATCACTCACTTAAAAAAAGTTGCATACATCAGGAATAGGGTTTCCTGATTGCGATTCAGAGATGATAGATAGTACATCTGGCCCTTAGTATGTAAATGTTAACTTGCCTGGTGTAATAAGGGTGACTTTCAGGCAGTCCTGGTTTATGAGCCACCAATAAGCATCCAGGGTCCTCCTGAGACCTGAAGAATACTGGAAACATGACTGTGATATACTCAAGTAAACTAGTCATAGGTTTTTACAACCCAGTTGGTTTAGGCCTATCACTCTCTTCGGCCATATAAAGAGGAAAAGCAATGGAATTTAAGCCATGTTTTATTGTACCTATATGAGCTGGGAGATTTTGAGTCTTGTAATGCATTTGTACCTTTTGTGAATAGATTTGGTAACTAATATAATTACGAATTTGAAGAATGAATCGCTGACCGTGCCCTACAGCTTGTAAAATTTGTCAGTCTCGCTCATGCTAGCATGCTGACATTCTCACTCTTCACTGCATGTTGATACTCTAACTCATCCTTGCATGGTGATACACAGCTCATCACAATTAAGAAGAAAGGTAGAAGAAGAAGAAAATCATGCATTTTTCTATAGGCAGCAGACAGAAAAGTAAGCCTGTAAGGTGGTCGATAGATAGGAGTGGGGGACGAAGGCTATCTCTTGGTCTGGAAGAGGGTAGAGGGGATGTTTTAGATACTGAGATGTGAATGCACTATATAACTTTACTACACACATAGCTCACTCTATCGGGTGTCTTGTTTGTAGGTACTGATGACAAGTATTAGTACACTTTGGATTGAAAAGTTAAATTCATCCTCAAGGAATGGTTCATATTAAGTTAAGTGTTGCACAAAGCACAAGCATTATCAAAGACAATAGGTCTGGTTATTTTATAAGCCAAGTGTTTCCATCAGCCGTTCACAACTTCTGTGTTTGTGGATTTTTAGATGGATGAGGGAGTAAATATGAGACTGTGATAATGGTTGGCTAGATGACTAAGTGCATGGATTGATGAATGAATCAGAGAGCAGTGAGTGCATGTATAATTAATCAGTGAGTGAGTGAGTGCCTGCATGTATGGATGAATGGGTGAGTACATGGACGAATGTTTGTATGTGCAGATGTATGGATGGATGTCTGGCTGGTTGAATGGGTGAGTGCATGTATTGTTCAGTGCAGAGGTCAATGCAGACAGGATAAAACAACTGGACAGGATGTGGCCTCAGCAGTAGTTACGTAAAACAATAAGAAGAATGACAAGTTTTATGTCAGTACATTCATTACACCTCGGCTGGGCATCATCTAAGCAGGAAGGCCCACAAGATATAATGTATTACTACCATTATACCAATGCAAATAATATAGAAAATTGGACAACTGGGTGACAAGAATACCTACAATAAATCAACAAGCATTTGCAATGCAATCGGTCTCGCCTTTGGGACCTTATAAGTATTTAGCCATGCACACTCTCTGGCAATGGGAGAAACCATTAGATTTGACAGGGGGTGAAGGTTTGGAGGTAACAGTAAGCATTAGCAAAAGCATGCAATAAAGTCACATTTAAAAGGAGACAGCTGCCAGACTGTACTCAGACTTCCTCTCGTTACAGCTCAGGGAGTTAGCACCTGCTGCATAGAACCTGCAGGTCACATGTGCTTATCAGAGGGACTGGACATGTGTTTCATCATTCCAATGTCGCCGAAAGCAGTTTCCTTGATTTAGGCAGTGCTAGTAGCACCTGTGCCTTGCGTGAGAAAGTGCTATAAAATATGGAATTAAAAGTGGCGGTGTGTAGGGAAGTATTAATTATTTGACTTAAGTATGGAGGGGTAAGTGGGGAAGGAAAACAGCACGCATCTTGCGTATGGGTACATCGTAATACAGTGGTAGACGTGCGTGTTTCGACATTTAACAAACTGTATTAACATACTTTACATTCTCGGTACTTCGGAAAATATCTCTGGAGATTTCAAAATATATCTATCGATTTTATGTCACGGATAGACACCGGTAGGAAGGAGGGAATGGGCACTACACTACATCTCCCATAATGCTGTGAGAGGGCTTCCTTGTTCTATCCTCTCTCTCTCTCTCCTATTCTATTTAAACTCCACCCTCCAACAACCCGGTGCTTGTCACCTGACGACCTACGCCATGAAAGGAAGACTGATTTCCCGGGACTCCTGTTAAGCGCCTCGCCGACCATCTGTTGTGGAAGTGATTAGCCGCCCCAGAGATTGCCGGTCCGGATTCCAGAGACTCGCGCTTATGCGCGCTCGGTAACTGCTTGCCCTCCATGCATTTCCAACCCGAAGGACATCTGCGGTAGCAAAGCTGTTAATACACGCGCTGAAGTGCAACCGCTGTTGCCGCTTTTTCTTTGTTTGTTTCCGTGAGATGAAATTGAAGACTCGCCTTTCGTTCAGCATGCCTCGCTGAACCCACCACCTTATCGAGTGTGTACTCTTGGGAACACTCTTATCTAATTTTGGAGGGAACTAATCGCTAAAGAGCCAGGAGAAGCTCGCAGAGCATTACGCCTTATTTTCCTTTCTATTCCTGTATGGTATGGATTATAATTTACACGCACTGTGGAATCGCGTGTCTTCACAGAAGAAGTGCCTAAGTTACATATGCTTCTACACACACCGCTGACTGAGGAGTATCAGTATTGAGATAAGTAACTCAGCGGTATATTGCTAAGACTTAGCAGTGTTCTTGGTTTCATGAAATACTTATCCCTGAATACTAAGGTGACAATGTGACTCGCTATCTTTTTTCTTTTTTCTTAATTTATTTTTACCTTTTGTGCATTGATGTTATTTGGATATGGGCGGCTGCATAAATGTAAATGCATCACATACTGCTCAATCTATTGCATGGTGTACTAGGGGAATGTCTTCATGAGATGTTGTGTTGTGTCTCATATACAGGGCGCACGAAGCTACCATAGGAGTGAAGCCTACAACTCCAGAGCTTGTCGAGTGTTGTCACAGCCGCACTTCTTTATGTTTCATTTGTCCCTTTTTTCCCTTTCCCCTACTGCGGTGTAGCCTGTGTAGTGAGTGTATATCTATACTCGCAGATTCTTCCGCATATGGGGTAAGGGGGGTTTAGCATCATCCATCGCTCCCGCTGTATCAAGCCTTTAAGGTTAGTGATTAACCATTCTCTGTTGTGACATTTTACAACTGGATTCTCGAAATATTTGAATTAGTGTTCTGGTGCGCCTCAGTTTGCATTCCTGCCCGTAGATTTCCGAATCTATGTATTTTTTGCACTCCTGTTCAAGGCCAGGAGTTTGGGAACCTATGCACGTGTATCTGAAAGTTCAGAATCT
Source organism: Calotriton arnoldi (assembly GCA_963921515.1). Classification (NCBI taxonomy): domain Eukaryota; kingdom Metazoa; phylum Chordata; class Amphibia; order Caudata; family Salamandridae; genus Calotriton; species Calotriton arnoldi. The sequence continues at coordinate 598,653 of CAWUFW010002849.1, forward strand.
GTGTGTGTGGATTTTAAAGTCGTCGGCTGATTTCAAAACTACGATCGGAAGCAACTACCACTGGTGCAGCAGGTGCAGCGGCACCGGCAGAGAGATCATTGCAGGGCCCTTTGAAACCTGATTATTGCTGTATCTTACTACCCTAACAAATGACAAAGGGGGTAGTTTTCCTCGCTTGCATCAGGGCCCCTGGCCTCCTTGTTATGCTTCTGATAGGGCATGGTGTGGCGTCACAGCCGGAGCAGCCGACTTTGGAACGAGTCTTGGCGTCCGATCAACAGCCTGTGATTCTGGGCAAATCGATCTCCAAAGGACTCGAAAAAGAACAAACAAAATGTGAATGTGAAATTGTGTAATTAACTGGTGCTCACGTAAAGCTCTCCAATACCTTCGGTCAAGTTCGTGGTATATATATAACTGTAGAAAAAGTCTGTCTGCCCGCCTGTTTGGAGACTACGTAATGAATTCTGCACCTCAGCTCGAGCGAGGTGCCTGTTACCTCGTACCCCAGGAATATTCGTCTCCTTTTTGTGCTCCCGGAATAAACAGTTGCTGTAGTGCCAGGCCAATAAACACGCCCGTCACAAAACTTTGTTTTTTTAAAATTTAAATAAGTCTTTATTCAATTTTCTTTTTTACAGCAAAGTGAAAACATAATTTCCAACAAATAATCTTCAGCGTTCCCTCCCACCCCCACCCACCCCACAGCGGATCCAACCAGAATAGTATCTATAATCATTTCATAGAACTTTTAGCAGGATTTACATAGCAAAAAAAAAAAAAAAAACACCAGAAAGCTAGGGTGCTAGTCTTGGCCATATCCTAACTAGTAATACACCAGTTGGAATAGCCCTCTATATCCCCCCCGTTTGCTCCCATCCTATTCCTGTTCACTGTACGACTGGGACCAATCCAATAAGGGAGCCCAAATAGCTAGCCCTTTGGCTTTTACCCTGTGACCTCTCCTGGAGTAAACAGCTCTCTCCATCCTATGCACCGCAAGCAGTCTTCCTAGCCACTGTTGGACAGATGGGGGGGATGGGATCAAGCCAGTGTGTAGCCAGACATAATCTAAACACTGTCATAGCAATAAATAGAAAGGACTGATTTAGATTTGAAGATACAGGATGTCCAACCCCCAGTACAATCGTGATGATAAAACAATTTCACAGCCCAGCATGGTACCCAGGATGTTGCTTACATCCTGCTTCAAAGCGTCTAGCACGGGGCAATCAGCAAACATGTGAATAATATCAGCCGCATGATATTTACAGCGGGGGCATGTTGATCCTGCCACCTGACCCCATTTAGCGATTTTAGCAGGTGTAATATAAAGATTAAACCATGTTTTAAAACATTGGAGCTGAAGGTTAGCAGCGATAAATGTTGTCTGGGCCAGGTGTAGTGAATCTTCAATTTCTCCTAGTCCCACCTGTAAAAGTCCCTGCCATCGATCTAAGTGTTTGTTTAAATCATCCATTGTCAGCTCATTCAGCATTTTGTAAATCCCCCTAGTGTGAGAGAGCCTTTAAGTAACCCATCAATCAGCTTCACCACCGAGAAACCACAGGTACCCCCCGTTTTCTTAGCTAGAAAATCTCTTATTTGAAGATATTTAAAAAATTGCCGATTATTTAACCCAAATCTATCTCTAATAATTTCAAATAGCAACACCTCAGTCCCTTTAGTGACATCGCCCACCACCCTGACGCCTTTATCATACCAGTGCCGCATGTGCCCATCATTAAAAATATTTGGAAGACACCCGTTCTTAAATATTGGGGTATAAGCATTAATACGCCCAAGGCCAAGTTTTTTCCGGACCGTGGTCCAAACCTTAAATGCACAGAGTAGAATTTTAAATTTAACCCTTTTGTAATAATTCAATTCTATATGTCGTAGAAGACACCCCGGAGCTTCATCCCTAATAACAACTCAAAGACAGATATAGACGCCCCAATCGGCGTGATTTCCGCTTTTCGTTAAGCAATATCCCCGCTATATGTAAAACTGATGCCCAATGATAAAACTGAAGATTGGGAACTGCCCACCCCCTCTTTCTCTTGATAATGTTAACAATTTAAGCGCTCTCCGAGGGCGACAACCAGCCCATATAAACCTAGAAAATAAATTATTCATAGCGACAAACCAAGAATTACAGATATTCAGAGGAATAGCCCTAAAGAAATACAAAATCTTAGGTAAAAAAGCATTTTGATAGCATTACATCTTCCTACCATCGTAAGTTTAAGATTTTCTAATCTATTAAATTCAGCTTTAAATTTTAGAAGCAGGGGGTTCAGATTATTTCCTGTAATCTTCGCAACATCTGCCGTGATTTCCACTCCCAGATAAGTAGCACTCTGTACCACACAAGAGTTATTCATCTGGATACCTTTACCGACCACAACCTGAGTTTTAGTTGAGTTCAGGCGATAACCAGAGAGTTGCCCAAAATATCAGCTTCTTTTTCAATCTCCCTCAATGCCATCATGGGATTAGAAGTGATAATCGCGAGATCATCGGCATAAGCTAGTATCTTGGTGCTCCCTCCTATACTTTGCATTCCGGAATCCGATTGTTACATTCGATCTTCCTGACTAACGGATCAATATACAAAGCAAACAGTAAGGGGAGCACGGGCACTCTGACGGGTCCCTCTGCTGATAAAAACAGGATCCGACGTCTCTCCCATTATTGATATTCTTGCCACAGGGTCTTTATACATTGTTGCAATGGCGGTGATAAAACCTTCCCCAAACCCTCTGCTCTTCAGAGTTGGCCACAGGAACGGCCAGGAGACCCTATCAAAAGCTTTCTCTGCATCAAGCAAGATAAGCCCGATAGGGTCCCCGGTGATTCCTGCCTCGTCAAACAGGGCGATTACCCTCTGGATATGGTCAGTTGTACTTCGTCCAGGTACAAATCCATGCTGGGTAGGAGAAACCAATTTTTTAATAACTGCCGATAATCGTTTAGCCAGAATTTTAGCATATACTTTAACATCGCTATTTATTAAAGTAATAGGTCGATAAGACCCCATCTCTCTCACCGATTTCCCTTTCTTAGGAAAAATAATAATATTAGCAGATTTCCAAGAACCAGGAGCTCCTCTCCCTGCCTGAGCCTCCAAAAACACCTCCTTCATTAGTTCCTGTAGCGGGGGGGTGAAAATGTTGTAGAACTCACCAGGAATGGCATCCGTACCCACCGCTTTGCCATTTACCAATGACCTAATAGCTTCTTGAATTTCATCTGCTGTTATAGGTGCATCGAGTGCATCCCTCTCTTGACAAAATCTCACAAGGAATCCCTGCTAAATACCTCTGTATGTCATCTTCCTCAGTGGTGATATCATCAGTATAGAGTTTCTGATAAAACCGCTGAAAAGCGGCACGTATTTCTAGAGGTTGATTGACTAACCCTACCCCGGGATCATCTATTTCTAATATCCCCCCTTGAATTATTCGTTGTCTGGTCCGCACCGCCAGAAGGTGGCCGACTCTTTCATTACATTCATATATCTTGGATCGCCAAGCACAGTATTTACTTGCCGCCTTGTTGGCCGAAAGATCCATAATTGTAGATCTAACTAAAGCCACCTTAATTTGTGCCTGCTCTACCTCTCCTTTACTTATGAGTGCCTGTATTAGTTGTGTTTCTGCCTCACTCAGTGCCTGGTATTGTTCTTGGAGATACCTTTTTCTTTTGCTTACGAAGCCCAGCCATACCGCAGTGTTTCCCCTCTTATCCCAGCTTTAAGTGTGTCCCAAATTATCCCCAACTCTGCACTGCCTCTATTCTCGTCTATGAATCTCGGAATCCAATCTATCATATGTTGGATATAATCTTCCTCATATAAAAGTGCTCTATTAAAAGTCCAATGAGACATAGAAGGTTTGGATGTTTGAAGTGAGATCTCTAATACAAGCGGATTGTGATCTGACATAACCCGGGGGAATTTTATGATGTCGGACCTAATTAACACCTCCTGGGATACAAAAAAATAATCCCCCAATGTAGCCAGACTGGTACTCACAAAATCCACTGTGGGGTCAATATTCACCTCTGCCAGCACTGCCAAAGTTTCTTCGTTCAAACAAGAAGTCTCCGCTTTCCCAGCAGTATTCGTCTTCTCCTTCAATTTCACAAATCCAGCAAACATGCCGGGAATCACCTTACGCTGTCTGACTAGTTCTGCCGCTTCCCCAGGACGCTGTTCCTTGTTGCAGGTTTTGACTGACTCCGCCTCCTTGCTGCCTGCCGAGGGAGTAGCATCCCCAGTCTTTCTCCCGGCTGGAGTCTTCCGCGGAGCAGGCAGACCTCGAAGATTCCCTGACGCATTCACAGTCACCGCGCCACTCTCCACTCGTTCCCGCGGGGGCCTCGATGACTTGGGAGGCATCCTGTTACGTGAGGACCAAATGCGACGCTCCACACCGCACCAACGGAGAAGCGGTTTCAGTAGCGCTCGGACCAACACCAACAGATAAGTAAAGCGGGTTGTTTCACTTAGCAACCTCTTTCAATGCGCTCGCCGTCCGCCTTCTATTATCAGGGGAATAATCATCTGTAGAGTCGGGGGTTTAGTTTAAGCCATAGAGCGCTTGATGAGTGGCTTTCAGCAGCATTCACGCAGCCGCCATCTTGCCTCCGATAGTCCCGTCACAAAACTTTGGACGCGAAAAGGTGAAACCGTCGTCTGCATTTTTTAAAATGGTAAAACACAGAAAACGGGGGACGCGCGTGGCTGTCCCCAGCCTGCGCAGTCATTAAACAGGCAGCATATGGAAGTCTCCTGCCTACAGGAACAGGTGGCATTGCACCACTAAGCCCTCTCCCCTCCTTCACCCCACGGGCAATGTTATCACTGGCTTGTAATCAAGTGGAATGGATTGGATTGTGTGTTCAGACTCCGGGGCTAATGGCCACAATAGACCTCCTCAGAGCCAATTACAGCCATTGTTTCCCCCTCAGTGGGCACATTCTCTTCCGGTCCGCGCTGCTCTCCTATGCCAGACAGCCACATGGGCATCAAAAGGCACATTTTTAAACCCGCCCATTCGCTTAACTTCACATGCTGGAGAAAAGCGTGTCTGCGAGAGCACGCGGCAGCGGTCTGTTACTATGAAAATGTGGCACACACTGTCCAGTTCGAGCATTTCTCAATAGTTTAGCACATTAAAGAAAAACAAGAAAATAAATAAAGTATATTCATTTGGATGGATTCCAGTATACAAAATATTCAGGAATGTTTTAATAGGGACTGATGCTGTCAAGGATGCTTATTTTGTATTTTTACGCTCGGCGGTGGTGAGCCGCGTGGGCTCGCTCGCTCGCACGGGCCGCACGCTCACTGTGAATCATACTAAACTTATGCGCATGATTAAGTGCGGCACTCGTGAATTTGCGCATGGTGGCGCAGCGCCCGTGAATATTAAACTTATGCGCATGATGAAGTGCGGCACTCGTGAATTTGCGCATGGTGGCGCAGCGCCCGTGAATATTAAACTTATGCGCATGATGAAGTGCTGCGCCCGTAACTTATCTCGGTCTGTGGATGGTTAAGAAAGTTCCCCTCGGACACACATTAACCAGAAGAGCGGACGGAAACTGTAGTTAGGCGGTGCTGCTTCCGGAATAACCAGAAGTGACACATCGGATCTACAGCCAATGATAAGCCCTATAAAGAAAAGCAATGCCAGTGTTTACAAATGGCAAGCGGCATGAGAAATTCCCCAGCAGAAGGCGGAGTTTCACCCCTTTAACAGATTACTTGATGTCTCGGAGAGACAGCGCATGTGCGCTGCCTATGCGAGACCTAAAAATTAACAAAACCTTGCATATTCTGTGCATCAGGCTAAATTGTGTAAATTATTTCAAACATTGTATGTGCAACTTTCATCAAAGATATTCTCATGTAATTTATGCTTCAGCAGCTGTTTACATAAAATTGTACAGAAGGTATGCAATTGCATAAAGTCATGCAATATACCTCTTTAATGTACTAGGCATTCTCATGCATGTAAACTGTACTTGGTACAAAAGTCACGCGAGATGCCTGCCTCATGTACTGGGCAGACGTCTCCGTGAACATTTTACTCAATGTATGACCTCAGGTGTAAAAATCATAAGAGAAATCTGCTCATGGTATTGGGTGGTCATTGTTGCGAAATTTGCTGCTCAAATCAATCTTCGACGTGCAAATATATTATGAAAAACAAAGCTCTTCGAATATGTAAAGCCCAATAGTCTGGATCTACGGGAAATTACACTTGTTTAAAAAAATAATCCGGGCCTAATGTTCAAACAGTGAAAGGGCATAGAGTGCGAGTAGGAGGACAGAAAAAGGAGCATAGAAAAAAGTTGGAAGTATGGAGAAAGGGTAAAAGAGCATAATGGAGTAGGGGTTATGGGACTGGGCTACAGGGAACCTGGAAAAATATGCACAGCAAGTGTAGGTCATGTTTTCCCTTTGGTGTTGAAATCCGTTGATTGATGCAAGTTCATCCTTTCTCCGATGAACTGACAGGGACCAGAATCCGAGATCATGGGGGCCTGCTGCTGCTTACAGTGCCTCTCACCTGAGTCTGTACATTTGCAATAAGTCACCCACCTAGTGCTTAATTTGTAAAAGTGCCGGTGCCCAAAGCTCAACTCAGAAGCCCAGGTCTGGCGTTATTCAATGTCAGCGAGCCGAATGGGTAGTCCTGAATCCCCCTCATCCCTCTTTAATCCACTGTCAGACACTTCCTGCCCCTTTATCTCTCTTTTTGGTACCTGCTTTCCCCCTTTGTGACGTGTTTTCTTTCTTTCTCTTCCTCCGTATTTCCATTATGTGTTTTTTCCCTCTCTTGCTCTCTGTAAATATCTGATGAGGAAAAATAAGTGCCAGTCCCCAAGAATGAATGCCAGTGCCTTGCTGCACATGACAGAGCTCCCTTCATGCCAGGACTCACCAGTCACCTTCCGCAGCTGATATTCATCCCTGCAGCTGGGCCTCCAGGCAGCAGCTGCTGTCACTTTTATGGTATATGTCGGGGGAAAAGGCATCTTATGGGGTGGAGGGTAATATGGCAGGGACTCTTTTGGTCTCTGGAATGACAATGTTGCTGCCTCTAAAGCTGCTGAACCATGCAGGCACTTGTGAGGTACCCTTCACCTCATTGTGAGGGCTGCCTGTCTTCTTTCTCAAGTCATGAAGCCACCGGGTGCAGAAGGCCAGGGATGAATGTGGCAGAGAAGGGTTGGCCTGCTGCTGTGTCATCAGTTTCGGTTGCTAAGTCACTGTTTCAGAATGTGGGAGTCACACTGAAATTTTGGTAATGTCATTCTAAGATGGTGCCACAATCAGCACAGATCCTAAATGTGTCTGCAATCTTGAAACAGTAATGCCTGGCAGTGTGGGTGACTCCATGCAACACACTACCCTCCACAGCATGAGCAGTGGCATGGGAGGCTGCTATATCACTAATTGTGATCTCAGAGGTAAACATCTTTGCCAGTGAGGTCATAGCATAGCCAGAGACCAGAGACCAAGATGGCCACATGAGCTACAAGGTCCAGAGGCCAAGGGAGGGAAGGCCAGTAATCAATAGAAACTGTGGCTGACCCAAAAAAGGATGGATCCAGGCATGTGAAGCCTTGGGGACTGGATTGTTCCTGGTATACCTCGCCGGGAGACGAAGTGCCACAGTGATACCCAATGGCTGCTTCCAACCAGGGGAAGGGAAATAATTGGTGACTGTCGCAAGCTACGGAATGGGATAGTTGGTCTGAAGCAAATAGGCAATGTAAGCAGGCTAGGAGGACACTGGCGGACAAGAGGTCGGGCCCAGCATTAGGCCGGCATACGCCTGTAAGCGAAGTGAATAGTGAGTGAAGTGACAGCCACCATAGGAGAGTGAGGCGGCACCACAAACACTCACAGTAAGGACGGAATCATCCCAGCACTGCTAGTCACAATATCGAATGCCACTTTCAAGAACACAACAGAGTGGGGGTGTGAAACTTGAACATATGCACTGCGGTAAACCACAGCAGTCCAAGCACACACACCTTGCGGTAAATGGAGGCGTTGGTCACACCACCTGACACCTCCTGAATACTTCCCAGACAACAACTGGGGCATTGCCTGGCCATCCAAAAAGACCACCAGCCTAATAGTGGTATAAAGGATTTGGGAGTCCCTCCCCACGTGCCTGGCTGTTGCTCGTCCCTTGGCAGCACCGGTGGGATGACTCATGCCCCCTGCACCTATCGGTGCTTGCCTGGTACAATTGCAGCAAAAAAGGTACGGAAGGATACATAAAAGTTTTGCTAGGGTGCTAACTTATACAAAGTCAGTGGGATAACATACACGACTCCACAAGGCTCCCTAAGGAGTGGACTAGAAACACAGTAGACAAGTAAGAGACTACTGTGCCTAGAAGACCCCACACCCTAGAAAGAAAGAATGGGGTAAAACATGAACCCCCAAACAGCCCAAGCTGCTATTTTAGTCCACTGGGAGAAAGCCAGACTCTGAAATAGCACAAGGGAACTTGGAGCACGGGGCTCAAACAAACATAGAAGAAGAGCCCAACATGTAAAAAAGTCTCACTTCCATCAGTTAGAAAATAAATGCTCTCAACACTCGGATAGACACTATGGCAATGATGCTAGACATACATGAAGATCGACTGAATGAAGCAAACAGAGGATCTCAGCTGCAGAGGATGATCTACGAAGCAACAAGGAAAAAATGCTGCAAATGGATAAAGCTCTTACGCTTATAAAACTAAAAAACAAAGGACTTGAGGCCAGATCGAGGCATAATAATCTTTGTATTACAGGTGTAGCATAATCAAGAAGGTAGCAAAATGGAAATTTTTGTTGAGGACATGTTGATTACACAGTTTGGCTCTGATCCATTCTCTAAATCGCTAGTGGCCCGTCCCCCACCAGGAGCCCCGGTTAGACCAATCATAGCCCAACACCTAAATTTCAGGGACGAATATATGAAGTTACAACGCATACCATTACAACACATACTTATACAACACAGATTTTACAGCACAGCTACTATTACAATGCATGTTTTCACAACGCAAGCCATTACAACACATGTTTACAGGGATACATAAAAAGTCCTATTACAACGCATACCATTACAACACATATCAATACAACAAATACCATTACAACGCATCATAATTAAACTATGTTAAACGTACACACATGTAACAAGCAAAAAAGACTAAAAAAAATAATGAAAAATGAATACTTCACAAAAATATGTATGGAAATTTGTACAGCACATTTTATTTAAAAAAACAGAGTGCATTCATTGGCAAAACAAGCATACACATACAAAGCACAATAAACTGGTGTCCTTCCTTTATTTCCACTTCAACAGCCCAGCCATCAATTACTCAAAATGGCTGCCATTCTGAAATGGAACATTAAAACCAACATTTTACACGCAACACAATAAATATGCATTCTGTCAGGTTGAAATCATGCGGAAGAATCAATTTCAAAACGTATTTTATTTTGCATTTTCGTTAGCCCCAAACAAATGTATACATTCAGCTGACCACCATTTTGTGCTCAGTGGTACACTGACTTCCCTGGTGACCACACGCATCTGCAGTAGCAGGAGAATTGTGAGAGCTTCAACTTTGAACACTGCCATCTATTGACTGAAGTAAGTGTAAGTTTTAAACTAAACACATTTTTATAGAAAACAATTAATAGGCAAACCTAAAATTAATTATTCAATTATATTACATTTTCAGATCTTGAAAATAAAGATACAGCAAAACAGTTCTCATCTTCTGTCAAAAGTAAGTGAATGTTTAACATAAATAAGATTTAATCTTAAGCTAAAAAAACCCAAACCAAAATGTCAATATTATTTTTGTAATACATTCACAGACTTTGAAGAGAGACATACAGCTAAGAAATGTGATTAAAATCTCTGAAGAAATCCATCAGTAAGTTTACGCTAAACTAAATTTATAACCCAAAAAACAAAAAATGTAGATAAAAAATAAAATATTATATCTTGTAGAAGATGCTGGTCAGTAGTCTGAGGCAAAATTACTATTCTAACTCCACAGGGTGCTTAACTCAGGGAAGGTGCAAGTCAGTGGTGGGGGCAAAATTAATATTCGAACTCCGCCAAGTGTATGCCACATGGAAGGTGCTGGTCAGTGGTGGTGGAGGAAATTACTATTCTAACTCAGCTCGGTGTTTGCCTCAGGGAAGGTGTTTGTGAGTGGTGAGGGGCAAAATTACTACTCTAACTTCACCGGGTGCTTACCTCAGGGAAGGTGCTGGGCAGTGGTGGGGGGATTAATATTCTAACTACTCCAGGTATTTGCCTCAGGGAAGGTGCTGGTCAGTGGTGGGGGCAAAATTACCATTTGAACTCCATCAGGTGTTTGCCTCAGGGAAGGTGTTGGTCAGTGGTGGGGGGGCAAAATTACTATTCTAACTCTACCAGGTGTTTGCCTCAGGGAAAGGGTTGTTCAGTAGTAGGGAGCAAAATTACTATTCTAACTCTGCCAGGAGTTTGCCTCAGGGAAGGTGTTGGTCAGTGGTGGGGGGCAAAATTACCATTCTATCTCCGATGGGTGTTTGCCTCGGGGAAGGTGTTGGTCAGTGGTAGGGGACAAAATTACTATTCTAACTCCACCAGGTGTTTGCCTCAGGGAAGGTGTTGGTCAGTGTTGGGGGGCAAAATTAGTATTCTAACTCTGCCGGGTGTTTGCCTCGGGGAAGGTGTTGGTCAGTGGTGGGGGCAAAATTACTATTCCAACTTTGCCGGATGTTTGCCACAGGGAAGGTGTTGGTCAGTGGTGGAGGCAAAATTACTATTCTAACTCCGCCGGGTGCTTGCCTCAGGGAAGGTGCTGGACAGTGATGGCGGGCAAAATTACTATACTAACTCCCCTGGGTGCTTGCCTCAGTGAAGGTGTTGGACAGTGGTGGGGGGGCAAAATTACTATTCTAAGTCCTCTGGGTGCTTACCTCTGTGAAGGTGCTGCTCACTACTGGGGTTCAAAATTAATATTCTAACTCCGCCGGGTGGTTGGCTCAGAAAAGGTGGTGGTCACTTCTTGTTGTAATACATGCAATAAACAACAAGTTAAACATACAGTCCTTATACATTTTTAGCACAGGTTAAAAAAAAATATGAAGACAAATAGAATCAAAAGCATCACCTGAACTGCAATCCATCATCAAAAGCAGTTGTTCAACAACCAGAAGGCCTTTCACATGTAAAATAATAAACAAAATCCTAATGTTGCAGTGAAAACTAATCAGAAAATGTCTTATTTTAAAGCAAAAAGCAATAAAAACAACAATCTGTACAAATCTACTTTTCCTTTTAGACCTATCCAACATCACCCAGAAGAAAGAACCCGAAAACTGCAAAAATACTTGAAGAAAAACTATACGAGGAAAAGGACAAAGAAGCAAACAAAGGAGCCTAACTAAGGTGAGGCTCGCAACTGTAACTATTTGAAATGCCTATTTCTCTTTTCACAGAAATCGACTAGAAACCATTATTGAAGATCACAGGTGACAAAATCAAAATCAAACAGATTATTGAACAACATGTTCTTTGAAAAGTCAATATACAACCAAACAAACATTAACCATTTTTTTTACAAGTTATAATCAATAAACAATATCAAATTACAAAAGCACATGATAGCAGGCTTAGACTTTAAAACAAGTTTTTAGAAATGTCAATAGTCAAACATGTAAAAATAACAACATTTTCTTTGCAGATTAAAAGTTCACCAAAAAACATATAACACAAAAACTCTTTTTCTCTCTTCTTTTACAGACATATACATAATGGCACCAGGAAGACAAGCCAGCTATGTGAAATCCGAAAGAGGAAATCGACTCCTAAAGCACGGTGGCTACCTTTATTACAAGGAGACATTGACTGAGCCCAGGGGTCATTGGAGGTGTGTGCAGTATTACTCGTCCCATTGCACAGGCAGAGCACTTACTCTTGGTGACACTATTGGAAGGACCAAAGAGCATAACCACTCTGCCTCTGCAATGGAGGTTGAGGTTAGAGAAAGCATAAACCAAATTAAAGAACTTGCATCCACCTCCAATTAACCCTGTGGCGCAGTTTTGAGGGAGGTATCCCAAGACATTCCTAGGCATGTAGCAAGTTGTATGCCCACAATTCCAAAACTATGCAGAATTGTCCAGAGGAAAAAACAGGCAAGTAACCCCCAATGGATAACACCCCAACTATTCTCTTATATTAACATTTCTCCTGAACTAACCGTTACCGTTTTTAATTAAACCTTTCTTTTGCATGACAGCAAAAACCCTCAAAACAGAATACTAATCTTTAGTGCATCCCATAACCTTGTAAAATTGGAGACTAGTGATATTTGGATAATGGATGGGACGTTTAAATCCACACCCTAGCCATTCACCCAAATATACACTATTCACGCCTATATTAATAACATTGTAGACCCCTTAGTGTACCGTTTACTCCCTGATAAGCAAACCTCAATGTACAATGAATTTTGAATTTTTAACAATTGTAAAATCTAAAACACAGAATAAAAGTCCAAAAAAAGTGATAATTGATTTTGAATTACTCATGATTAACACCATAACCAAAATGTAATGTGAGTTAGAAAAATGAACTGCCTTATGCTTTCTCCCTCCTGACTGTGTGGATGAATACTACACATCAATTACTGAATCAGATTATTTTACTGCAAATGAAGACAAATTGGGTGCCCTACTAATTTACTTTGAGGACACATGGATTGGCCATCTAAGCAGGTCGAGTTCCAGGAGGAATCCACGGTTTCCTGTGAAGTGGTGGAACTGTTACACGACCTGCTTAGAGGGAGGAGCAAAGACTAATAATGCCATAGATGGATGGCACAACTCCTTCAACAAATCAATCAGAAAACCTCACCCAAACTTGTATCATTTCTTGGAAATTTTGAAGAAGGAGCAAAGCTTCCAAGAAATGAGAATATTGCAATCATTGACTGCTGATCTGAACCCACGAATTTCCAAAAGAACAAAAGAAATGTTCGAGTGACTATTGGGACAAATTCAACAGTTTTCATTGATGGTGGCTTCAGACTACCCAGACAATATTGCACACATACTACATTTCGAACTATCACTAACACCTACTCTATCTTTCTTTCCTGTTTTGCAATACTTTAAAAAAAATGTGATTGGCATTTTTCAAAACATTTTTCCGAATTAAAAAATGTTGGGTTTCCTACCTACAGATGTATTCTTTTTTAGACTCTTGATCTTTGGTAAAATTCCACGTTTCACCAAGAGTCTGGAGCACAGCAAAAATCCCAAATATCAAAACCATTATACACAATAGAATCCAAATCCCGTGCAAAACCATCAAAACAGACACAGATTGGCATAGCCATATTTGTTTTTTTAAAATCCCCCAAAATGATGTATTTTTGGCAAAAACGCAACAAGAAATCCAATGTTGCAATCCACTGTGCATATGTTTTAAATCCATACTAAGGGGCCGATTCCGATCTCGGCCGGTAGGGCTCCGAATCGGATTCGGCTTTACCGGATCCGATTCGGAGCCCTGTTTCCGACCGAACCGTACGCGGGTCCGGCCGAGCGAGTACGATGCGAAATCGCCGACCGACTCGTCCGGGCATCCCGACCGCTCCGACCGACTCGCTCCCGGCTCGAACCGCTCCGACCGACTCGCTCGGACTCGACTCGCACCGCGCAATGGAGACGTTTCCCGGCCGGGTAAGTACGATGCGCGCCGCGAGCAGTCCGACCGAGCCGCGAACTCCGGCTCGAAAGAGCTGTCGGAGCCGTACTTTGGGGGTCCGTGTCGGACCCCCTGTACACGTAGCCGCGCGAGTCGCACACAGGGGGACCCATGGGTCCTCCCTACCTGTGCGTGTACGGCGCGAGTCGCTCGCCGCGCACCCGCTGTAGGGGGCGCACTTGTCCGACTCGCACCCATTGAGTCAATGGGAGCCCGCGTACGCGTTGTACGACCGGCTCCCATTGACTTCAATGGGAGTCCGACCGACTCGAGTCCGATAACATACGGACGCATCGTACTCGTTCGGTCGGACTGCACGGGTCCGATTCGGTCGGAAATCTCTCCGGGTCCGGCTCGGTCGGAGAAATTTCCGGCCCGAATCGGAATCGACCCCATAATGTGGCAAAAGATTTACAAAACAAAAAATCCAAACTTTAACATGCAGTAAAAATCTTGCATAAAGTTTAAATCCTTGAGTAAAACTTGAAAATTGTCCAAACCATCCATTCGGCCATCCATGCCATCTGTGTTCTGCAAACTTCCATGTGCTCAAACAACCGCAAATACACTATACTTTGTTTTATAAATGCGATGCACCAAAAAGTTAAAAAAAAATATATATTGCTTTACTTAACAATTTGGTTTAAAATAAATCTTAATCTTTGTTTCGGCATATTTTTTGAAAACAAAATAGTTAATAAAGCAATCAACATGATGTGGGCCTACAACCGCTACATGCATAGGAATGGAAATGTTTAAAACATTCAAAACATACATCAAAATTACTATTCTAAGTCCTCTGGGTGCTTACCTCTGTGAAGGTGCTGCTCACTGCTGGGGTTCAAAATTAATATTCTAACTCCGCCAGGTGGTTGGCTCAGAAAAGGTGGTGGTCTCTTCTTGTTGTAATACATGCAATAAACAACAAGTTAAACATACAGTCCTTATACTTTTTTAGCACAGGTTAAAAAAAAAAATATGAAGACAAATAGAATCAAAAGCATCACCTGAACTGCAATCCATCATCAAAAGCAGTTGTTCAACAACCAGAAGGCCTTTCACATGTAAAATAATAAAAAAAATCCTAATGTTGCAGTGAAAACTAACAAAAAAATCTTAGTTTAAAGCAAAAAGCAATAAAAACAACAATCTGTACAAATCTACTTTTCCTTTTAGACCTATCCAACATCACCCAGAAGAAAGAACCCAAAAATCTGCAAAAATACTTGAAGATAAAACTATGGGCATCATTACGATGTCCGCCCGCCCGCCACCGCAGCGGAATGCGGGACCGTCCGCAAGGGGTGCGGCGGTCCCGCACCTGAAATTAGGATGCCACCGCCACAGTGGCGGTGGCAAGCCCTATTCCCAGCATTGTGGCGGGCAGTGCTCACAGCACCGCCCGCCACAATGCTGGGAATAGACTTGTGTATTGCCATGCACAAGGTGACAGGCACTGCGCGGTGCCTGCCACTCTGTCCATGCCAATGCAGGGGGGTACCATAGGTACCCCTCCATGTGTGCCCCCCATCCCCCAACTATATGGGGGCCCGCTACGGGCGCCCAAAGGCAAAGACCACATGCATTTCCATGGCGGCAACACCGCCATGGAAAGGCTGCTTTCCGCCGGCATCCTAATATGGATGGCGGTGTCTTGCAGACACCGCCACCATGTTAGAGCCCTTTTCCGCCCGGTCGACGATTCGACCGGCGGAAAAGCGGCGGACGGTCTTTCCGTCCGCCTGGGTCCCCACCGCCATCGTAATATGGCGGAGGGAAACGTTGTGCGGGCAGACAGGAATGGCGGGAGGATCACCACCGCCATACGGGCGGCGGTGATCCGCCAGACATCATAATGACCCTCTAGGCCAGGAAAAGACAAAGAAGCAAACAAAGGAACCTAACTAAGGTGAGGCAAGCAACTGTAACTATTTGAAATGCCTATTTCTCTTTTCACAGAAATCGACTAGAAACCATTATTGAAGATCACAGGTGACAAAATCAAAATCAAAATCAAACAGATTATTAAACAACATGTTCTTTGAAAAGTCAATATACAACCAAACAAACATTAACCATTTTTTTTACAAGTTATAATCAATAAACAATATCAAATTACAAAAGCACATGATAGCAGGCTTAAACTTTAAAACAAGTTTTTAGAAATGTCAATAGTCAAACATGTAAAAATAACAACATTTTCTTTGCAGATTAAAAGTTCACCAAAAAACATATAACACAAAAACTCTTTTTCTCTCTTCTTTTGCAGACATATACATAGTGGCAACAGGAAGACAAGCCAGCTATGTGAAATTCGAACGAGGAAATCGACTCCTAAAGCACGGTGGCTACCTTTATTGCAAGGAGACATTGACTGAGCCCAGGGGTCATTGGAGGTGTGTGCAGTATTACTTGTCCCATTGCACAGGCAGAGCACTTACTCTTGGTGAGACTATTGGAAGGACCAAAGAGCATAACCAGTCTGCCTCTGCAATGGAGATTGAGTTTAGAGAAAGCATAAACCAAATTAAAGAACTTGCATCCACCTCCAATTAACCCTGTGGCGCAGTTTTGAGGGAGGTATCCCAGACATTCCTAGGCATGTAGCAAGTTGTATGCCCACAATTCCAAAACTATGCAGAAATGTCCAGAGGAAAAAACAGTCAAGTAACCCCCAATGGATAACACCCCAACCATACTCTTATATTAACATTCCTCCTGAACTAACCGTTACCGTTTCTAATGAAACCTTTCTTTTGCATGACAGCAAAAACCCTAAAAAAATAATACTGATCTTTAGTGCACCCCAGAACCTTGTAAAATTGGAGACAAGTGATATTTGGATAATGGATGGCACGTTTAAATCCACACCCTATCCATTCACCCAAATATACACTATTCACACCTATATTAATAACACTGTAGTCCCCTTAGTGTACCGCTTACTCCCTGATAAGCAAACCTCAATGTAGAATGAATTTTGAATTTAGAATTTTTAACAATTGTAAAATCTAAAACACAGAATAAAAGTTCAAGAAAAGTGATAATTGATTTTGAATTACTCATGATTAACACAATAACCAAAATGTATCCTGATACCCAAAGTCAAGGATGTTTTTTTCACTTTTCACAAATGTACTGGAGAAAAATTAAAAAAACATCCTTAGTTGCGGATTACACATAAGACAGTAAACTGCAATTTGAGTTAAAAAACGAACAGCCTTATGCTTTCTCTCACCTGACTGTGTGGATGAATACTACACATCAATTTCTGAATCAGATTATTTTATTGCAAATGAAGACAAATTGGGTGCCCCACTAATTTACTTTGAGGACACATGGATTGGCCATCTAAGCAGGTCGGGTTCCAGGAGGAATCCATGGTTTCCTGTGAAGTGGTGGAACTGTTACACAACCTGCTTAGAGGGAGGAGCAAAGACTAATAATGCCATAGATGGATGGCACAACTCCTTCAACAAATCAATCAGAAAACCTCACCCAAACTTGTATCATTTCTTGGAAATTTTGGAGAAGGAGCAAAGCTGCCAAGAAATGAGAATATTGCAATCATTGACTGCTAATCTGAACCCACGAATTTCCAAAAGAACAAAAGAAATGTTCGAGTGACTATTGGGACAAATTCAACAGTTTTCATTGATGGTGGCTTCAGACTACCCAGACAATATTGCACACATACTACATTTCGAACTATCACTAACACCTACTCTATCTTTCTTTCCTGTTTTGCAATTCTTTAAAAAAAAATTGATTGGCATTTTTCAAAACATTTTTCCGAATTAAAAAATGTTGGGTTTCTTACCTACAGATGTATTCTTTGTTAGACTCTTGATCTTTCATAAAATTCCACGTTTCACCAAGAGTCTGGAACACAGCAAAAATCCCAAATATCAAAACCATTATACACAATAGAATCCAAATGCCGTGCAAAACTATCAAAACAGACACGGATTGGCATAGCCATATTTTACAAAAAAAATCCCCCAAAATGATGTATTTTTTGCAAAAAACGCAACAAGAAATCCATTGTTGCAATCCACTGTGCATATGTTTTAAATCCATACATATTGTGGCAAAAGATTTACAAAAACAAAAAATCCAAATTTTAACATGCAGTAAAAATCTTGCATAAAGTTTAAATCCTTGAGTAAAACTTGAAAATTGTCCAAAACATCCATTCGGCCATCCATGCCATCTGTGTTCTGCAAACTTCCATGTGCTCAAACAACCGCAAATACACTATACTTTGTTTCATAAATGCGATGCACCAAAAAGTAAAAAAATAATATATTGCTTTACTTAACAATTTGGTTTAAAATAAATCTTAATCTTTGTTTCGGCATATTTTTTTGAAAACAAAATAGTTAATAAAGCAATCAACATGATGTGGGCCTACAACCGCTACATGCATAGGAATGGAAATGTTTAAAACATTCAAAACATACATCAAAATTACTATTCTAAGTCCTCTGGGTGCTTACCTCTGTAAAGGTGCTGCTCACTGCTGGGGTTCAAAATTAATATTCTAATTCCGCCGGGTGGTTGGCTCAGAAAAGGTGGTGGTCACTTCTTGTTGTAATACATGCAATAAACAACAAGTTAAACATACAGTCCTTATACTTTTTTAGCAGAGGTTAAAAAAAAAAAAATATGAAGACAAATAGAATCAAAAGCATCACCTGAACTGCAATCTATCATCAAAAGCAGTTGTTCAACAACCAGAAGGCCTTTCACATGTAAAATAATAAAAAAATCCTAATGTTGCAGTGAAAACTAACCAAAAAATTTCTTAGTTTAAAGCAGAAAGCAATAAAAACAACAATCTGTACAAATCTACTTTTCCTTTTAGACCTATCCAACATCACCCAGAAGAAAGAACCCAAAAACTGCAAAAATACTTGAAGAAAAAACTATACGAGGAAAAGAACAAAGAAGCAAACAAAGGAACCTAACTAAGGTGAGGCAAGCAACTGTAACTATTTGAAATGCCTATTTCTCTTTTCACAGAAATTGACTAGAAACCATTATTGAAGATCACAGGTGACAAAATCAAAATCAAAATCAAACAGATTATTAAACAACATGTTCTTTGAAAAGTCAATATACAACCAAACAAACATTAACCATTTTTTTACAAGTTATAATCAATAAACAATATCAAATTACAAAAGCACATGATAGCAGGCTTAAACTTTAAAACAAGTTTTTAGAAATGTCAATAGTCAAACATGTAAAAATAACAACATTTTCTTTGCAGATTAAAAGTTCACCAAAAAACATATAACACAAAAACTCTTTTTCTCTCTTCTTTTACAGACATATACATAATGGCACCAGGAAGAAAAGCCAGCTATGTGAAATCCGAACGAGGAAATCGACTACTAAAGCACGGTGGCTACCTTTATTGCAAGGAGACATTGACTGAGCCCAGGGGTCATTGGAGGTGTGTGCAGTATTACTCGTCCCATTTCACAGGCAGAGCACTTACTCTTGGTGACACTATTGGAAGGACCAAAGAGCATAACCACTCTGCCTCTGCAATGGAGATTGAGGTTAGAGAAAGCATAAACCAAATTAAAGAACTTGCATCCACCTCCAATGAACCCTGTGGCGCAGTTTTGAGGGAGGTATCCCAGACATTCCTAGGCATGTAGCAAGTTGTATGCCCACAATTCCAAAACTATGCAGAAATGTCCAGAGGAAAAAACAGTCAAGTAACCCCCAATGGATAACACCCCAACCATTCTCTTATATTAACATTCCTCCTGAACTAACCGTTACCGTTTCTAATGAAACCCTTCTTTTGCATGACAGCAAAAACCCTCAAAAAATAATACTAATCTTTAGTGCACCCCATAACCTTGTAAAATTGGAGACTAGTGATATTTGGATAATGGATGGGGCGTTTAAATCCACACCCTATCCATTCACCCAAATATACACTATTCACGCCTATATTAATAACACTGTAGTCCCCTTAGTGTACCGTTTACTCCCTGATAAGCAAACCTCAATGTAGAAAGAATTTTGAATTTAGAATTTTTAACAATTGTAAAATCTAAAACACAGATTAAAAAGTCCAAGAAAAGTGATAATTGATTTTGAATTACTCATGATTAACACAATAACCAAAATGTATCCTGATACCCAAAGTCAAGGATGTTTTTTTCACTGTTCTTAAATGTACTGGAGAAATATTAAAAAAACATCCTTAGTTGAGGATTACATATTAGACAGTAAACTGCAATTTGAGTTAAAAAAACGAACTGCCTTATGCTTTCTCTCTCCTGACTGTGTGGATGAATACTACACATCAATTACTGAATCAGATTATTTTACTGCAAATGAAGACAAATTGGGTGCCCTACTAATTTACTTTGAGGACACAAGGATTGGCCATCTAAGCAGGTCGGGTTCCAGGAGGAATCCACGGTTTCCTGTGAAGTGGTGGAACTGTTACACGACCTGCTTAGAAGGAGGAGCAAAGACTAATAATGCCATAGATGGATGGCACAACTCCTTCAACAAATCAATCAGAAAACCTCACCCAAACTTGTATCATTTCTTGGAAATTTTTAAGAAGGAGCAAAGCTGCCAAGAAATGAGAATATTGCAATCATTGACTGCTAATCTGAACCCACGAATTTCCAAAAGAACAAAAGAAATGTTCGAGTGACTATTGGGACAAATTCAACAGTTTTCATTGATGGTGGCTTCAGACTACCCAGACAATATTGCACACATACTACATTTCTAACTATCACTAACACCTACTCTATCTTTCTTTCCTGTTTTGCAATTCTTTTAAAAAAAATTGATTGGCATTTTTCAAAAAAAAAATCAGAATTAAAAAATGTTGGGTTTCCTACCTACAGATGTATTCTTTGTTAGACTCTTGATCTTTCGTAAAATTCCACGTTTCACCAAGAGTCTGGAGCACAGCAAAAATCCCAAATATCAAAAGCATTATACACAATAGAATCCAAATGCCGTGCAAAACTATCAAAACAGACACAGATTGGCCTAGCCATATTTTACAAAAAAATCCCCCAAAATTATGTATTTTTGGCAAAAAACGCAACAAGAAATCCATTGTTGCAATCCACTGTGCATATGTTTTAAATCCATACATATTGTGGCAAAAGATTTACAAAAACAAAAAATCCAAACTTTAACATGCAGTAAAAATCTTGCATAAAGTTTAAATCCGTGAGTAAAATTCAAAATTGTCCAAAACATCCATTCGGCCATCCATACCATCTGTGTTCTGCAAACTTCCATGTGCTCAAACAACCGCAAATACACTATACTTTGTTTTAAAAATGCGATGCACCAAAAAGTAAAAAGAAATATATATATTGCTTTACTTAACATTTTGGTTTAAAATAAATCTTAATCTTTGTTTCGGCATATTTTTAAAAAAACAAAATAGTTAATAAAGCAATCAACATGATGTGTGCCTACAACCGCTACATGCATAGGAATGGAAATGGTTAAAACATTCAAAGCATACATCAAAATACTAACATATCTAACTACCTCCCTCCTCTCTCCTTACTATAAATGATGTCAACCACATTCTCTCTTTTTTTTAATTAAAATTTGTCTTACCCGAGCGCAGCTCTTCCTTGCTTCCATTCTTTACTGCGACGCTCCACCAACTGTAGAAACAGACGCTCAACTGGGAACATAAAAAGGACATTTATTCCCATTGACTTCAATGGAAGAGCATGGGAAAACTACTTTAAAAAAAAAATAAAGATTGAAACTTATTTATATTACTTTTTTTAAATCACTGTTAGATAGTTTTTAAATAAATCTTTTTATTATTAACTTTTAAGTATACTATTAAATTATTTCAATAAAAAAATTGATAAATTCCAAATTATTTTTAGTATATTTTTATAAATTTGTATTAGTGTACATATATCCATGTTTAGCTATATTTAAATGTTTTAATAATTTATTTTATATTCACTAAAATTTATAAATAAGGTTTTAAAAATTGTACTCACTCCTACACAATACCCGTAATACCCTTGCATGCCATGCCAGTGAAAGGGTGTCACACCCTCATAAGTATTAATTTAATTTATTTTTGAATTACTATAAATGAAGATTAAAAACAAAATGGATTAATACCCAGGTATTACACTTACTACCTGGGGTTTAATACACTTCCTCACCCAAAACCCCTAATTCATGTGCATCCCGTGCCAGGGAATGGGAATTACATTAAATTCAATACTGATTAATACCCAGGCATTAAAAGTAATACCCGGGTATTAATGCCCCACCCCCCACTCAAAACCCCTAATTCCCTTACATCTCGCCCCAGAGGATGAGTGCTACACCCTCATAAGCATTAATTTCCAGTATTTTTAAATTACTAAAAACTAATTTCAAAATCAATACTAATTGATACCCAGGTATTAACATTAATACCTGGCTATTAATAAAGTTCCCCCACCCAAAACCCCTAACTCCTTTGCATCCCATGCCAGTGAAAAGGTATCACACCCTCTTAGGTATTATTTTAAATTATTTCTAAATTACTAAATCTTAATATTAAAATCAATAATGAATAATACCCAGGTATTAAACTTAATACCTGGGTATTAATACGCCCCTCTCCCCGGCCAAAACCCCTAATTCCCTTGCATCCTGTACCAGAGGATGGGTGTCACACCCTCATAACTATTCATTTAAGTTATTTTTAAATTATGAAAAATTAATATTAAAATCTATGCTGAATAATACCCAGGTATTAAAATTCATACCTAGCTTTTAATGCACTCCTCCACCCAAAACCCCTAATTGCCTTGCATCCCATCCTAGAGGATGGGTGCTACACCCTCATAACTTAAAAAAAATTTTTATTAGCATTTATATTAACATCAATACTGATTAATACCCAGGTAGTAAAATGAATACCTGGGTATTAATACACCTCCCACCAAAAACCCTAATTCCCTTGCATCCCATGCCAGAGGATGAGTGTTACACCCTCATAAATATTAATTGATTTTTTTGTAAAATAGCCAATATTCATATTGTATACAAAAGAATTATTAGTAAAATTAAAACATATTAAATCCCAGGTATTTAAATTATTATAAGGGTATTAATACATGTTGCTCACTCACTCATCCATATAGGCAGTCACACACACCCTCACCCACCCACACAGACACTCATACACCCATACCGGTACTCAGACAACTAATCAATAAACCATACAGCCACTCATACCATACCATACAGACTGATAAAAACATTCACACAACCTAGTCACTCACCCATACATTCACTGAGACACGTATAATCACATATTTTTTTAATAATTAGGAGAAGTGACCAATGCGCCCCCCCCCCTCCTGAGGTTGATTTCGGCCCGGGGACCCCATCCCCCAGGGCCAGGCCTTTATATTTATTTATTTTTTACATGGGAGGGTGCCCCCCTCCCCAGGCCTATTTTGGCCCCGGGCGGCTCCATCCCCCAGGACAGGACATCAACATTTTTTTAAAATGGGAAATGGATCCAGTGCGGCCCCCCTCCCCTGGCCGATATTGCCCTGGGGACCCCATCCTTCGGGGCGTGGCCACCTTGTTGGGGACCACAGGGGGAATCTGAAGGCCCCAGCGGTCCCTGCCGACTCTGCGCCTCCTGCAGGAGCCGTCATTGCTTTTGGACAGAGGGAGCTGCAAACATGCAGCTCCCTCTGTCCAAAAGCAATTCTGCTGTTTTGTCAAAGCGAGAGCATTTTTAATGCTCTCGCTTCCACAAAGCGGAGCAGAGTTTGCTATGGTATGGCGGAAGCGGTGCTCTCGCTAAACCATAGCAAACTGCAATGTCCCTGGGGTGGGCACCATGGGACATTTCTGGAGCCGGCCCTCGGGGTGGCAGTCATCAAGGCCGTGCAGGGCTCGAGAGGCCCCCCTCCCATCTTGTATATAACCCCAGGGAGGTGGTGGTCCCCGATGCTGGTGAGCCGCAACGAAGCCCCTTCATTAGTGTATGTGTGCCCCGGGGAGGTGGCGGTCCCTGGGGCTGCGTGGGGGGGCAGAACCCCCCACGCTTTATTATGGCATATAGCCCCATGGAGGTGGCTGTCCCTGGGGCTGCTGGGGAGGCCATAAGGCCTGCCTTGTGGACCCCCCTGCCCCGGGGCAGGGGCTCCACAAGGCCCCCCCATATAATGTAAAGTAGCCCCATCGAGGTGGCGGTACCCGGGGCAGGGTGGGATCAGCGAGGACCCCCCAATAATAGAAAATAGCCCCGTGGAGGTGGGTATAAATTAACCGTGGGCGGAGAACTCCGCTCCGCCCGTGGTGTATGCAGAGATTTGCCTACTCCGCGTTCTGCGGAGAACACAGAGTAGGCAAATCTCCACACACTCCACGGCGGAGTGGAGTTAACCAGCCCCCGCCTCCACCCCCCCTAGTAAGAATGAAATAAATATACATTAAAGGAAGGGGTTGAAAACCTGGCTTTTCTCTGTATAATCTTCCTTCTAGGACACCCACCAGGTAGTGCTTAGCGCCAGGACGCCTTTGGGCAGCAGTTGCGCTTTACAAGTTTCATTAACATAACATAACATAACATTAAAGGTAAAATAATAAACACTTACCTTGACTGCGGCGTCCCCGGGCTGCCGTCCTCCTCTTCCTCGGCGTTTCACGGTGATCTGCGCATGCGCCCACGCATGCGCATTCCTTTCGAGAAATGCGAATGCGCGGGCGGAGCGGAGCGAAGTTCCACGGAGTTGGTCCCCAACTCCGTGGACCTCCGCGTAGTGCCGCTCCACCCAGGGTTAGTATAAATGTGTGTATAAATGTGTGCAATAATGTGTATATAAATATGCCCGAGGGCAGTGTTGTTGCACTAATCTAATAAACACGCTTGGAAAAGCATGAGAGCCGCGGTGTGTCTTCTCTTTGGTTTTGGGATTAACATCTTTAACAAAAGATCAGCACTATATCTGGATTTGTAAGGGGTTCGCAACCCTGCCGCGAGCACACCATTCGAAAGAGGCTCGGGCCTCGGGCAACAGCAACCAGAGCACAATTGTATATATATATATATAGAAGATTATAGCCATCACACGAGATTGAATGTATTGCTCTAGTTGTTTTTTAAGGGTCAGCAACATTGAGAAGGGACACAGTATTAAAATAGCCACAATGTAGAACCTAAAGTGACCCAGTAGAAGGCAATCGGCCAAAATGCGTCGGTCCGTTCTGGTATGGAGTAAAAAATTGTGTAATGCCCTGTATATGGACAACATGAAAATAAAAAAAAAGAAAATAAAGAACTGAAGATTTTATCTGACTAAGTGTTGTAGTCTTTCGACTGTGTGCCGCTGCATGTGGTGCTCGCGAGTAGGATGCCTAAGGGAACATACATCATGGTCTGGTCTTCGGGAGCAGAGCAGCGAGGCACTGAGACGTGAGGAGCACATCAATACGGAGGAAATTGATCGAGTAGAAGGGAAATGCTGCAGCCCTCCACTGACTGAAAAACGGAACACTGGACACACCGAACCCACGTAGCCTGCCGCACTGCACGGAGGTAAGGGAGTGATATATGCGTGTGCCGTAGGTGACACGGGTGGGTCACAACCTGCCGACCGGAACATGTGCGAAGCCGTGTGGCGTTGTTAAATTGTAAAAACTGGTGTAGTCTCAACAACAATACAAAATCATCGCGAGAAGGAGAGAGGGGGGAAAGAAACCCTTGGACAGAGATGGATATTGTGGTTGAATAGACAGCGACGCAGGTAGTAATAATAAAGGAGCAAACAGTGTAAAGTGGACTTTGGGAAACGTGGCATGGAATAAGGGCAATTTCGACCAAGAAAGAAACACAATTTGCTTTGAAGGGGTTTTTGACTATCTAGCGTTGTGGAACTTTTGATTCTATCAATCAAGTATCATTAACAATCTAGAGCAATAAAAGAGAGAGAAAGATCGACCAAGTAAAAACAGTATTCTACGGATGAACAACAAATTGGGAAAACGACCAGTAATCAGTCATAATAAGGGAACAACCCTGAGTTACACTGAATAACAAGGAGGAAAGCACAGCAATACAAAAATAAATAATGGAACTTCCACCGGGGAATCATATCGATCTTTTTCAGGAACTAGTGGTGGATGAGCTGAACGTCATCCAAAGAAACTGGCAGAATGATCCTAAAAAGGGCAATTTCACACCACAAGATTGGAAGGACATCAATGAATTAAAGGATAATCTGTTACTCATCATAAAACCTTCTGACAAAGAAGGGAACATAGTCCTAATGGATCAAGGGACTTATGTGACAGAAGCACAAAGACAATGAAACAATTCTTTGCATTATACTCGCCTGAAAACGAACCCCCTGAATCATCTATAAAAGGAATACTATTTGAAACTGAAGGAGTGGTTTGAAGTGGGCCTATTGGACTGGGAAGAACTGCAGTATCTCCGCACAGAGAAGACAAGAATGGCTACTTTTTATCTCATGCTAAAAATTCATAAATGTGTAGTGAACCCACCTGGAAGGCCAATAGTGAGCTCAATTGGGTCACTATTGGAAAATAGCTCCAGATTTCTTGACCTGTTTCTACAAGAATATGTAACGGCTCTTCCATCTTATTTGAGAGAAAGTACAGATTTCCTAAACAAACTAGACAAGATCCCATGGAAGACGGAATACATCATGGTAACAATGGACGTTGTTTCATTGTATACCTCGATTGAACATAAGAAAGGAATACATGCCTGTACAAGTTTCATGAGGGATCGACCAGTGGAATGGCTGGACCGCACACACATGTTGATGGACATGTTGAACTATTGCCTTACACACAATGTTTTTACATTTGATGGAAAATTCTATCAACAGGAGCAAGGGATGGCGATTGCCACCTCCTTCGCCCCCACCTATGCAAACTTGTTCACAGGGTGGTGGGAGAAGGAGGTAGCCTGGGCTGAGGAAAACAACATGTATATGGAAAAGGTAGCACTGTGGACTAGATTCATTGATGATCTATTTATTATATGGGAAGGCAGTGAAAGTGAACTTGAGCTTTTTCTGATCAGATTAAACAACAATGATTGTAATCTACGATTCACATGCACACAGAGCCGCCAACGATGTAACTTCCTGGATGTAGAGTTGAAGGTCAAGGAGAACATATTAACAACAAGAATCCATAGAAAGCACACAGCAACTAACTCCATCCTACATGCGAACAGTGGCCACCCACATGCCCTCAAGTGGAGCATCCCATATAGTCAGATGCTGAGATCAAGGAGAATTTGCTCAACGGAAGAACTCTATGATGAGGAGGTGTGTAGACTGGTCAGAACCTTCAGAGAACGACGATATCCAATTACAGTGCTTGAGTATGCCAGAAGAAGGTCTAAAGAAAAAAACGAGGAAACAGTCCCTTTAACCTCAAAAGATACAGGAAGAGAGCAAGAAAACTGTAAAGAGACTCTTCCTAGAATACAATATGGCTCAGCCCAGCATCAAGAAAATTCTAACAAAACATTGGTGTATTTTAAAGAATGATGAACATCTTGCAGAAATTCTTGAAAAAGGTCCACAAATCACATTAAAAAAGTGTGATCCCTGGGAGATATTTTGACCTCAAGTCATTATATCAACAAAAGAGAACAACAAGGACAAGGATCATGGTTGTCTAGGAATCTGGAAGGCTTTACAAAGTGTAACTCATACAAAGCATGTAAATATGGTTTGAATAGCAGGAGTTATCGTACAATGGATGGTCATACAGTGCCGATCAAAGAGAGACTAACATGCAACACAGAATTTGCCATCTACGCATTAAAATGTGGTTGTAATAAACTGTATAGCCCACAACGCTGCCTCAGCGTTCACCTTCCTGCCACAACCCGCCCCGCTCCCGCCTCCCAGCCGCTCGCCCGCCCCCCTCCCCTACTTAAATGGCGACCGCTGTGCGGTTGCGCAGCGGACATGCGCAGCGGGCGCGCCGCCGGCAAGCCCGTCTGCGCCCATCCGCGCCTGGACCATGCCCAGCGCCAGACCCCCGCGAACACCACGACGCCAGACGCCGCTACGACGCCACCCTCCTCCACGCACTCCACACCGGCCGATCCACCACCTGCTTCCAGGCCACCCCGAAGCACACCCACGGACCTTTCACCTGCCGAAACTGCAGCTTCGCCAGCCAGCGTACACCAGCACGCCCCGCCCTGCCCCCCCACCAAGGCAGACAACAACCACCTCAGATGCATACTGCTCAACACCGGCTCCGTCCACAGGCACGCCGTCGAACTCTGGGACCTGCTCGACTCATCCTCCCCGGACGTCGCATTCCTGACCTGGATGAACTCCTCATCGGCACCCGACGTTGCCAAAGCCATCCCGGATGGCTACAAGATCACCCGCAGTGACTGCATCAACAGACCGGGAGAAGGAATCGCCATCATCCACAGGAATACCCTCAGAATCTCGACCAACACCGAAGACACCCTCAGCACCGCCGAACACCTGCACTTCCAGATCCACATCGATCCCAACACCACCCTCAGAGGAACCCTCGTGTACAGACCCCCCGGACCCCGGCCACAGTTCATCGACTCCATCACAGACGCCATCAGCGCGCATGCCCTGGCCTCCATAGACTTCATCCTACTTGGGGACCTGAACTTCCACCTCGAGAACACCAGCGACAGCAACTCCACCGCACTACTGGACAACCTCGCCAATCTCAGCCTCAAACAGCTCGTCACGACACCCACCCACTCCGCCGGACACACGCTCGACCCCATCTTCTCCGCCAGCAGCCACGTCTCCATCAGCCACACCACCAAACTCCACTGGACCGACCACTGCTGCATCCACTTCTCCTTTAAGAAAACCACCGCACACAACCTCCAGCGAAGAATCCCCCACCGCAGCTGGAACAAGGTCAGCGAAGACCAGCTAATCACCACCCTCGCCCGAGACCCACCGATCGACCACACCGACACCAACACAGCCGCCTGCAACCTCAAGCAATGGATCGACGACTGCGCCAACACTCTCGCCCCAATCAAGAAACCCACAAACAGATACACCGACAGAAGAGCCATCTGGTTCACCGCCGACCTCCAGACATCCAAGCAGACCTGCCGGAGACTCGAGAAGAAATGGCGCTGCGAGCAAACGCCGGACAACCAGGCAGCCCTCAAGAATGCCAGCCGCAGACACCACCAACTCATTCGAACGGCCAAAAGGACCTCCTTCAAGGAACGCATCGACAACAGCGCACACAATAGCAAAGAGCTCTTCAACAGCGTGAAGGAACT
Source organism: Calotriton arnoldi (assembly GCA_963921515.1). Classification (NCBI taxonomy): domain Eukaryota; kingdom Metazoa; phylum Chordata; class Amphibia; order Caudata; family Salamandridae; genus Calotriton; species Calotriton arnoldi. The sequence goes on from CAWUFW010002849.1 coordinate 627,809, forward strand.
CTCCAACCCCAACTTCAGCTCCAACGACATCCCACCGTCACAAGACCTCTGCGACTCCCTAGCTACCTTCTTCCACCGCAAGATCGCAGACATCCACACCAGCTTCAACACCCAGACCTCTCCGACAGCCGCCGACACCCCAGACTCACCGCCCCCCAGTCACACCGGCCGTCTGATCTCCTGGAACCACCTCAACGACGGAGACACCATCAAGACCATGACCGGCATCCACTCCGGCTCACCATCAGACCCCTGCCCCCACCACATCTTCATCAGCAAAGCGAGCTCTGTCATCGCACCCCAACTCCGTAAGATCTTCAACAGCTCATTCTAGACCGCCACCTTTCCGGAAAGCTGGAAACACGCAGAGATCAACGCCCTACTGAAGAACTTCCGGCCCATCTCCCTGCTCCCGTTCCCGGTGAAAGTCATTGAGAAGATCGTCAACAGACAACTGACCCAATTCCTCGAAGAGAACAACACCCTGGACTCATCCCAATCCGGATTCCGAAGCAACCACAGCACCGAAACCGCCCTCATCGCCGCCACCGACGACATCAGGGCCCTGCTGGACAACGGTGAAACCGCGGCCCTCATCCTCCTGGACCTCTCGGCCGCCTTCGACACCGTCTGCCACCACACCCTACACACATGCCTCTACAACGCGGGGATCTGCGACAAAGCCCTGAACTGGATCACCTCCTTCCTCACTGACAGAACCCAGAGAGTACGCCTCCCTCCATTCCGATCCGAAGCCACCAAGATCACCTGCGGCGTACCCCAAGGATCATCCCTCAGCCCGACCCTCTTCAACGTCTACATGACACAGCTCGCAAACATCGTCCGATCACACGACCTCAACATAGTCTCATATGCCGACGACACCCAGCTGATCCTCTCCCTCACCAAAGACCCCGCCACCGCCAAAACCAACTTCCACGCAGGGATGAAGACCGTCGCCGAATGGATGAAGAGCAGTCGCCTGAAACTGAACTCAGACAAGATGGAGATCCTCATCCTCGGCTCCACCCCTTCCGCCTGGGACGACTCCTGGTGGCCAGCCTCGCTGGGAACTGCACCGACACCCACCGACCACGCACGCTACCTGGGGTTCATCTTTGACTCTTCTCTGTCAATGACCCAACAAGTCAACGCCGTCTCCTCCTCCTGCTTCAACACCCTCCGTATGCTTCACAAGATCTACAGATGGATCCCCTCCGAAACCAGAAGGACGGTCACCCAGGCCCTTGTCACCAGCAGGATGGACTACGGCAACGCCCTCTACGCGGGAACCACGGCCAAACTCCAGAAAAGACTCCAACGCATACAAAACGCCTCTGCACGCCTCATCCTCGACATCCCCAACCACAGCCACATCACCGCCCACCTGAAGGACCTGCACTGGCTTCCCGTCAAAAAGAGGATCACCTTCAAGCTCCTCACCCACGCTCACAAAGCACTCCACAACGCCAGACCAGCATACCTCAACAAGCGGCTCACCTTCTACACCCCCAACCGCCAGCTCCGCTCCGTTGACCTCACCCTCGCCACCATCCCACGCATCCACCGAACAACCACCGGCGGCAGATCCTTCTCCCACCTCACCGCCAAGACATGGAACACCCTCCCCATCCACCTTCGACAGACCCAGGACCTGCTGACCTTCAGGAGACTCCTCAAGACCTGACTGTTTGATTAGTAGCTGCTCCCCCCCCACAGCGCCTTGAGACCCTCACGGGTGAGTAGCGCGCTTTACAAATGTCTGATTGATTGATTGATTGTATATCAGTAGTACGAAGAACAAATTGAAATTAAGATCCTGCAACACATGAGAGCGATCAAAAATGGGGATAAGAACTACCCAGTGGCTTGTCACTTTGACCAGACGTATGATCGATCATTATCAACATTTTCGCATTGGGGCATAAAACATGTAAGGGCTCACCCAAGAGGGGGGGACCGTGAGAAGGAACTAAGAAAACAAGAATCACGCCTAATACTCTCGATTGGAACTGAGATACCGTGGGGCCATAATAAGGATGCAGAATTGTTTGTCCATCTATGACATCAGAAGTGATAAGATCAATTAGGACTGTGTACTCATATATGGAACAGATTGGCATATGTAGTTATGGAATATTGACACAACATCATGTATTTGGAGAATGAGTATAAGATTTTAGAAAAATATTTAACAAGAAGGAAATTGATTAATGAGACATTGACACATGACCAAATGGTGTTATAGATTGAAGAGGTGATGATGATGATAATGGAAATCGCACTATGCACTTTGACTAATTTGCAGGGCTCTTAATATGCTGCTTCTCTTCGCTAGGAAAAAATTATTCTGCACGTTGCACTTTAACCAATTTGCACTTCTCACATCATACTGCTATTGCTATATCATTTACCCCTTGAAAAAGAGCAAGATGGGGAGAAAGGACTCGAGGAAGGGAAGTCTTTTTAACATTCGGGGAGAAGTGTAGTACTTAAAATGTATATGAAATTGGAGCTACAACAGGAATCATTATCACCTTGCACTTTAGATCTTTGGCACTTTAAATTACTCTTGCACTTTAAATGAAGGATGTATCGGAATGAAGTGAGTACGAAGAAATGAAATACCACTAACAAGGTTTTGAGATTAGAATGAAAATCCTGAAAAGGACAAAAAAAGTACTGATACCTGAAAGTTTAAAAAGAAAAACAAATGGGTGTATAAAGGAAAAGAGAAAGAAAAAAAGAAAAGAGAAAAAAAGAATTAAATTAGCAAAAGAGAAATAAGAGAAAATAAGGAAAAAAATGAAATTAAGATAGAAAAGTAATATAAAGATTAAAAAAATGTATATATAAATTAATGCATTATATAAACATGATGTTGTCGATGAGAATGGTGGAAGATTAAAGCCATCATAAGAGATTGAATGTATTGCTCTAGTTGTTTATTAAGAATCAGCAACATTGAGAAGGGACACAGTATTAAAATAGCCGAAATGTAGAACCTAAAGTGACCCAGTAGAAGGCAATCCACCGAAACGCGTCGGTCCGTTCTGGTATGGAGCAAAAAATTGTGTAATGCCCTGTATACGGAGAACATGAAAATAAGGAAAACAAAAATAAAGAACTGAAGATTTTACCCGGATAAGCGTTGTAGTCTTTCCACTGTGTGCCGCTGCATGTGGTGCTCGCGAGTAGGACGCCTAAGGAAACATATATATACATGTATATTGAGGTGAGCAAATTTAGAGTGTCGCTGGTGTTGAGAGTGCTCTTACTGGAGCAGCTTTCCACCTAAGCTTGAGAACTACCCAGAGTTCTCTGCTTCTGTTTTTGTATATATATATATATATATATCTATATATATATATATATATATATATATATATATATATATATCACCAGGATTCCCTTTTGAGGAAAAACCACTCGCACTCACGGGTATTTTTGCACGCTCTTGGATTTTATTGAAGCGGCAACATTCTCCAACCAGTAAAGAACCCTACGCGTTTCAGTCTGCCCTCAGACCGTGAGCAAGGTCTGAGGGCAGACTGAAACGCGTAGGGTTCTTTACTGGTTGGAGAATGTTGCTGCTTCAATAAAATCCAAGAGCGTGCAAAAATACCCGTGAGTGCGAGTGGTTTTTTCCTCAAAAGGGAATCCTTGGTGTTATATTACGGCTGGACTCTGCCGTTTTCCACGGATCGCACCGTCACAGAGCGCCGCAAATGCCGTCAGGACGAGTCCTTTGTTGGTGGAATCTATATATATATATATATATATTCCAGACGATATATATATATGTGTGTATATATATATATATATACCTACTGGCGGTCGCCAGTAGATAGTTATAGTTAGGACCTAGTTTCCATAGGAAAAGCGTTTATTGATTTGCCAATATCTTTGGCGCCGTTTGACGAATCTTTGCAAAATTTTCAAAACTAATGGGGCCGGTCAGCTCCTGTCTTGAAAGGTTCGGGGTGATTCGTCAAGCGGGGGCCGAGAAAAAAGGGGGTCCCAAAACGCATTTTCCCCATGTTAATTTCTATAGGAACTTTAGACACAACTACAGCCTGAACTGCTGAACGGAATTACACCAAATTTGGCAAAAAGGTAGCTCTTGGTACAGAAAGCACCCTTTTTTTAAATGGTGTAAATTTATTCAGTAGTTGCTGAGAAATTCAAAAATAAAAATATCAGTATCTGAGCACCGAGGAGGATTCGCGACTCCTCCCGAGGACGAGCTTCATTTTGATTGGCTGTCAACACTCCAAACCAGGAAGTGTTGGCAGCCATCTTGTGACTCGGGAACCGAGTCACAAGAAAAAGGGTGATAAAACATAAAAAAACAAAAAAAGGGGGCAGGGTACAAACACCCTGACCCTCTAGGCCTGCTCAGGGCCCAAAAAAGCTGTTTTTTAAAAACAAATCGGCCGAATTCGCGCTGGGTGCGCAAATCCGGTGAATTTAAAAAAAAAAAAAAAAAAGCGCGGGCTCCCGTGCTCCATTTCCCAATAGCCCCCGGGTGGGCCAGGTCCCGGGGGCAATGCCAAAATAATTAGTGGGGGCCCATGGGGGCCCCTGCAGCCCCGGGGACCGCCACCTCCCCATGGCTTATATAATTATATGCGGGGGCATGCGCCCCCCGCAGCCCCGGGGACCGCCATCTCACCAGGGATTTTTTTTTTTAAACATGGGTGGGCTCCTGCCCCCCCATGCTGCCCCGGGGACCGCCACCTCCCTGGGCATTTGCTTTTTAGGACGGGGGGCCTCGCAGGCCCCCCAAGCCCTGGGGACTGCCACCTCCCTGGGGCTTTTAATTATTTTGGGTGGGGGGGCCTCGCGGGCCGCCCAGCCCCGGGGACCACCACCTCCCCAGGGCTACATGATATAAATGCGGGGGGGCCACATTGCCCCCTGCAGCCCCAGGGCTATTTGCATGTTGGGCAGGGGTCCAGGCGGCCCCCCTCCTGGAGCCCTCAATGGCCCTGGGGACCGCCACCCCCCAGGTTCGGCTCCTGCAATGTCCTGTGGTGCCCACCCCCGGGACATTGCCATTTGCTATGGCAGGGCGGGAGCACGGCTCCCGACCTGCCATAGCAAACTCCTGCTTTGCTTCATTGAAGCGAGGGCAGGAAACCTGCTCTCGCTTCAACGAAGCAAAGCAGAATTGCTTTTGGGCAAGGGGAGCTGCATGTTAGCAGCTCCCCTTGTCCAAAAGCAATGCCGACTCCCGCAGGAGGCGGGGAGCCGGCAGGGACTGTGGGGGCATTGGGGCTCCCCACACAGTCCCCAACACTGAGGGCCTCTCCCTTTTAATAATTTTTTTTTTTTTAAACGGAAGGCCGGCCCCAGGGGATGGGGTCCCTGGGGCCATAATTGGCCTCAGGAGGGGGGCCACGTGGCCCCCCTCCTCAAAAAAAACCAGGCTGGCCAGGCCCCGGGGTGTGTGGTCCCTGGGGCCATTATAGGCCTCAGGAAGGGGGCCACGCGGCCTCCCTCCAAAATACAAATTTAAAAAAATGCTGGCCAGGCCCCGGGGGATGTGGTCCCCATGGCCAATAGCGGCCCAGGGAAGGGAGGCCACGCGGCCCCTTCCCGTTTTTTTTTGTTTTTAAAATGCTCAGGCCCTGGGGGATGGGGTCCCCAGGGCCCAAAAATGCAAAAAGAAGGGGGGCCACACAGCCCCCCTTCTAAAAATATTTTAAAAAAAGAAAAGCCGGCCCGCCCCGTCCCTGCACCACTCTGAAAACGCGCCCCTTGGCACCTTCTAAGTTGGAGGATGAAGTCCCCTTCATTCCTGAGGTTCCCTGGGGGCCAACTAGCCCACCAGGTACATCCAGTAAGCCCCACACAGTGGGATTGCTGAGAGGTGGTCCGAGGCCATGCCCCTTTTTACACCACTCTGCAAATGCGCCTCTTGGTGCATTGCTGGTGGGGCGATGAGGTCCTCTTGTGTCCTGAGGACCTCAAGGCTAAAGTGGACTTCATCCCCCAAGTAGCAGTGCGCCAGGAGTCGCGTTTGCAGAGCGGTGTAAAAAGGGGGCGAGGCCTTTGAGCACTCTCAGCAATCCAGCTTTTTGGGGCTTACTGGCGGTAACAGGAGGGCTAGTTGGCCCCCAGGGACCCTCAGGAGGAAAGGGGACTTCATCCCACAACCAAGAGCGCGCCAGGAGGCGTGTTTGCAGAGTGGTGGAGAAAGGGGGCGTGGCCTGTGTCCACCTCTCAGCAATCCAGCTTTTTGGGGCTTACTGGAGGTAACAGGAGGGCTAGTTGGCCCCCAGGGACCCTCAGGAGGAAAGGGGACTTCATCCACAACCAAAAGCGCGCCAGGAGGCGTGCTTGCAGAGTGGTGGAGAAAGGGGGCGTGGCCTGTGTCCAACTCTCAGCAATCCCACTGTGTGGGGCTTACTGGAGGTTAGAGGTAGGCTAGTTGGCCCCTAAGGACACCCAGCAGCAAAGGGGACTTCAATCCCTATCCAAGAGTGCGTCAGGGACCACGTTTGCAGAGTGGTGGGCAAAGGGGGTATGGCTAGCTATGAGAACTTAGCAATCCTGCTGTGTGGGACTTCCTGGAGGTAATAGGAGGGGTAGTTGGCCCCCGAGGATGTCCTTGGGGGCCAACTACCCCTCTTGTTACCTCCAGTAAGTCCCACACAGTGGGATTGCTAAGATGTCTTCAGAGGCCAGGCCCCCCTTTCTCCACTGCTCTGTAAACGCGCCTCCTGGCAGACTACGGGATGGGGGATGAAGTCTAATTTACACCTGAGGGACTTTGGGGGCCAAGAAGCCCTCCTGGTACCTCCTGTAATTCCTAAGTAGCAGAATTCCTGAGCACTGGTTGGAGGCCCAGCACCCTTTGTCCACCACTCTGCAAACGTGACTACTAGTTAAAGAAGTGTTTGCAATGTAATAGATTTTGCATTTGCGGGAGTTAGAGCTATTGGTTTCAAAGGTAAACGTTTTTTACTAATGTTTTTTGGAGTGGAGTGGATGTACGTTGTGTGTAGTGGAATTATGTGGTAAGTTGTGCAGTGAAATTATGTGGATAGAAAGTATGTGGTATTTATTTTATAGGAATTATGTAGAGTGAGATTATGTGTTATGGAGAATAATTATGTGGTATGGTAGTCTGTGTTGTGGAGTGGTAACCTCAGGTTTAGTCTTCCTCATTTCCATAGAAGCTAAACTATAAACTCAATGAGACAAAAAAAGAAGGAACCACTGAGGAGCACTTGTGGACCTAGTCAGAGGGATGAGCAGGGCCACTGGAATTATGCAACTGGTTGGCTGCACCAACTTTCACACAGTTATACATTTTCCACATTTGCCACAGAATCCATCATCTGCTGCATAATCTGCAGATTTGAACAAAAAAAGCCTTGTTTCTAGCTCAAACGATACCAAAAATGCAGCGACAAGTGTTACAGCGTGGTGGAAGGCACTTTGCAAACCTAGAATGGTCACCTGATACGTATTGCTAAGTGTGGGTATTACATTGGTACTAATGGTGTGCAAACCACTCTTGCTTCTTTCTGCGCCTCTCTTGCCTCTTTCTGGATTTCTGTTGCTTCTTTCTGCACATTTCTTTCTTTTTCTGCACTTCTTTTGCCTCTTTCTGCTCATCTCTTCCACATTCTGAACCTCTCTTGTCTCTTTCTGCACCTCTGTTGCCTCTTTCTGCACCTCACTTGCTTCTTTTTGTACCCCTCTTGCCCTTTCTGCACCCTTCTTCCCTCTTTCTGCACCTTTCTTGCCTCTTTCTGCACCCTTGTTCCCTCTTTCTGCACATCTTTTGCCTGTTTATTCAACTCTCTTGCCTCTTCCTGCAGTTCTCTTGCCTCCTTCTGCACCTCTGTTGCCTCTTTCTACACCCGTCTTGCCTCTTTCTGCACCCCTATTGCTTCATTCTGCACTTCTCTTGTTTCTTTCTGCACCTCTCTTGCTTCTTTCTGTACCCATCGTGCATCTTTCTGCACCCCTTCTCCCTCTTTCTGTACCTCTCTCGCCTCTTTCTGTACCTCTGTTGCTTCTTTCTGCACCCATCTTGCCTCTTTCTACACTTTTCTTGCCTCTTTCTGCACCTCTGTTGCTTCTTTCTGCACTTCTCTTGCCTCCTTCTGCACCCCACTTGCCTCTTTCTGCACCTCTGTTGCTTCTTTCTGCACTCCTCTTTCTTCTTTCTGCACCTCTGTTGCTTCTTTCTGCACCCCTCTTGCCTCTTTCTGCACCCTTCTTCCCTCTCTGTGCAACTCTCTTGCCTCTTTCTGTACCTCACTTGCTTCTTTCTGCACCCCTCTTGCCTCTTTGTGCACCTCTGTTCCTTCTTTCTGCACTTCTCTTTCCTCTTTCTGCACCCCTCTTGCCTCTTACTGCACCTCCGTTGGTTCTTTTGCACTGCTCTTGCTTCTTTCTGCACCTCTCTTGCAAATTTTGGCACCCCTCTTGCCTCTTTCTGCACCCCTCTTCCCTCTTTCTGCACCTCTCTTGCCTCTGTCTGCACCCCTGTTCCCTCTTTCTGTACCTCTTTTGCCTGTTTCTGCAACTTTCTTGCCTCTTTCTGCAGTTCTCTTGCCTCCTTCTGTACCTCTGTTGCTTCTTTCTGCACTTCTCTTGTCTCTTTCTACACCCCTGTTGCTTCATTCTGCACTTCTCTTGCTTCTTTCTGCACCTGTCTTGCTTCTTTCTGCACCCCTGTTGTCTCTTTCTGCACTTGCCTTCCCTCTTTCTGCACCTCTCTTGCCTCTTTCTGTACCTCACTTGCCTCTTTCTGCACCTCACTTACCTCCTTCTGCACTTCTCTTGCTTCTTTCTGCACCTCTGTTGCTTCTTTCAGCAATTCTCTTGCCTGTTTCGGCACCTCTCTTGCCTCTTTCTGCACCCCTCTTCCGTCTTTCTGCACATATCTTGACTTTTTCTGCACCCCGATCCCTCTTTCTGCACCTTTCCTGCCAGTTTCTGCACCTCTCTTGACTCTTTCTGTACCTCTGTTGTTTTTTTCTGCACTTCTCTTGCCTCTTTCCGCACTCTTCGTGCCTCTTTCAGAACCTCTGTTGCTTCTTTCTGCACTTCTCTTCCTTCTTTCTGCACCCCTCTGCCTCTTTCTGTACCCCTCTTGCCTCTTTGTGCACCTCTCCTACCCCTTTCTGTACCCCTCTTGCCTCTTTTTGCACCTCTGTTGGTTCTTTCTGCACTGCTCTTGCTTCTTTCTGCATCACTCTTGCAAATTTCTGTATCCCTCTTGAATCTTTCTGCACCCCTTTATCTCTTTCTGCACCGCTCTTGCCTCAGTCTGCACATCTGTTCCCTCTTTCTGCACCCCTTTTGCCTGTTTCTGCAACTCTCTTGCCTCTTTCTGTACTTCTCTTGCTTCTTTCTGTACCTCTCTTGCTTCTTTCTGCACCTCTCTTGCTTCTTTCTGCACCCTTCTTCCCTTTTTCTGCACATCACTTGCCTCTTTCTGCACCCCTTTTGCCTCGTTCTGCACCTCTTTTGCTTCTTTCTGTACCCCTCTTGCCTCTTTCTGCACTTCTCTTGCCTCTGTTTGTACCTCTGTTCCCTCTTTCTGCGCCTCTTTTGTCTGTTTGTGCAACTCTGTTGCCTCTTCCTGCAGTTCTCTTGCCTCCTTCTGCACCTCTGTTGCCTTCTCTCTGCACCCGTCTTTCCTCTTTCTACACCCGTCTTGCCTCTTTCTGCACCCCTATAGCTTCATTCTGCACTTTCTCTTGCTTCTTTCTGCACCTCTCTTGCTTCTTTCTGTACCCATCTTGCATCTTTCTGCATCCCTCCTCCCTCTTTCTGCACCTCTCTTACCTCTTTCTGTACCTCTCTTGCCTCTTTCTGCACTCCTATTGCCTCTTTCTGCACCCTTTTCCCTCTTTCTGTACCTTTTTTGCTTCTTTTTGCACTTCTCTTGCCTCTTTCTGCACCCCTCTTGTTTCTTCCTGCACCTCTGTTGGTTGTTTATGCACTGCTCTTGCTTCTTTCTGCACCTCTCTTGCAAATTTCTGCAGCCCTCTTTCTGCACCCCTCTTCCCTCTTTCTACACCTCTGCTGCTTCTTTTTGCAGTTCTCTTCCTTCTTTATGCACCTCTGTTGCTTCTTTCTGCACCCCTCTTGCCTCTTTCTGCACCCTTCTTCCCTCTTTGTGCAACTCTCTTGCCTCTTTCTGTACCTCACTTGCTTTTTTCTGCACCCCTCTTGCCTCTTTGTGCACCTCTGTTCCTTCTTTCTTCACTTCTCTTTATTCTTTCTGCACCCCTCTTGCCTCTTTCTGCACCTCCGTTGGTTCTTTTGCACTGCTCTTGCTTCTTTCTGCACCTCTCTTGCAAATGTCTGCACCCCTCTTCCATCTTCCTGCACCTCTCTTGCCTCTGTCTGCACCTCTGTTCCCTCTTTCTGTACCTCTTTTGCCTGTTTCTGCAACTTTCTTGCCTCTTTCTGCAGTTCTCTTGCCTCCTTCTGTACCTCTGTTGCTTCTTTCTGCTCTTCTATAGCCTCTTTCTGCACCCCTGCTGCTTCATTCTGCACTTCTCTTGCTTCTTTCTGCACCTGTCTTGCTTCTTTCTGCACCCCTGTTGTCTCTTTCTGCACTCGTCTTCCCTCTTTCTGCATCTCTCTTGCCTCTTTCTGTACCTCACTTGCCTCTTTCTGCACCTCACTTGCCTCTTTCTGCACTTCTCTTTCTTCTTTCTGCACCTCTGTTGCTTCTTTCAGCAATTCTCTTGTCTCGTTCTGCACTTTTCTTGCCTCTTTCTGCACCTCTCTTGCTTCTTTCTGCACCTCTCTTGCAAATTTCTGTATCCCTCTTGCCTCTTTCTGCACCCCTCTTACCTCTTTCTGCACCTCTCTTGCCTCAGTCTACACACCTGTTCCCTCTTTCTGTACCCCTTTTGCCTCTTTCTGCACCTCTTTTGCAAATTTCTGTATCCCTCTTGCCTCTTTCTGAACCCCTCTTACCTCTTTCTGCACCTCTCTTGCCTCAGTCTACACACCTGTTCCCTCTTACTGTACCCCTTTTGCCTCTTTCTGCACCTCACTTGCTTCTTTCTGCACCCCTCTTGCCTCTTTCTGCACCCCTCTTCCCTCTTTCTGCACCTCTCTTGCCTTTTTCTGCACCCCAATCCCTCTTTCTGCACCTTTCCTGCCTGTTTCTGCACCTCTCTTGCCTCTTTCTGTATCTCTGTTGCTTTTTTCTGTACTTCTCTTGCCTCTTTCTGCACCCTTCGTGCCTCTTTCAGCACCTCTGTTGCTTCTTTCTGCACTTCTCTTCCTTCTTTCTGCACCCCTCGTGCCTCTTTCTGTACCCCTCTTGCCTCTTTGTGCACCTCTCCTACCCCTTTCTGCACCGCTCTTGCCTCTTTTTGCACCTCTGTTGGTTCTTTCTGCACCGCTCTTGCTTCTTTCTGCACTTCTCTTGCTTCTTTCTGCACTGCTCTTGCTTCTTTCTGCACCTCTCTTGCAAATTTATGTATCCCTCTTGCCTCTTTCTACACCCCTCTTACCTCTTTCTGCACCTCTCTTGCCTTAGTCTACACACCTGTTCCGTCTTTCTGTACCCCTTTTGCCTGTTTCTGCAACTCTTTTGCCTCTTTCTGCACTTCTCTTGCTTCTTTCTGTACCTCTCTTGCTTCTTTCTGCACCCTTCTTCCCTTTATCTTCACATCTCTTGCCTCTTTCTGTACCTCTCTTGCCTCTTTCTCCACCTCTCTTGCCTCTTTCTGCACATCTCTTGGTTCTTTCTGCACTGATCTTGCCTCTTTCAGTATCCCTCTTGCCTCATTCTGCACCTCTTTTGCTTCTTTCGGCACTTCTTTCTCCTCTTTCTGTACCCCTCTTGCCTCTTTCTGCACCTCTCTTGCACATTTCTGCACCATCTTCCCTCTTTCTGCACTCCTCTTGCCTCTGTCTGCACCCCTGTTCCTTCTTTCTGCACCTCTTTTGCCTGTTTCTGCAACTCTGTTGCCTCTTCCTGCAGTTTTCTTGCCTCCTTCTGCACCTCTGTTGCCTTCTCTCTGCACCCCTCTTGCCTCTTTCTGCACCCATCTTGCCTCTTTCTGCACCCCTGTTGCTTCATTCTGCACTTCTCTTGCTTCTTTCTGCACATCTCTTGCTTCTTTATGTACCCATCTTGCATCTTTCTGCACCCCTCTTCCCTCTTTCTGCACCTCTCCTGCCTCTTTCTGTACCTCTCTTGCCTCTTTCTGCACTTCTCTTGCCTCTTTATGCACCCTCTTCCCTCTTTCTGAACCTCTTTTGCTTCTTTTTTCATTTCTCTTGCCTCTTTCTGCACCCCTCTTGCTCCTTCCTGCACCTCTGTTGGTTGTTTATGCACTGCTCTTGCTTCTTTCTGCACCTCTCTTGCAAATTTCTGCAGCCCTCTTCACCCCTCTTCCCTCTTTCTGCACCTCTCTTGCCTCCGTCTGTACCCCTGTTCTCTCTTTCTGCACCTCTGTTGCTTCTTTCTGCACTTCTCTTGCCTCTTTCTGCACCCCTCTTGCCTCTTTCTGCACCTCCAATGGTTCTTTGTGCAGATCTCTTGCTTTTTCTGCATCTCTCTTGCTTTTTTCTGCACCCCTCTTGATTCTTTCTGCACCTCTGTTGCTTCTTTCTGCACTTCTCTTGCTTCTACCTTTTTGTACAGAGTATGCTGTTTGAAACACAGGTATTCAAGTATTTGTATGTTTATTTTTATGTAACATGTTACTAGGTAAAGGCAGAGACACATGCATGCATACCTTCACAAACTTGGTCAGACTTACAACAGTGATATGCTTAGGATTGCTGTTTTATATTTGGTACGCCTAACATTCTGAGCAGTCGATGAATAGTGAACCTTCAAGATGAAGGTGAGGGTTAAGACATCTTGGGAGAAAGATTAGTGATTAGGCTACTTTGTATGAGTCTGTTGTAAGGTACAGTCGAAGTAGGCCTCTTTCTGCACCTCAGTTGGTTCTTTCTGCACATATCTTGCTTCTTTCTGCACCTTTCTTCCTCTTTCTGGACTTCTGTTGCCTCTTTCTGCATTTCTCTTGTTTCTTTCTGCACCTTTCTTCCTCTTTCTGCACCTCTCTTGCCCCTTTCTGCACTTCTCTTGCTTCTTTATGTGCCTTTCTTCCTCTTTCTGCACATGTCCTATCTATGTAGGCATAGTTAGAAATTAGCATTTAAATAAACCTTAGAAATTCACTGAAAAAACCATAGGTTTCAGGGATGTTATAGTTAGTAATTAGCATTTTATAAACCTTTGAAATTCACTGAAAAAACCATAGGTTTCAGGGACGTTATAGTTAGGAATTAGCATTTAAAAAACCTTAGAAATTTACTGAAAAAACCACAGGTTTCAGGGACGTTATAGTTAGTTGGACATTTCACTTGTACAAAACCAGAGAAATTCAGCCGTTATAGTTAGCTGAGCTAACTATAACTCACGCCCGCGCAATACACTGCTGATGACGTCACATATTACATCACTCATGACATGGTCAGTGACATCACTGATGACATCTCAAATGACATCACTGATGACATCGTCTACTTAATCTCTGATGCACCTCGTCACACCCTAATATAACCTTTCATACACCCACTCTAAAATACAGACTATCAATCTCAATACTATAGACACACCAATACTAATTAGTACATACCCACTTACTGATTCATAGGTCTACACACACATCCACTCACTAACCCATACAATTACTCATTCACGCAATCACTCATCTACACAGCCACTGATATATGCTATCATACACCCATACAGACACTCACACACTGCCACTCACCCATAGAGTTACTCACACACCACCGCACTTATTCATACATATACTAACACAAAGTAACTCTCTTATACAATCATTCACACAAGCACACACTTGTCCATACAGCCACTCTGACAATCAGTCACTCTCACATATAGTCACTTATATAATCCAACACTCACATATACTGCCTTTCACGTATGTAGTTACTCATACATATACCACTGAGACATCCACACACTCACCGACACAGCCATATGCACACTCACTCACCTATACAGCCTCTCGCAGATGCACTCATGAACCCATACAGCCCCTCACACATGCACTAATAAACCCATACACTCACTGAAAGACCTACTCACACATTCTAGCAGGGAGTCATACACCCCACCCTCCCACCCAGCCACACACACACTCAGACACCCATACAGGTACTCAGACAACCAATCATTAACCCTTATACGTACTCATACAGCTACTAAGCACCCATGCTGCCACTTACACACCAACTGACAGACTGATACAGACAGTCACACAGATTAGTCATTCTCCCATGCATTCACTAAGACACGTTTAATCACTCACTTACACAGTCAGTCACGCACCTACTAAATCATCCATTCAGACACTCATACACCCACTCATTCTTCAATACACTTTGGCGTATATTTTCATAACATTCTTAAACTATTTAGAAACACTCCGTCACTGGATGATGTCATCAGTGATGTCATCAGTGATGTCATTTGAGATGTCATCAGTGATGTCAACCATGATGTCACTGACCATGTCATGAGTTATGTAATATGTGATGTCATCAGCAGTGCATTGCGGGGGCGCAAGTTATAGTTAGCTCAGCTAAGTATAACGGCCGAATTTCTCTGGTTTTGTACGAGTGAAATGTCTAACTAACTATAACGTCCCTGAAACCTGTGGTTTTTTCAGTGTATATATATATATATATATGTTTGTGTGTGTGTGTGTGTATTATCTACTGACGGTCACCAGTAGGTAGTTATAGTTAGGACCTAGTTTCCATAGGAAAATCATTTTTTGACTTGCCTATAACTAGCGTCGTTTGACCAATCTTCATGAAATTTTCCAAAGAAAGTGTCAACCGAGAAATAGGCGTTCGAAAAAAGGCTGCATTTGTAATGTTAATTCCCATAGGAACGCGTCTTCAAACCTTCAGCCCGAACTGCTGGACGGAATTACACCAAATTTGGCAGAAAGGTAGATGTTGTTACCCAGATTGTGCTTTTTGTTATTTGGTGTAAATCTGTGTAGTAGTTTTTCAGAAATTTAAGAAGAAAAAGATAGATATATCTCTTGTTGCGAAGCCTTCGCAAAAAAAGAGGAATTTGTGTAGGAAAATGCACCACTCTGATTGGCTGCCAACATTTCATCAGGAAGTGTTTGCAGCCATCTTGGGGCTCTGCTTCACCGAGTCTCCTAAAAAAAAGTGAAAATAAAGAAAAGGGGGCAGGGTAGGAATACCCAAATCCCCAAGCCATGGTCTTGGGTTCCCCCTGGGACCCTGCCATTGCATAAACACATCATTTTAAAAAAAACATTTGCTATGAAATCACGATATTCACAAATTTGCGGCAATTGTTATAAAAAAAGCAATAGCGGTCTCCCACTCTTGCTTTAAAATAACCCCCCGGGTGGGCCAGGTCCCGGGGGCATTAGGTAAATATAGGAGGGGGGCA
This sequence comes from Calotriton arnoldi, assembly GCA_963921515.1. Lineage (NCBI taxonomy): Eukaryota > Metazoa > Chordata > Amphibia > Caudata > Salamandridae > Calotriton > Calotriton arnoldi. The sequence continues at coordinate 643,290 of CAWUFW010002849.1, forward strand.
CATGGGGCCCCTCTCCTAGGACTTATCAAAACACCTGGGACTGCCACCTCCCCAGGCACTTTTCATTAATAAAGACCGCCACCTCCCTGGGGCTATTTCTAATTATGTGGGGGCCCTCGTGGACCCCCCTGCCCTGGGGATCACCACATCCCCAGGGCTAATTATATTATTATGGGGGTCCTCGTTGACCCCCCTGCCCCGGGCATCGCCACCTCCCCAGGGCTAAAATAAATAACAAAATGTGGGGGGGCTCTAGCCCCCCCATGCAGCCCCGGGGCCTGCCACCTCCCCCTCTCTGGGGCACACATACTATAATGAAGGGGGTCCTTTGCTGACAACCATCCCCCGGGCAAATTTGAATAAAGAAGGGGGGCCGCGTGGCCTCCCTCCAGGAGCCCTACGTGGTCCTGGGGACTCCCACCCGCAGGCCGACTCCAGCAATGTCCCAAGGCGCCCACCCCCAGGGCATTGCAGTTTGTTATGGCATGGTGGGAGCACTGCCCCCGCCATACCATAGCAAACAGCAAGCTCCGCTTTGAGCAAGCGAGAGCATTATGCTGAGCTAGCTATAACTCGTGCCCCCGCAATTCACTGCTATGACCTCACATATTACATCACTCATGACACGGTCAGTGACATCACTGATAACATCTCAAATGACATCACTGATGACATCATCCACAGAATCTCTAACGCACCCACTCACCCCCCAATATAACCTTTCATACACCCACTCTAACTTCCATACTACCATTCTCAAAACCATTGACACACCCATACCTGTACTTACACACCCACTCACTGATTCATAGGACTACACACACATTCACTCAGTCACCCATACAACCACACATACACCAACTCACTCTCTCATACAGTCACTGATATATCCACTCTTATACCCGTACAGCCACTCACACACTGTCAGTCACCCACAGAGCTACTCACACACCTTCTCACTCACCCATAAAGTCAATCACACAGCCACTTACTCACCTATACTGTTATACACACACCCACTCACTTATTCATACAGATACTAACACATACTCACTCACCTATACAGTCACTGACACAAGCATACACTTACCCATACGGCCACTCTCACAATCACTCAGTCACACATACAGTCACTCACATACTCCAACACTCACCTATACTGCCTTTCACATATGCAGTTACTCACCCATATACCACTGACACATCCTTTCACTCACCGACACATCCATACACACACTCAGTCACCCATACAGCCCTCACAAATGCACTCACTAACCCATACAGCCACTGACTCACCCACTCACTCATCCATGCAGGCAGTCAAACACCCCTCACCCACCCACACAGATGCTCATAAAGGTACTCAGACCTGGGTGAGCTGATGTGTTACTAGCTATATGGATGAGGGACGAGATATGTGAGTGTTTGTATGGGTTCTGTGAATGAGTTTGTTAGCAATTGAGTGGGAGTGGGTGTATGGCATGTTTGATGGGGATGTAAGTGGCTGTGTCAGTGTTTCTCTGGATGATGTCATCAGTGATGTCATTTGAGATGTATCAGTGATGTCATTTGAGATGTCATCAGTGATGTCATTTGAGATGTCATCAGTGATGTCACTGACCATGTCATGAGTGATGTAATATGTGAGGTCATAAGCAGTGCATTGCGGGGGCTTGAGTTATATTTAGCTCAGGTAACTATAACTGCTGAATTTCTCTGGTTTTATATGAGTGAAATGTCAGCCTAACTATAACGCCCCTGTAACCTTTGGTTTTTTCAGTGAATTTTAAAGGTTTTTTTAAATGCTAATTCTTAACTATAACGTCCTTGTAACCTTTGTTTTTTCAGTGAATTTCTAAGGTTTTTAAAAGACAATTCTTAACAATAACGTTCTTGTCACCTTTGTTTTTTCAATAAATTTCAAAAAAAAAAAAATTGTATTTCATAACTATAGCGTCCCTGTATTTATTTTCTATAATTAGATATTGAACATCGGCATGGTGCACCACTTATTGTTGTATTTGTCATCTAATTATTTAAAAAGTACATTAATAATCTTATTTCAAGATATTTTTGGTTTTAGTGACGACGTTGCGATCGCCGAGGACACACAGCGAATGCCGGGTGTTTTTGACAAAGTGTAAAAAATATATATAGACAATCTTTACATAAAGTTTCTGTCTAGCTGTTTAGTAAGATATTAATTTAATTTTCCCTTTTGTATTCATTTGTCGAAAAAACGACTTCAAAAATGCATTTTCCTTGTTCACGGCCACACCGGAAGTAGCGATGACATTGGTAGTCGCGAATACAAATGACAAGTGTAAAACACATATATAGACATATTTTACATAAAGTTTGAGTCTAGCTGTTTAGTAACATATTGGTTTAACTTTACTTTAACAACGCATTAGTCAAAAACAACAGTTTCAAAAATAACTTTCTACATCGGTACTCGTGAATAGCACATGACTACCAAATTAAGAAATTTCATTGGTTTACATAGTTTCCTTTATGAAAGGAAGTACACACTAATTTCTTCATTCTTGAACTTTCCAGGTACTGGTTAGTTTGTTATAGGAACTCTCTCAAACTGACTTTGAATATTGTGCTGGTTTTTAACTTGTTTTGACTATTTCTACAAAAATAAAATGGCGTCAGAAAAAACAGAGGGAGACCTACAAGTGATTGAAGTTATTGAACTCCAGGAGGACTCAGCTGCACATGAGCAGTCTTCTGATTAAGAACTAGCAATGAAGAAACAAAGCATAGCTTGGGATTTTTAACTATTCAACTTAAAATTGCACAGAGAAAAAAAAAAGAGGGATCATCTGTCTCCAGACCTTCAGCCCCTGGCAACAAAGTTCCAGCTTAAGTGGAGAGATGATGCAGTGAAATGTTACCAGAACTAAAGTGTTTTGCTACCTTCTGCATGGACTGTAACACCATCGTCACAGCCGGGGAGCAGTCTGTGGATGTAATTTTGCAGAATGTGGAAAACCATACTTGTTAAAAAAAAAAAAAAATGTATTACAGCAGTTCAACTACTGTAAAAAAATATAAACAAAGAAAAATGTATTAGGATTTCATTTTGAACACAGGCAACCAAAACAAGATACAATGGTGAAGTGGAGAAGAGACTTCTTAGGGCCCGATTACGATCTCGCTCGGAAAGCCCTACGGCTGACTCGGTCCCATAGAGCTTTCCGACCGACTCGTGCTCGTGGGTTCCGAATGCCCGAGTACGATGCAAGTACACGCTGACGGACTCGGGTCGCTCGGAGCCCCATTGAAGTCAATGGGTGCTTGATGTATGTTGCGTACATAGGCTTCCATTGCGAAAAAAGTATGTCGCGGAAAAGGGCACCCCCTGTTGTGGGGATGTGTTGGTGCCCCCTGCACCATACATGCATGTGTAGGGGGGACCCTTGGGTCCCCCCTGTGACTGAGTAATAGGGCTACGGGTGAAGGGGGGCCCGCTACGGCCCCCCGAAGTCTGCTTCCTGGAGCTTTTTCGTGTCAGAGGCTCCAAATCGATCCGGCTGCTCGATGCGCGCATCGTAATTGGTCGCTCGGAAATCGGCCCCATTGCGCTGTGCGCGTCGGCCATGTCGGAGTCATCCGGAGGGCCTCGCTGACGGGTACGAGTCGCTCGGAGCGCGAGGCTACATGAGCATTGTACTTGCTCGCTCATACAGCGGTACGAGTCGTCCGGAAATCGCGCTTACGACTCAGACTCGCTCCTGACGGATACCATCAGGAGCCCGTCCGAGCGAGATCGTAATCGGGCCCTAAGATGGAACTTAAGGCTGCTGGTATTATAGTACCTCTATTCAGTTTTTATCTGTAGTAACAGAATATAATCCTGTACTGTTTTATAAATTCCTTTCCTCCAGTTAAAAATAGTCTTTCATTTCTAACAACGTGCTGTAGACAATACTCCTAATAAGCCGAATAATGCCTCAGAAACTCATCATTCATACACATGCAACAAAATACCACATTTTGTTATCCTAAATTGACCATAGAACTTCGCTTCTAGAAATAGGAGATACGAGTTTTGTAATTTTTTTGGTAGTCTTGATTTGAATGTCATTTCTATGTCATTGTACTCTGTCCATCCTCTTTGACATCTTAAATATATTGTGTAGTGTGTAGAGGATATATTAGCTCCTTCATGAAATATGATTGCTATAGTTGTGAAACTTCTTTTTGAAATGGAAATTTGTCCAGCTACAAAGATTGTAATTTCAGTTTCTAATTTAGTACCATCCACTCTGCATCGCTGTAGCATGACTATGACATATTTTCCATAGCTTTGTAGTAGTAGCGTAGACTGATCTACAGTTTGGACAGGTCAAATCTTGATGGACATTTTTCAAAGGCCACAGCTTTACAATCTGGTAACGTCAAGTAGAGGAATCGTTTCAAATTGATTTCAGTGCTAGAGGTGAATTCACAATGTTCACAGTTATGGTTCAATTTATAAGTTAAACCAAATAATTCATTGATATTCACATCCTCTTCCTCTAATAGTCCTAGCATTACAATTAAACATTCTTGGGCATCCTGCTGAACAGTTTGAGAAAACAGTAGTAATACAGTACACTACTCTACCTTTTAGACCTTTCTGCAGCTCTGTTGGTGGTAACTTGCCTGTCTTTGGCTCCATACAATTATAGCCTGAAATAAATGCATACTTTGGGTAAGAATTGCCTCATTAACATTTAAACATTGAAGTGGTTCAGGAATGGGAACCAGTACTAACCTGTTATGCAAAGCTCTAGCAGGAATGTTATTATCCTCTAATTTATTGTAACAATACTTACAAATAACTTGCTGTGTGGACTAGTCAAAGAAAGCATTCCTCTACAAATAAGTACACAGCAAACTTTTGCCAGTTATCATTATTTTCTTTTTCACTTTTCACTTTTTAAATACAAGTCAACAGTCCGTGTTTAAATCTTGTGTCAATAATAAATACAAACATACTCTGGTTTTTTAGAGCACACTGTGTTAAATTTTGTAATCTCTTTTTCAAAGCTATCAACTAATATACCTGTGTCCTGTTCTGCAACTCATCCTGCTATCAACTCTTCATTTTCCATAGAGTTCTGTTCTGGACAAAAGAAACAAACATAATCACAAACCCTTTCTACCTCTGCCACAGTACCATGCAAAAGTGCTCTATTCATTTCTCCTTAACATAAAGCAGGAATTGTCACATACTACAGCCTCCTAACTAAAGTTTGCATTGTTGAGAAGTGTACAGCTTACATCCTGAGATGATGAAAGGTGCTTTGGCACACTTTCTTTGATAAACAAGCTAGTGAGTGTCCCTCCAAATTCGTATGCTTTCTAACCTTGCAAGGATCCAATCCTTGTAAAGTACTTAATTTGTGTTTTAAACTTCGCCTTGGAAAGATATGTAGAAATGCACTTAGTATATTAATAGATTGCTGCTGAATACTATAAACACTACTACAATTCTATGTGTATACAGGGCGCGAACCTTCCCTGTACCTCTTCTGCAATAACCTATTCTACATTTCTAGGTACTTCACCTCTTTCACTATAGGAGTGCCACTCTTCATTTCATAACATCATCCTCTTTCATCAATAACATGAATTAATGTGTTATCCTGAAGATAGCTTTCTTCATTAAAGAAAGGCTCTGTACTAGAAGTATGTATCCATTTTCCACTAAAAACTGTACAAACGTTACTGCTATTCACTAATCTTTTCTTCTGGTTTTGTCTCCTCATGTACAACACCCTTTTGTCAAGAGTCTTCATTCTATTTATAATCAAAATGAAAAGCTTCCTCTTCAAAGCAAAGACCCTATCAAATACTCCCTCAACTCATTCTTTCAGTTTCAGTGCCTCTCTCCTTCTTCTATTCTTCTTCATATTTCTCAGTAGATTTATAACCACTCTACTATGAAACATCCTGGCTCTGATTTCCTTAAACTGCTTCTGTCTCCTGGTTAAGGTGTGCCCACCTTTGTTACATTCTTTCCTGTTCTTTTTTTTTTTTTTTGTAAACAGATTTTATTAGACTTTAAGCATACCGTCATGTAAAGCTTAACAATTTATGACAGTGTTCTTAGATACGGATATTCTGTCGAACTCTTTGATAGATTACTATTACATATGTAAGGCAGAATGGCGTGTCGTGCCAATTTCTTGAGACTTCCACCCCTCCCCTATCGTTGTAATAAGGATATTGCAAGCTACATCATATTCAGTCCGTCTAGCGTTCTTCAACTTGACCTAAACATATAATAATAATAAATGTTCAACATTGTAAACTGTCCCCAACTGCTCCCCCCTCCCACTCCACCACCCAGGCGTGTCGTATGCAGGCAATCTCTTATCTTTCTAATGCGGGGATGTATATCCATTCGTTCTGTTAGCTGTCGTTACATTCTTTCCTGTTCTTGTAATATAGATGTTGTCCACTCCTTTTCTTTCTCATAGTTTGCTTTTTATTTTCATTATTTTGTAATCTTTGAAGGTGCCCACATATATTTTTAAGAAATGACCTTGTCCTCTTACCAGTAGCTTTTTTTTCTTTCACCACTTTTTCTGCATTTTGATCCTTTTGTGTCTCAGTTCTGCATAGATACTATAGTTGCTTCTGTTGCTTTTTCCTCCAAGTTTTCTAGGCATTCTAACTGTCTGTATTTATGTAGGTAGTGTTCTGTAAATAAAAATAAGTATATTTAAATTTTTATCCTAGCCAACGTACCAACTACTTTACTGCTGACTTACACATAATACAAAAACAGTTTTTATGTTATGTTGCAGTTTTAAATCTACAGATGAACCTATCTATATAACTACATGCACTTACTTCAATATACCAAACCAAAAGCAAAACTCAAAACTTTATTTATTAGTTACCTTTTAACATTATAGCACCCTCTCATACAACACAGCTGCACCATATCTCAGTTCTCACTTATACATGGTGAAAGACCAGTTTATCCCTTCTGTAGTAAATTTTAAAATGAACATCAACCAAAGTGTAGAACTACATACAGTGTCTCAATACTGTAAATCCGAAAACACAACATAAGAGCTATTTGTGACCTCTCTACCATTGTGTCGGTGGATTTAGTATCTCAGTACTTTTCTACTTAGATGCATCAGATTTAAATTTTGGGAAATAGTGCCATTAAAAACTCTGCATATTAATCTCTATCAGAGCATATAGCTCACTAATTCTTCCGAGTACATGCAAAGAGTGTGTGGCAGGTTGCATATATGATTCACCAGATGGTTCTAAAAGACTACATATTCCACACTAAAACTTGTAAATACATGTGTTTGTGGTTGAGTACATCAATACACCCTGGATGATTGGATGGGTACATAGGTAGTACCTAGGTGATTCCCTGAGGATATAGGTACTGCATGGATGATTCCCTGAGTATGTAGGGATTCCATGGGTCGTTCCATATCTGCATAGTTGCTGCCTCCGTGTTTGCATGAGTATATCACTATTATCTGGGTGCTTGGATGAGTGCATGAGTAGTGCCTGAGTGATTAGATAAGTACATGACTAATGTCTCAATAATTCAATACATGCATAGATAGTGGTTGGATGATTAAATGAGTGCAACTCTAGTGCCTGAATGATTAAAGGAGCGCATGCATAGTATATAGGTGATTTATAGAGGGCATGGCTATTGCATACATGATTGTTTAAGTTCATGCATAGCACCTGACAGATTGGATGAGTGCATGAGTAGTGTTTCAGTGATTGGATGAGCACATGGCTGCTGCCCATGTGTTTTTGGTTGAGTGAACAGGCAGTGCCTAGGTGATTAGATAAGTATATGGGTAGTGCCTGGCTAATTAGATGAGTGCATGACTAGTGTCTGAGTGATTGCATGAGTCCATTGTTAAAACTTGAGTGATTGGATGAAAGCAAGTGTACTGCTGGGGTGGTTGTATTAGTGCAAGAGTATTGCCTCAGTAATTGACTGAGGGCATAGGTACTGGATTGGTGATAGGTTCACTGCAATGGTACTGCCTGCGTAATTAGATGAGTGCATGAGTTGTGTCTTAGTATTTGGATGATTGCATGGGTTGTAAGTGGGTGTTTGGATGAGTGCATGGGTTGTGCCTAGATGTTTGAATGACTGCATAGGTACAACCTTGGTGATTGTATATGTGAATGGCTAGTGTCTAAATGATTGGGTGAATGCATGGGCAGTAACTGCATAGTTCAATCACTACATAATTAGTGCCTGCATGATTGGAAGAGTGCATGTGTAGTGCCTGGGTGATTGAATGAGTGTGTGGATAGTGCATGAGTGATTTGGTGACTACCTGAATAGTGGCTGGGTGATTGGATGAGTGACTGAGTAGTGCCTGGCTGACTGTGAAAATACCTCCATTGCTATTAGATACATAACAGTTGTGACTAAATCTGTGACTCATTGTTTAAGTCTTCTGTTGGTATCAACCTGCCTGTTTTAGTGTATCTATTCTTTTCTACCTAGCAATGTGTGAGTGAAGTCTAGATATCACACTTGATATGTAATTGGATACATGCCTCTCTAGGAGCATACATTGCTCTGTTACTCAGCGTGCACATGCATCAGTAAGTTTCTAAAACTGAAAATAACAATTCTCACTTTTTCAAAGCACAAAACCTTTTCTTAATGGCATACCTACATCATTTTGCAAATATTTCTTGTGTGTTTAAAACATATATTCAGCATTTCTCAAAGAAAAGTTACATGCCAAGTGAAGCTAGCACAAGAACTCTCAAGAGACTTTCTGCACTATTAACCCTCCTGAATTTTAAACACAGCATGTTTAAAGAAATACACCACCTTCACCATATACATGAAAGTTGCAACAGCCTTAAAGAACATAGATCACCATGTAAACATATATGTGATTTCATAATAAATATACACCTTCAGGCCATCTTTACAAAAGTATATAGTTCTCTACATCTTTAGGTGAACTCAAAAGTCTCATCGTACATATAACTATCTGCAACCAGAAAAACCATATCTCACCATCTAAACATATGCAAACCGGTCAGATAACTTAAAAACCACATTGACAAACACTTCCTAAAACACATTTAACAAGTATTACTACTTTATAATTAATATAGAGGCGCAGCACATTTTCTCATCTTTTATTTGTGACTACACTACTCCTGTTTAATAATGTGACTAAAAGTACTACAATTCCCAGAATGCAAATAACATAGATGTATCTATTCTGCACATAATGCTTAGACATTTAAAACAGTCTTAGTTTTAAATACAGTCCTCATTGTAACTTTCAACAATAGTATACTGTTGTTTTTCTATAAAGTACATAATGGAATAAAGGGCCACTAATTCATTTTCCTCTTACTTCCCAATAAATTCGGTACTAACATCTTAAATACATACCTTCTGCCAGATACAGTTCATCTGATATATTTTTTCTTATCACTGATACTCTTTTTTTTATCAAACTCCTATATTCATCTTCATTTCTAATGTACATTTTTTAAATAATTAAAAAGTTATGTACATACCATTGAATTGGGTTTGTAGATTATATTGTTGTTTTAGCTCTTTTTGGACAGTTTTGACACTGTTAGGATTTGTAAAAACTAAGCACATGAATGGTACACCACTCTCATACAAAGCAACTATAAAATGGCAACCTCTTTAACTTTCCACTCTATGATCATGAGAAAGGCAGCAAAGGAAATGATATCTTTAATTTTAGACTACTCTATCTCCACTAAATGCTTAGCATCTGTTAACCCTTTCCCTCCTCTTTCAAAAAGAGATTCCTGTCTATGTGTGTTCGCAATGTTTTCGCAATGATCGCGGAGTAATCACAAAAATAACAGGAGTCCAAACCTATATTTAGCTTCAGCTTTTTAAAATTTTAAAATTTAAATACTGCACTACAGTTTATTACATAGTCCTGAGTTGGAAATTAAAGTTTATCATTACTTAAATTGTGTCATAACTCCTCAACTTTAAAAAAAATGTTGGGGCATATTCTCAAGGAGCTATCGCCGAGTTATCGGCACTTTAACGCATCCAAAGTCGCGCTAAATTTATCGCCCCATTCACAAGCTGGTGCTAACAGCCCATAACACCACTTTTCCTGCGAAAGCAGTTGCAAAGAACATCGCCACAGATGACCCCGGCAACTAACGATAATGAGATGCAGAGTAGGCGTTCCCTAGCAAAAAGCCGCGACAACACCACAACGCAACATTCTCAACGACCAGCCACATCGGCGATAGGAACACAAAACAGGCGATACGGAGCGTTACCAGCAGGAAATTAACACCTGCTCTGACCTTGTGCAAAGTTGGACGTCAACCTGCACAAGAAAAGGGAGCCCAGCCCACAGCCACACCTGAAGAACAACAGATGCCATGGAGCCACTCACCATGCACCCCGGAGCCCCGAGAGGGCAACAACACCCACCACCACCACCCCCAGGACCGCCACCCCCCCAACGGACCCCCCCACCCCCCCGGACCACCACAGAGGCAGCGCAGACAAAGACAGCGGACATTCAGGAAATGCATCAGCCCCACAGACCTAACACCAGACAATGCCAATGCCCACTACAGGCCCAAAAGGACAACCATCCTCTGCATCCTGAACATCATTGCCCACAGGCTGACGGTACCAACACAGCGGACAACCAACATCCCTCCGCAGACAAAGCTGCTGGCTGTGCTGCACCTGTTGGCCTCTGGTATCCTCCCAAACAACCGCCCCAGTCGGAGGAGTCTCACAGCCAGCCCCATCCAAGTTCCTCACACCTGTCCTGGATGCCCTCACCAGCTAGGGACCCCAGCACCCATACGTCCCCCACAATGCGCAGGAACAGCTGGAGACCAAGCAAGGACTATACGCCATAGCTGGATCCCTGCACGTGTCGGGGGCAATCGACTGCACACTTGTCCCACTTGTGCCCCCTGCCAACACCGCACACAATACCCCAACAGAAAGCACACGCATCCCATCAACGTGCAGGCAATAGTGGACCACAGGGGACTCCTCACCAATGTCACGGCCATCTACCCAGGCAGTGTGCATGATCCCTTCATCTTCCGACAGTCCAACATCAACCAGCGCTTCCAGGATGGCACCCATGGGAATGCACTGCTCGGTGGCAAGTACCAAATGAACACACCACACACCTCAACCCCACAATCATGCAACTCACAACTCTGGCACTGCACACGTCACAAAATCACATACAACATGCCCCCCCACCAGACACAACAGCACAACTCACTGTGGCAACCTTGGTCAGCCATGTACATGAGCCATCGACGGCATGGCACCTCAGCCACACAATACCAGAATGTGGGGAGAGGTGGGAACCAGGCATGTGCGAAGGAGGCAAGTGACCCATGAATGAGTATGTACACAATGCCAAGTGTGGCGGAGATGTGTTGGACAGACTGCAGTATGCAGACCACAGACATAGCCATGTCTACATGCACTGCTGGTGTTTGGAGTGTAGTGGACAGTGGACGCAACCATGTCACCCCAGCCAGTGGGGAAGATCGCGGAAATGTAGCTTGTGACGTCCCCCCCTGTAAGCGTGTGCGGAGTGGGCTGGCCCGGCGTACGCCAGGCCAGCGCAGGGGTGTGAATAAAAAGCACGTATCACTGGGCGTGGTTCTCTTCCGGAATGCCCAATACGTCTGCCAGGGCGGCGCCTACCACCCCGCGACACAGGCCCGCTTTATTCCTTTTTCGTTGATGTACTCCACCGCTGCCTCGGGCCTACACTACGCTCAAGTAGGTCACACATTTGGAACTGAGTCTTGATTATGCTATGGCAGAGTACACACTTTATGGCAGCGTTTATATCACTATACTCCCTTCGATGTGGTGACACCAAATCTGTACATAGCATCCCAACCACACGTGTCTGTGGGCCCCTGATGACTACGCCTTCGGCCTACACTGCGGACGAGTAGGCCACACATGTTGAACTGATCCGTGATTTCTGCATGGCGGAGTACATATCATTGTATGCAGGGAGACGAGTAAGAGGAAGTCGCGGTTCAGTCCGGAGGAGAAAAGGACCATCGTTACGGAGGTGTCCAAACACTGCCGACAACTGCCCTGGTGTCACCAACCCTGTGCATCGCGGGCCAATGACACGTGGCTGTGGGCCCCTGCTGACCGCTGCCTTGGGCCTACACTACGGTCAAGTAGGTCACACATTTGGAACTGAGTCTTGATTACACAATGGCCGAGTACACACTTTATGGCTGAGTTTATATCACTATACTCCCTTCGATGTGGTAACACAAAGTATGTGCATGGCATCCCAACCACACGTGTCTGTGGGCCCTTGATGACTACGCCTTCAGACTACACTGTGGTCCTGCAGGCCCCACATAAATCCATGCCAGTCCGTACCAGGCAGGTCACGGCATCGTCACTGGCTAAACACCCGCTCAGCTCTGTCGCTACTGCCTCGGTCAACCACGTGTCATCCCCACATGCAAATCAACGCCGTGTGTCAGTGTTCCAGGAGGAGCTTGCTGAACAGCGGTTGGCCCGCGCTGGCCGCTGCCTCCGGACTACACATCGGTCGAGTAGGGCACACATTGGGAACTCAGTCATGATTCATTTATGGCAGACCTGATATCATTGTACTGGCCTCGTCGCAGACTGCATCCCCTTTCAGCTCCGGTGCCACTAAGTCTGTTCCCCGACAACCATGGTCACTTTTTTCTTGAGATTTGTTGGCGACTGAGTCCATGGACTGGGGGTTGTCTTCATCATCATGTCGGTGATACTGACTATGTGGCCAAAATGAGGCTGTAGCATTCCACTCCTCCATTTGCCGCTTCCAACCGGCTCCTGCCCTCTGCATCATGCCCTGGAGGACACCTTCCACTGTCCCCCGCAAACCTCCGCTACATTTACCTTCGACATCGACGAGGACCCGCTCACCTCGCGTGGCCCTATCTCACTGCACCGCAAGTCACCATCCCGTGGCGGTGTGCATGTGCTGGCCGCAGTGCATCCGGGGCCACTAACTCTGTACAGCTCAAACCATGGCCCCAGTCTGATGGCATGTTGGATGGCCTCTGTGTCAATGGTCTGGGGGTCATCAACACCATGTGTCTGTGGCCCTGCGCTGTCCGCTGCCTCCGGCCTCAACTGCGGTCCACCTTGGCTCACACATCAAATCGAGTCTTGACCTGCCCGTACGTCGCATCACCGCAGGATGCACACGCCACCACCACCAGGACCATCTCCAAACGACAGGTGCCAGAGTCGGAAGTGTCTTACTGCCAGACTGTCAGAGTTGCTCACACCTGTCAAGGCCATCATCAGCTGGATACCCTGCTCAGCTCTTCAGGTGCCACTAACTCAGTGCACCACAAATCAAGGAACATTCTGCTTGCATGTTGGGTGAACACTGTACTCCCTCTGGCTACCCCCATGATGCTTCACAGTTGTTTCTGTTGTGCTGGTGTTTTATGTTTCTGCTTCAATTGTGATCACTGTTCAAGTTGTTGCCAGCACCAACGACTCCTTGAGGGCTGGCTTACACTAACCCCACACACATCCAGCACATGCGTCACTGTACATGTGACCATGCCAATAAAGGTATTCAGCGCACGTGCCCGTGGCCAGTTCAATGAACTATCTGTGTGTGTCCGTGTGCTCATGATGTATGCATTTGTGCCCCAGGCACTACAACATTACATTGTGCCTTGTACAGAGGACGCAGCCATGTCACTGCAGGCAGCGGGTGGGACATTCCACATGTAGCTTTGTCGTCCCCCACTCAATACGTCAATGGAGTGAACTGGGCCAGCGTACGCCAGTCTGGTGTGGGGGTGTGGGTGATCATCCTGTGGCTCTGGGTGTGGTTCAGTACTGGAAATGGGCAAAGGCATGTGTCTCTGTCGCAGTGTGGGTCTCCGTTGGGAAGTGTTGGTGGGCCCTGATGGGACTTAGACACCCACGTATGTGATCTGGTTCGGCTTCCATGAGGTAGTACCCCACCCGCACATGTTCGGCCACCCCCTTCTGGCAGTCTGACACCTGGCCTTGGAATGCGATGTGTGCTTGGGTGGGCTGCTGGGAGCCAGCCGGGGTGGTGGGTGCATCCAGCTGTGTTGTCTGTGCAGGGGGTGGGGTATCCTCGATGAAGCGGTGCTGCCCTCCTCCTGGAGGTCGATTGCCTAAGATGTCCATGGACTGTTGTGGGGCGTAGGTGTCGGAAGTGTGGTGGTCCTCTTCAGCATCACTGTAGAATTGTCTGGTCTGCTCTGCTGGAGGTGTTGTTTGTTCCTCTGCAATGTGAAGGGGAGATGCTTGTTGACATTGTGTTAGCATGTATGTTGCCGCATTGTTCACGTTTACATTCAGACTCCATTACAATGTACATTGTGACTGTTTGGGAGGGGCGGACTATTTGATGCGGGATGGTGGACATTTGGACTACATGACGTAGGTGAGGTTGTACACGTACATTTGCATCTCACAGTTTCCTGCTATGTCAGATGTGATTGGCCATTTTCTACGCTCAGGCGGACCCAGTTGTGTCCTCTGTTCTGCAGTGTAGGTGTTGGGCTGTGTACCACATTGTCGTCCATGTGTGTGTGCTGCTTTGTGTGGGAGTTGCACCTGCAGCTGTGATTTTGCTGCCCCTTATCCCTTGGAGGCGGTGTGCCTTTGGCTTTTGTGCTTTTGAGGTGCTGTGATGTTGGCGACTTGGGTCATTTGTGCTCTTGGACGGTTTTTGTACTCTCGTGCATTGTTTGTCTGCAGATGTGTTGTTGACGTCAGTGGTTGTTTGTGCAAGTGGATGTGTCAGAGTGTGACCTGCTTCTTTCAGGATGTGGTCCACACTCAGCCACCTCAGTCTCGTGGCGTGCACAGTGTCATGGTTATTGTACTCCAGCCATGCTGCTGGTCATGTGGTGTCACTTGCATTGTCAGTGTGGCTCGCACATACCCATCTTTGCTGTGTTTCGCACGGGTGCATGTGTGTGTTGTGTAATTGGTGATGTGTGGGGTGGGACCCCTTTGGGCACATGGTGAACGGGGGCCTACTTGATGTTTGTATGTGTGCTGCAGTGTGCCACGGGGATCAGGGACATGACCCAGGGTTATTGTGGGTGTGCGGTGTGCTACACGTCGTTGTGAATGTGTGCCATTGTGCCCGTCCCCACAGTCCCTGTTCATTACTCACCCTGTTGCTGTTGTGTCAGGTCATGTCGGGCAGTGTCCGGACTCCCGATTCCTTGCACCGTCTCCACAATGATGACTGTGGGTGCCATTTGCTCCAGCTCCTCCTGTGGCGCAGGACTCCCACCTCCATTCGCCGTTGCTGCCTTCCTGTTGGCAGGGGGTTTCTGCTTGGTTTGGCTTTTCACATCATGCCGGTGCATCTTGGCCTCCTCGGCACTCCGACTGCATTCACGATGGGATGCCATTTTTCCGTCTGTATTGCCAATGACATGGTGGTGGTGACGGACAGTTGTTGTTGGTGCTCTGTCACCTCCGTGATGGCGATCGGGTTTTCCTGCGGACTGTACCCCGTCTTCCTCTTCTCCTTGGCCTTCCCCGACCCCGAGGTTCATTGCTGGTGGTCTGTGGGACTTGTGGGGTTCGCGTTGACCTGTGCACTCGTTCCGGGTGCATCCATGTTGCTGCGCAGTTTGATTTGTTTATGGTGTGTTTTCTTGTTCAGCTTTTATGGGGCATTTTCCCGCCAGACGCGTGGGGATTGCAGGCCTATCGCTGGTTGTCGCTGGGTTTTTTTTCGTGGTTGGCCTCATCGCAACTTTATTCGCGTTGGTGTTTCACATTTTTTCGGCGTTGCGCTGTTTTTAACGCGGTTATTTGACGTGTTATCGTGGGACTATCGCATGGTGACGCCAGGTTGAGAATGCTACGCTAACACAGCGGTGTTTTCCCGCGATGGACTGCGATGTGAGAAGTTGCGTTAAGCTAAACTTGCGGTGGTTATCACACATTCTTGTGAATATGCCCCGTTGTCTCTTTAACACCCTTCCACCCAATACACTCTTAGTTCAGTGTATCAAGCAACCCAGAGGAATCAGTAGGTCACAAATTTACAGCACATTCTAGAAGGACCATCCTACTTCAAAATGAGATACAGAAGGTGTGGTAACTCCACAGATTCAAAAGCATATCTGTGTCTGTATTACATTTCTTTTTTAAACAACAGCCAATAATAAGACTTCTTGCTAATGCATCCAACACACTACCTAATTTTATTCACATACATGCTGACAGCATCCAATCAAACACATATATGTTTTTTTTTTTTAAAACACCTCCATTTTAATTGCTTTTCATTTGGAAAACTACCCCATTCAGCTCCAGTCTTCCCTTGACTGCAATTGCTCCTTCACTTCAAAATGCTTAGAGTGTGGATTGTTGGCCATAGCTATTTCGATTGGGCTAAACAGGCTGCAAAAAAGAGAGGTATTGACAGAGACTTGGGCTTGCAAAATGTGGAGATTACTTGGTTTGGCCAGGGAGG
Organism: Calotriton arnoldi; assembly: GCA_963921515.1. Taxonomy (NCBI): domain Eukaryota; kingdom Metazoa; phylum Chordata; class Amphibia; order Caudata; family Salamandridae; genus Calotriton; species Calotriton arnoldi. Next base: position 659,843 of record CAWUFW010002849.1, read on the forward strand.
GTTACATTTTTATCAGTTGCTGTCTAAAACCATTGTGGATTGCCGAGCTCCTCGCCTCATGATTGTGCACTGTGGTGGAAATTATCTAGGCTTACTAACTGTGGTAGGGCTGGAAATCCTAATGAAGGATACCTTTGCAGAACTGATGTCACTTTTCTTGGTGTACTGTAATATATGCCAAAGGAATATGTAACGTTACAACACAATCAAAATGATCGCGGTAAGTTACATCGCAGTTTTTTGACTACTTCCATTTCTGTCTTTGGTATGGGAGACATCCATTACCACGCGGGCATTGCATCGCAATGCCTTTACATCGCGGGTATTACAACGCAAGTCGTTACAACGACTTGCGCTGGAGGGCGTTGGACTTAGGAATAGTATGATTTACTATTCCAACACCAGTCTACGTACAGTAGGGAAGGTGTTGGAATAGTAAATCATACTATTCCTTAGGTTAGAGCGCCATCCAGCGCAAGTCGTTGTAACGACTTGCTTGATACACTGAACTAAGAGTGTATTGGGTGGAAGGGTGTTAAAGAGACAACGGGGCATATTCACAAGAATGTGTGATAACCACCGCAAGTTTAGCTTAACGCAACTTCTCACATCGCAGTCCATCGCGGGAAAACACCGCTGTGTTAGCGTAGCATTCTCAACCTGGCATCACCATGCGATAGTCCCACGATAACGCGTCAAATAACCGCGTTAAAAACAGCGCGACGCCGAAAAAATGTGAAACACCAACGCGAATAAAGTTGCGATGAGGCCAACCACGAAAAAAAAAACAGCGACAACCAGCGATAGGCCTGCAATCCCCACGCGTCTGGCGGGAAAATGCCCCATAAAAGCTGAACAAGAAAAACACACCATAAACAAATCAAACTGCGCAGCAACATGGATGCACCCGGAACGAGTGCACAGGTCAACGCGAACCCCGTAATACCCGCGATGTAAAGGCATTGCGATGCAATGCCCGCGTGGTAATGGATGTCTCCCATGCCAAAGACAGAAATGGAAGTAGTCAAATCAGTTCTGTCCACAGATTGACAAAGCCAGGAAACATGTTAATAAAACTGTTTCTGCATCTCTCAGAGACCATCGCATGGGCTGTATCTATCTACGTTTTGACATGCATGGAATTTATAGAAATGATGGCGTGCACTTTACAAACGAAGGCGGCAGGATGTTTCTAAGTAAGCTGAAACTCTGCATCAGTTCTTATGTGTAGCTGTCATGTACACACAATCAACACAACGGCTCTTGTCAGAGCCACCCTAGTACCGGAAGTATTTTTTTTTTCTAAAGATCCTTTTTTTTAGTTTTTGGGAATTTTCACGATGAGGTTGCGATAGTCGCAAATAAGTCACGAAACCACAAAAAAAGCATACACTCAACAGCCACCAGCACATGCAAAACTAATAACAAAAAAAATCAATTCTAAACATTACACTACACATATTAATATATACATGCTTCTTTTAAAAAACATGTTTAAACTCATGTTTTTGTACTAAGTTTCTTTAAAAACCATCTTTAAAACCTATTTTCCATTTTCGCTGTTATTCAGTGCGTCACGATGGACTCATTTACCGCAACAATCGCGCCTTTTTCATAAAGTGTAAACCACATATATGCATACATATTACAGTGTTTTACACACCAGGGGTTAATTACTGTATTGTCTAAAGTCATGTTTTTTGTAAAAATAATCTCTAAACCCTATATTCTGTATTTGCGGTGACGCTGGGGGTCACGATGATGTTGGCAACTGCGACGATCGCACCTTTATCATAAAGTGGAAAACACATATATGCACACATTACGGTATTTTACACACTAGGGGGCTTATTACGATGTCGGTCGGAGTTGCCTCTGACTGACACCGTCTCAGACTTTGGACTGACCAACCTGAGGTTGGTGGTTCCGACCACCTGATTACGATGTTCTCTATGGGAGCTTGTGTCATGGCTGTAAACCGGTCATAATAGAGGCTCCCATAAAGAAATGGGTGTGTGTGTAAAACTCTGCACCCTGTGGCAGGCACCACATGGTACCTGACACACAGTGCAGGGTTTTACAGGGGGGTATCTTAGGTACCCCCTTGACCACCAACCGTAGGCCAATGGGTGGAAGGGGCCCTGCTACGGGCCTCCAAAATTGCTTTCCGACAGCCTTTCCGTGTCGGAAAGGCTGGCACGGAAAGGCTGTGGGAAACTTACATCGTAATCCCGGCAGCATAAACGCTGTCCATTGGGGGTTACAGTTTACGTTCCGACCACCGACATCGTAATTGGTCGGTCGGACGGCAAACCGACCGTGTCAGTCGGAAAGCCTTCGACCGCGATCGGGAAGCTTCCGACTAGTGGTCGGAGGCTTTCCGACCAACATCGTAATTTACCCCTAGGTGTTTATTACTGTATTGTCTTAAGTCATGTTTTTCTAATGAATTTCTATAAAAACCATCTTTAAAACCTATTTTACATATTTGCGGTGATGCCGAGGGTCACGTTGATATCGGTAACTGCAATGATCACCCCTTTTTAACAGACTAAAAAACACATATATGCACACATATTATAGCATTTGTGGCACTAGATGTTTATTACTGTACAGTCCAAACTCATGTTTTTCTAGTGAGATTCTATAAAAACCATCTCTATAACCTATTTTCCCTATCTTACCAGAGAAAACTTCTGGATAAGATCTAATTGACCTACATTCTATATTCCCTTCGGATTACACCACCAATACTGGCTCTGGACTGTTGGGATCAAGTATTATTCCAATATCTTCTTGATCCCTCTATCCCAAAACTGAGGGACCTTTTTTTGAAACACAGAGTTTACAAACCGCTTCTCTATTTTTAAATTTAAACAATAAGTTCCTATATCTAATTATGTCAATGTTCTCCCCAGTAAACAATTTTGGTGAAACATCTGGTGCTTCTAAATGTTCCTCAAGCAGACTCAAAAACGTTTCTGACCATACATCTTTGTTAACAATAGTGTATGGGGAACCTGAATATGCTACAATTGATATGGTAACCTCACCAAATGACATTACACAAACAGGTTTCTTTTTCTTCAGTTCTGTAAGTCACAAACATCTGATTCCACACTATAATCAATACTTAAAACAGATAGTTGTATAACTGTCTACAGAGTCATCAAATTCTTGACTGGATTTACCCGATAAAAGCTTGACTGCAACATCTTCTTTTTCCTACAAACATTGTAAAAATGCCCTTTGACTCCACAACCAGAACATATCTGGTAACATGCAGGACATTTCTTGTCATTAGCATAATGACCTGGAATTCCACATCTTAAACATTTCCTGACAAACGTCTTACCAGCCAATGTCTTTTTCTTGTTAAAAACCTTTTCTCTCTTCCCAGATATTTTTGAAACGTCTGACTTAGGAACGTTCTTCTTAGGTTTCATTTTCGCAACTATTTTTTTATCATTTTGAATTTTACTATCCGAACGGACTGCCTTCACACATCTGCCTGTTAATTCAGCTCTTTTAACAATGTCTATCCCTTCTTGAAGTGATTACTCCCTCTTAGCCCATAGGCTTTCTAGAATGTTGGAATTGTAGGCATGCATTAAAATTTGGTCACGGATGATCTCATCTTGCAGGTTCCCAAACCTACATGTCCAAGCAAGATTTTTCAAGGCTGCTACAAAATCCTCAATTGTTTCATCCTTGCTTTGCTTCCTATGATAGAATGTATATCTTTCAATCCCTACACAAACAGTAGGTGTGAAGTAAGCATCAAGATCCATTAATGCTTCCGTAAATATATCACTGTGACCCACTTGTCTCAGTTTTTTTTCAATTGTATGAAACACTTTTAGACCTCCTGGACCTAATCAGTGTAACAAAATTTTCTTTTTCTTGTTAGGAGTCATGTCATCATCCTGATCAATAGTGGCAAAATAAATTGACAAAGTATTCTCGTCATTTCTCCCACTTCATACAAGGTACACCAGAAGCAGGAATAAATGTTTGAGGCGGTGTTAAATATATAGCACTTGAAGCTGCCATTGTAAGGGTAGTATTCAGATACTGTACCCAGACAAGTCACAAGAAAGAAATTTCCTTTGCCTCCAATGTCATGAACAGCAGGTTTTAGAATAAAACTGTACCTCCAAATAGACACCACTGCAGAAAAATGGTGTGCCTGTCACCGGACTCACAGACACTGACAGCATCGATTCACTCCAACAACGCTGTGCCACTAATGAAGCATTATGGTTGTTCTCCCAATCACCAAAGATAGCTGCCGTTGCATACAAAAATGTCATTTTCTTGCAGCGATAGGGCTTGCTTTGCAAAAAAGCGCCCGTTTTCTAACATACGTTGGACCAGCTATAACTTTTTCTTAAGACATTGCGCTGCCCAATGAGACATTAGGTGTGTAATCTCAAAAGAACAGTGCAGAGACTCGAGCACAAATAGCTGCACATGCCTTGCCTCCTTCAACAATACATTAACTCGTATGAATTTTCCTCCCTAATAAAGATTGCTCATTACAGTACCTTCTAAATTATCGAGTACGTCTTGGGGAAAAGTAAACTACAAGACAGAGATGAATTTTTGCTTCCTCTTCGTCTTGCAGAGTAGCACCACAGTTGGTTGCGGTGCCAGGATATGCACATTGCCAAATTATAGAGAGGAATCCACACAAGTAGAAAGTTTGAACTTAATTTTCAGATAAATCCTGGCACCACGGCAAGATACACAGCCTTCTCCTGGATGTTCCTTCCACCAACTATCATCATTCCCTCCTTACCTTTTATTGTCTCACAATACAACATTCTACATAGAATCTATGATATTATGGGATCTCCTCCCACTGCCCAAAACACTAAACAATGTGACCTGAATTACAACAGCTCAGTGTTCCATGCGCTCAGAGGTCTTCACGGGGCAGCGTTGACACAAGTAAGCCATCACAGGATGTCAATCTAGACATCCCCCCTAAATGATGAAATATGGGAGTGCTGCTGCTTGCAAGCAGGAGAGCTCCTACCTAGCAGCATGTTGTGTTTGATTCACTATAGATTATTACATCGTTTCTCTTACCACACTGCAGCTTTGCATAAATGGAAATTGAGGGCAGACTCACGCTGTGATCGCTTCAAAGGGGAGTAAGCAGGATTCTACCACCTGGTGTGGGAATGCAGTGGGATATACAAGTTCTGGGAACAAGCGATTGACAAATGACAAATCATCATGGACCTACCTATACAGTTATCCCTGGTGGTTGCACTGTTGAGGTGGGTAAAAACAATACCATACCCCAAAGGAAAGTGTGTTTTGCTGGCTTTGCTACTTACCAAGCGGTTGGCTGCCTAACACTGGGTGTGAGGTCATGCCCAGATGCAGAAAAGCGTGGATAGCGGAATTGACATAATGCAATGAACAACTGGACATATATGAAGAACAGCTGCCATGAGCTTCACACCCAAAATATGCGTGGGCTCCATTCAAATGATATTTACTTTTGGAGAAAAAAAGCAGGGGCAACCAGGCAGGTATGGTAGTGTTGTATTTACAGCAAATATATCAGGGGTTAAGGTGATTACAGCTATGTGATTGCCATGTACATCAAATTGGACACTTGGGACATAGTTTTCTTTTATTTGTTATATTTTATTGTAAATTTAAAAATAAAAATCTCAATATTTTTTTAAAAATAGACATCTTTGCCAATGACTACTGTGAAGTAAGAATTCTCAAGATGATATATGATATGTCTAATCGAACCTACATCCACTGGCTGTGGTATGGGCTCATCCAAAATGTGCATGAGGCTTCCAACAAGCAATGGCTGAAGCGGGCTGGCCCAAAGTTCCAGTCTGTATTTTTGTCTTCTGTCTACTACCTCTGGAGCACAGCCAAAGCTGCCTTTAGACCTAAAAAGATTCGAAAATCAGTATGTTCCTTCTTTCTCATGGAAAGTTCTTTCAAACAATCCTTTTGGATATAATTGTTCAATCGCTGGCTATTTATAACGAGAAATCTAATTGTTTAGATCGCATGTATGGTTCTCTCAGAAAATGTCACAAATTTGAGCATTGCATTGTTTCTGCTCATTGTTCTCGCAGTGAGTTAAGAAACACTATTTTTGTTTCGGTTTAAGGCAAACAGCCCCTATTAAGCCTGTAGTGCTATTTTTGTGTATAAATGTATAGTGCGATAAAGTGACATTTGCCTGTCAATGTCCAGAAGCAATGTGTCTCCAAGGCTCGTATATGCATGAAAGATGCAGTTTGCGTACTGTTTTATGCTCTGAGTGTTTTGTGTAATATCCTCATATTATGATGATTTACATGTAAAAAGGGGTGACTAATCTGTTGCAAAACCGGGGATACCCAAAAAGTAGTGGTTTCAGCACGCACTGGATGACAGTAAAATTTTGGGTACTCGCCACTTCAAGTGCATAACCGAAAAACATTCAATTCAACATTTGCCAATTAATGTTTTAATAACATGGCAATGCATATTTGTTTCTTCCAACATTTGTCACCTTTTGTTGTGACTTGTAACTCTAAGTATGACGTCCAAGGCAGGAAAAGGAGGTGGGAACAGTTCTGTGAAAACATATTTTCAATCACGACGTGGATAGTATCTTTGTATGTAATATAACATGTAGGCCAAGCTGCAGAATACGATTGGACCCAGTGGCGGTTTTTCCCCGAGGGCGTTGGGGCTCCGCCCCCGTTACCAAAGTGGCGTGCTCAATATTTTATTTAATAAGCAAAAATCCGTTTTGTTTTTACTTTTTTTATGTGTCTTCTATCTTCTAAATAAATAATAGTAAGTCTACATTATACATATTGCCGCCGTGACAGTGGCCGTTCGTTGTGGCGGCTGGAGGCATGTCACATGACTCTCCCCTTGCATGCTCCCCCTTGCGGGCCCAAAGAAGCCTAAGTGTTTGCCGGGCTGACAACCTCACATCCCTGAAGGCTGTGATGTCATCAGCTCAGCAAAGACCTAGCTTCAGGGCCCAGTCTCCACCCCCTGATGGCGTGGAGGCAAAGTTAGCCCGGGGCGTTTTAAGCCCGGTATCGCTAACCCTCCACGTCAATCAGAGAGTGGAGAGCTTTCCCAACTCATTACAGGGCGTGGTGGGACCCACCCTGTGACGAGTACGGAAAGGGGTGTGGCAGGCGGGAAGCCAAGGATTTGAGTCTGCGCAGACTCGACCCTTCCCGCGCGTGTCTGCACTCTGTGGTGGAACTTTCTGGAAGTACTCCCACTGCGTCACGGTCGGACATGGACTGCAGTCCCCCGACTGAGACTGGTCCACCATTTCTGTGCACTGTTGCTTGCTGCTTGCCGGGTGCCACCACACAGCAGCACTGACTCCGACTCGATTGAACTCAGTAGTCGGCACCGTCGGCAAGGCAGTTCACCAGCAACCCAGGTAAGGCCCAGGCGGGCATTTTTTAAAGTTGCTGCACACCCATTAACTAGTAAGTGGTTTCACGCTGACCGCCAAGCCAGTTCCGTGCCTTGCTATATGGTTGCAGGGCACGGTACCTTGGTCTCCCTTTCAATGCAAGACCGTTCCCCCCTTCCACCTTCGCACCCCTTTTCCCCCCTCCATACTTCCCAAACACTAACTTATTTTTCTCCCCCGTCTCTTCTCCTCTCTCCCCCCATCACTCCAGTTTTGCCATACGCGGCCCTTGGGATAAGATTGTTCTCCACCCTACAATCAGCCGCCCATTTCCACACGGTAAGATTCTTCTAGGAGGGCGGGCTACCACTACCACATATTTCCTGTCACGCATTTTTTCATTATTTCCGTGCCCCCATTCACCAGCTTTGTGCTTACCACTTTTCCTATCCCTACTTACTACTCCAGGCCTTTTTCACCACGTTACCAGTGAGCACCTGGCCTGCACACAATGCACGAAGGAGTGTTCCACACAGGAAAATGTTTCCCTAGCCTCTAGGGCCGTTTACACCTGTACTATGCCAATAAGGTTATTTTACCGGCCCAAGCTACTCCTGTCTTGGTATCTGATGCATGCTAAACTATTGCCATGTGTTTTTTTTGGTCATGCCCATTTGCCTGCGCTCCCATATTGGACTCCGTATGTATGCTGTTTTTTATACCTGTGTTTCGATGCCTGTCGTAATGCTTCCTACGTGAATCAAACCTGGTCTTTGACCACGTGTGTAATGCACTATCCTGCCATCTCTGTGATTCCCAATGTGTGGGAACCTGGACTTTACGTGCGCACCGTCCTTCCTTTTTTCTACCTCTGTCACCTTCGAATCGGTTACACTTGTGTTTGATCATGTGCCACACTTTAGTTCTACTTTACATTGACGTATAACATTTATTATGTCTTTGCACGCTTACTCTACCTGGCTATACTTGTTTATGACTATATGCCGCGCTTTGGTTGAACCGACATATACCACATATTATGTCTTTGCACGCTCAATCTACCTGGCTTGTGACCATTTCTGATATACATTATGTTGCCAACTGTTACGTCACCTACAACTTTTAACTTGTTCCTTAATGTGCGCGCTCTCTCCTTTTTCTCTCTACTCATGCCATTTCCCTACCGGCTGTCTTTGCCTTCGTTCTGTCTGCCGCCATCTGTGATGTTATCATGTTTGCGCATACATTTTGTACTGTATATTTTTCTACTTATGTTCATATATTATGTCTTCGCACATTCATTCAACCTGGTTGTGACCATCTTTGATTTGCATTATGTTGACATTTGTCACGTCCCCTACATCTTGTTAACGTGTTCCTTAATGTGTGCTCTCTCTTTTTCTTTTTCTTTTCCTTTTCTTTGTCTCCTTCTTCCTTTCTCTCTACCTACCTATGCCATTTCACTACCGGCTGTTTCTGCCTTTGTACTGCTTGCCAATATCTGTGATGTAATCATGTCGACGTCTACATTATGTACTGTATTCTTTTACTTGTGTCTTCTCTTTTTCTCCACTGGTATTTCCACTGTGGTATTTCGTTACGTGCTTTTCTCTCTTACTGGGACTCACTTTCCCCTTCTCTCTCCACTCCGTCCTCACCACATGGCCTACATCCCATTCTTCTTGCACCTCCTATCTCTCCCTTTTCTCTCTATAACCATCCCACACACACTACCCTAACTGGACGTTGACCCACACCCTCCCTTCTTCTGTGTGTTTTTTCTCTCACTATGTTTGCACTTTCTCTCTGCACATGCAAGGCGAGCATCAACATAAGTGCCCCCCCCGCCCACCCCTTTAGCAAACCAGATCGGAAATCACAGATCAGTTTTGAACTCGTATAGATGCGCTGCAAGGCATAGGAGACTGCATGGATTTGAGCTTGCTACAGGCCGTGCTTGTGTTAATATAGGGGAAATAAACATGAAAAAAGCAGGCACACAAACTGCTAAAAACCGGATCGCACACTGATCTGTCTGATTTATCAGACCAACCCATCGGTGTTTATTTCACCTCATACTTAGCGGCTGGAGACTCTTGGCTCACTGAGTTGGCGCTACCTAAATGCACACTGCACGCTAATGCCAAGTTTACAGAGGTACATAGCGCGCTATGCTCCTCATTCACTCCTTTTATTTGGGGCTCATTCTCAGTCACAGATGCTAGGTTAGCAGTATAATAAATAAAGTTATAAACACATTTGTGGAAAGAGCCTGGTTTGGTGATGGCAGGCAAACTTTCTCTATTGTGTGTTAATGATCGCTCATGGTAGAGGTTTAATAAGTAAACCTCCCAGGTTCGTTCATCCATTGAGCATGTTGATTTCTCTGATTAAATTATATTGTGAATTAGGTTCTAAAATGCCTTCCAGCATTTGGCTTTATGGGTTCTTGTTCAATGTTGAATATGTATTTTAATATCGGAGCTTGGTCTTCCTTTTCGGGATTGCCTGTTTAGCTGTTGATTGCTATGCGCACATCTCTTAGCTCTGACAAATACCAGGCATTAGATGTGGTATTTTTGTGTTTCTCCCTCAGGTTCCATAGAGTTGTGCTGCTTTGATGAATCGGACTGTGCTGGTAGTCTGCCATGGCTATTAAAATTGCGGGTCACCCTAAGCAGATTTGGGGCCAGATGTACGACCATGGCATTTAGCGACTCTCAAATTGAGCTCAATTGCAAGTCAGAATTTGCAAGTCGCTAAATGCCATGTACAACAGTGTCTGAGACACTGTTAGTGATTGCTAATGGGGTCGCAAATTGCATGCCTCATGCATATTAATGAGGCACTCGCAATTTGCGACCCCATTAGGAATGGCTGACCCTCCCAGGTATGGTGGCCTGCTGGGCTCAACAGACCTCCATGTCTGGGACTGCTTTTAAATAAAGCAGTTTGTTTTTAAAATGCAGCACGTTTTCCTTGGCACCTTCTAGATCCGGTGCAACACTCACATTGTTCACTGCAGTAAGGAAAATTACATATATGGGGCTTCATTGGGGTTGAACATTCGCAATCTGACATGTCACTGAGGCTCTCGCAGTAAGTTGGCTTTCTGCCACGACAAAAGTGTGTTTGTAAAGTTATGAATCAATTTGTATTGGAAACATTTTCCACATGGGGATGGCTGTGGAGTTATATTACTGAGAAACCTACACACCGCAGTCCCTTCTGGCTTTACTGTAGGCATATGGTTTTGCTGCAAATGTGGAATTAACAGCTGCTTTAAAATTGTTCAAGCTATCCATGGAAACAAGTCTCAAAGCTTACGTCCTATTTTAATTTTTCACAGGCACCAGGGAGGAACTCAGCAGATAGTTTAACGACAGACAGCAGAGAGGAAACCAGCAGAAAGGTTTTCTACAGGCACCAGAGAAAATCAACAGATAGTTTGACAAGCACCAGGGAGGAATTCAACCAATAGTTTATCAAGAGAAACGACAGGCAGCAGAGAGGAAACCAGCAGAAAGGTTTTCTACAGGCACCAGAGGAAATCAACAGATAGTTTGACAAGCACCAGGGAGGAAATCAACCGATAGTTTATCAACAGGAACGGCAGGCAGCAGAGAGGAAACCAGCAGAAAGGACAGGCACCAGAGGAAACCAACAGATAGTTTGACAAACACCAGGGAGGAATATTAGCGGATAGCTTATCAACAGGAGCTAGAGAGGAACTCAGCAGGAAGGTTGTCTCCAGGTTAGGGATCACTCAGCAGACAGTTTAACAGAAGGGACCAGTTACTAAATCAGCTGAAAGTTCATCACCCATCACTAAAAAGGAACTTGAAGTAAAGTTGCAAATCCGTATCACAAGTGATAGACAAATAACAACTAACTACTGCTACTTGTGTACTTATTGACATTTCTTGTTAGTACATCTATGGTATTTTACATAATATACGTGGGTGGTCTCTGTTAGGTGATACATCTATAATATAGTTTGCTTTCTTTGTACTGTTCATTTTATTATTTGTCAAAATGAACACAGTTGACAGTTTACTCACAAAACCATTTTTGGGAATGACACACGAAGATAAACTTCAGGTGAAAGGACTAGGACCTGATAAACCTGAAATAAACATTGAACAGTCTACAAAAGACCGAGGAAGGGTTACACACATAGGTTTACACAAACCTGGTTTGATAAAATGGAGTGAGTAACTGCCAGCTCTTCTAAGAATGCCTTGTTCTGTTTCCCCTGCTTGCTCTTTGGGGGTGAAGTTAACTGGACTAAAACAGGAGTTACTGACCTTAAACATCTGGCAGAAAAAATAAAGAGGCATGATTCCAGTGAATCCCACTTGATCAATGTATTAAAGTTATCTTTGCTTGGAAAATCAAATATTGCACTGCAGTTAAATGAAGCCTACCGCAAGGGGGTAATCTAACACAATGAGGAGGTTGATAAGAACCGTTATATATTATCCAAATTGATTGACTGTGTAAGATTTTGTGGAGCTTTTGAATTGGCATTGCGCGGCCACGATGAAACTGAAGATTCCCTAAATCCCGGAGTCTTCAGAGGGCTGGTTGATTTTGTGTACAGTATAGACAGTGCAATGGAAGCACACTTGAAAAGTGCAACTGTATTTAAAGGCACTTCTAAGACAATCCAGAATGAGTTGCTTGACTGTATGCTGGAGGTAACAAAAGAAACTATTGTACAGCAAATAAGAAGCACTGATTACCTACCTATCCAGGCCGAGGATTCAACTGATGTCTCTACCAAGACGCAGTCAGTACTTGTTTTCCGCTACATTGATGGAAATTCCAAGGTAGTGGAAAGATTTTATTGCTTTTCGAATCTTAAAGATTCAACTGCAGATACAATTTCAGCATCTATTCTTAGTGAACTTGACCTTATTTTCCCAGAGCACAGTGGTAAAAAGAAGTTGATTGCTCAGAGCTATGATGGTGCCAGTGTCATGCGTGGTGCCTCTGGTGGGGTTAAAAAAAAAATCTGAGACATCTATCCAAATGCACACTATGTCCATTGCTATGCCCACCAACTACATCTAATCATGGAAGAGGCTGCTTCAAAAATATCCAGAGTCAGAATTTTCTTTAAAGAGTTGGGTGGTATTACTGCTTTTTTTTCCCGTTCGCCAAAACGGACTGAAGTGCTTGAACAGATAGTGGCAAAAAAAATACCGAGAGGGTCTGCAACTCGCTGGAACTTCAACATCCGAGCTATCAATATCATTCACGAACACAGGGATGACCTTGTAGAATGCATGAAATCTATTACAGAAGACAGTACATTTGATTCCACTTCTGTATGTGAAGCAAAGGGCTTTACCAGAACTCTGGAAGACAGGGAGTTTCTTTTTTTCTTTTTTTGTTCCACGGCATAATGCCCCATGTCAATATTTTGTACAATCAATTACAAAAACGAGACATTGATACTGTATCTGTACAAAGGGACACTTCAGCCTTTATAATCAGCATCAACAAGGTACAAGAATCCATTGATAATTTGGACTCTGAATTGCCACATGATTCTCGATTTACAAACCGCAAACTGCAGATAAATACCTTGATTCAGGAAGGAAAAGAAGTATGTGACATTATTGTGGTGCATTCCAAGGAGCGCTTTGCATTTACAAGGCATCTAGTCAGTGCAACACTACTGCATAGTGACCTGTTTCAAAAACATAGCAAATGCTTTCCTACTGCAGCTCTCAGTGAAACAGTAGAAACATATCCAATGCTAAACAAGTCAAGATTGTGCACTGAACTATCAATCCTGTATGGAAGACAGGACTTTCAGCAGGCTACAGGTGGTGCCATGGCTTTATATATATTTTTATGTCAAAACAACTTGCAGAATTCTTTTTCTGAGACTCTTAAGTTATTGAGAATTGTCATTACAACACCTATGACAACATCTGAGGCTGAAAGATGCTTTTCCACACTGAAGAGGATAAAACATTTTTTAAGGAACACAATGACCCAAGCTCGACTAAATGCATTGGCCATGCTGTCAATGGAAAAGGAACTAATAAATCAGATTCCAGATTTCAACAAGAGAACTATTGAAAAGTTTGCTCACATTAAAGAACGGCGTGCAAACTTTCTGTATAAATAGAAACCATGGAAATGCACGTGATGCTGTGAATCATTGGTGCTAACAAATATAGTTTTTGTTTACTTTGTATTGCAAGTAACATTCAAGTATACTGCAGGAACCTATGAACGTAAATGCACCATGTATTCAATGTATGTTTCAGTATCTTGCATGACTTGAGAGGAATTCAGACTTATCATTATAAAGCCACATAAGCTTGGTGTTGTTTCAGGGTATTAGTTAATGCACCTCTCTCTCAACCTTTTTTCAAAGTTCCCCAGCAAATATGACCCAGTTTTGTAAATATCCTACTCTCTGGCAAGCTTTGGACTAACTTACAAACTATAGCCAGACAGACTGAGACCATGTACATTCCATGACATACTTAAAGATGGTGCATACTGGGCTACAGTCAGTCTTGTAAGAATTACAGAATATTGTTTATTGGTCTCATCTTTCCTGAGGGTATTATAGTCAGTCCTGATTACAGTCTCGTTTTGCAAACTTTTGCTGTACAGCATTGTCCTTTAGGAGAAGTGATTTTCTTCTGGCTATCCGTTTGATGAAGCTGTAGTTTGTTTGCTCTTTTTCTAATTGCAAACTGATACACGGTAGTGTTTGCTGTGTGGTAGAGGCCTGTAGAATCCTGGACTTAATTTTTTCTTTTACCATATCTATCACTGAGCATCATATGGACTGATACTGAGTGGATTTGTTAATAATATCACTTAATTTATAATTATGGGATTCATTTCTGAATGGATATGGTATAATATCCTTGTTAACTGAAGAGCATACTAGATTTGACACCATTGCATATCTTTAGATCTTCACATGACTCATTACCTCAAACTTAATACTCAACACATCATAAAAAAGTTCAAACAATTTAATAAAGGTGGCAGCACTTCATGTTGATCAAGTCCATTACTTTAGCAGAATCTCATGCAAATTGCCATCTTCAGTGATGCAACATCTATAAGGGTGCATTTACATTTTCATGCAAGGGGTCTGAATGTTGGCTCATTTCAGTTTGATAAATGATATAACAATGTTTGTTTGCATGTTGGAACATATAGAATTATCTTCTAGTAATATTTTGTTGATGCCTCATGGGTGTTAGATAATATAAATGTGTAAACCAATACAACTTTGAGAAAGTTATGTTTCTTCTTTGCACCAATACATATTTCATGTAATTATTTATACAAGTTTTCTAAAGTACTGGTTAACCAGACTCTTTATCAGTGATGTAAAAGTATTTAAATTTAAAGTATATAAAACATACTTCTTGTACTATTAAACCTTCTCTACACAAAGATTTTGGTCATCTTCCTGCTCTAAATAATAATTTTTGAAAGGATTTTACCATACTTGATTGTTTAAATGTCAATCTATATAAAGTATTCTACATTACTGTTTGAACAATTGGCTTTGGGGTGATGGATATTTACGTTTCGTTTTTCAACTCTAAAGATATCCGGCTCAAAGTTTGGTTGACTTTCTATAAGATTGAATAATTTTTTTCTTTGAATTAATATTTCTATCTGTAGCCAATTATATCATATGAAGATTTCATTCACCTCCTGTGTACTTGGCTTTGAACAAATGATTCATAAAGGAAACAGACATGCACAGGTAGGGAAAACATTTTATGTGTTGCATGTATATATTTTATCTCTGTATGCTTATGTGTTTTTAGTTTATGCAAGTTGCCTTTATGCATGATATTGAGTTTCAAAAAATGAACACTAACCAATATGATATTCTATGTGGAAAAAGTAGGCATTTGACTCTGTTGGGCCATCTTGAATGCCACTTTATCTCACGTAGGCACTGGCTTGAAAATGCACCATTTTCCCACTCATTTTTCAAAATTTTCTCGGGGGGAGAACCCCCCCGAACCCTCCTTAGGTCGTTCGGGCTCGCTCCCTACGCTCGCTCGCCACGGTGTGCTCCACCACTAATTTTACTCCCCACCACTTTCAAATTCGACCATGTGCAAACAAATGAACACTTTGGTCCATGCACTCACAGTAAAGCAAGCATTGTTTGCAAAGTCAATAGAATGATTACTAATTTGCATTTGATCACCCATTCTTTTAGGTTTTCCTGTCATCTCTGTGCCAATGAAATCCAAATCTTTCTCTCGTTTCCCACGTTTACTCCCTACCTACAAAGAACATCTCTGTTTCTAAGTTGTCCATCATTGAATACCTTGATCATATGCAAAACGGAAATACCATGTTCTCTTGACACATAAGCATTGCTCTCCCTCCCCTATCCTTTACACTTACTCACAGACATCTTAACTATCACACACTCAGCCAGAAACTTCAAGGTACGCTTCAAAACTTCATTGAACTGCAGAAACATTCAGAACCAATGCATTCACTTCGTCTAGATTGCACTTTCCAAATCAATCTGTACATTCCCCTCCAAACAATAAAATCACTGATATCCTCATTTGTCCATGGCAAACTTGACTACTGCAACAGTTCTCTTGTGGGTCTCCTCTGCAAGCTTCCCAAGCACATTTTTGCTTGTGACTACCTCCACTAAGCCGGCTACCTGTCACCTAGAAACTAATGCTCTTTTCAAATTAGCGATCATGGCTTTTAGAAACTTATATGGCTCCACTCCCAATTACTATATGTCAATTTATAACCTATGCCCAGCCAACCTGTGGAAATAATGCCAATCCACCCAGTGGAGGAGCCGTTGGACAAGTTTTATTGAAGTCCAGCAGTGCCAGTTACAATAGGTGTTAAAGGGCCCATAAGACCTTTGCAACTGTCACACTATTCAAACCATCACATAAGAAACTCCTGTAGATGCCACACAACCATAATTTTGTGGTCATCCCAAACTCACATGTGCAGCAGTCAGGTTTCGGTCCTATTGATTGGGGTCCCTGCACTGGATCTCTCTGCTAGTTGAATTGTGCTATATCTCTCTGCTCACCTACTTCGAAACTCTTCTAAAGGATCACTTTATGGCAGCTAAATCCAAACTATTAATTACACACCAACATCACTTCACACCAAATCAGGTAGCACTCTAAATATGCATATATGGCAATTTCTTTGTGTTGTCTTGCCCATTTTAGATATCACACCCCACTCAAATCCATCTGTAGATTCCCATGTATATTGTAACTGTTTACAATGAGCAGAATTTCTTGTCAATTTATTTGAGCTGCTATAGTAAATAAATAAATAAAAAGGTCTGCGTTCAGGCACCTGTGTTATGGTATGTGTTCATTAAGATTCTGTAAGAAATTGAGTTAATGGTTGAGGGGGGTGAAACCCTACTCAGTCAACAACCACAATCCTTATGAGGGTGAACTCACAAGCAAACTCCAAATTAACCTGTGCTTAACCCTCTGGTAGCTTGGCACAAAAGCAGTCAGGCTTAACTCAGAGGCAATGTGTAAAGTATTTATGTAGCACTTCAAACAGTAATAAAGTTAAAACACAATACAAGAAAAATCCCACAAATACAAAAATAGGGTGAATTTTAATTATAAATCAAGACCAAAATGACAAAAATGCAATCAGTAGAACTGGAGATATGCAAGTTTAAAGATTTTAGTGAAAATAGCGCCAAAAGCACAAAGCATCAACTGTGGTTATCTTTTGCACCGTACGGTACAAGCTCAGACCGACCACGATGGAGTGATGGCCAGCTACAGGACCCACATACGTCTGCTGAACACAGTACCTTAATCCTGGTTGCGAAGAGAAGCCGAGTCCTGCGTTGAGGATGCATCTCGCAGCAAAGGCGATGCGAGGTCCAGTTGAAGAGATGCGGAGCTGTGAAGTGTGATGCAATGTCCTTGCGTGGAGATGCGCCATGCAGTGGCAGTTCCAATTGGTTGCATTGGGTGAGGCGATGTCCTTGGGTAGAGATGCATCATGCAGTGGCAGTTCCGATGGCCTGCAATGGGCGATGCAAAGTCCTGGCATCAGGGAAGTCCACACAGCACAGGAGATGCATCGATTCCGAGGGCGATGCGTAGAGCAGCAGAGGCAATGTGCCAGTTCTGTGGGAGAGGCGTCGAGCAGTGGAGGAGATGTGTCAGTTCAGCTGAATCCACATATGGGCTTGCAGAGCAACTTCAGGCCCACTTCCAAGGGTCCAGGACTGGGATGGCACCACTTGGGAGGGCAGGACTCACAGATGGTAGAGTTCAGGACTAGGTTCAAGGTTCTTGCAAGCCTGTTCTGTCCCTGAGGCTTCTGCTCAGGAGGCCAGCCAACTAGCCCTTGGAGTCACTCTGGGGTCCTGGATTTAGAGATGCAGTTCCAGTCCTTCTCACCTAGGCAAGATTGCAGCAGGGCAGCAGGTATGCACAGCAGGGCAGCAGTCCTTCCAAGCAGCGATCCAGCAGAGTGGCAGTCCTTTTCGAAGTACAACAGTCCTGCTGCCTGGCAGGGTTCACTGGTCTAGAAGTGTACTGAAGAGTTGAGTCTAACGGTCCAATGTTTATACCTGGTACCCACTTTGAAGAAGAGGAAGCTTCTGAAGGTTTCCATCCCCTGAGGTGACAGGCATCCCCTTCCTGCCTGTCCTAACCCCAACTTGTCTAGGGTCATAAAATACCAGTGTCAAACCCTTTCTGAGTGTGCTCAGGCAGGGCCTTTGCAATTTGCATGTGTGTTAGGTGACAGCTCCTGCCTGTTACGCCCACTCCACCTGCACCCTTAATGGTAGTTGGGCAGCAGGAATATGGACCCTTGGGCATGGTAAATGATCCCCTAGACCTCTTCCTGCCACCACCCAAGATGCTGTCTTACCATGTCTCCAAAGGTACACTGCCATGAGATCTGGTTCTCCCCTAAGTTCCCCACCTAATGCCAGAGTCAGTACCATCTGGCTTTAGCTCAGTAGTCCCCGGAACCTTCCCCCAATCTCCTTGTGTCCTGTTCAGTCTCCCAATATCAGGTGCCTGATACCTTGTGAGACTTGCAACTCTCATGAGAATAGGTGGCCATTTTTGGTGTGGTACTATGAATACCACACTCAGTCACAAAGCCCTGCTTGGCTTCAAGATCCCCTTCAGTGAAAAGGTCTTTGTTCCCGCTCACTTACCTGTTGGTGAGTTTGGTTCCTCTCTGGCTTGCCACCCTGTGGAGTAACTTCTCTTGGACCGCGCCGCCATGACCCTGAAAGACAAAGAAATCATTTAGAATAAATGTTAGTCAAAATCCAGGTCAGTGTCCCGAACCTGAGGGTTCCAACGATAATGAAGAACTTCCTTTCAAGGAGACTTAGAGAACATTACAAGAAACTGTGTTAAAAGTAAGAATAAGAGTGATTATTCTAAAGACTGAAACAGAATACTTGATAGCGTTTGGAAAATGGATTAGTCTCTTTTGTTTCTCCATTTCTGAGTGTCTTTTAACTCAGTGCTTAAGGCATTCATGGACTTTGAACTGGTCTAATATGAGTAGCAGTAGAAACATTGGTGAGTGCAGTCAAGACTTTGAAATGTCATTGCTAATTCGGTTTTAACAAACATCAAGCAACAAATATGAAATGCTGTAATGTTTATTTTAATGAACCATATGTTTGTGTTCCCCCAGTGAAACCTGAGAATATCAATCGCAAGAGAGCCAGATAACCTGGTACACGACACAACTGTTGGGAGCCAGAGAATCCTTGTCCACTGTACCCTCTCTCATCCCCTAACCCCTTCCCCTAGGAGACAATCGCCAACATCCATTTAATTTGTGTATTGAGGGTTGTTTACGAAGGGCAGGGGAGGACTTATCTTCACTCCTGCAGATACCTGCTTTTAGGTGAGTAGAGACTTGACACCCACCCACATTAACTGAGAGTTGCCCATCCTTCCAACACATATCTTCCCTTTGTCTCACTGTCTGGGAGCAATACACAAAGACCAACTGCCAGCTACACCTAGTTATGTGACCCAGGATCGGGCTGCAGACACCAAATGGTTAGGACAAGAAAATGCCAACTTTTTAAATGTGGCATGTTCAGAACTGTGACTAAAAACTAGACTTTATCATTAAAGAGAGCTTTTAATTATAAATTTTTAGACACCAAACTCGACCTGTCTACCTGCTCCGAAGTGGATGTTACCACTTATTAAATGTAATAAGGTAACCCACTCTTATGGCTGAAGTAATCTTACAGTAGTGAAAAACGAATTTAGTAGTTTTCACTAACAGAAAATGTTAAACTTAAACGTACATGTCCCACTTTTTAAATACACTGCATCCTGCCCTTCAGGCTATTCAGGTCCTATCCTAGGGGTGACATATATGAATTAAAAAATAAGTTTAAGCTCGGCAAAACAGTACTTCCACGGAGCAGTCTATAGGTGTGTGAAGTACTCACAGTTCACTGGTAGTGATTCATTTTGGGCAGGCAGGGTGCAATTGGAACACACAACATGGATCTCCACAGCAGCCTGTAGTCAATGCTTAAGAAAAAAATAAAATTTCAAACCAGCAAAATAGCCCAATGAACCAAGAGTATGATCTACATCATATCTATTTTCATAATTTCCTAACATCCTGGTAAGTATCCGAGTAGGAGTGCTGATTCCTACCACCTAGGAAAGAAATTTAGCAGAATATTAACAAATACTCTCCATGCTGATGTTTGCTTCTTCAGTTTTCTAGGGTTCCCTATCTGATCTTAACATCTTAGGGGCCAATTTCGATGTTGTCAGGAAAGGCTCCAAACGGCATTTGATTCAGTTGAATCTGATTTGGAAGCTTTGTTTCCGACCGTATCGGTCACATTTCCGGACGACCGAGTATGATGCAAGGGAGCCATCCGGGCTGTCCGAATTGGTTCCGAACGGGATTCAGGCACCTTGAGTCATTCGGAGCCGAATCGTACAGCCCAATGGAGACGTTTTCTGAATGAGCGAGTACGATAACTGATTCGGACAGCTGTTCTAAATAGGCTTGGCCGAGACGAAATTGCTGTGGGGATCGGACTTCGGGGGCCCGTAGCATGCCCACAGGGTGCAAGGTTTCCCCACCCACCCCTTTTTTCAATGGGAGTCTGTGTTCTTGAAGTCAATGGGAGTGTGACCGAACTGAGTCCGTAAGCATCTGGACGCATCGTAATTGGTCGGTAGTACTCCCCGAATACGAATCGCCCGGAAGCATTCATAACCCGATTCAGTGGAAATGCTTTCCTGACAAAATCGTAATCGGCCCCTCAGTGTTAGCGCAGTTTTGGAACAGGAGGTCGAGTCCTTGATTAACTCGAAGTAGGGCTGATGGGCATGTAAGCCAATCCTGCATTTGTTTTGTCTGTAAAACAGGAACTTTGAGTGCAGCTTCTATGGTGTCAGCATCACCACTTTTACCACTTGTGCAACTTTGACCTTCTAGGTATTTTGTGTTCCATTTGAGGAACAGTTTTCCTTGAAGTATGCATGATCTGCTTAGAGTGTCCTGTAAATTCTGTCTTGTCATGCATTGCACTACTCCTTGGACACCTTACGACAGTCGTGTGCAGATACAAATTAGAGATTGGAGTTATATCTTTATTTGGTTTACCCCATAATTCAGTTCATGAGCTTTTCTTCGCCATGTGTATAAACTGCTAGATTGTAACCGGCAATGGTGGGACTGATATGTGAAGAAGAGTTGGCAATTGCTCGAGGATGTTGCATAATTCTGTTGAATAGCTCTCTAAAGTGTAAATCGGGAAGAACCACGGAGGTGCGCAGCTGGGCGCTTGCAAGATGGCCACCGGCAAACAAAGCTCCCACTCCCCGATCCAGACTTTCGTATTCTTCTCTGACCGGAGACACAACTTGCCCTCTCACATGGATATGGTGGGCTTTTGAAGGTCTGGGGACTGCGGCGGTGAGTTCAATTGGCAATTTTGAGCACCCACCATTTAGTAATCCGCTCCTCTTCTCCCATCAGCAGCTGATCACCGTTGGCGTTTTCCCACCGTTTTCATGCTGACAGGACTTGGAGCTCTTGCGCACAACCAGTGTGCTCATTCCATCATTAAAATGTTTATATGAGCTTTTCTTGCTTAAAAAATACTAAAAGTTCTGCAAATACTTTAGTTTTAATTCTACAGGATTCCTCCCCTGTTCCTTGCAGGCCTTCTCTTCACACAGTATCTGCTGGGATGCCTTATCTCACTCCGCTTTGAGTCATTTACTTTCACATCATCAGTTTCTTTCCTCTGTTTTGGTTAGCAAATTCAGCCACTGGAAGGTTCTTCCTCTTTACAATGTAAGTTTGGATGCGCTTTTCCTCGCGCTGCCTTTCACTCATCTAATATGGCGGAGGGAGGTAATATTTCTTAGAAGAACAGTTCTCTCAATGACGCATCTTCTACTACTCATAAGGACAACACAGGTGGTGTAAACAAGAGACTTAAAAAGACCCCGCTTCTCCTAGGAAATCTCCCTCCCAGTTACTATGGAAGACTTAATGGATGAACTTAAAATGTTGAAACCCATCATGGTGGAAACCACCACTACTCGTCAACATCTTGAAGACAAATGGTCTTCTCTTAAATCTAGGGTTTCAGATCTTGAACTTCCCACTGCAGAATCCTGAGACACCACTTCAAAGGTAAACATCATGGCCAAAAAATTGCTACCCTTAAAAGACAAATCAAAGGTATAGAAAACTGAAATAGGCATAATAATCTTCGTGTTCACGATATTCTGGAGGGTGCTTAAGGAGGTGATATGATTGCCTTTCTATACACAAACTTACCCATGCTTGTGGATCTCACCAGCAAGTCCTCTCTCAACATCCAAAGAGTCCATTGTCTCGGACCAAAAATCTCCAGCACAAATTTCGCTTCCCAACCTAGAGGAATTATCATCCTTTTCCTCCAATACACAGATATAACGCAAGTTCTTGCTACCTCCAAGCAACGTCAGCAGATGCTTTGGTCTGGCCACAGGATTTTTCTCTCACAAGATATCTCCCCAGTCCCGGCTGCTCACTGTATACTATTCATAGACCTTCGCCCATCATTGCACGCCATGAGTAATAGACACGCTCTTCTTCCTCCTTTACCTTTGAGGTTAGCTACAAGGATAAGACCACTTCTTTTGATTCTCCAGCTCAACATAAGGAATTTATCCATCTTCTCAAAAGAGAAGTCATGGACACCGACGGCACTTGAAGTTTCACTTATAATTTGACTTAATTGTCTCCTGCTCTCATTTCTCAATGGGAGGATATTATTGATTTGCTGTCTTTGTCTTTTACTAGACAGCAAAGCAATACCAGACTCCTCTTTTCTTCCCCATGTCACACATTTGTCATTATTGGCTTTGTCCAATTGTCCTTTGTTCAGCTGTTGTCTAGTCTTCTTTTAACCAAACGTCCGTCCCAAATATTTTATCTTGAACTGTAAGATCACTTTCATGGTTTATGCATGTCCCCAATTGTTGTTCCCTACTCCTGTCCTTTCCTTATTCCTTTCTCCATTCCATTCACTTGCTTCTTTAATCATTTTTATGCCTTCTTTGACTGGGTGCTTCAGCTGGTTCATACCTCATGGTGTTCCTCTGCGTTCCATCTTCAATTTTTCCTCTTTCTTCATTTTTCCTCCTATGGTTCTGGTCCTTCTGAGTTTCTGCGATACTTCTCTGGTTTTTCATCTTTTGGATCAGCATTGGACTCCCTCACCTTAAATTGTTTCCTTTCCCTTCCTGTTTTTTTCTTTTTAGTTCACTAGTTTGTCTTTTTGTAGATTTTTATTCAAACTTCATTTCTCTATCCCTCTGGGTCTTTTTCCCAACTTTTTTTTCTCTCTTTCTCTTTCCGCATCCTTTCTTTCCTTTTTATCACATAAGTTCTCAAGTTCCTTATTGGCAAATGTGTTGGTATATTTTGATTCGCTTGCATTATTTCCATGTTTGATAAGGTTGTTGTCATGTACCCTGTTCATCAATTTTTTACATTAATAGTCTCAGAATCATTTCCTAGAATGTCAAAGGTCTTTGGAACCCTATTAAAAGACAAAGAGTCCTTACACACCTTTCTAAATTTTCATGTCATGTACCATTGTTACAAGAAACCCATCTTCTTTAAAAAGTCATCCATATGCTTATGAAAAGTTGGGTCAGTTCTGTCTATTGTTCTCCAGCTGTTCATCATAAAAATGGTGTGATTATATTATTTCATTAATCTTTATCTGTTTATGTTCTGAAACAAGAAAATAATGTAGATCGCATATGGCTCCATTTGGACACTATGAATAATGGGTGTCCTTATTCCTTTATCAATGGAATTGACACGCACTTCTGGGACTCTCTCTCAATCAAAATATTGTAGGACAAGAATGTTAATCTCGTTCTAGGTGGTGATTGTAACTAGTTGCTTGACCCATCTCTAGATAGAAAATCAGCTTTCAAATATATCCCTAATATTATGCAAAGGCCTTCCACAGAACAGTTTCTGATAGAGTTCTTGTGGATGCTTGGCATATTTACAATCCTGACCTCTTAGAATATTCTTTTTTCTCCCCCACCCATCATTCCTCCTCTAGAATAGACTATATTATCCTAGATAAAGACCTCATACAATATCTACTTCATGCTAAATTAGGCCCTATCCTGGTCTCAGATCCTAGTAATAATCGACCTTGAGCCCACCCATTCCTCCACACGCACTAGTAGTTGGCATTTTAATTACTGACTGTTGCACGATCAGCAGTTTGTCTTGATTTTTGAGCAATTTATCACTGAATTTTTCCACATGAACACCACTCCTGATATCATGTTCCACCATGTCTGGGATTCCTTTAAAGCATCCGCACAAGGATATATTATTTAATATGTATCCCATTAAAAAAAGGTCACTGCCAAGGAATGCTCTAATCTCTTGCAACACATTAAAAAACTAAAACATGATTATTATTCCTCTTCTCATAAAAATGTTCTAGATCAACTTATCCAGGCCAAACTTAGTTTCAACAGAATCTCAATAAACAACTACTGTAATACTCTTTTAAAACTTAATGCTAAGTACTACGGTGGCTCCAATATTGCTGGCAAGTTGTTAGCTAATTATCTAAAAGGTAAAAACAAAAGTAAAAAATAGAAGTTATCCATGATGCTACTGGTAATCAACTATTCAAAGATCAGGAGATTATGACTCGTTTTGCGGAGTTTTACTCTAACCTATATATGGAAGTCACCTCTTCCACTCAGGATTCCTTTGATTCTTTTTTTAGTACCATTCCAAAACTTCAAACTCCACAGATTGATTTATACCTGCTGGAGGCAGACATTTCCTTTGCTGCCATATGCTCTGCCATCTCCAAACTCCCTAAGGAAAAGGCTCCAGGCCCAGGCGGTTTTACTGTTGAAGTCTATTCTAAAATCTCTAATCTCCTAGTTCTCAAACTTTTAATACTCATTCAACACCTTCTGGTCTCTGATGACATTGTCGGCTCTTTTTCAGAAGCCATGATATGCCTAATTCCAAAAAAAGATAAGGACTTGGCCGAATGTAAAAACTATAGGCTGATCTCTTTGCTTAATACAGACTGCAAAATTGTCTCAAAGATTTTAGATCTCCGTGCAAATGAGCTAATCCCCTCTCCTGTCGGTATTGAACAGTCTGGTTTCGTGAAAGGCCGTACTATTTCAGACAACTCCCGTACTTTCCTAAATATTGTTCATGGTCCTTCTCAAAGCAAAACTCCCATAGCAGCGGTCACCTTGGATGACGAGGACGCCTTCAACCATGTACTGGGATTTCATGTTCAGAGCTCTTAAATGGCATGACTTCAGTCCCAGATTTCTCCAGTATATCAAGATTCCTTACACCTCTCCCTCTACTTCGGTATTCAATAATGGTCGCCAGTCTCAATACTTTGCACTTACCAGAGGAACCAGACAGGGTTGTCCCTTATCACCCTTACTTTTTATCTTTGCCTTGGAACCATTTTTGGAAACTATATGAAGATCTCAGATCCTTACTGGTTACACTTGTGATCAACTCAATATCGCATTTACCACTTACGCAGATGGCATCTTACCCTTACATTTCTAATCCCCATACCTCTGTCCCTGAGTTTCTTCAGCTGTTATCTTGTTACTCTGTTGTTTCCGGATATCGATTAAACATTGACAAATCCAAAGTAATGCCACTTAATAAACTCAGTCTCAAAGATATGTTTAAGGACCCTGGTTTGCTGTGGAATTCTTCTAAAATCAAATGTCTGTGGATTCTATATTCCCTCTCCATCAAAGAAACCATAAAGGCTGATACAGAGACCCTAAAACAAAAGATTTCCGCCCTCTCTGCTCAATGGTCCCTTCTATACATTTCCTGGTGGGGTAGATTAGATTTTATTAGAAGGGTGTTTCTCCTTATTATCAATTTTTATTTACAGATGCTTCCTCTTCAGTTACCTCATACTTTTTTCAGATCCATTGACAGTTTATTATCCAAATTCCTATGGAATAAGAGACCAGCCTGGATCTCCTTATCCAAACTTAAAAATTCCAAAACATCTGGTGGTGTCAACTTTCCACATGTTAGTCAATATCACTCTGCTTTTACTCTAAAACAGATTTGGGTCTTGTTAGGAACACCACCTTCCACCTCCCACCCGCTTTGACATTCCCTCAAACTTTTGTTAATTTCCTCATTTTCATTTCTTCAATTTTCCCTTATTGCTCAAAAACCTTGGTCAATGTCTTCTCCTTTACTGAATCACTCTAGTCATATTGTCAAAAGGTTTATTTCCCAGATCTACAATCCTTATCAGCTGTTGTTATTAACTCCTATTTGACACACTCCCAATATCACCATAGCTCACAAGGCTCTCAAGTGGTCTCCTTGGCTGACCAATGGTCTCATATCGCTATCCCAGATCATCTCCGGCAACCAGTTTCTTTACTTTGAGGAATTACACACTAGCTTTAACATTCCTTCTTCTCATCAGCCTAAATATGCCATCCTCTCAGATATTCTTAGACAAAATGTAATTGATCTCTTCTCTATTACTTCTGAGTCTACGAATGACCCCATTACTCCCCACGATGTCTCCACCAAAGTCAAAGCTTCTTTTATATTCAAACAGCTTTCTACCTCAGATTTGGACAGGGCTAAGACTAGAATCAAAGAATCTCGGGAACAGGATTTGCAGTCCTCTTGTTCTATTACCTTATGGAATAAAATGTGGCACAAACTACACCATACTTCTCACTCTGCCAGCACCACTCAGACTATGTTCTTTTTTTACAACAGGTTGTTTTTAACTCCTTGCTCTCTATTCAAAATGAAACTATGACTAACAATAAATGCTTGACCTGCACCGCCCCCAGTGCAGGTTTCTCCATATGTTCTTCCATTGTCCTAAGGTCTCCTCCTTCTGGGAGCAGGTATGGCACAAATTGTCCCAACTTTTTTCTATTACGACTCCTTATAGTACGGTTCATGTTTTCCTTGGTGGGTGCTCAAATATTTGGTCCAGTAACAAGGTTAAGGGCATGTTGGTGGATCTTCTCTTGGTGGTGGCCTTTCTAGTCATTACTTCCAATTTGAAAAATTCTAATAACATTTGCTTTCTCACTTGATGGAACTTGATCTGTCATAATCACAGATTGGACACTGCCCATTACAGGTAGCCAATAAGAGGGACCATTTATAGCTACTTTTGACCTCCTACTTATTAAACTCTGACACCGTCAACATTAGACATGTTGACGTTTCTAAACTTCCCTGAATTTCCATTTTATTTCTCATCTTATTCCTTCCATCTTATCACATACCTTACTGTATGTCTCATGTTTGACCACTACCATCATTTCATTGCCTTTTTCCTCAAACCATATGAGTTATAGATTGTTTTCGCCCATTTATTTCTCCCGCTCACCCCATACACATAAAAATACCAAAAAAATGCTATTAGCTATATGCCTCAAAACTTTGTTTCTCTAATTACTCTCAGACATATGCTTTACTTTATATCGATTAAGTTAACTGTATTGCATATTTTAATTGGTTTTTTCTCTCTTCATCAATCCAATTATTATTCTGCCATGTCTCGTTGATATGTACATATTAAGGTTTTGCAATATTCCAATATGTTACATCCTCAATACAGCTTCTTAAACTTAAAATCAGGAAGAGCCATATGAAGCCTTAAAATCACAGTCCATTGATTGTGTTGTGCTGCTCGCTGGCATATGACATCATCAAAACTGCCACATTCCCTCTACATGGGAATGCAAAATTTAATTTAAATTGTAACTGTATCTGTTGGTCATGCTCTATGAACCAGCTAAAACAAGCCAGGCCTCATTTGCGGCCAAGAAAATCACTTCTATTCACTCTGATTCATTAAAAAGCAGAGCTCTGCGAAATGGAAGTTCATATTCTTCATTGTGTACAGTTAATTAGAAACATTCTACAGCATAAAACACAGCAAATACATTCACAACCATCTTACAACGCCTTCAAACGACTGCAGTAATCCTGCTGAGCACTGCCCCACAAGTGTAAGTAAAAGGGATGGTAAATCAAGGATGCAACATTTATTCAGTAAATCAACTTTCTCCAACATAATGGTGGGTCGTAAAAGAAATCTCATAGTTTTTAGCACGCAGCTGTATATTTTTTCCTGAAAAAGAATTATCATGTCTGCCTCAACCATAGTACTTATACTCAGTCACCCCTAGAGTCAGTGCAGGCACACAATAGCTGCAAGAAATCTTCTGTTTTGTTTCCACAGAGGCAACAACATCTAAACTTCATATGGCTAGATTCCCCACAAATCTGAATATTGTAGTAAGAATAACTTAAAATCTTTGAGTTTGTGCATTACGGGGTTCTTTAAAAAACAGCCTTGGGGGTCTTGTTTTTGTTTTTTACATAAGTCAATACAACACACTGTAAGGAAATGACCGGTTACTTACCGGTAATATTCATTACTCCGAGTCGTAGCCCTCCCCGTCCCAGTCCTAACCACATGAGCATAGCTCCTCCCACTAGAAACTCCCAAGCAACTAAAAACCCATCCCTTCCCTCCAGGCCACACCCTGAGGCATATAACCATATGACCCGCCTATCCACATCCTGTTTGTTTTTTCTGCAGAATAACTTCTGGGCGGTTATATGCCTCAGGGTGTGGGTGTGGCCTGGAGGGAAGGGAAGGGATGGGTTTTTAGTTGCTTGGGAGTTTCTGGTGGGAGGAGCTATGCTCATGTGGTTAGGACTGGGACGGGGAGGGCTGACGAGGAGGTAATGCCTCTTGATAACTGCTGCCATTTGCACCACTCTGTACCGCAATGAATCACTCTGCATGGCATTGTTTCCAGCGAGTGCCTGCTAAAACCCTTAGTAACACTGGGCCACATTGTCTTTTTGGATACCGAAAAGCATTGTTGGGTTTTGTCTTTTTTAAAGTTAACTACAACCTCCTCTTTTGTGATTATGAGGAGGTTGTAGTTAACTTTAACAAAGACAAAAACCAACAATGTTTTTCGGTATCCAAAAAGACAATGTGGCCCAGTGTTACTAAGGGTTTTAGTAGGCACTCCCATGAAACAATGCCATGCAGAGTGATTCATTGCGGTACAGAGTGGTGCAAATGGCAGCAGTTATCAAGATTCTTGTGCAAAAGTTTTTGCGCCAAAACTTGACCCTCATGCAGCGAACAGTCACCGAAGAAAGAGAATAAAGTGGAAACAAAAGTGAATAAACAATAAGAAAAAGAAAAAAAGTAGAATAAAAGGAACAAACAGAAAAGGGTTACAGAACAGAAATAAAAGAATATAAACGACAAGACAAGACGAAAAGCAGAACCAAGGAGACACGATGGCTGATCAAACACAGGATAAGAACGGCACGCAAGCAGTGTTTCGCAGACCCCTTCCGTTCAACTTATCTGAGCCACAGATAGGAATCAGATGGGAGCGATGGATTCGCAAGTTTGAAAGGTACATGCGCGTCACAGATGTTGCAGAAGCCAAGCACACAGACCTATTCCTAAACCTCGAAGGGGATGAGGTAGAAGACTTGCTAGTAATATTCCCTCAAGACCAAACAACAACGTACAAGGGACTAATAAAGTGCCTCACAGACAAGTTTGACCCGCAAAGAAACATTGATTTTGAGAGGTACACCTTCACCATCGCGTACCAACAAGCAGAAGAATCCCTCGACGACTTCGCAACACGACTGCGCAAGTTGGCCACACACTGCAAATTCGATAAGTTTGACAACGAACAAGCAATTCGACTGCGCATCATTGAAGGCTGTCAGTCGGTGGAGTTCCGCACACGAATCTTGAAGGAACCGACATCACTGGAGAAAATTCTGACCATGGCCCGGGCGGAAGCGAGAGCAACCACGCACGCAAAAGAGATGGAACTGGGGAAAGAACGAAGATTAGAACAAGCGCATCGCATGGTTGGAAGTAATCGCATGAACACCCGGAAGAAGGAAAACAATGAGCAACTGCCAAGAAAACCACATGAACGAACATGTTACAGGTGCGGGCTCGAGTGTCCACACGTCGGTGCCTGCCCGGCAATGGGTCAGAAATGCCGAAAATGCAACAGGGACAACCATTTCGCGAGCGCCTGCATGGGCGCGCAATTCAAAAGTGAGAGAGGACGAATTGGCAGACCACGGATGACAACAAGCAGATACGCCAGACACATGGACACGGCAAATCGCAGCTCTTCAGCTGAGTCAGACGGAGAGGCAGTACAGGAGAACGTGGAACATTTATACCTGATGTCTGATGCCGCCCCTGTTGAAGAAGCAAATGACAGAGAGCAAGAGAGCATTCATCTAATAGAGAAGCATCAGGTGAAGAAAACGGCGACCGTCGACATCGATGTGGGAAAGCACAGCACACGATTCGTGCTGGACAGCGGTGCCACATGCAACATTATGTGCGTGTCAGAATATGATAAGATGAAAATAAAACCAACTCTAGTGCCATCCACTGTTGACGTGTTCACCTGGGGCTCGAAGAAACCAGTGATCAACATGGGGAAGTTTACAGAGACACTGATGTACAAAGACCAATCAAGCAAGGAAGAAATACATGTCCTAAAGGGTGACATTCCAGCACCATGTCTACTGAGCAACGTCACGGCGCAGGTGATGGGTCTCCTCGCAATGACGTACCACATGTCAGAAAAAAAGAACATATTGCGAGACTACCCAAACATACTGCAAGGACTAGGAAAACTAAAAGGACGGCAAATAACTCTGCACATAAATGAAGCAGTAAAACCAGTAGCTCAACATCACCGACGAGTGCCGATACACCTGCAGCCACAGGTAGAAGAGGAAATAAAAAGTCTGTTGAGCCAAGACATCATAGAGCCTGCGGACGGGCCGACACCATGGGTGTCACCAATAGTGGCAGTGCCAAAGAAAACACCTCCAAGATTCGCATATGTGTGGACATGAGGGTACCAAACACAGCAATTGAAAGGGAAAGACACCCTGGACCACACCTCAATGACATGATCAGCTGCCTCACTGGGGCTTGCCGGTTTTCAAAGCTAGACTTGTGTAAAGGGTACCATCAGCTGGAGCTTGACCCGCAATCAAGGTACATTACCACATTCTCCACGCACATGGGTCTGTTTCGCTACAAAAGACTGAGTTTTGGCATCTCATCGGCCGCAGAGTTATTTCAGGAAACAATACGGCAGGTTATCAGGCCAGTAAAGAACAGCCTCAATTACACTGGGGTGGCGTGGTGAAGCAAAATAACGATGGATTAAACCCAGATCTGTGACTGGGGGTGAATGTTTGCCAATGTGCAGCATTCCGTCCATCATCTTGTGTGTTTTGCATTTCGCCCTAAGTGGGAAGGGTATGCCCAGACGTGGGTCCCGTGCTCACTACGCCACAGGAGTCAAGCTATCCTGGCTGATGAAGGCTGATAGCCTGAAACCGGTCCTAGGATGCTTAATTCCGGTCCAGGGAAGACATGGCTTGGCAGTTCGGTCTGGACTGTTCCCATGAGGCACAGGGTCAATACTGATTTGCATATGGCTATGTCTGAACTGGGGTGGCGTGGTGAAGCAAAATAACGATGGATTAAACCCAGATCTGTGACTGGGGGTGAATGTTTGCCAATGTGCAGCATTCCGTCCATCATCTTGTGTGTTTTGCATTTCGCCCTAAGTGGGAAGGGTATGCCCAGACGTGGGTCCCGTGCTCACTACGCCACTGGAGTCAAGCTATCCTGGCTGATGAAGGCTGATAGCCTGAAACCGGTCCTAGGATGCTTGATTCCGGTCCAGGGAAGACATGGCTTGGCAGTTCGGTCTGGACTGTTCCCATGAGGCACAGGGTCAAGACTGATTTGCATATGGCTATGTCTGAACTGGGGTGGCGTGGTGAAGCAAAATAACGATGGATTAAACCCAGATCTGTGACTGGGGGTGAATGTTTGCATTGTCCAGCATTCCGTCCATCAATTGTTTCTTTTGCATATGTCGCCCTAAGTGGGAAGGGTATGCCCAGACGTGGGTCCCGTGCTCACTACACCACTGGATTCATGCTAGCCTGGCTGAAGAAGGGTGATGCCCTGAAATGTCCCAGGATGCTTGTTTCCGGTCCAGGGAGGACCTGGCTTGGCAGTTTGGGCTGGACTGTTCCCACAAGGAACAGGGTCAAGACTGATTTGCATATGACTGGGTCCAAACTGGGGTGGTGTGGTGAGCAAAAGAATGATGGATTTAACCTAGATCCTTGTGACTGGGGGTGAATGTTTGCATTGTCCAGCATTCCATCCATCAATTGTTTCTTTTGCATATGTTGCCCTAAGTGGGAAGGGTATGCCCAGACGTGGGTCCCGTGCTCACTACACCACTGGAGTCAAGCTATCCTGGCTGATGAAGGCTGATAGCCTGAAACCGGTCCTAGGATGCTTGATTCCGGTCCAGGGAAGACATGGCTTGGCAGTTCGGTCTGGACTGTTCCCATGAGGCACAGGGTCAAGACTGATTTGCATATGGCTATGTCTGAACTGGGGTGGCGTGGTGAAGCAAACTAACGATGGATTAAACCCAGATCTGTGACTGGGGGTGAATGTTTGCCAATGTGCAGCATTCCGTCCATCATCTTGTGTGTTTTGCATTTCGCCCTAAGTGGGAAGGGTATGCCCAGACGTGGGTCCCGTGCTCACTACGCCACTGGAGTCAAGCTATCCTGGCTGATGAAGGCTGATAGCCTGCAACCTGTCCTAGGATGCTTGATTCCGGTCCAGGGAAGACATGGTTGGCAGTTCGGTCTGGACTGTTCCCATGAGGCACAGGGTCAAGACTGATTTGCATATGGCTATGTCTGAACTGGGGTGGCGTGGTGAAGCAAAATAACGATGGATTAAACCCAGATCTGTGACTGGGGGTGAATGTTTGCCAATGTGCAGCATTCCGTCCATCATCTTGTGTGTTTTGCATTTCGCCCTAAGTGGGAAGGGTATGCCCAGACGTGGGTCCCGTGCTCACTACGCCACTGGAGTCAAGCTATCCTGGCTGATGAAGGCTGATAGCCTGAAACCGGTCCTAGGATGCTTGATTCCGGTCCAGGGAAGACATGGCTTGGCAGTTCGGTCTGGACTGTTCCCATGAGGCACAGGGTCAAGACTGATTTGCATATGGCTATGTCTGAACTGGGAGTGGCGTGGTGAAGCAAAATAACGATGGATTAAACCCAGATCTGTGACTGGGGGTGAATGTTTGCCAATGTGCAGCATTCCGTCCATCATCTTGTGTGTTTTGCATTTCGCCCTAAGTGGGAAGGGTATGCTCAGACGTGGGTCCCGTGCTCACTACACCACTGGAGTCAAGCTATCCTGGCTGATGAAGGCTGATAGCCTGAAACCGGTCCTAGGATGCTTGATTCCGGTCCAGGGAAGACATGGCTTGGCAGTTCGGTCTGGACTGTTCCCATGAGGCACAGGGTCAAGACTGATTTGCATATGGCTATGTCTGAACTGGGGTGGCGTGGTGAAGCAAAATAACGATGGATTAAACCCAGATCTGTGACTGGGGGTGAATGTTTGCCAATGTGCAGCATTCCGTCCATCATCTTGTGTGTTTTGCATTTCGCCCTAAGTGGGAAGGGTATGCCCAGACGTGGGTCCCGTGCTCACTACGCCACTGGAGTCAAGCTATCCTGGCTGATGAAGGCTGATAGCCTGAAACCGGTCCTAGGATGCTTGATTCCGGTCCAGGGAAGACATGGCTTGGCAGTTCGGTCTGGACTGTTCCCATGAGGCACAGGGTCAAGACTGATTTGCATATGGCTATGTCTGAACTGGGGTGGCGTGGTGAAGCAAAATAACGATGGATTAAACCCAGATCTGTGACTGGGGGTGAATGTTTGCCAATGTGCAGCATTCCGTCCATCATCTTGTGTGTTTTGCATTTCGCCCTAAGTGGGAAGGGTATGCCCAGACGTGGGTCCCGTGCTCACTACGCCACTGGAGTCAAGCTATCCTGGCTGATGAAGGCTGATAGCCTGAAACCGGTCCTAGGATGCTTGATTCCGGTCCAGGGAAGACATGGCTTGGCAGTTCGGTCTGGACTGTTCCCATGAGGCACAGGGTCAAGACTGATTTGCATATGGCTATGTCTGAACTGGGGTAGCGTGGTGAAGCAAAATAACGATGGATTAAACCCAGATCTGTGACTGGGGGTGAATGTTTGCCAATGTGCAGCATTCCGTCCATCATCTTGTGTGTTTGCATTTCGCCCTAAGTGGGAAGGGTATGCCCAGACGTGGGTCCCGTGCTCACTACGCCACTGGAGTCAAGCTATCCTGGCTGATGAAGGCTGATAGCCTGAAACCGGTCCTAGGATGCTTGATTCCGGTCCAGGGAAGACATGGCTTGGCAGTTCGGTCTGGACTGTTCCCATGAGGCACAGGGTCAAGACTGATTTGCATATGGCTATGTCTGAACTGGGGTGGCGTGGTGAAGCAAAATAACGATGGATTAAACCCAGATCTGTGACTGGGGGTGAATGTTTGCCAATGTGCAGCATTCCGTCCATCATCTTGTGTGTTTTGCATTTCGCCCTAAGTGGGAAGGGTATGCCCAGACGTGGGTCCCGTGCTCACTACACCACTGGAGTCAAGCTATCCTGGCTGATGAAGGCTGATAGCCTGAAACCGGTCCTAGGATGCTTGATTCCGGTCCAGGGAAGACATGGCTTGGCAGTTCGGTCTGGACTGTTCCCATGAGGCACAGGGTCAAGACTGATTTGCATATGGCTATGTCTGAACTGGGGTGGCGTGGTGAAGCAAAATAACGATGGATTAAACCCAGATCTGTGACTGGGGGTGAATGTTTGCCAATGTGCAGCATTCCGTCCATCATCTTGTGTGTTTTGCATTTCGCACTAAGTGGGAAGGGTATGCCCAGACGTGGGTCCCGTGCTCACTACGCCACTGGAGTCAAGCTATCCTGGCTGATGAAGGCTGATAGCCTGAAACCGGTCCTAGGATGCTTGATTCCGGTCCAGGGAAGACATGGCTTGGCAGTTCGGTCTGGACTGTAGCCATGAGGCACAGGGTCAAGACTGATTTGCATATGGCTATGTCTGAACTAGGGGTGGCGTGGTGAAGCAAAATAACGATGGATTAAACCCAGATCTGTGACTGGGGGTGAATGTTTGCCAATGTGCAGCATTCCGTCCATCATCTTGTGTGTTTTGCATTTTGCCCTAAGTGGGAAGGGTATGCCCAGACGTGGGTCCCGTGCTCACTACGCCACTGGAGTCAAGCTATCCTGGCTGATGAAGGCTGATAGCCTGAAACCGGTCCTAGGATGCTTGATTCCGGTCCAGGGAAGACATGGCTTGGCAGTTCGGTCTGGACTGTTCCCATGAGGCACAGGGTCAAGACTGATTTGCATATGGTATGTCTGAACTGGGGTGGCGTGGTGAAGCAAAATAACGATGGAATAAACCCAGATCTGTGACTGGGGGTGAATGTTTGCCAATGTGCAGCATTCCGTCCATCATCTTGTGTGTTTTGCATTTCGCCCTAAGTGGGAAGGGTATGCCCAGACGTGGGTCCCGTGCTCACTACGCCACTGGAGTCAAGCTATCCTGGCTGATGAAGGCTGATAGCCTGAAACCGGTCCTAGGATGCTTGATTCCGGTCCAGGGAAGACATGGCTTGGCAGTTCGGTCTGGACTGTTCCCATGAGGCACAGGGTCAAGACTGATTTGCATATGGCTATGTCTGAACTGGGGTGGCGTGGTGAAGCAAAATAACGATGGATTAAACCCAGATCTGTGACTGGGGGTGAATGTTTGCCAATGTGCAGCATTCCGTCCATCATCTTGTGTGTTTTGCATTACAGTGATGACATTTTGGTGTTTGGTCGATCTGATGATGAGCATGACAGGGCGCTGCGGGATACGTGCTCGCAGCTGGAACAAGCAGGACTAACGCTAAATGAAGACAAGTGCGAAATAGGGAGAAATGAACTGGTGTTTTTCAGACACATCTTCTCCAGGAAAGGAATGCGACCAGACCACAGCAAAGTGGAGACGCTGGAAAAAGCGAGTCCTCCGGGCAGACGTTGCAGAAGTGAGGTCATTCCTTGGGCTTGCCAGCTACTGCGCTCGATACATAAAAGACTTTGCCACGGTGAGCACACCACTCAGGGAACTAACGAAGCAAGGTCAGACATTCAGCTGGACACAAGAATGTAACAAGGCGTTTGAGGCCATCAGGCATGCTGTGATGGCGGTGGACCATCTTGCCTACTTCGATCTGCTGCTATGTACAGAACTGACGGTGGACGCCAGCCCGGTAGGACTAGGAGCGATCTCAGCACAACACATGCCAGGCAAAGACTCTCCAAGGAAGATCGTGGCATATGCAAGCAAAAGCCTGTCCGACATTGAGAGAGCATACTCACAGCCAGAAAAAGAAAATCTAGCAGTAGTATGGACGTGTGAGCACTATCACATGTTCATCTACGGGAAACCATTCACTATCATAACTGACCATCAGGCCCTAGTGACAATCTATGGAAATCCAAATGCAAAAATACCGCCTCGCATCGAGCGGTGGGGCATACGACTGATGGACTACAACTTTAAGATAGTGCACAAACCAGGAAAGGAACACAACCCGGCGGATTACATGTCACGACATCCCTTACCACAGCAACCGCAGGGCACATCAATAGCCGAGGAATATCTGAACTTTGTGCTGAAACAAAACACTCCGGCATCAATAACGTTAGCGGAACTTGAACAAGAAACAGGTAGGGATGCCACGATGCAAGCGGTAAAAATGGTGACAAGACAGCAGAGATGGAGACATGTCAACAACAACAGCAGCATGGATGAAGGAGTGCACAAGGAGGAGATGCTGGCATTCAAAAAGGTTCATGAAGAACTATCAGAGACCGTGAACGGAATAATAATGAGAGGAACAAGAATAGTTATGCCAAGGGTTTTGCGCAGACGAACTGTAAATTTGGCACACGAATCACACAGAGGCATGGTTGCGACAAAGAAGCTGCTACGGGAGAAAGTGTGGTTCCCTGGTTTGGACAATATGGTGGAGAGTACCATCACAAACTGCCACATCTGCCAAACCACAGGGCAGCCAGCAAAACCGGAACCACTACAAATGTCAGAACTCCCACGGGCAGTGTGGACGGAACTGGCAGCAGACTTTTATGGACCTCTAGAAACGGGCAACTACCTGCTCGTGATCATTGACGAATATTCCAGATTTCCCATCGTGCGACAAGTCTCATCAACATCCGCAAGTGCAACTTTGCCAATACTAGATGACATATCTGCAGCCTGGGGCTCCTCACAAACACTAAAAACAGACAACGGGCCGCCATTCTCAGGGGAGGAGTTTCGGAAGTTCATGGACTACCTAGGCATTCATCACAGGAAAATAACACCTCTGTGGCCACAAGCAAATGGCATGGTGGAGAGATTTATGGGAAACATAAAAAAGGCTGTCCAAAGAGCAAAGCTGGCGCAGATATCAATAGGACAGGCCCTTTGTCAAGTACTAAGAGACTATCGAAACACCCCTCCCAGCTCGACGGGACGATGCCCCGCTGAGCTGGTGCTGGGCAGAACAAGCAGGACAAGGCTACCACAGCTAGACGCAACGGCGTCACCAGAGCACAGCAGCATCGCTGCCAGAGACCACGAGGCCAAGGAGCAAATGAAGGCGTATGCCGACGCCAGGAGACATGCCACTCCAGCGCACCTCAAGCAAGGGGACGCAGTGGTGGTACGCCAGCGGCAGCTGAGCAAATCAGACAGTCCATTCTCAAAGGAACCATTAACGGTGACGCAGGTGAAAGGGCCCATGATAACAGCGACAGCAGGCCCTTACCGGATAACAAGGAACAGCTCTCACTTCAAGAGTCTAAAAAGCATGGAGGAAGACGGAAGAGAGACAGCCGCAGGAGTCACAGGCACAGACGAGAGACTGGAGGAGGAATGGCAGAAAGACAAGGGAGAGACATATCCAAGAAGAGAATGCAAAAGACCAAAAAGACTGATTGAAGAAATGTAATGTTGAAGACAAAGACATGTCATTGTCTATCTCTCTATCTCTCTCTCTCTCTCTCTCTCTCTCTCTCTGTCTCTCTCTCTCTCTCTCTCTCTCTCTCTCCCTCTCTCTCTATATATCCATCACCACTTTCTTATGTCATTTTCTTGCAACAAAAGGGCAGATGTCGTGACCTGGGCACAAGGGCACTAGGGCCCTGCACCCGACTGGACTGGTGGGGAGGGGATGAGAACCGGACACCACTTCCGGTCAGGGGAGTGGGGATGGGGGCAGACCACGAGGGGAGAGGAAGGGACCAGATGTGGGGCCAGGAACAGCGAGAACAAACCAGCGAATAAAGAAGGCATACAACCCCTACCTGACTCCTGTGCATTCCTTGCGCACGCGATACGACAGTTTGCACCAGCCCCTTTGTTAATTTAAGTAAAAGAGCCATCTCTGGGTTCGAGCAACTCAAAAACGGTAGATTTTGTCAGAAAGTCAGATCTAATACGGTAGTGTGATCTAGTTTTGTGCCAAATCCTAACACAAAGTAAAACTAGGGGCAAGCAAGGGGCCATGAGTTATATATTGCCTGCTACACATATGTGCATCATGTGTGCTTACACTAGAGCACACATTGTACATTTCTAAACACCTGTGCGGTTATCTACAGGTAAGAATATGAAACTGGCGGGTGCACCTTGAGTACAAATGTTACGATAGACTTTGCTAGCTTGTCTATAAACCATAGCGCAAGGCTGAGTTTCAAGTAGAACAGCCATGTTTAGCATGACTTCCACTAATGATGTGATCAGTTGGTGACTCTTGCTACATCTGGCGCTGCATTAT
This sequence comes from Calotriton arnoldi, assembly GCA_963921515.1. NCBI lineage: Eukaryota > Metazoa > Chordata > Amphibia > Caudata > Salamandridae > Calotriton > Calotriton arnoldi. The sequence continues at coordinate 698,754 of CAWUFW010002849.1, forward strand.
GCTTTTTTCCTCGACACAATGCACCACTTTTCATATAGTGCTTCATTGCGTGAAGTAGAGTAAATCTGAAACCAAGACTGTTACAATAAGGCATGGAGCATAATAAATGTGGAAACACACCTTACACCAGCCACCACAAGCATCAGACTAAGAGCTGACTGGACATTTTATGGTAAAACTTTCGCACAGCAAAAGCTAATGAAAATTTGTCTTTGCTTTCAGTGTATTGTTATGTCTATTGTTATATTTTAGTGCAGTGGTTCTTAACCTTTTGACTGCTGTGGACCCCTTCTTAATTTTTACTGGAACCCGATTACCCACATTAAATCATTACTGGACCCCAACTAAGCATTTTCGGGTATCTGAACCACAAAACAATACACAAAAGATACAGAAACAAGCATTCATCAAACAAATACATAAATGATGAAACATTTTATTTAATTCGCAAACAAATATATACAAATATACATTTTTAATGGGAAGCTAACTCAATACTTTAATTCTTTTAATAGGAAGGTTAGAGCTTTACTAAATTCAACTGAGGTCACTCATCATCCATTCTGTATTCTGTTTAATACATTTGCACTACTCCCACGAATCAATCTTTGGATACTAATTTCATTTTTAGCCTCCAATTTCAGATTCCTTAACATATACTGAACATTTTGAATTTTTCAACTGTAAAATGTGCTTCTTTATTTATATGCAATTTATTAATCTGTTAATATTATTTAATTCTTAAAGCTGTCGCGGAGCCCCTGAGTAGGCTCTGCGGACCCCTGCGGGGTCTCCATACTACAGATTAAGAACCACTGTTTTATAGCCTATCAGAGCTCAGCCTGGACCTGCTAGCTATCTTAGTGACAGAACCTTATTCTCCACCAAAGAGTGGAGTTGTTGAAGCAGAAGGAATCTTTGTCCAGTAACAATGTCAGCCAGTAGTTGGCTGGTTCCACTAGGCCCCTTTTTTAGAATCAGGCATACGATTGAATCAAACCATGATTCTTGGATAATTCCCACGTTAAGGACGTTGTGAGAAACTAGGGTTGAAGTAACTGCCCAAAATGCCAGCTTAATCTAGTATTAATGAATTGTCAATAGATTAGGGCTCTTAAGCAACTAAAGGCCTGGCATCTCAGAGCCAAGGGACATTATCTTCCATGAGTTATGATTGGGTCCACTAGGTTTGGGTACATTCATTAACCCATTAAACATGCTCCTGTGGTTTTAGGTGTCCTTAATGTTTTATGTTTTTCAAAACGACTTGCCATTTGTGCTTCCTTTTTTGGCTTCCAGGGCAGATTTTTATGTTCTTTCTTTAGAATCCCAATTTCATATTGTGTCCTCATATTGTTCATTTTTTCAGAGGGTCATTCTATTGTATTTTTCTGTACTGACTGAGCAAGGTAAGACTGTTGTCTGACTCAGCCTGACATCTGCACAAAGGTAGACATGTTACAGATTAGGCCATGATTAAATTTAGATGTGGCCTTCTAAGGCCTTGTAATTAAATTAGGAATCGCCGTTCACAAACTTGCAAAACTAACCACCCCTTGCTACCCTTGCACTAGGGACAGACCTGCACAGTTGTATGCCATTGTGCTGTACAGTCATAGAGGAGTAAAAGGATTTACACCTGATAAATATCTACTTGTGATAACCCTAGAAAGAGTAAATTGAGCCCTTTTAAACCATAGACGTGTATTTGTGACCATAATGGCCTTTGTGAATCCTGCCCAGTGTGTTTTTGGAGCTACTCCCAGACATCAGTTCCATCGCTGCATTCAGCTCTGCTTTTAAAATGAAGGACAACAGAAAGCAGCCATGTAGCTCTGCAGAGTACATGGCCACCACATATTACCATCTAAAAGTTTCTCCTTGAAGGGATAACGTGTAACACCTCTCTCACAAGATCCTCCTATACAAATATTAACTCATCTCAAACAGTTTAGAGTTTGAACAGTTTCCTATGACTTCACAGGAAGAGAACACCATTAAGAGCTGGAACGTGTTAGTGCTGTGATTAGAGACACATGTTCAGTTCGCTTTTTAAAGTGGAAAAATGTTTGGAAAGAGCTCGCATTGACAGGAAAAATAAAGTCGCATTAATACGAATAAACGAAGCAGAAATGGAGAGACTCAAAAGTTGAATTGTTGCCATTGTAATACCATCGATGGATTAGGTGGGGTTTCTTCGAGGATAAGTGGTGTGAAAAGAGAGTGAACCGCCAGAAAAGATTTAACAACCTTGTTGAAGTTGAGCTTCAACTAGCTGTCTGCAATCCACCCTCTTCCTCCAAGAACAAGTAAGCAAACATGCCTTTCAATGGCATATTCATGAAAACATTTCTCTTGGATTTGCAGGTAGTCCTGACGTCGAACTTTCCTATTTCCCAATAGGCTCAAAATAGAAGTTGTTTTGCAGCTGGGACACAATTAATGCATTAAAGGACTGTGCAGTTGCAAAACCCCAAAATCATAGGGCCCGATTCACAAAGGTAAAATGAGACGAAAGTCTAACTTTACGATTTCGGTATTCACAAAGGGCATTTACTACTCGTAAATGCCCTTTGTGAATAACGAAAGTAGTGAAGTTCAACTTTTGGTATTCACAAAGGGCATTTACGAGTAGTAAATGCCCTTTATGAATACCAAAAGTCGTAAAGTTAGACTTTCGTCTCAATTTACCTATGTGAATCGGGCCCATAGACTTTGCATCCACAAGACCATAAATCCCAATGTACAAAAGGTAGTTATGAAGATCAAATGTCTTTGCAGCTGGCAACGTACATATTGCGACTCCTTGCACTTAGGTAGGAGGATAGGGCATGCAAGTGTCTTCACCCCATGCCTACAATATGCAAAAAAAATCAATGCTTTGCGACTTTAATGACATGATGGGTTCCTTCCACTTTGTGAATGTAGATTTAGACAATGAGGGAAAGCATACAGATGTCGAGGGACCCACTGCATGCTCCCTCCAATGTTTTTTGCAGCTGGACAGTTGTTTTTCAATTGTTTGGGACTGCAATTAAAAAACAAACAGTATATTGTGAATGTGAATACAAGGATAAAGGTTTTCCTTTCTGTTCCTTGCAGGCCTCCGTCGTTGAATCCACAGCTCTTTACGGTCTGTTTCAACAACAGAATACTGCGTAGTTCATATTGGTTGGATAGGACTAATCCATCACAACGCATAGTTATTCTCAGTTACCAAACAAAAAACAACTACTTTGCGACCTCGAAAGGATGCGTACTCCCTAAATGTTTTTCAATTATCAGAAAATTAACCTCTTTTTTAGAGAAAAGGGAAATATTTCTGTGCTAAAAAATATGTACTGATTTTAAGAAAAAGTGGAAACAAATATAAGAAAGTGGTTGTTAGGGCCATCATACAAACACGCATCAAACAATGACATAATGTATGTAGTACACATCTTTGTTACTAGAAGTACCTATTTAGGATTTTCCTCTTAATGCAAACCGTTCGTAGTATTGTAGTGGATACCGCTATTTCAAATTATGTTCTTTATAAGGACACTGTCTATCAGTGTGTGACGATAGGAATTAACTTCAATCATAGGTCCGTCTATAAACGACTAAAAGCCTTCATCGTACAACCTGACCATCGCCTAAACAAAGAGTGCCTCATTACAAGTGTCCCGCAAACCACAAAAAAGTTCCCTCTGGATAGAGATGGTAATTGCCTTCTGACGCATTTTGTCACGGACAGTCCGGGTGCAATTTGTCCAATGAAAAACGGTCGTAAAGTGGCAAAACATGCAGTAATCAGGTGCGCAAACTTCAGTATGGCATTTCATCCCCAGTCTGCCATCATTATCTGAAAATGATGCTCAAACAACAAACAAAAAGTTTTATTTGTTAAGGAACTCCTACGGAGGTCCACAAAATGCATCAATACAGTAAAAGACACAATTTTAAATACAATACAGCAAATATTTCCCTTTTTTCCTAAAATACAACAATAGATTAAAAAGTGCGATAGAAGGGTGAATATGCTTTTTATACAATACAAACTTTATCGATATCCCCCCGTTAGACAATACAATCTAATAGCGAGATTTTAAGTATTTCCTAATAAATAGCCAAAAAAGTTTTTAAAAATTGGAATATCCTATAACAGACCATTTCATTTGGTGGGGATAAAACAAATATTCTCGCCTCCTGGGCCGAATGAATATTAAATTTAATAAATGATGGTCTTAAAAACATACGCCTTGCCCTTTGTAATTCCGGACACACAAATAGGACATGATTAAGATCCTGGATTTGAGAATAACACAATTCGCAAATTCTCTCCTCTCTCGGGGTTTTATCCCATATGCCAGTAACATCTCTTAAGGGCAACCGATTAATTCTCAGAAGAAGTATCAGTCTTCTAATCCCATGTGGATGATTCCAAATTAAATAAGGTTGTGGCCTTTTCCCCAAAGCACTACCACAAACCAACTCATTTTGGGACTTAGATTTACTTAGAGCAATATCTCTTGCCATACTAATCGAGCTTGCAGACTTCTTTATGAATAGCTTCAATGCAGACTTTGGCATAGATGAATTACTATTTAAACTGAGCCCAAATGTGTCATTTGCATAAGCAAATGATCTAAGAAATGCTGATTGATCCTTTAGCTTGTCAAAGATTTCCACTCTCAGGGCCGCCCTGAGGGAACCCTCATCTCCCCAAAGGAGAGCGTTCCCCCACCTCAGGACCGCTGACAAAGCTAAAATAAAAGAGGAGACTAAACCAAATTCCAAGCATAAAACATGTGGGGCGGCCAGAGAGTTTAGATTACAAATTTGGCGGAAGAACCAGCCTTCAGCCTTGTCAAAGGCGAGCCAGTGATTATTATCCAATACTTCTGCAGCATAAGTTAATGAGGGCGGAATTTTAACCTTAAATACTGACAGGACATGACTAAAATGACGTCTCCCACAAATTTTATAAAATCTATTCAGAGCACCAGCCTGGGAGGCAGCCTTACCAACACATAATTTAATGTGTTCTGAATCTCGCCCGTTTTTTGCAAAAACCTTTCCCAGATACAAGTATGAATCGACCAATTCTAGTTCTTCATGCCCTAACAACCACTTATACCCTTTCTTTATTCTATGACCTTTCTTGCGGAAGATTAAGATTTTACTTTTGGAAATATTAATTTTCAGAAAATGATCCTCCGCATATTTAGTTAGGGTATCCAGTCGACGTTGCAAGCCAATGGGAGTTAAATCAAAAATTGCAACGTCGTCTGCATAAAGTAGGGAACCTATGGACAATGGACCAATTCTAGGGGCATCCCCCCTTACTGAATTTAGCGTGCCTGGAAGATCATATATATAAAAGGAAAACAGAAGAGGGGCCAACAGGCAGCCCTGCTTCAGCCCATTATCAGTCTCGATCCTGCGAGAGAGACCTTGCTGGCCTCCCATCATCACTTGACACCAAGTGTCTGTATGTCATTCTATCAAGAGGCCCAGGAGATGGTGTGGCATTCCGAGATGATGAAGCTTTCTCCACAGCGTTTGATGATCCACTTTATCAAACGCCGTGGAGAAATCAATGAAAGCCGTATATACTGGCATGCTTCGAGAGAAAGTATATTTCTCTACAATGGTCTGGACAACCGCAATGTTGTCCAGGGTTCCATGGTTCTTTCTAAAGCCTGCCTGTTCAGGTGGTAAGATTTTCTGATCATTGGCCCATTGCTGCAGGTGACAGAGTATGCTTTTTGCAAATAATTTGCCCGTAGCGTCCAACAACGCAATCTGTCAAAAACTAGTAGATTGACTTTTTGGGCCCTTTTTATACAACGGAACTATAATGCCCCCTTCCAGGAGGAGGGGATATTAATAGTTCGGAAGCAAAAATCAAACAAAGGTGCTAAAAAAGCTCCCCAGGCCGCTGGCTCCTTTTTAATTAACACAATCGGAATTCCATCCGGCCCTTGTGCGCCGGAGGATCTGCTATCCTTTATGTAGCCCACTACTTCATCCCTTGATGGAGGACCATATTCCAGAAAAGAAGACTCCTCTGTAGAGGGTGTCAAGAAAGGTACTATACCATTATTTTTATATAATAGTGAGATATAGACCACCCACTCAATTTCTGGGATTGAAATAGGCAGAGCCCTCTGTCTTGAATCGCAGTATTCTGCAATCAGGTGCCAGTATTTTTTTGAGTTTTTGGCTCTGGCGGCTTCCCTTAACCCGATCCATTTGGCATCAAACTCCCTTCTCTTTTCTCTAAATTTATAACGATTTCTAGCTCGCTTAAGGCGATTGATTTCTTGTTGTTTACCAATGGAGAAATGTAAATGTTGTTTTCTGATTAAACGATTAATTTCTTGATTTAATACTTTCAGCAGTGGCAAACCCTGGTTTGCAACTCGGGAGCTAATTGAGTCAGTACTTACATTTTTTATCTCCTTCATTTGTGCCTCAAAAAACTGTAAAATGTTTAAGGACCTCAGAACCCTGCCATTCTACATAACTTTTCTTCACCATCACACCTACCTCAGTGGTATCTTTTGGAGTCCAAAAGGAGTGGCCATTAGCTTTATTAAAAACCACCGAGCCCTGGTCCAAGTTCCCTTGGTTCAATGATGGGAGTTGAAAGTAAAATCTGCTATTTTATCAATCGGAACCCTACCATTTAAAATGACCAAGTCCATGCTTCTGATACTATCAAGCAAGAGAAGACCCAGTTTGTCCGTTTTTATTTTATGTGGTAGCAGAGAATCTGGAATATGCCAAATTTCCTCTTTGTCTGGATTGGCATAAATCTCCAGTGCAGAATTCGAAATTTTCGCATTCAGATCTCCCACTAATACAACCGAATGGCATTCTTCCAGGGTAGCTATCTCATGAATATATGAGAAAAATGTACTTAACAAATGGTCAAAGTTTCTCCCTGGAGGGATATATAGATTTGCCACCAGAAAGAAAATAAGGCTGCCAGATTCTCCCAAACATGTCAGCTTGAGGCAGATACAAAGATTTGATGGATGGCGGAAGACTTTCTGATTCCAGTTTATCGTATTATTGAGCAAAATGGATACCCCCCCGCTAGCATGACCCCTTTCGGAGTGCTTAGCATAACAAGAGAAAACAAAAAAGCCATCACAATCAAAATCTTTACACGACCAGGTTTCCTGTAAACATATAATTGAGGGATTCAAGGATTTAAAAAAATTCAGCTACTCATCTTTATGACCTAAACCGGCTATATTCCAGGACAGAGGTACACCCCCCCTGGCTACCTCAATGAACCGCTTCTTTCTACCACCGGGCAGTTGGTATTCAAGGATTTTGCAACCCAACTCCACCGAGCCAAATCGTCATCTATGTCTGTGTCCTGATAGGTGCCTACGGCATCTGACACCAAATTTATTGAGCGACCCCTTTTATCTAATGACACCTTAATATTTAGACCATTACCCGATGGGAACTCTAAGTCGGGGCCCAAAGCGTCTAACACCACAGGATTACCGGGCCTCTGTACGTTCAGGTACTGAAATGTAGGGCACAAAGTGTGACATTCCTTAGAATCTAATACAGGCATTAGATCCAGCCCTCGTTTCAGAAAATGTTCGCAATTTTGCAGGACCAGATTTGCCACAATCAGAGAGCTAAAAAAGACCCTGGAATAAAAGAAACTCTCATGCAGGTTACTCTTCACAAGCGAGATATCTCTACTTTCCACCAACTTTAGTGCCTCTATCTCAGAAAAGAGCTTAAGAATGAATCCTCTATTTACCGGGCAGGATTCACCGTCAAATAGCCAGATAAAATCCACGATGGAAGAAGGGACATTCTGCACCACATTATCTTTCTTTACAGCGTCTCTTGAAGGGATCCAAAGAGGCACTCTATCGCCGAGACTGACAGCTTGTGCCTCCTCATTAGACTGAGACGTTAGGTGCGACACTGTAGTAGTGATTGGGATATCTGACTTTCTATTATACAATGTTGTTGTCCCTATGAGAGTTCTATTGGATCCCATCTGTGAGTTACCCAGTGCATGTGGCCCCACCATTAAGCTTGCATTAACTCTGGCCCCCAGTGCTCTAGGCCGTGTCAGAGGTATAGCAGCCCCACCTCCCTTTAAAATCCCCCTACTCAGGAGAGCGGACGGCTCACTGGTCTGGAGGGAATAAGGTACTTGTGGAGACTGCAACACTGGACTTGATGGAATATCTGCCGTTCCTGTCGCCCCCGTACCCCCGTCTAATGTAAAATATACTATAGTTGGGTCTCTAGGAGCACCCTCCTCAACTGGCAATTTAAGACCTCCCTCCTCCATTGTAGTTTGGGGATCACTCTGACGATCGGGAATCAGTGGGAAATGTAATTTTGGCATTTTCCGTTTAGGGAATCGTCTTATCTTTTTATGATTCTTTTTCATATTATCCCCTTTAGGAATTATTGTGAGACCTCCTTTCTTCCTAGCTTTTGACCCCCTTTCCCTGATGAAGTAGGGGTTGGCCCTGAGAGGTGGATGGGGATGGGGCCTCCCCTCCATCTCTGCCCTACCTTTTGCCCCACATAGCTCCTGAATTTCTCATCTTTCTTATTATCCATACTGCCCCCCTTTTTTCCCTTGATAAACAAGGGGTAAGGTTTTAGAGTGACATTTCCCAGAGGGGGGCCCACTATGGACTCCCCGAAGAGTGAGTTTAAACAAAGCTCTTCCTTGTCAAGATTACACAAAGGTTCAATGGGGGAAATAGAAAAAGGGGTATTCCTGCTTGAACAGACGCATCACTCAGCTCTCGCCGGGGAACAGGAGAAAGAGTCCTAGCATCTGTCTGTTCTCCCGTTTGCGTACATATCTTAGGCGAATGGTTAATGATGTCAGATTTTGTTACCTTTTGCACTTCGAACAACATTACAGAGATCATTTCAAGCATATGGTCTGAACTCAATACAGATTTCTCCAGTAAAGACAAAATGGAACCTAGTATTCTTTCAATACAGACCAAATATTCAGAGGGCACATCATGCTTCTCATTTTCATTTCCCAGCTTCACTTGTGAACAAGGCAAAAAACCATCATGAACATCGTGTGTATCGTGATCGGACTCCACGGAAGTACCAATCAGGTGACTTGTGCTACAATATAAGAAAGGCAATGAGAGTCGTCTGGGGGAAGAGCTTACTATTGGGGTATTCTTCTCCCTAAATCTACTCTTAGAATAGCCATCTTTATCAACTTGGTCATAAGGGACTTCCCAACCCCTTGATTGTACTTCAATATCGATGTCTGGGAGTGTAAAATCTTCCCTTTGATAGAGTTTTCCGCATGCGGTTGCCTTCTCATCCGTAACCAGAACACCCCTCCCCTGAGACCTTCTGGGGGCCTCTGGAACGCCCAGGTGCACAGTCAACGCTTGATCCCTTGTCAGCGCCACCCTGTTCCGGAGAGACAACAGATACAGCCACAGTCATACTATTAGGTTTTTCCCTATTCACAGTAATGTTTTGATGAATCTGCTGGGTAAAGAGATGTTCCGAGTCCAGTTTTGCATAAAAGTCAACGACTGATGCGGTGAATGAACCAGCAGTAAGGTGCTCTAAGTTTGATTGGTTTAGAGAGGTGTGCTGTTTACTCTGCTTGCTCTGTTGGGTTGAATGGCGGACACGTGAACCGGGGCCCATATTTATACATAGAGGTGGATACGATAACTGCCCACTTGATTCGTCCTCCAGTCCTAAATTTGTCTGGGTCATGGCCCCTTCGCAGTACTTGTCTGGCCCCCCATGAGGCCACAAGGATTCCTCTGTGCTTCCCCCAAGGATAAATGAGGTGATGTTATTAAGATGGGCTTAAGGAGCAAGCCCTCTTGACCCAGTATTGCCTCCACAGGAGCAGACCGGGGAGTTTTACGGAAGAAGCCAGTAATGGCTGGTTGAACTTTATAACAGAGATGCTGTAAATGTCTGGACCCACTATACGATCTCCTTAATCTGCTTGTACGACTTAGAGACAAGGAGAGTACACGCCCGAGCGTAATTTTTTAGCAGACATCACGCACCGGCACCGGCACCGGCTTACTTAAATATCAAAAGGGAACAGACTCTCACCTCCACTCGGGTTGCTTGCTGAAAAATAATCTCCAGCAGCAACTTCCTATCTCCAATCAGCCTGCTAAGGATGGAGGCAGCAGTCTTCGCAGCAGCTGGGAGGGGGCAGAGGTGAAGAAAAACAAAATGAGAGAGCCCAGAAACTTCAGGAATAACAGGATTGTGGGGCTTACAGTCAAACCTTCTTACCGTAAGAGTGGCGGTAAGAACCCAAAGATGAAAGCTCCAGGCAGGCAGGCACAGCGAGGAGGCGAGTTCCAGATGCAGCAGACCGTTTCCAGAGCATCCAGCCTCCAGCCTCCAGCCCCCAGGTCGCTTCTGCAGGGTGGCGGGCTCAAGCTCGCAGGTTAGACAGTCTGAAAGCAGCTACCCCAAATTCCCTGCACCCCCAGCGCCCTCCAGTTGGCAGACCCAGGCTCGCGAGGCAAACAGAATAGGGACTGCCTTCAGTGCCCTCAATCCGATCAAGGCTGCCCCACGCCGCCCTGCAACACTTCGTTGATCCAGGGGCTGTTAGGGCTGTTAGGGGCTGTTAGGGCTGCCTGCCTGCCACTGCGGGTAACGGGTAACGGGTGATGAAGACAAGGTAGGACAGTCCCGCAGGTCAGAGGTCCGTAGCCCGCTGTGCCGCGCTCCGAAGCCGCTCTTGCTTCGAGCGCGCAGGAAACTCCGGTCTGGATCCTCTAGATTCTCTGGACTCTCTCTGAACACGCTGACGCTGTCGTCATGATGCTCAAAAAGCTCACCAATCACACAACACACCCTATGGTAAGGGGGTAAGCTGACTTCTGCTGAGGCGGAACAATCTGTTGAGGCGGAAGAGGCGGAGTCAGAGCAAGTGCGAGTAGCGACGAGGAGCACGTCTTGGCATTTCATTCCCCGGGGAATTTGCCGGTTTGCCGACTCCTGTTTGTCAATGGCCCCCCTCCTTCGGGCTACCAGGAAGGCCACGGTCAGGGAGAGCACTGGCCGGAACGGAGTCCTACTACTCGGTAGTTGTTCCTGCACGCCGGCGCCGAGAGGTACGGAGAGACACCGAAGGCTCAGGAGCGGGATGACTGAGCGGAGACACAGTGAGTTAGTGGGCGTGAGCGGCCACATTTCGCCCCCACCTCACCAGACCCCCGCGGTCACCCGCAGTTTGCCAGTCTACTTTGCGGATTGATTTGCCACCGTGCCCACTCCCTGCCAGCCCAAAGTGTAATCACCAGTGTCTTCGGACGCACTACGGAGTACGGGAGGGGCGGAGCTGTGTGCGCTGTGAGCTGTGCGAGGTGAGACAAAGAGAAACAACCTGTTTAAACCTCCTGTTCCCCCCTAGCCAGATTCACGGGAACCATATCCTGATCCTCGCACGTCCCCGCTGGTCCCAGAGGCGCACTGCAGCCAGACTATAGGCCCGGCTTAAGGAGTTTAAAGGTGTGCGAGGACAAGTGTGAGGACGAGCGCGGCCGCCGTTAGCTGGCAGCCGCGGAATAAGAGCTACCGGCGGCCCACGGAGGCGGCCCAACTAGGACCGGGTGCAGCCTGTGGACTCGCTAGGCATGCCCCACCCGATTAGGGCAGGGGATTGGGACATTTTTGTATATTAGCCTTTTTAAGGAAAAGAAAAAGAAAAGGCACGGGCAGAAAGGATTCTTGTATGTTTTGGGAGTCAAACACGGTATATATTTTCCTGGATTATCAATCATCTAGGACCACGGAGGAGCCAGTAGGAAAGCGGTAAGGAGGTCGGATAGCGAGATAACGGCACGGAGGAGCAGCGACAGAGGACGCGGCTGCCATGAAGGATAGAAAGGCAGCGGCTGCTGACCACGCCTGAGGACAAAAGACGAAAAGGCCCAGGTGTGTCATGGGCTATTTTGAAGCTGCAGACCCAGAGGTTATAAAGGGAAATGCGGTCAAAAGGAAAATCACGCGGGGTTAAAAAGGGACCGAAAGTTGTCGTACTTAGAAAGTGCAAAAAGGTCCAGTAGCCAAAGTCATTAGAGAGTACTATCATTGACCCCCTAGAAGAAATGTCGACATCTAGTAGGCAAGATACATTGTTACTCCCCGCAGAAGAAGCGAGTGGGACACCCCTGGGACAAAATCTATAAAAGAATTTGTGGGAAAATATTTCAAAAGGAAACCTGATGTATGTGATCATTCCTCTGCGTCGGGGGATATCAAAGGAAAAGACCGTAAAGAGAGCCTAAAGAACGTAACGAGTGTAACAAATGACTCTTTACTACCAGATTTGGACCAATTACTGGGAGAACAAGGGGGGATTAATGAAGGGTGGTTGTTCTTATCGGAACCTGGGTTATCGTCGTCACCCTGCCGCTCCCGTAGCGGAATTGATAGTTCCACGGTAGATAGAGAAGCGTCGCAACAAGCAGCTATAAGGCAGGGAAGGAAGGGAACCAATACCCTCCAGCAAGGCCCTACCTCCCCTGATACCCCACAGTCGTCCTTGGCACTTGATATGACAGCAACCTCGGCCTCGTCCTTACTGGAGGTGATGTTTTTAATGCAAAAGACCCTTCAGGCAATATTAGAAGCTCTAGTTGAGAATAATGGACAAGGCAAAAACCATAAAACCCAATTACAGCAGATTAAACAAATTACCAACTGTATGCCTACTATAGTACAACCAGTAATAGAGAGGAGAGATCAGGAGGTATATGTGTCATCACGCACTGATGAGGGCGAACCCATACAGCCCGAAAATCCCCCTACGGTATATATCTCAAAATGCCCAATGCTGGTAATAAAGAGGAGGCAGCACGGGAGAATGAAGAGATATATATCCGAGCATAAGATTAGAAGGAATCCGCAGAAAATGCTGAAAAGGAAAAGGGGTTTAAAACCAAGTTGGAGGAAAGGGCAGGGTGTGGCGGCACCAGATTTAGAGAGACGATTGACAGATGGAACCAGAAGTAAAAAGGGAACAAGGGGGAATTTAAATAGAAAAGACATAAGAACCCTGAAGGGGATGAACACATCGTTCGGAAGTATGCAATCCCAAGGCCCTGTAGTACAGAGGAAAAAGGAAAGAACGGGGAGCAGGGCGGGTGGTGAGTTATCCGGTATAATAATAAGGGGAGAGCCCTCTTCAGATCAACCCGGGAAAAGAGTCTGCCCAAGGCCGGTGATAGTACCTACAGTCGGGAGGAGTAAAGGGAAGTATAATAACAGAGATAGCCTATGGGTGTTTTTGGAACCATGGGGGCGAAGGTTAGGGAGAAAGCGGCAAAGGAAACTAAAACCCCTAATTCGCTCAAACCTGCTACAAATACTGGTTAAATGTCCTACATTGGGTGAGGTTACATCTGAAGATATAAGGCAAATAGGTTTTGCAACAAATTTGGAAGGAAATGAGGTGACAAAGGTCCTCTTCTATTCCGAATGTGTAAAGCAGATGGTGGTAAGGGCAGAGGGAGAATTGGAAAAGGAGGGGATAAGACACGTGCATGATGGTGAATTGGGCATAGAAGAGAGTAATCCTAGGAACCCTGGGGCCCTCACCTACCATGCAGGACTATGCCCGGAGCAAATACAGTATGACATACCAGGTGCCCAGCATAGAAGAATTTGTACTGATAAAAATCAGGGAGGGATAAAAGTAACAATAGCAAATGCTGTAAAGGGTCCAGTGTTGAGCAATCGATTTGAACCACTATTTGACTCTTTAATAAGTTGGGATGATAATATGACTGAAGGGTTGAGCAACCTGGATTAGGAAGTGGGGTTCTCGCACAGCCTACGGATATTGTCGTGGAATATAGAGGGATATAAGAGACAGTTAACCCAAGACACCTTTAGAGAAATGTTGGGCAGTTATGAAATTATGGGCCAGATGCATCAAGCATTTTTCTGCTTGCAAACGGGCCGATTCACAGAATCGGCCTGTTTGCGATCGCAAAAAATGCTTTTGCGATGCATCAAACCCAATTTTGCAATTCGGTAACCTGTTACCGAATCGCAAAATGGGTTTACGATTTGCAATTAGGAAGGGGCGTGTTTGGGGCATCCATTCCTAATACCGAATCGCATCGGTATGCATGAATGTTTTGCGACCGAAATGCGGTCGCAAAACATTCGCATTTTACCACCTACTTCAAGTAGGTGGTAACCAATTCGCAAATGGGAAGAGTCCCCAAGGGACCCCTTCCCTTGTGAATGTCAGCAAATGCATTTCTCAGAGCAGGCAGTGGTCCCACGGACCACTGCCTGCTCTTAGAAAATGAAAGGAAAAGTTTTCATTTTCTCTTTTGTAAAGCATCCCGTTTTCCTTTAAGGAAAACGGGCTGCTTTACAAAAAAATTATTGCTTTATTAAAAGCAATCACGGACATGGTGGTCTGCTGACCCCAGCAGGCCACCATCCCCGTGATTTTTGCGATTCCTAGGGGGTCGCAAATTGCGACCTACTTCATTAATATTCATGAGGTAGGTCATTTGTGACCCCTTAGGAATCGCAGAAAGTGTTAAACACACTTTCATGCATTCCGTTTTGTGATTCCCTAATTGCGAATCGCAAAGATTCGCAATTAGGGAATCGCAAAATATTTTTTTGATGCATCTGGCCCTATGTGTTTTCAGGAGTCCTGGCTGTGCGAGGTACCCGAAACAATAGACGACTTTTTTATGCTTACCAAAGAGGCAGTGCGTATGACCTTAGGGCGCCCTTCAGGGGGGTTGATTACGTTGGTATCATCAAAAATAGCCAACAAAGTAACCAAATTAAAAGTGAAATGTAGTTGGCTATTAGCTAGTCAGGTAGAGCTCTATAGTGGCACGGGGGCAAGAAGACAAATAATAGCGATCAATATATACATTCAGCCAGGAGCCATAACAAACTATGAAGTGCAACTGGGATTGCTAGAGGAAGACCTGGAGCTCATCTGTACAACAAAAGCATCACAGCTGATAATGACCTAGGAGATTTTAATCACAAACTGGACCCTTCCCCTAGTGAGAAACTGTTTAAAGACCTATTAACCATGGCACAGGTGCCCCCAGCAATCTTTGCTGGAGTAGGTAGTTCTGCACGAGACAAATCTCTAGCAAAGTTTCTTGGATCCATAGGTCTATTATGTGCCAATGGACGGGCTGACACCGACCGCCCGCAAGAAAGACCTTTCGCATAGGGAATCAGAATTGCCCAATTGATTATGCCTTTATAAATGCATGGCATTTTAAGGAAGTAGAAGGATTTGAGGTATTGCAGAGTGAAGGCAGTGACCACTGGCCCCTACAAATATTAATTAGGATAGAACAAGAGTCGGAAAGAGAAAGAGTGGTCCCTTTACAGATAGAACACCCTCGATGCATAACCACCCGTATAACCGAGGACAGCCTGAAATTGGTCAATGACCTGATGATAGATTATATGTCTTTTGGTAATCTGGAGAAAAAGAGAGAAAGCCCTAACATGGTACGACCAGGTAATTGAGCAGGTGGTAAATTGTTTAAGAATACATGTAAAATCAGGGCCTGCACCCAAGAAAAGAGAGAAAACAAATGGTTGGTTTAATAATGAGTGTAGGAGCCTAAAATTGAGGGTACGAAAATGGGAAAGACAGCTCAGAAAAAGACAGGATAAGGAAACAATGGAGAGCCTTTGTGTGGCAAAACTTGTGCATAAAAATAAGTTGAAGGAAAGTCAGTCAGTCAAATCACTTTATTCAATACTTAAATTTTTTATTTAAGATCTTAACCTTATTCCTTCTATGTTTTCCTATCCGGATGGCATCTATTCTTTAGTCGACCTGCCGCCTTGTCCGTGTGATGGCTCCTCCCCCCAATCAAATTTACATATTATATTCTTTTGCAAATTTTATAAAGCACACCGCAAAAGATTTATCTGGCCGTTAATACGTAAATATCATTTTACTCAATGTCGTCCAGCTTTCTATTTTTTACAATCACTACCCAATGAATTAGTATGTTATACTGTGGCTTTATATCTACTTCTCTCATGGAAGACTAGGCTGCTGGACCACTCTGTTTCATGAATTACGAAATATATATTTTAATCCTGTTTTTAAATTCAATGTCTGTCATCAAATTACTGTTACTATTTTTATTATGAAAGCTGTATTATTCTCCTTTTAACTGTATATATTGTGTATTTTTGTACTTTTATGATCTCCAAAAAAAAAATGTAAGTATCGAATAAAGTGATTTGACTGACTGACTGAGTTGAAAGAAAGGAAAATAGAATATATGTCTAAAAATTGGCAAACAATGTTAGAAGTGATAAGCACGAATAATATAAGATTATTCTGGCGTTTGGTAAGAGAAGGAAACGTACAAGGGGAAATGCGGTGTTTAGTGGGAGAAGATGATTGGGTTAACCATTTGAGTAACTTGTATAATACTAAGAGGATGGATAAGACCTTGGAAATAAGGTCGAAGGATGTGGAAGAATTAAAGCCGTACTTCTCTTTTCAAAATATCAAAGAAACCATCCGATCTTTAAAACTAACTAAAGCCGCAGGGCCAGATAACCTACCAGCAATTATATAAAAAAATAACACTGACTGGTGGGCAAGCTTTTTAAATGTGACCTTCCAAAATATTTTAACTTCCGCGATCTTCCCAGAAAGTTGGAAGGGGGCCATTGTTAGAGCAATATATAAAAAGGAGGACGCCACACAGCCCCAGAATTATCACCTTATAAGTCTGCTGGATGTGGGGGAGAAAGTATTCTCTAAGATATTGCTAGGCGTATTGAAGACCTGGGTAGAACAGTACAATTTGATACCGATAGAGCAAGGTGGGTTCAAAGAGGGCCATTCAACAATAGACCATTGCCTTAGTTTATGGGCAATGGCAAAAAAGGCAATTGGAACTTCCAGGGAATGCAAGCTACATTGAACTTCTGGCAGAGACTGAACAGAGAAGGGACCCCTAAAATATCAAACCTTTGTAAAAGAGAAATAGAGGAAAGTGAACTTAACTGGGCATCCCAAGTTAGACATAAGTTAGATAAGTTGTGTGCTAAACTCTCCTTAGAACCAGATCGATGGAAATCAGGGCAGCAGATTCCCAAACAGGTGGTACGTGGTATTATCAACACTAAGGCTCAAGAAGAAGATTTATGTTACTTGGGGAGCAAATCGTCCACCCAGTTCTTGGTAAACGGGTGGACTAATGATCATATGTTCCCCTATATCAAGACCATGCCTAATCCTAAGCTTAGAAATGCGTTATTGAAATTTAGAGTTGGCCTGAACCCATGTAATGCAGATAGGAAGATAAAAACTGCAATGACTAATAATCAGGGTCTGTGTACATGTGGCCTACAAGTAAAATGCAGTGGTCCACATATTTTGCTGGACTGTTTGTGGTTTCTAGAAGAACGGAAAGAATTGTTAAAACCTCTTTTTATTGCCTATAAAATTGATAATAGGCATCAAGCTCTCAGCTTGTTGATAAATATGAGATTCTTAAATGTGGCATGTGCAATAGGAAGATTTTTAACTGCAATACAGGAGTCGTTGAATGAATTGGTAATATAATCTAAAAACGGGTTATGGGGCAGAAAAGCGATTTTACCCACTACTTGAGGACATTTTGGAGCTCTGGAAGTCCTTATGCATGTAGAAATGTATATTTAATGTATATGTGACCCTTTCCCTATTTGGTTATGAATTAAGAGCTATTTTATAGAGTGGTACTGCTCCTACCGTATGTTTTAATAGGATTTTATTGTGTTTCAGACAGTTTTTATGGTTGCACTTTTTGTATAATTCGCATTTTAACTGTACGCTGTATTGTGGCATTTTTATGGCTATATTTGCTGAATAAAAATATATTAACAACAACAACAACAAAAATAACAGGTATTTCATGATGACTGTCAAAGTACTGTGTGGTGTAGAATGGAGACACAAGGCGTGTTTTGCCATGATTCCGGTCATTTCCACCCTGCACTATCCAGTTGAACAGACCAGAAATTATTCTGCGGCAAAATGGGTCACTATAGTCCTCTCTCTGAGGGTGCATGGGGTTCTCCTGGACAGCTCCACATTGTGTCTCCATATGAAGCAAATCAAGGATGCCTCCCACATGCACTACCCAAAATCACACCAGAAATAAACTGGTGTAACCTCTGTTAGTATATGTTTGCCATCCCTGGCGACATAATGCATGCTGATTTGGTGCTCAATGCTGGCGGTGACAAGGGTGGGGCAGGGACTATCCCTTTGTATATGAGCTCTCCCACCCTCAATTGTGGGCAGTGATGAACAGGGACAAACATTTGTATATATTAACAACTGAGATTTTTGGAGGTAGATGCAGAAATAATATCAGGAATGATGCTGCACTAAAAAATGATGACATGATGCTGAAAGGAGGAGCTGTGGCATAATATTCATGCCATGTGGTATCAACAGACCTGACTGGGTCAAACAGTGGTGTTCTGTAGGGTTAAAGAGACTCCTGGGTCAGAGTCAGGGGATTACAGAGCAAATGAGCAGACCCTCCGCTGCTGGGAATTTTGTGCTTGGTACAAAATAGTAGTAAATCATATTAATATATTAAATGCATATTTCCCTGGTAAACTCAGCAACTTTCAGACACCGAAACTATTTTTTGCAAATGGATATTTCCGACTTCAAATAAATGTTATTACACAATATTTACAGATTTACACAATATAATTTATTGTTTTCCAACAGGAAAATGTGAGGAAGAGTGATAAACAATAGGCAACAAACATACTTTTGGTTTGTCACGTCATTAGAAAGATGTGATTACACCTGCTGTGGTCACAAATAGTGGTTAAAATATGTGCACTTCGTTTTGCTACCACTTGCTGCAATTTTGCGAGGCAAATAGATTGCATCACACAATTTGCGGTCACAGGAAGTCGCAGGATTGCATGAATATAAAGTAGGCAAGGTGCCATTTGTGACCCCCTTGTGACTGGCTACAAACTTTAGTGTGCAGGCCTGAACAGCAAACAAACAACTCTGTGTTTCCACTCCCGAAGAGGGAACTATTTTTTAAAGCAGCCGGTGTTCTTTGAAGGAACCATAATAGCTCTGTTAAACAAGCATTGGCATAGCCAATAGGTCTCGTCTTTGGGACCTTATAAGTGTTTAGCCATGCAACAGTTAATGTTGTTGCAGTAAGGATATTGTGCTGCATAACTAAATACTTATAAGGTCCCAAAGGCGAGACCTATTGGCTATGCCAAAGCTTGTTTCCTTTTCTTTGCAAATACCTGATTTTGTACCTGGTGGCAGAGCCTCGTGGGCTACCGTTGCTTTCATTGCAGATAGCTGTGAGTTTCTGTGGGAGTGGAGCTTCGCTCATGGAAGCTGACGCCGAGTTGCTATGAGTTGGTGGGCTGTGGTGCTGTCCACATCAGAGCAGCCAGGATGATGTGATAGAGTATGGCTGTGGCTGCACTTCCATGTTAGAGTCCACGCCACGGGTCGCGCTGTGTGGGGCGTGCTGTGCGAAAAGCAGGGCTCTCATGCGGAAAGAAGCAAAAAGGGTGATTGGCCCCTTTGGGCATACATTTATTGTTTTTGCTATTGTTTCTTAGCCTGCTTTTTATAGGTAGACAAGTTATTTCTGCTTATTGGAGAGGTTACCCTGAGTCCTGTGTGGTTTGTGCGAGAAATTAGCACCATTACATTGCTTGATTTTGCTCATGAAAAAGTGTCACTCATAGTTGTTGAAATGTCACTCATAATTACACTGAAATTATGAAAATGTCACACATAGCAATGTGAAACCTTGGCAGCTATGCGTGAGTCAAAGGGAATGTGCAGCTGCGGCCATTTTGATGCATGTGTTTGTCACAGAATGGAATGACGGCCTGGAATTTCTGTTGTTTTCTGACAGATGTTTGCAAACTGCATGTACCTGTTTCTCTAAAAATATGCATTTTTGTTTTCTTGCAGTATGATATTGTATCGACGACTGTAATCATTCCTGCTTTTATCCTTAAAATAATACTCATGTGTATCTAAAACAACATAATATATCAAACTATGCTCTAAAGTAATAACGTAAAACACTGAAAGGCTCTTAGGGGCCCATTACGATACCCGGCGTAAAAAAATCCGCCAGGCATGGAAGCGGCAAAAATCCGCCCGCACACACCGCCTGAACACCGACCACGCCATTATGAGTACACAAACTGAAAACCGCCATCGGCGGAAAAATCAAACAAAATACCGCCCGCCATCGTCCGAGTCGGAGTCAAACCGCCCGCCACGGACGGAAACACGCACGACAACACAAAACCGCCCGCCCTCACGGCCGACACACCGCACGTGAAATTACGATCGCACCGCCATGAGCGCGGAAAAACAACAAAAATACCGCCCGCCAGCGCAAACAACGCCGATGAGAATCGACACGGCAGAAGCCATGGCGCCCACGTACCTGCACAGAAACCATCCGCACACAAAACCAATAGCACACAACATGGCCAACAAGTCCACACAGCAAGGCACGCACAAATACACAAGCACAGTACACATCCCGAAAACACCCCCCGGACAAACAAAAAATACAAAGGCCAGAACCCCAGACACAACACACCTGAAAACAACAGACCATGAGGACACACCCACATAGGTGAGTACAAAAGCAGCACTCCCACAGACCACAACCCCTTGCTACATTGCAAACCAGAGAGGAGAGGAGAGGACACAGTGACACAGCAAGGACAGCAGCACACCACAGAAACGCACACATCACAACCACCACCACCACCACCACCACCAAACACCGGCACCACAAACCCCCTGCACATTACACAACACACACCGCACCAGCACCACAAACACCATGGCACCACAAAGGATGCCCAAGTTCACGCCCATGGAGCTGACGGTTATGGTCGACGAGATCATCAAGGTGTACCCACAAATCTATGGGAACATGGTCCAGCACACACCACTAGCCACCAGAAACAGAATGTGGACCCGGATCGTAGACCAGGTCAATGCAGTCGGGACCCTGCCCAGGAACAGAACCGAGATAAACAAACGTTGGAATGACGTAAAGAGCCTGGTCAAGAAGAAGGAGGGCAAAAACAGAGAGCTGGCTGCCGTCACTGGCGGAGGGAATCCCGCGCTCTTTAAGACCTTCAAAGCGTGGGAGGAGAAGGTGCGAGTCGTAATCCATCCGGAGATCCTCGCCGGATTAGCAGGGGGAGTGGAGGCTGGTAAGTACAAACTAATGTATACCAGCACACCGCTATGTACACACATGCGCAACCACCATGCCACAGCTCCCAGGGACAAACACCCCCATGTCCAGCACACAATACACAACACATCACACGCACATGCAACAGACACTACCACACACAGGCCAAACCGAACAACTGTAAGATGCGTGGGGACATGTGTACACTAAGCCAGCCACGTAACCACCAACAGGTCCACAAATATGCCAGAAGCGCCACAACGAGCACCCGCCACACCCATGTGTCCGCCACAGCTGCACCAACTGACAAGTAACAGGTAAGTGGCAGGAACACAAAGTGCAGTGGGTCGGAGGGGGACAGCTGAAGTACAACACCCACCAGGCCCCCACTCCCACAGACCAGCAAGGTGGAGCACTCCCCACACCCATGTGTCAGGCACAGCTGCACCAACTGACAAGTAACAGGTAAGTGGCAGGAACACAAAGTGCAGTGGGTGGGACGGTGGACAGCCCAAGTACAACACACACCAGGCCCCAGTCCCACAGCACAGCAAGGAGATGGGACAACTGCAATACGTTGGCTGGCACACAACTATCACTCACTCATAACGATGCGTCCAATGCCATGTCCAGTAACCACAACAGACAGCAAATATGCAGGGCATGTCAGGCATGCACACACCTCAGACCATGCACTGTCATGCTGCCACAACACATGTCACGTTCGGCACCCATGGCTCACAGCATGTACCCCAAAAGCATATACCCTCCCAAATGCGAATCTGGGGCATGGCCCCCATGTTGCCATATGCGTTCCTAAGCGTTCCATTTGAACCCCAAAAGCATATTCCCTCCCAAATGCGACTCTGGGGCATGGCCCCCATGTTGCCATATGCGTTCCTAAGCGTTCCATTTGAACCCCAAAAGCATATTCCCTCCCAAATGCGACTCTGGGGCATGGCCCCCATGTTGCCATATGCGTTCCTAAGCGTTCCATTTGAACCCCAAAAGCATATTCCATCCCAAATGCGAATCTGGGGCATGGCCCCCATGTTGCCATATGCGTTCCTAAGCGTTCCATTTGAACTCCAAAAGCAAAGTACAAACCAGACCCAGGATGGGCCAGGAGCCCGCATACACCAGAGTCACAATGAGTAGGGGCAAAGCAACACACCCATCGGCATGGCCAATCCGTCCCATGCCACATGTGCACAGCACACAGTCCCATTGCCTAGCACACACACCTACAGATGCCACAGCCACACACTCGCCTCCGGGAAACCCATGTACGAGATTGCACGAACTGCCAATGTCAGACGACTAATACATACTTCGCCAGGTGCAACACAATAACAAATCTCATTCTCTCCACAGGTGACGAACTGCTGGACGCTGGGGATGGAGACAGCAGCCAGCACAGCCAGCCTACAAGCCCCCAACGAGGACACACGGATCTGGAGGATCTGTCCACCTCTTCGGACACGGACCACCAAGCTGGCCCATCTGGCGTGGCAGGGCCCAGCCGCTCCCCAGGACCCCTCCTACCCACCAACCCATCATCCAGGGATGCTGAACAGTCCCAGTCCCCTGCTGCCACTGTCGTTGCGGCCACACCCACGGTCATTGCGGCCACTACCACTGCCGCAACCGCCACCATCGCCGCACCGACCACCACCGCCTCCACCACCACCACGTCTTCGCTGGCACCAGCCCCAGCGCAGGTGGTGGCCCGGCCGACTGGATCCACCCTGGGAGCCACAGCGAGGACCGTGGTGAGCAATGTGGCTAGTGGGCAGGCCGGTGGCAGCAGGACTGGTAGGAGGAGCAGGGTCAGGGAAACGCCAGCCTCCCTGGGAGCCATGCCCTGCCTCAAATGGACAGAGTCCTTGGGGCCTATGAAGAGGCCCAAGGACAATGGGCCAGGTCTGCTACTGACACGCGGGAGGTGCTGGGGGTGCTGAGGTCCATGGACGCCCATATGGGCCAATTCGTGTCCCGTATGGACCAACTCGTGGACCTCATGGGCCAGCTGGTGGTGGCGGTGGGGTCACAGGCAAGGCCAGCAACACCACCTCCGCCACCACCTGCTAGGGCGCAGGCTCGGGCAGCAGTGTCCACTTCCCCTGCGTCCACAGCCAGTGAGCACACCTCACCCACCACCAGCAGGTCGCCACCACACACCCCCTCCCAAACGTGGAAGGGGCCGTCCGAAGAGGAAACAGATCTCCCGGGAGGACTTCGCACGCTCCAGTCGCAAGTGAGGCAGCCAGCCAGCCTTCCGCCAGCCTTCCTTGACCAGCCACTGCATTGACTTGCTCTACGATCCCACTCCACACAGCCATCTGGATGGCATGTGTGTGTTGGACTATGGACATAGAACCAGTGGGTACACCCTGATCATCACGCAGCCATGACCGACAGCTCATTGTCACTGCACGCACCACTTTTGTCATCACCTTACACACAATCACATGTCACAGTTTGTAATAAATGCACCTTTTTCACTAACTGCTGTTTGTGCCCTGTGTCTTTATTGTACGGAATACAACGGCCACCTTGGGCGGAAAGGCACCTGATGCGTGGCATGGAAATGGAATCCGGAGGGCCTGTAGGGACCTAGGGGTGGGAGACAGAACAGGAGCACATTCAATGAGTGTGTCACACACCCATCACACAGTACATGTCAACAACCACAAGCAATGTACACACATCGCACAGAGCAATAGGGCACAATGCCACAGCCACCAACAGTGGCATACTACCCTGGCCATGGAGCGTTGACACACTGCACGCAGTGAACATACGGCCACCCTGACACAGCACACACACACCTGCATAGATACAGACACATCATCCGTCGTACATGGACACTCACCGTCAAGTGAAGTAGCGGGCGATGAGCTGCTGGCGCACATTCCCAGCTTCCTCCTCTCCGCTGTCCACCTCACTCGAGCTGTCCTGGTCTGCGGGCTGGGGCCCTGGTTGATCTCCGTCATCCACAATGAGGGGGATCTGCTTCCGAATGGCCAGATTGTGCAGCATGCAGCACGCCACCACTATCTGGCACACCTTCTGTGGGGAGTACGCCAGTGCACCCCGGTGCGGTCCAGGCACCTGAACCTGGACTTGAGGAGGCCAAAGGTACGCTCGACCACACGTCTGGTCCTCCCATGTGCCTCATTGTATCGATCGTCTGCTGGGGTGCGAGGATTCCTCAATGGACTGAGCAGCCATGCCCCATTCGGATACGCAGAGTCACCTGGGTGTGAGGGACACAGAGAACCGTTGCTATTCCAACTGGACAGGGGACAGCATCGCACAACCAGCACGCTACACCACTCCACATACTCACCGACAATACAGCCACGATCCTGTTGCAGATTGGCCATCAGTCGTGGCAAGATGCTGTTGCGCATTATGTGTGCGTCATGGGCCGAGCCTGGAAACTTGGCACACACGTGGGTGATCACCATGTCCGCAAGGCACACCACTTGCACATTCAGGGAGTGCGTGTGCTTCCTGTTGCGGTACAGGTGCTCAGTGGCCTGTGGTGGAACAAGGCCAACATGAGTGCAGTCAATGGCTCCCACGACGTGTGGGATTCTGCCAAGGGCATAGAATGCACCCTTCACTGCCGCCAATTCACGAGCCCTGGGGAATCTGATGTACCTGTTCCGGTACAGCATCATGGCTGCCAGTACATCCCTCAGCACCTTGCTGAACATGGGCTGGGACATCCCTCCTCCACTGCCCACTGTGTGCTGGAATGACCCAGTGGCGAAGAAATGCATGGCGGCCATCACCTTAGCCGTGGGGGTGACAGCAGTCGGATACACCCTGCGGGGACGGAGATGGGGCTCTAACATGGCACACAGTCGATGCAGAGTTGGCCTGTCCAGCCGAAACTTCCTGATTACCTCTGTATCGTCCATGTCCGCCAGCAATTGGTATGGGCGGTCAATGTTCGGTCTCCGCCTGGGTTAAATGGCAGAGGACACATGTCAAAGCAACACGGCACATAGCAATTTCGCATACACATCACTGACATGACTGAGCAAGCACATGAGCCACAGCCCAGCTGTCAAGCTGGGACGGCACGGCCACAATACACTTACACAGGTCTCCCAACAATGGCAATGGCAAGTGAGACATACCACTGCCATGTGCATGCACATGGGGATCTAGGCCCCAATGACTTGCGGGGCGTGCTGATGGGGACTGACTGCATATTCGTCAAGCGGCAACGCCACGGCAACATGAGTGTCTGCTGAGCATGGTACTGCTTCCGAGGCTGGATGAGTATGGCACACGACGACGACGATGTGGGCACGGGCTGAGCGGCCAATACAAGTGGGACCTGTGGCACGAGGGGATATGAGACAGTAGTAGGTGTCAGCACTGCACCCTATGTACAGCACTGTACGGATCACAGCTCCCGAAACATTGACTGGTGTCCACATTGACAGCCCCATGCCAAGACGGCTGTGTGCTTGCAGTCACACGTCACAGGTGAGAGGTTACATTGCACGTGCCAGGTGGCAGTCGTACATAGTGGGAGCTGGCATGTGTGTGCATGTGTCTCCTGTTCAGGATCCACCAGATGGGCGCTGACTCTGTACTGACCATTGGACACAGCATGTTCCGTGGAAGGCTTGTGTGTGTGGGATGGTGGCACTGGATGTGCCTCCGTTGGGTGGGGGGCCATGCACAGGGCGGGTACGTCGATGATTGCGCATTGTTGGTCACGGTGGGTGCACCAGCTAAGATGTGTTGCCCTGTGTTCAATTCCTATGTCCGCATGATGATGGACTGTGGATGTGGGCAGACTACACATTGGTCGATGTGCTGTCTATATGCATGTGCCTTCACACCAGGCACAGCTGCCCCTGCACATGTGACCCCTGCTGGACTCGCTGCTGGGTCTGTGGAGCTGATGCACCTTCTGCGCGTGGGGCGGACAGCTCTCCTCACTTCCCTCATTGAGCATGTCATGTCTTTGCCGCAGGTGACATGGATCATGGAGGGCCCACATGTACGCGTGGGTAGGCTACACATGATTGTTCACTGGTCGCCACCCCCAGTCAGTGTTTCGAATGGGAAGGTTGTCGTGCTGGTGGTATGTTCAATGTGGCGGATGGGCGGGCCTAGGTGCGGGCTTACATTCCGGACATGGGGGTAGTTGGATTGGCGACTAGTTGCAGTACACACGGGACACGTCTCTTCCTTTCCACATCTGGGTCATCCCTTGTACTAACTGACAGTGATACAGTCATCTTCGCCCCAGCCCTCATGTCCTCCCCTCGCCCCCAATATGCATGCTCACCTGCGAGGCTAGCGCTTGCACAGGCAGCCCCAAGCTTGCACCAGAGAGGGCAAGGAGTGTATGTGTGGGTCCAGTTGCACGAGTGGGCTGTCTCAGGGTATGATGTGTGGCGGGACGCCGTCCACCTGCGTGGTGCCCCAAATGGAGACCCGGCCTGCATGGACTATGCATCACAGTCTTCGCCTTCCAGATCCGCCACCTGCGACACCCAGTGGCTGTGGCTGCCCTTGCGGCCATGCCGCGTCCGTCTGTGGCTGATGGCCCACACATTCACTCTTTGGCCTCTCTGGGGAGGGCTCAGGGGTGGTGGCGCACGCGCTTGCACTTAGTCGCAATGGCATGTGGCGTGGTTGGTATGATGGGCAATGGATGGGATGGTGCGAGCCACCTCCCGTGACGTCAGTGCTGCTCGTGCTGTGGTGCGTCCCCCTACACTTCCATTTGACTTTTTGCCATGCTGGACGTTGAGGTTCTATTGCCTGCGTGATATGACCAGGAGGAGCGCGAGGAGACCTCTCACACACCATGCTCCACTGCCATCCCGTGCCCTGTATCGCCTGTGCGGATTGACTATGTTGGGGTTACACCTGGTCGACTGGGGCTGTGTGTGCCTTGTCAAGGGGCATGGCGGGCGCACAACAGGATCCAGCTCGTCCACAGAGGGTGGGCTGAGGTGCGCCTGGTACCGCTTTGTACGTGTGCCCGGCTGCTGTGCACACACGTGTTCACTCCCCCGACAGGTGTCCTCTCACAATGCCCAGGGAAGCGGTGGTGTACTGTTCATGAGCCCTCCCAACACGGCGTGCTCCAACTTGTCATGTGCGCATCTACCCGTCGCACCCACCCACCTGAGCACTGCGTCCATACGACTTCACACGACACATGTGTGTCTTCCACAGTAGTGCTACTCATTTGCGTTGACATCCAATACCAGTGGACTACATGGTCATGTCACGACTGCCGTGTACTTCACATACTCTCATCCTCTCTCATTCGTACTTGTGAAATGAGTCAGCGGAGACAGTTCTGGTTTCAAACATTATATTGAGTCTTCTGTCCTCTGTGATGCAGTATAGTGGACACTACTGGCAGCGGAATACATATTGAGGATATACTGAGCATGATTACAAATGGGATAGGGTGTGGGGTTACATCTGCTTGGCCAAGGCTGTGCTAATGTACATTTACGTATAGCTGCGGAGCTGCGGACTTTGACACAGACGGTATACATGTAGCCTACCAGACCGCTCGGCATCATGGGCACAGTCCATCTCAGTTCCATGTGACAGGTTTGCTGCGGTTGTTCCTCATGCACGCGTGCATGTGAGATGACATCAGGGCATGTGCTTGCGTGCATGCAGCGGCGTGCCACTTGTTGTTGCACTGTGGTGGTTACTGGACATGTCACAGTCACTGGGGTCGTGTTGTTGTTGTATGCACTTGTCGTCCATGCAAAGGTCCTGGTATGGGATTCCCGGGGCGGGGGTGGGAGGGGTGCAGCACCCACAGACTCCAGGCGACCTATTCATGTCCACTGAGCGGTGTGTGTGTCCATGTGCGCTGGATCCATGTCGTGTCCTGGTTGTTCGTGCAGTTCCGTCCATGTGGGTGCGATGCACAGAGCCCATGCCACTGCCTCCCACGATGCATGCGGTGTTCCTGGATGTGATGGGGAACAGTGTGCATGTCCCGGTCATATCCGATGTCATGGCGATGTCGTTGATGGTGTGGTTACAGTTGCCGGTCGTTTGGTATGGCTGTTGTGGTGGTGACTGGCCAGTCCGTGCGGAAGCTGAGCATGGGTGCGGGGTTGGACTTCATAGGTCACTCGGGAACCTGCGTTGTGGTCCGACGTATTTACAGGTTGTCAGGTATGCGATGCCGTCCAGCAGGGCTTCCATGTCATTGGTGGTGTACATGTTTGCCAGCCAATGAAGCGGATGGTGGCTGTCAAGGTGTTGTTCGTAGGTTGTCCCTTGGAGGACCATGATGGGGCATGCTGGGTGACATTCGATGTAGCTGTTCTCGATGATCCGTCGTGTGGAGGCACAGTGGTTCCATTTCAGTGCGCGTGCGATGTTGGCCACATACGCCATGCCCCCATAGGCAGAGCAGGCCCTGTCGTGTGCGTCCAGAGGGAGGAGTAGTGGTAGCAGGTCCGCCTTCAGACATGCCGGGTTGGAGAGGCATATCTCGACGGGATGCTGGTAGGGACACCTCCGACAGTAGAAGACGGGCATGACGCAGCTGAACAATGTGATGCGGTAAGTCAGTCGGTAACTTACGTTCAGCAGGGACAGGAGATCGCATCCCAATGTATGTATCGTGCTGGTTTGGTACAGCTTGAGCTCTTCGGCGTAGTTGGGTAGGTGTGTTGCGGTTGCCATTTCGCAGCGGTGCGTTGTGGTGGCGTGCTCCGGCTGTGTGTGCAGTCTGCAATGTGCACGCTCCGAGGTTGCTGTGAGCTCTGTGTAGTCGTAGGGAGACAGGACTTGTGTTCTGTTGGCTTGTTTGGAGGACACGGGCCCTCTTCCCACATGCTTCTCAGACAGTTGAAGGTCAGTGCTGTGTGACTCCTTCCAATTAACTTGCATGTGGCCGACATGGGGGAGTGTTTTCTTCTTTCTTCCCGTCCGTTGTGTGCTTCTGTGATATGCGCTATCTGCCCTGTGGTCGGTCTCCTCGGCATGCCTGTGTTGGTCTATTCTTGGACAATGGCTGTATTCACCGGCTTCTGTCGTAGGGCTGTGGTTTCGGTGTTGGAATGGAAGGTCATTCAGTGCTGTCTGCTCTCCCTTGTGTGGGCGGCAGCCTGCCTTTCCGCTCTGCGTTGGGCCTTGTGTGTGGATGTAATTCTTGGGCCACCTGTTGTCGGTCACCGGGCTCTTTGGTGTTCCGTTTCATGTGTCTTGTTCATATGTGCAGGGTGGTATGGGTTTTTCAGTGTGGTACTGGCGTTCCTCTTCCCGAAGGGGCCCTGCTTCTCCTAGTTGGTGTTGCCGCCGCTGTGTGCTTCGCCATGTTTGTTACACTGGGGTGTGTCCTGCTGTTGCGTGACTTCACTGACATGTGTGCGTCGGTTGTGTGGCGTTGGGTGTTGTCCGTGAATTGGGCGTTGGGGACATGTCTGTGGCAGGCCTGTCACGTGTCATGTGCGTTCGGGGTGGGGCTGGTGTGTGTGCTGCTTGGTTGTGTCCCTGTGTCTGTGTGCGACGCATGCATGGCGCTGCGGTTGGCCTCTGCGTTGTGCGCATGTGTGGCGGCGTCATCGGCGCTTTGGGGCCGTGACGGGGTGGTTGGTTCCTAGTCCCAGGTGGTGTGTACACATGTGTTCCGCGATGTTAGGATTTGGCCTGTGTGTCATATGTGGATGCAATGGTGGATGTGTAGTGTGCACGCGCTGGTGGGGGTTGTCCGCTTTTTCCGCCCTTGCACTGTGTGCGCTGTTTGCGTGCACTTGTTGTGTGTGTGCCTACCTGCGTCTCCGCGGTACGTTGCGTCCTTGGTGGTGCATCAGCAGAAGCATGGGAAGGGCCTGCAGTGCTGGATTCATGCCCGGGTGCCGCTTCTTCGTTGTCCGTGCTCTGCGTCCGTGTTTCCGCCTCTCTTTCACGTGCGGTGTCTCTTTGCCGTGGGAGCCGTTTGTTTGCGGCATCGTAATTTATGCGCCGGGCGGGACGTGTTTCGTCGGACGGTGTGTGTCAGTTGTGCTGCGCCGCTACGTGTGCGGGCGCACTTTGATGGCGGACGGTGTTGCTGGCTTGCCGGCGGTGTTTGGCCTGCTTTTCGCATCGTAATTGGGCGGGCGTGTGGACTGCTGCGTGCCGGCGGTAACTGGTGGTTTTTGCATCCGCCAGCACGGCGGTAGTGCTTCCGCCCGCCATCGTAATGGGCCCCTTAAGGATGTATTTTGGAAGCCAATGACTGGCAGTGGAACAAATACGTCTAGAATGAGGCATCGAAGGGATGCTCTCTGCATAGATTTACGAATTACTTTTCAGGCCATTTGACTGCAGATTCATGGAGCTCTCTGGTTTGTAATGCTCTTTACAAGCAAATAATTCCCTGTTAGTCGCCTCGTGCATTTGGAGCAAAGACAAATGCGCCTGCTGTGATGGTAAGATGCACCACTTTGATGGCTTATGTGCCTGTAATATCCCAGCGTTTCACTTCACGGAAGGCATGGAAACCGGCTTTATCTGCTCTGGCACCCGTTGTATAGGGCTGTGGCAAAAGGGGTTTGGCATCTACCCGGAAGCACTTGATGAGAGGAAAGGCACTGTGAATCCGACTTTGAGATCTTTTATCATTATGGTTTCCGTTCTGGCTGTAAAACAGCGCTACAAAATATTTGTCCGCGGTATTGTCTGCTAATCTACCTGGATAGTAGCAGACAGAAGATTCCTCCTTTTCTCCTTAAGTCCAGACACTCTTTTTGTGTTTTATGTCATGCATAGATCATGATGTTTTCAGCTACTAGTACATTTTGGTCTCAGGTGTTACTATTACTTAATTTAAAGGTACTCAGACCTCAGAAGGACAGAGGGTTGAGTAAGCTGTTGAGTCTTGAGGCAATTTCTTCAAAGCTGAGTGAGGAGCCAGGTAGAAACAGAGGGGTATCGTCTTTATTTACATACTAAGGGCATACGTACAAAGGAAGTGGCAGAGTGAGGTGTTAGCCTTCCTGGCTTAACGCCTCACTCCGCCACTTCAGAACACGCAGGGCTGCACCAAATTTACAAGAAGGTTTCCCCCTGCGCTGGCGCTACACTTCGCAGCCTAGCACTAACGCAGGCACCCTTGCACCATAGTGCAAGGGTTTCTGCATGCAGGGAAGATTGTTTATGTGCAGGAAGGTCCCCCTTCCTGCACATGAACAATCTTTAAATGCCGTTTTGGAACTACTATGTGTGCTGCTTAATGCAGCACACACAGAAGTTGCAAAACAGCATTTTAAAAAAAATGATTGTATATGTGCAGGAAGGGGACCTTCCTGTACATAAAAATCATTGGCCTTTTGCTGTTTTCATGTGTGCTGCACAACGCAGCACACATGAAAACAGATAAAACGAGGAGAAATGTAACATTTCTCCTCATTGGGCCAGGGTAAGAACAGGTTTTCCCTGGTCTTATTTCTGGTGCTGCCTCCTATTTACGCCACCCTTGTAAATAGGGGGCAGCGTCAGAATCAATGGGTGATGCGGTGGAACACCCACAGCAACACCCATTGCCCTCCCTTTCACGCTAAGCATAGCATGAAAGGGCCTTATTTACAAGGCAGAGTTAAGCCACGTTAAGTGACTTAACGCTGCCTTGTAAATAAGGCGAAGCCCCTATCGCCACAGGAACGTCCTAAAATGTGACGTTCCCGTGGCGATAGGGGCTTGTAAATATGCCCCTAAGTCTGTAGATACAGCATGAGGTACATAGCTCTAGTCAGGGCTTCATCCTCCCTTTAAAAGTAAATAACTCCAGGTTTCCATTCAGCACAAACACCCACACCACCGTTCTATTACATCATCATTCATTCTCAGCATTCCAGGCATGAGCTCAAACTTGCATGGAAATTTAGGGCCTGATTTATGTCTTGGCGGTCTAAATACTCCGTCGCAAATGCGACGGAGTATCTATACTGCCAAGACTGTAGTCTGCCCGCCAAATGTATTTGCGGGCGGTCCTTTTGTTTAATCATAATGGAGACTACTCTGTTTCCGCCATGATTTAACCCCTCAGATGGCCCTATGGAGTAAGGGGAGTCAGAGGCAGACCTCTAATTCTGCCCACCTAATTTAGATGGGTGGAATTTGAGGTCAGTTTTCACCGGCTGTGACCACCTGGAAAGCCCCAGCACCAATGGGCAGTGAAAACTGCTAAATGCTCTCCTCATCATGGGAGCATTGCCGTTTTTATTTTCAAAAAGAAAATCCCACTTCAGGATTTTGTTTTTGAAAATAAAAAAAACAGTTTGGTGCTGGTGTCCATCATGCTGACAGAGCTCTGCACCAAAATTCAAAAAGCATTGACAGGAACAGCTGTGACAAAGGTTTGGGAGTGACCGCCAGCTTGGTGGTGATTTCTAAATTTGGCAGGTGGAGTAGTCTCGGTCTGGCGGACGTTAAGTCCTCCACCAGGCCAACTGAGATTAATCCATCAACCAAATTAATACTCAGGCCTTAAGTCCCGCAGGATTCTTCATAAGCCTTGCCGGGATTCAAACTCATGACTTATCAATGGCACCTTTTCAATGACAAGCGTTCTACTGAGTAATCCTTCTTGAGAGGTGGCCAGTGAGAGTTAGCACCTTATACATCTTCCCATCTGTCCTCAGTAGTAGTTTGCTCTCAGTTACACTCAGTGAACAACAACTTGGGGTTGATTAGGCTTGCTTTATCACATGTTTTTTTGCCATATGCGTAGAAGCCATTTTTGCAGTGTATTCCCAATCCAATTTTGATGTTTTCTGGTCTCAGATTTGGTGTAATTCGCTCAATTTGTGTATTCCCCTCCTCTTTCATATTAGTTTGTGTCCGATGTCGGCAGTTTTATATTCTTTTTACAACCATAGACATACTTCCTTGTGGAAATTTTAGCCCTGCAGCAAGCATATATAAACTGACGATATAGAGCATTTAGGTGGTCCTTTCGCTGATATTTTGTAATGCGCTATAGTGTGTCACGATAGCAAACGTGAATAGCGAGTGGGTCTTTCAGGTTTTATAAAATATTTTATCAACAGAAACTATTTTAACAAACTGAAATGTTATGGTAGACACTACTCGCTTGGATGGTGAGATGTAGTTAATTAAGTGAGGAGATGTTTATACATTTGGATGCATTATTTGAACACAATTTCATCGGTATAGTGTGAACATATCTGTGCATATGAGTGACTCTGTTGCTCTTTTCGAAGGGCTGCGGGCACAGTGACTTCTTCTTGGAATACAGAATTGTTCCTTAGGTATAATTCTATTTTCTAGTTGCCAAATGACATAGCTGTCTATCGGGCCATCATGTATCATTCAATGTGACCTTGAGTTTCCTTAGATTTGTTGAGTATCAGCCCGCTTTGATTCCTATGGGTGTCTCGGGATTTAGTCTGTCCATGTTAGATGTAGATGGCCTTATGTTAAGCCTCAGTGAGAAGCTTGCACAGCAAGACAGATATGAAGGCAGGGCGTACCTTGGTCAGTAAGACTGGGGGTGTGAACTTCAGATTTTCCAACAATCATGCTCGTATATAATGTTAAAATACATTATAAACAAGCAGGGCGCAATAGAGGGGCTAATGGGGAGAGAGTTTGTATGCGTTTTTGTCTGTGTGTATGTAAACATTCCTGGTGGAATCTGACAGACACCTCACCATACCCGACTGAAAGCACCTGTACCCAACTATTCACCAGAAAATACATTTATAGAGGTGGTGCAACACCCCAAACATCCCCCTGAAGCTACGCCCTGTATGAAGTCTTTGATGAATGTATAGTATGTGTTTGCTGAATTATTGACCCATTGGAATCCTGCTGTGAGATAGCCCAGTTGTTCGACCTGTCAGCCTTATGGTTGTCTTCCTCCAAACGTTTTGCCTGCCTCATCTTATTTTGCTGATCCCGTTGGTCTCACTGTTTTCAACATGCTCGAGCCTTAAACTGCCATCATAATTGGACTCATAAAGCATCGAGGAAGCCAAATCGTAATGCTATAATTAGCTTTTTAATCTGTTTTTGCCAATCACATATTTAAATTGAAACAGTTTGTTAAAGGTTTGCAAGGAGAGGCCAATTTAGGACCAAGAAAGCCAAATCAATGATATAATTTCATGACATGTAAATCAGGCAAACTTACTTACAATGTATCTAATTGTAAATAATTCGCATGGTCAGTGGCTAATCTGAAAACCCGGCATGATTCGGCTCTTTTTGACCTTTCTTGGACTCCGCAGGTCTAACTCACCCCTACGGTTTATTGCCGTTCACGGGCCCCTTGCACAGCTCCGGACGCTGTGCACATTTTCTGCAAACGTCGATTCGTGTGCGTTCGTCAATTACAGCTGCTAGAACCCAAAGCGCTTCAGTCCTTCTCTCATCCGCATTGTGCTCTAACTGCGCGTCGAAATCCTCGAGGACGCGCTGCGAGCTGGAAATAGCTTTAAAGGTCACGCAGTGTCCGCTAAATCGGCTTCCCACGGAGCGAAATCCCCGCAGACTTATTGTATCTGTCGAACGATCTGCAGAAGAAAGGAGGCTGGGCCGGGGCCGGGGCCGCCGCTGTCTGGAGGGGTCGCCGAGCCAGCGCCGCCATGTTCTGTTTCTTCAGAACTTAAAATGGATTTCCATCCCTTTGAAGATGGTGATATAGATCAAAGGGAACATAATGTCTAAGGAATGTAATCAGTTCGCGAAGTTCACAAAACCGCAGTGCATTGGCGAATGAGCGGGGGACTGAATGTGCATGAAAGAAAAGGTGCCGAGAATCAATAGCGCTCAAGAGTGAATTGTTCGCTTTTCTGTCTGCAGTCAATGTGAAGTTATATTTCAGCCAGAGTTAACGGGGCTGAGAGGAAGCGTGCACAACTCTGCGCTGGAAGCTGCAGCCACACTACCGGAGCCCGGCCACGCCGATCAGTCCTCCCGAGCGGATCCCTCCATAGACACGGAGATGCCCCGCAGCACCGAGATCACCTGACAACCGGAAAGCGCGCCCTGCGACCGCCGCTTCCACAGAAGGTCCCGATTCGGAGGTATTTCGGTGATCACCGCCGGCCACTAAGGAGACACGCCAGTGCTAAAAAAACAAGCGCGCCCGGCAGCAGGGGGAGGGGGCCTGCGCGATTCCCTTGCGGGAGCGAGCGGCGCCAGGAGCGATAATTGCTACCATATGGCGCCGCTCGCTCCCGCAAGTGAATCGCCAAACGTGCACGCGTTGCCATTGAAGGCAATGGAACGCGTGCACGTTTTTGGCTGAAAAGCCGAATTGATAGCAAGAGGTCTTTTTTCCTAAGCAACGCATGCGCGCTGCGTAGGCGAGACCTAAAAAACAGAGTTTTCCATTTGGAAAGACATTGTCGATTCCCTGGACCACTGCCTGCTCCCCCCAAGACTCCCTGACACAATTCATAAAATGGAAGCTGTCCATCGTGGAGAGTCTCCCCTTTGTGAATGGTCTATCACTTCCTTTGAAGAGCTGTTAACTTATCAATGGTTTTCAAGTGCGACTAAGGTCACAAAACATTGATTGATACCAATGTGAATCACAAATAGGAGGGGATGCTCATTTCACGACCCATCCGATTTCTCATTTAGAACGTGTCGATAAACCTATTTTCAGATAGGTAACATTTTTCTGATTATAAAATGGGTTAAGTACATATTAAAAAGCCACTTTGCAGTTGCAAACAGTATGATTTTGCGAAAGGCAAGGTTTATGAATGCAAAATTCTTTAGTCCATTGGGACCCTTGAGCCAACACAAGATTTCTATTAAGAGATACAATCCCCTGTTTCCTGGTAGCAGGTAATGCATTATGGAAAACATGATACAAGTAAAGAGTTATGATAAGTCATTCCATCAAAATAACCTAATCCACATCATCAAAGCCCAGCCTACTCAGACCTTGTCTAGTAATGCCCCACGGCCACTAACACCAGGGGACAGTTCACTTGAATCACCTGATCCACTCTAGCAGCAACTAGGAGCAACACTAGGAGCAACATTAGTCTCTTTAAACGTTTTTCATTAAGAGAGAAATTCAGATATCCCTTCCATTAAAATAGAAGCTGTCACAGACAATAAAAGGTTCAAGAACATCTTGTGGATGGAGGGGAGCAACCATTCTTTATCTACATTATATTTTTGTTGTATGTCTCTGTAGGAAAATGCCTCTTTTTGCATGATCACCCCCATTATTTTAGACTTATGGTTCTGGTTTTTTTACTCCCTGCACTGGGACTCTGCTAACTGGGCCCCACACATGTGCTCTGACCCCTAATTTCTTTTAAATTGGCTATGTTCCTGATTGGCATATTAACTTACCTGTAAGCCTCAAGTGAATGCTGTAAAGTACACCCTAAGCCTATAAGTAAAATTTCACTAGTTTAATGCAGCACAAATTGTGCCACGACTGTAGTGACAGAGTAAAACATTATTTCAGGCCTACTATTGTATTCTGCCTGCACAGTTTTAAAACTGCACATAACCCCTTTTGGAAGGCCTAAACCCACCTTTTAAATATTAATAAGTTACTTTTAAGTAGCTTTAAATGCCAACTAAGGCAGAGTGCATGGTATTTAAAACTAGGACACGTAAAAGGTTAATGTAAAACATGTCCTTACAGTGACAAGGCCCCAATAGCTATTTTCACTGTAGCAGGGTTAGCTGTTCCATAGGAAAGCATAGGACCTCAATACCTCAACGAGAGAATTGCCTTCCACGTACCCAAACGAAACCTCCGATCCACCAACCTTGCCCTCACCGAAACCCCCCGCATCCGCAGAGCCAGAACAGGGGGAAGAGCCTTCTCCTACATTGCAGCCAAGACCTGGAACGAGCTCCCCATCAACATCAGATGCGACCCTCCCTGAACACCTTCAGGAAGGCGCTCAAGACATGGCTTTTCGCTTGAACGGAACTGCTGTTCTCCCCCCAGCGCCTTGAGACCCTCACTGGTGAGTAGTGCGCTTATAATTCCCTGATTGATTGGAATATAATAATACAATTCAATTAAGTTATCTCCACCTAGGAGCCAGCAAAAAAAGTTAGGTCTTGGACTTTTTTAAATATTTATGACAAACCCAATTTATATGATACGATTTGTACTAAATATTTTACAAAATGTACTTCTAAAAAGTCAGCTTTTATCTGCCTAAAACCACTAGAAGCCTTTTTGCATGAGCTTTCAACTGTCACAAAGGAGCTGAATAGCTCTTAGGTAGTGTGAACTTGCTCCCAGAGCTCAGGCAAAGACCTTGGGTTTGTGGAGGTGTTCTGTTTCTCTGACAGCATATCAATCTGGACAGTGAGAAGGAACTTAATTAACTTAAAAGAGGTCTACCCTGTCACAGGCAGACATAGCTAACTCCTGGGACTGCTCTAACTTTTGTCCCTCTAGCCAGCCAGGCACCAATCCCGGTGGGAGAGGAGCTGCTCCCAGACCTGGTTTTGAGTGACCACAGAGGAGGGGTTGCTCATTTCCCTGGTCACACCTCTAGGGTGGGTACAGGAACTCAGAACAGGGAAAAGAAGGTTCTGTCATGTTGAATTTAGGTAGAGAGGGACACTGTGGGATTATTTGCAGTAGGATACACAAGAACTGCTGCAAATGTGGGTAGGGTTGTGTTAGACCTGGCATCCTTGATGTGGTTTTCCCCTAACATTTTGCCTTCAGACGTCCTGTTTCTAATGACTTTGTTTTTGCTGACCTAGGACTCTGCAGTCTGCACACTTTACCTCTGCTAACCAGTGCTAAAATGCTTGTTTTCTTGCCTTGAAACATGTTAGATTGGCTTATACTCAATTGGCATATTTAATTTATGTGCAAGTCCTTAGTAAAGTGGCACTATCTAAGCTCTGGGCCTGTAAATTAAATGATTCTAGTTGGCCTGTAGCACTGATTGTGCCACACACTTAACTAGCACTTTAAACATGCCTCAGGCCTGCCCTTGCAGCCTGTGTGTGGGCAGTTTTAAACTGCCAGTTGACCTGGCAAGATGAACCTTTTTCCAGGCACAAACCTTTCTTTTTAATACATATTTCACCCATAGGGTAGGCTCTGGACAGCCCAGAGGGCAGGGTGCAATGTATCGAAAAAGTAGGGCATGCACTTTTAAGTTTTACATTTCCTGGTAATGAAAAACCCTTTCATTTATTTTTCACTAGTGCAAGGCTGCCTCTCTCATAGGATAACATTGGAGTCACTTTATTACCAGTTATAAGTATAAGTTCCAAATGCAAACAGATAACCAGTTTATGTTTGGTGTCTCTGGAATTGTAATGAAAAATACTAACTTATGGTGAAGTCGGATTTTAAGTCATAGTTTTGAAAATGGCACTTCTAGAAAGTTGGCATTTTCTTGGCTTAGTCATTTAGTGCCTGCAGCCTATCTCTGGGTCACATGACTGAGTGTAGTTGACAGTTGGGTTTTGTGTATTCCTCCTAGACAGCCACACACAATGGGGAGCTTAGGTGTGACTGGATGGGCCATTACTGGCAGGATGGCACGGAGTAGCAGGACCCAGCCCACTTACACTTAAATAGGCTATGTCCTGTCTGCACACAAAGGGCTGAATACTCCCTGTAGTTAGTCTGAAACCCGGGCCAAGAAGGCAGGACACCTGTGCATTCCAAAGGCATGCCTCTAGGAACTTCTCCACACTTCAAAGGCACAACTGTGTATAAATACTGGACCTCGAACACCAACTCTTCAGTACACTTCTAGAACTGTGGCAACACTGTGAGGAAGAAGGACTGTTGTGCCGCTGAAGAAACTGCCATTTTGCTGGACTGCTGCTCTGAAGGACTGTTGTCCTGCTGTGCTGACCTGCTGCCTTCTTGCCTCGGTGAGAAGGACTGGACCTGAATCTCTTGAACCCAGAGTGACTCCAAGGGCTAATTGGCTGGCCTCCTGATCTGAAATGTCAGGGACACAACAGGCATCCAATAAGCTTGCACCGGCACCTGGACTCTGCCATCTGAGTCCCTGCCAAGTGGTGCCACCCCAGTCTTGGACCCTTCGAAGTGGGCTTAAAGTACTCTGCCAGCCTTTGTAGATCCTGCCGAACCAACACATCTCATCTGCTGAGCAGCACAATCCCGAGCAAAACCAATGCATCTCCGCTGCTGCATGGATTGGCCCCATCACAAAGACCCACATCGCATCCACAGTCAATCAGAACACATCTGTGTGATGCGTCCTTGGTGCAAGACCTTTCATCTCTCGTCAACGGCAGCTTCGACAATGCCAGACTCTGCATCGTAGCCTCACAGCTCTTCAGAACTGATGCATCACCCTGACTGCGCTCTGCATCCTCGACGCTGGACTAAGCATCGCAAGCCCCATTGATGAACCTTCGATGACGATGCAGGTCCTCACGTTGCCACCTCACCTCACCTCGGAACCGACGCATTGCTTCGGCTGTGAAATGCACCTTCAATGAGGATCCTCTCAACGCTCCGCAACCCAGGATTTAAGGTACTCTGTTCAACGGGCCTAACTGGGTTCCTGTAGCCGGCCCGCACTTCATAGTGGTCGGCCTCAACATGTGACTTTGTCTCGATCCACATGACCAAATAACCACAGTTGGTGCTTTGTGATTTTGGGCTCTACTTTCACTAAAATCTTATAAACTGCATATCTCCAGGTCTACTGATTTGATTTTTGTCATCTTATTTATTTATTTAATTTATTTTTATTTATAGAGTTTTATATAGCGCGAACATGACCCATGGGTATCAGAGCGCTTCACAGTTACATGCCGTTAGTCGTTTAGAATACAACAGGTATAGCAGTAGTAATATACATATGGTTCCTGTGTGTACCTTTTCGTATCAGTTTCAACAATAACAAGATTAGGATCAGTTTGGAGTACAACAGTAATATTCTGCATATGGTTCCGACGTGTACCTTTCGTATCTGTTACAACAATATCACGATTAGGGTCCATTAATTGTAGGAATGTACAGCCTAAAGTGCCTTTGTAGCTAACTGGTGAGTTTATCCTTACATACGTTATTGTCCTGTTGAGGTAAACACCTATATCAGATCTAAATGGCACACTCTTCGATCATTGGTGAGGGCTGTTTTGGTGTCCTTGTGATCTTTCTTGTGTAGGATGTATCCATATCTGTTTTGGTGGTCTTGTGATCTTTCTTGTGTAGGATGTATCCATATCTGACAGGATTATGCAGCGCCTAGCAATTAACCACTATGCAGATGATGATCAATCGTTGTTTAGGGTAGGAATTTGCTTATTAGGAAGATCTTTGCTTCCCTCTTGAAGGTTGACGTGTTTGGAATTTTTCTAATGTTTGGAGGGAGTGAGTCCCAATTTCTGGGGGCAGCTCCGGAGAATGCTCTGTTATACGTTTTCTTCTTCTGAAAGATGGGAGGTTTCAGCAAAAGGTCTCTGGCATTCCGGGATGGTCTGCCTCCACCGGATAACTCAATTTTCTGAGCTAAGTACATTGGCGTTTTGTAGTGGAGCGCTTTGTGGGTAATACATGCCAGTTTAAGTTGAATTCTGGCTTCATATGGTAGCCAGTTTAATGCCTTCAAGTGTGGGGAAATGTGGTCATATTTTCTTGAACCTGTAATGAGTCTTGCGGCCGCATTGAGACAGGCTTTTAGTGGTGCTGTGGAGATTTTAGGTAGACCTGTTAATGGTATACAGCCATATTCAATCCTTGATATGACTAAGGACTGAACTGCCAATTTGAGGTCTGACGTAGTAATGAGTGGTTTCACTTTTCTAAGGTAGTTCAGGTGAAAATGGGCACTTTTCGCCATAGATTTGATGTGGGTTTTCATGTCTAGGTTCTTATCAAGCATGATTCCTAGTGATTTTGTCGAGTCAACTAGGATAGGGGTGCAGTTTAGCGCCGTGATCAGTTTGGTCCATTCCTTCACATCTGCGGAGCTTTTTGGATGGGATATTAATAGGAATTCCGTTTTTTGCGCATTTAATTTCAGGTGATTGCTAGTTAACCAATGTAATGACTTTTTTAAGGCCTCATTCATTGTCTTGATCTACTCCAGTGACGAGATCTTGATGTAGATCTGAGTGCCATCTGCGTACATGTGATAGGAGGTTTGCGTGCCGGAGAATTTCTGTAAGGGGTTCGACATATAGGTTGAATAGTGATGGAGATAATGTTGATCCTTGTGGAACTCCAATCGAATTTGGGCATGGTGGGGATAGTACCTGGTTGACCAAGAATCTTTGTGTTCTGTTTTGTAGGAAGGATTTAAACCATTTCAGTACATTTCCAGATAATCCCATCCTGTCTTCAAGCCGGGCTAGTAATTTTTCATGATTTACCGTGTCAAATGCAGAAGACAGGTCAAGAAGAACTAGTAGACATGTTTCATTGTGATCCAGAGCCTGTAGTGCATCATCCACTATATGTAAGATTGCTGTTTCCGTACTGTGGCCTGGTCTGAATCCAGATTGGCAGTCGTCCAAGAGACTGAAATTAGTGATGTGGTGGCTCAGTTGTTTTTGCACGCATTTTTCAAGTAGTTTGGCTAGTAATGGAATATTGGTCACTGGGCGAAAGTTGTTTGGGTCTGCCGGGTCCCCTGTAGGTTTTTTAATGATGGGGAGGACTTGACCTGTTTTTAGGCATTCTGGTAAGGTGCCTTGAGACAGTGAGGCATTGATTATTTTTGTCCATATGGGGACGACGATGTGGTTGATTCTTTTCAGGCATTTTGAGGGGAGAGGGTCATTGTAGTGGTTATTAGGTTTGATATCTGAGAGAGTTTTGGCAATGGTATTCTGGTCATATAACTTAAAGGTCGACCATTGTGCTTTATTTTTCGTCATATCTTGAGCGGTGTGCATGGTAACATCATTCTGTGATGATAATGGGCTAGAGAGGTTGTCAGCTGCCATCCTGAGTTCCCTTTCTAGAGAATTGGCTTTGTCTGTGAAGAAGGTTGAGAATTCCTCGCAGCTCAGTTGGGTTTTTGTTGATTCCTGAGCAGATTTGGCCAATTTATTGGATTGTTGTTTTAACATCTCAAAGAGTTTCCGTGGTCTGTTTTTAGCATTATCCAGTTCATATCTAAAAAATTCTTTTTGGGATCTGAGAATGCTTTTGTTGTAGTCGTTTCTAGTTTTCCTGAGAGATTTTAGCTGGGGGGATGATGGGTGTTGTCTCCATTTTCTTTCTGCTAGTCTCAGCCTCTGCCTTTCTTCATTTAATGACCCATTAAACCAGGGATTTTGATCTTTCTCTGTAATTCTTTTCAGTCTTAGCGGCATGGGGGAGTTGATTATATTCGTCATTGATGCATTGTAGTGATCTGTGAGTTCGCTAACGTTCATCAAGTTGTTAGGTGGATTTAGATCCTTCTCATATCGTGCTACTAATTGCTCAATATTGCTCAATATTAGGGTCTTTGGTGTCCCAACTCCACTGTTTAAGTGTGACAGGTTGAGTGGTCTTATTCTTTTTTATGGTAGATATATAGAAGGTTATGGCATGGTGATCCGACCAATCGCAAGGAACAATTGAGTGAATTGTAGTAGCCTTAACTCTAGAGATCACCCAGTCCAAAGTTGACCCTTTCGAGTGTGTTGGTAGTGTGCAGGCTTGAGTAAGGTTTAGGTCTGCTAAGAAGTCTTTGAGTACGTTGACCTGTTTGTCATTATTATTGTCCCAGTGTAAATTAAAGTCACCTAGGAATATATCATTATTGTGAATGTTAGAGTTAGCAGTGATGATCTCCATTAACTGGTCTATGAAGGGGGCATTATTGCCTGGTGGATGGTAGAGTGCATGCAAGTTGCATCTTTGATTATCTACAGTTCTTATAGCGAGACCGAGGTATTCACAGGATTCAAGAGGGTCAGATTGTAGATGGCTTACCGAGAGATCAGAGCGATGTATGCAAGCTATACCACCTCCTGTCTTATTTAGTCTGTCTAGCCTCACAATGTTATAATGTGGAGGCACCAGTAGATCCATGTAAGGGGAAGAAGACTCAGTAAGCCATGTTTCTGTTAATATTGTCATGTCGACTGCCTGACTAATGATGAGGGCAGCAATGTCTGAGGCATGTTTTACTGCAGAACGACAGTTGAGCAGTAGGCATAGAAGTGGTTTCCCTGAGTTACCAGAGTTCATCTCTTGGATACTGGCGGTTAACTGGACTTGTTTTAGGTTATTAAGATTGAGTTTTCTGTTCTTAGGCAAGGAAGTTCTATTTGCATCGATCGGGACTGACCTAATTTCCTCACCCCTACTGATGGATGTAGACTCATATGAGAGGAGTAGGGTATGGGTTTCATCATCCGATAGATATTTAAGATTTTTGTCTGGCCGATTATGTCTATTTGATAATGGCATGGCTATCCATTTACTCTTTCCTTGAAGTTCATGCAGTGATTCTTGAATGAGCTCGACTTTGGAGTGAGTACTTACTGTGACTTCTAATATTTTCTTCATAACTTGTATTGCATTTAGAATGTCCTGCGACATATTGTCTGCTTGTATTTTAAGATTTTCGATTTCCCTTTGTGTAGGAGGAGATATACTAGAAGTTAGCACTTGCCTATTTCGTATTTTGCTTGTGTCCCGGAGATTCAGATCAGTGTCTTTTTCAATGTTCATTTTTTTCTCATTAGGTGTTTGAGCCTCCCCTGGGTATGATATGTGAGGATCTCCATTTGTCCTGTGATCTTGTTTTCGAGCTAGGAGGATACGAGTTTTGTATGGAAGCAGATGCTATTGGTACTGTCGCAGTGAGGGTTAGGGAAGGAGGGTTAGCCTTCCTGCCCTTTATTGCTGGATGGGGGTTCCCACTAAGCGGCCTATGTGTGGGAGTAATCATATCCTGGGGGAGAGGTATGGACCTTTCCCGATGTAATGGTGTGGGGACGATATTATCGTATTGTAGTGATTCTTCTCCTAGATCTGTAAAGTTAATGTCAAGGGTGTCTCTTGACATAGTTGTAGGTTGTGGCTGTTGGGGGTCTTCTGATATTGTGATGTCTATGGTGGTGGCGTTGGTGGTAGATTGGGGGACTGCTTGTGTGATCAGGTGTTGTTGGGAACTTGTATTATCTACACAATCTTTTAAGGTTGCAAAAAAGTTGTCAAACTTTTTCAACTCGTTGTTGGCTGCTTGTAGAAGCACAATACCGTTCTTGTAGATAGTTATGCATAGTTCAGCTCTTAATCTTAGTGAAGGGACGATCAATATTTTAGTACCATGTGGGATATTACTTATATTTTTTATGTTGAGCATCTTCGTCATGGCAGTGCGCCATTTTGCAGTTTTTCTGGTGAAAAATATCAAGTCATTTACAATAATGCCTTTTTTTATATTGAAGGAAGGGTCAGAGATCAGCGTTTCTGGGTTTTTTC
Organism: Calotriton arnoldi; assembly: GCA_963921515.1. Classification (NCBI taxonomy): domain Eukaryota; kingdom Metazoa; phylum Chordata; class Amphibia; order Caudata; family Salamandridae; genus Calotriton; species Calotriton arnoldi. Next base: position 743,433 of record CAWUFW010002849.1, read on the forward strand.
TAATTAAATTGTGTTTGAATTTTTTGGCTGCGTTCTTAGATAGGTTAGGTGGGTACATTATGATGTAGGAGTTACTGCCTGCTGGTTTTAAATTTATTCCGGCCATAATTAGCGATAGCGATATACAACACTCCGGGGTGGTCCTGTAGTAGTGACACCCACTTTGATGTATCCTTTAGTCCACTGTCTTTTTCAAAACATCAACAAGTCTTACTGTATTCCCTGCTGGTGTCTTTACTATCCTCGATTTCCTTATGTCCGAGACCATTTGGATAGTACTCTCAGAGGAAATAGATGGTAAGAATTGGCTAGGGCGTATGGTTAAAAGTAATTCCCTGTACTTATTGCAAATCCAACAAGTCTTTCATTGAAGATTATAGATGGTCAGAGCCATTCCAAGATGATCTTGATCTTGTTTCATTTATTAAAGAAAGTTCTATTTTCTAACTTGGAGTGGGATCCTTTTTGTGTGGTGTTTTCACTTTATTTTCTGTTTGAAGTGTTGCACAAATACTTTATACATTGCCTTTAAGTTAAGCCTGACTACTCTGTGCCAAGCTACCAGAGGGTTGAGTACAGGTTAATTTAGGGTTGGCGTGTACCTCACATTGACAATGATTGTGGTTGCTGCTTGGCCAGGGCTCACAACCCAGTCAACCAACAACCACAATTTCTTACAGGTTGCCACTGGAAACTTTTTCCTTATAGGAAGGGGCCAGGAGTCATCCCCACCCACAGGCTTGTGCCAGACTTTAATGTGTTACCCTGCGGCTCCATCTTCAAAACACTACTGTGGCAGAAAGAAGAAGAACTGCATCTGCTATTGAGACCTGTGAAGAGAATCCTAAGGGCATAATCTTCTACTTGTACCCAGGACAAATCAGTATACACCAAAAGTCACTTGGCTGACCTCCTGTTAAACTATAGGAACATAAAAGCTGCTATAAGACCCCTTTCCTGAGGAGTCAGTCGAACAGTTCCAACTGGACCTCCCCTGACCCCTGCTGGTGGTTTCTGCTGGAGTGGGTCTTGACCCCCCAAGTGCTGTTCCTAAGGTTCTTGCACTGTTGGCTGTGTCATAGTGTGCTCCTCCTGACATCCTGGGAAAATCAGTGACTTAGAAACTTTCTGCAAACTTTTTACCTGGAGAACCATCGGGAGACTGGTGCTAGCCTGCTCATCCGATTAACTGTGGGTGCATCGCCGCTGGGCCTGATTTTGCTGTAGTTCCGTCTCTGTTCTTCTCTGTATGCTGGAATACATTGTTGCCAAGCCCTTTTCGGTTCCAAACTGCAGCTTCATCTACACCACTGTCAAAGGAGAGCCAATCAACAACCGAGACCTCTGGGGAGCGAAAACTTGAACTTCTCCCTCCAGAGCCTTTCCCACCTAAACCAACAGTTTCACCGAGACTCCATCTCAATGCAAGAATCCGTCATGTCAAACCCTTTCTCTCAGCACCAGCTCACTGCCTTCTGTCTCTGAAAGTCTTCGACGATGAGGAGGTCACTCTTCCACTGTGACAAATCTAGTCCTTAAATCCTACCCGTGCTCCATTGTGGTCAGGTTGACAACTTACCCTTGTCCTGGTCTAGTGTGACCAATTGCCCATGGTAAGCACTTTGTGCTTTTGTCACTATTTTTATTTAAAATTGTAAAGAGTCATATCTCTGCTTGTTCTTGTCTTGTTCATTAAATTATTTTCTACTTTTCACCTTTTTAACTGTTTTTGTACTTTTAGTTGCTTTAAATATTTTTTTCCGTCTGCACTGTGCCATAGTTACCAGGAGTTGAGCTCAGGTTTTAAATACTGAAACCTTATACTGGACCTAACACAAATAGCACCATTATGACTTTTGGTGGACTACCATCAAACCTAACTTATATTAAATTTTCTCACAGATTCTCAACACCACTTGCAAGTGAAGAGGACTACATTGGTAAAAATGCTTTTAATTAAAAGGACACCGCCTGAAGGATGTGCCAGACTGGGTCTGTGGATAATTTCCTTCTTAAGAATTGCTTAGAATTGGGACAAAAGGTGGAAGTCTACAAAGAAACAGTTGATTTTTGTGAATTTGTTGTAGTAAATGCATCTACTGTATTACATGCTTTCCTGTCCCAGGGAGTAATCCTTAGTCAATTGAAACATGTTGTTTTTATGCATCTTCTAAAAAACAAAAGGAGACCAACAAGACCTCTCTATCTCGGGATCAATCTCAAACATCACCTTTTCCAGCAAAATTCTAGAAAAGTAGGTTCCAAGCAAATTGCAAGGCTACATTGAACAAAACCATCTCTTATTCAATCAGTATGCAATCAGTTTTCAGTCTCAAGCGAGGAACAGAAACTGCACTTATGAATATCAGGGAAAACCTTCTGATTACTGTAGATGAAGGCAAGCTGTCTGTGCTGATACACCTCACTCTCTAGGCATCATATCACTCTGTGGATCAAAACAATCTTATTGTACTGACTCAGTGAATGGACCAGAGCAACTGGCACAAAGGTGGATCTGTTCCTTTCTCCATTACCATGCATGCCAAATTCACCAAAATGTCAGGGGTAGCGGAAGTGACATCACAGGTCACATGACCACCGATTACATCACAGGAAGTGAACTTGCTTTAACTTTGAACTCAACAACATCACAGGAAGTGGCATCATCCAACTTTTAAGCTTGGTGACATTACAGATAATGATGCCACAATTCTTTGTCTTTGCAGTGCACTTTTTATTGCCCAGTGATCAGCATACTCAATCTTATAAGCACTAAAGGCAGATTTCAGTGAGTCGTGTCACAACAGATATCAAAACCCCCACATACATCATCAAACAAAGCAACATTCTGGAATGCTTATAGTAGATTAATGTTAGTGATGTAGGGCTGCGCAAAAGAGAGACGTTTTTTTTCACTGTATACTCCTTTGCAGTAAAGCACAGAGAAATAATATTTGCAAAACCCTCCAAATAAATATGAATGCAACTCTTTTTTGGTTTTGCATAAAAAATGCTGGAATCTGCACAGGTTATCTGTTGCTGGGTCATTAACACCCGAATTCGCTGTACAAACTGCGCTGTCAGCTTTCACCTAAACAGCCTTAGAGCAGCATCTAATGGCATTGCTGAAAGCCCTCTTACGTCTGTCAGTTTTTTTACATTTATATTGAAGATGTTTTTTTAAAATTTATTTTGAAAGGATATTAACATGTGGACCCTTTCAAAATTAAAAATGAAATGCTCCTGCAATATGAAATGGAAAAATTAAGAGGGGCAAAAGGCTGGAACAATGGAAAGAAATGAAAGCTCATATGGAACCCTTTGCATGGTCTGGCTTGACAGAGTAGCTGTTGTTAGACACTTATTTGAGAAAGTATCACCAGGAGAAAAGCTTTGGCTCCACTCATATTTTGAGAGCCAGGAGTACGTGTTTTGATTGGGCAGAGCTTGTGTGCTTCCACCAACTATTGCTTGGTCTCCACACAGCTGTGATCATTTTATTTATTTATCCAGGTGTCTGAAGTTAAACACCCCACGTTGCTTTTTTGGTGGGTGGTACTGTCACCAATTTGGCTCCAAGCGAGTGAAGAGTTCTTTTGGGCACATACCACTGAAACTGTAGCTTCAGATGATCAGGTCCTGTTCCTTGTAGGGCCTTGGAAACGGTGCAGAGGGATTTAAAACGCACCGACTCCTAACAGGTAACCAGTGTAGTCTTTTGATTTCCCTGTAAATTGATGCAAATTTGGAAGTACCGGTAAGCAGTCTAGCGGCCGCATTTTGCAACAGTTGAAGTTTGTTCAGGAAACGATCTTGAATATTCAGGTAAAGACTGTTACAGTAGTCCAGCCTTGACAGGATAAGTGCTGTAACCACTGTTCGCCGACTGTCATCCAGCAAAAAAGGCAGTATTTTCTTAATCCTTTTGAGAGCGTACGAGGTGGCAGATGCCACTGCATTAACTTGGTCACCAAAGTTAAGCCTATCTTCCACTATAACTCCTAAGCTTTTTATTTTCCTGGTGGGGGAGGAAGAGTGCTCATAGTATCCGGCCACCAATTTGGGGTCCAAAAATTGGCATAGTTTCCAAATAGGATGACCTCCGTTTTGCCCGAATTGAGCTTCAGGCAATTTTGCGACATCCACCTCCCGACCGCTTCCATACAATCATGGAACCGTTTGCCTATTCCCAATTCCTGTCCTGGCAGCAGAGACACAACAATTTGTGTGTCATCTGCATACGAGGTAAGGCAAAAGCCAAAGGTGCTGATCAGGGGGGTCAAAGACGAAACATACACATTAAAAAGTGTGGGGCTCAGAGACGACCCCTGCGGAACTCCACATGGCAGGAAAAAAGGTTTGGAATAGAATTCGCCCAATGACACAATTTGTGATCTGTCAGTTAGGAAGGATTTCAAAAGCTTCCATGCTTTATCCTGGACCCCGCATGCCTTCAAACGATCCATCAACAGATCATGATGGACCGTATCAAAGGTCGCGGACAGATCCAGCATAATTAGGGCTGCCTTGCCTCCACGATCCAAGGCTTCCCTGATCTCTTCAGTGGCTTTTATGAGGGAAGACTCTGCACTGTGTCCCTCTCTGAAGCCATATTGAGTGGGGTCCAGAGCTTGAGTTTCACGTAGAAAGACACTGAGTTGCACATTCATTGTTTTCTCAACCAGTTTGCTGGAAGCGCGAGACGTGAGATTGGTCGAAAATTGTTGGGATCCTTAGGTTCCAAGCTGGGCTTCTTTAGTAGTGGCAGTATCGAGGCTACCTTCCAGAGTTTAGGAAAATTCCCTGTTTCAAACATTGCATTGAAAAGGGAGGTAAGCGAAAGGGCAACAGGCCCTGGGGCAAGTTTGACCACAGAGACTGGACAGGGAGAGCCTGATCTTGCTGACATAAGGAGCCTTTGAGTGTCAATTGTGGATAAAAGCGGAAACTTGTCAAAGGTAGGGAGGGGGCCAGATACTGGCTTGTGTCCTTCCATTAAGACGACCGTCCCTGCTGCGCTTGAACAGTTAAACGCCGAAAAGATGACCTCCGCTTTATTCAGAAAAGAACCTAGCGATATCCTTGCATAGTTCCTGGCTCGTCTGAATTTTAGCTGGGCACGGGGACGCCAAGCTAGATACAGTTTTAAAAAGTTCTTTGGCAGAATTGTTCGCTAAATCAATTTGATTAGCAAAGAACTTTTGCTTTGCATTGAATAAGAGTTGTTTATAAATCATGAGGCTGTGTTTGTATATCTTTTCCTCTGTTTCCTTGTATTCTTTCCTCCAATTCCGCTCAAGACGTTTGCAGATAAGTTTTTGATTCCTAAGTTCCTCCGTGTACCATGGGGCGGAGGGTTGTGCTCTTTTAGGAAACAGCATTTTTACTGGGGCTAGTTTTCTACAGGCCGAATCCACCCAGTCAGTGTATTGGGTGGTGGCCTCCTCCACTCCTAACGGCATTCGGCCCGCCGTTGTGGTAAGCATTTCTTCGAAGTCTGTGCCCTCAATTTTGTTCCAGGCTCTAAATTCCATCTGCCTCTTAGGGCGCTCTCCAACAGCACGATGGTCCAGAAGGGCCAGCTCAAGTTTTACAGCTACATGGTATGTCCAGACAAGAGGCAACACACCAGTGAACGAGAGATGTGGGTGATCAGAAAAAATACCATCCAGAGTGTGCCCTGCCACATAAGTAGGGCCTGTTACGTGCTGCCTAAGGTTGGCACTATTCATTATATCTATAAGGGTCACTGTATCTGGTTCTGTAAGTGCCTCCAGATAGTAGTTGAAATCTCCCATAATAGTATAGGCTGAGTGCGGGCCGAGCGTGGACGGTCGCAGACGGGCTTGCCTTTGGCGCGCAAGCGGCGGGCCCACTGCGCGCATCCGCTATGCCCTCGCGCCAGCCTGTCTATTTATAGTGTCAGGGAAAAGACCTAGTCCGCTTACAGCAATACCCCCAAAATGGCAGCCCCGCAATGACTAGTGCGGTCCCCCGGCGTTTGCTCGTTTTTTAAAATGAAGTCAGCAGCACAAATTCATAGAACAACAAAGAGGTATTTAAAATGTATAAAAGAGTTTAAAACCATAAGGTGCAGTAAATCAGGTCAATAGTGCAAAATAAGCAAAGTGCAGAGTTGACTCCCGGCTCAAGCCTCAGGAGGAAGTAACGCTGCGTGCTCGCGCCAGCCTGTTTATTTATAGTGTCAGGGAAAAGACCTAGTCCGCTGACAGCAATACCCCCAAAATGGCGGCCCCGCAATGACTAGTGCGGTCTCCCGGCGTTTGCTCGTTTTTTTAAAATGAAGTCAGCAGCACAAATTCATAGAACAACAAAGAGGTATTAAAAATGTATAAAAGAGTCTAAAACCATAAGGTGCAGTAAATCAGGTCAATAGTGTAAAATACGCAAAGTGGAGAGTTGTCTCCCGGCATAAACGGATAAATGTGACACATAATTTGCTACATGACTAGGATTGAGGAAACTAATGTTATGACAGAAGCTCGAATTTGTATTTCCTGAGGTGGAAGTAGATATGCAGAATAAATGAACAATAAAGAAGATGAGCTAAGGAAATGACGAGAGTGGTGTGACAGTACACCCCTTCCTTAACCAATCATGTGTAGAGAAATCCTCTGTTCTAACACAAGTGTGGGTTGGACATTTGGGTTTTAGGGTATAATTGAGGTTCCTGGTGGGAGGGGTTTAGGAGTTTTTGCGAGAGTTTGTTGGTGGTTAGGTGGTGTCTTGTTTCCTACCTGCGTGAGGAGAGGCCTTCTATGCTGTCTCCTATTCCTGAGCTGGCTGTTCCTGTCTGCTGATTCCTGACTTAGTCTTTGCCTCTTCAAATCTTCTTGAGAGGCCTTACTGCTCTCATGGCCAGACAGTAGATTTCCTATTCAATTCGGGTTAGTATAGACAGAAAACTGAATTTGCATAATGATTTGCAAATGTATTTTGTCTCTGAACCTTTTGTCTCTTCGCCTTTCCACTCCTTTATGCATTGTTATGCTGAGATGTGTTTTATCACTATTTTTCTGATATTGTTGCTCTGTGGTGATCTAAGATTTTACTGTATGTTGGTATCGATGAGCATGTATTTCACATTATTTAGATAAACATTAAAATATTACAAATGTGTCTGTCTTTATTGGAGGTGTTTCCTTAGTTTATGATTATTCTAGAAACAAGTATTGGTTTGCCAAACCCTGTAAACTATATAAGGATCGCATCGCCACAATTGGTATAATAGAAATGAAGACACTAATTGGATTTTGGTAATTTTGGTAATTTGTTTAGTAATTCACTAATCTCAGCGTGAAGGGGCTTGTGGGTAATGAAATTGGGCCTAGTTTGTGGGAAGTTATTAGTCCGAGATCGCTGGATCAGTTTTGGTAGCAGCCTGATGGTTTATATTGATTATTCTGGCAAATTAATGGATGAATTATTGATTTTAGTCACTAATATGAAAAGTTAGCTTCTTTGTTTTATGTAGTCTGGAAGTACGGGTACGGAGTTACCTAAGATCCCGGGACGTTGATTTAGCCTCAGGGGCAGAGGAATAGTGTGGAAAAGTATCACACTGCAGAAGTACTTTGTCTGTTGTTGGAATATCGAACAGTGAAATGCTGTTGATGTCATTCTAAGGAACCTATTCTGTTGAAAGAAGATTGTATGAAATAGTGAAAGTCAGCTTCCGAAACTTTGGCCTTACATCCCCGAAGGAGTACCAAGACCTCTTTTCTAAAAAGTCCTCTTCCGAAACTTTGGCTAGTATCCCCAAAGGAGTACCAAGACCTCTTTCACTTTGAGAGTAGAGTGACGCTGGTCGTTATTCTGCTGGTTGTAAAAGGTTCTCTTGAACGACTGAACTAACTTTCATTTAGTGGAGCAGACAAAGTAGCAGCGTTTTGTGTCATTTTTAATAAGAATTTATTTAGAAAAACTTTTGTAGTACATTGCTGTATTATTTTGTAAAGGGAGGGTCAGTCGCAGGAGTTATACTGATGTCACAAAAAGTTGCGCTGGCATTGGTCAGATAGCGGGCATGTATTGTGCTGTGATTGGTTGGTTGGTGTGAGTCGCGCTGGTATTGGACGAGTGCGAGGCAATAGAGTGAGCAGAATTACGGAAGGATTTCCCTTGATTTCTAAAGTATTTTGTGAAAAGTGACAGTTGAAAATTAAGTTGATAAAGATGATACAAGATTTGTTTAAAAAAGGCAAGCCAATAGTTACTAGAGAGGGACTTCCTGTACCTCCTGCAAGATCGCCGGCTTCTTTCATGATGATAGAGCGTAGATATCATACGTGTACATGGTTAGAGAATTGGGTGAGTTATATGGAGGATGATGGAGTTTTAGCTTTCCCAGAGCATGGTACTTTCAATGTAAAAGTTTAGAGAATTTGAGAAAACGAATGAATTCGTTAAAACCAAATCCTAGACCAATGCAGTATGAGGCGCTTGAGGAATGGGAACATGAGGCATACAGAAGGGAGAGAGATAGGAATGGGATGAAATATAGGAACACAATGAGATGGTATTCAGAGGCTAAATGGGATGCACAGTTGAAAAAGTGGAGGAGAGATGTAATGATAGATGGATTATACCCAGTGATGGTTGCTGAGGGACAAGCTAGTGGAAAGTGTAAGGAGAAAAGAATAATGTAGAGACTTCAGAAATAGATATAGATGCAAATGAAATTGATGATGAGTTATTAGGTGAGATGTTATTGAAGAGACCTCCACAATATCAGGAGAGTCCGGATGAGATTACTCCAGGTGCACCATTAATTGAGATAGAAGCTCCACAAGTTCCACAGGGTACACAAGCTTCACAAGCTCCGTTAGTTTTACCGTCTTCATCAGCTATTCGAGACTCACAGGAGAGAGAGATTGAAATGCTCAGTAGAGCAAAAGGAGAATTGACTCAGAAAATTAGTCAGATGAGTTTAAATGCTGAAGCGTTATCAGTTCCGGCAACAATTGGTCCTATAGTTCCATTGTATAGTGAGGGTCAAAACATTTTGAGAGTGCATGCATTGACAGTTCCAGTGAACAGTGCTAGATATGTTAGTGGACCAGAGTCAAATGAGATGAGTACGTCACTGGTTGATATTCCAGCAAATGGAAATGTGACTGAAACGCCAAAAAGGAATGTACAGATTGATCCTAGAAAATTATTGCCAAATGTGAGAGAAACGACTTCAGTATCAGGGAGTTCAGTGGGACCTTCGCCAGAAGAGTTGGATGATTGGATTAGGGGAATGGCATCTAATAAGTCCAAACAGAGTATAGATATAGGTAGGTTAAGTGTAGATCTGGAAGAGATGATTTTTGGTACAATAAGTCCGGAGAGATTGAGTAAATATCAGGATGATGAGTTGTTATTCTTGTGTAAGAATATTACATTGAAGGTGAGAAATGTGCATGAGAAGTTGGCAGAAGCAGCACAAGAATATGGAATGGACATTGAGAAATCAAAAGTTTTACAAAAGACATATAGGTTGGATTTTAGTGACAAAGATTTAGAGAGTTTGAATGCAACTGATAAACGATTGCAAATAAAAGAGTTGATTAATACTTTGAAAAAATGAGGTGATTTGGATCGATGGATTGGTACATGGGCGAGAAAGAAAGAAGAAGCGCTTGCAAGTAAGGGTGTGACTGCATCTTCTTTGCTTCCGTTAAAAGAGGCAGAACCTGCTGAAATGATATATCCAATGAGAGAAGTTCTGGGTGGTGGATATGTTCATATTCCTTGGTCGAAGCAGGACATATTGTCTTTTACAAATGACTTCCCGAGGTTGAGAGAAAAGCCTGTCGAGTGGTATAAACAGGTAGAGAGGTTTGTAAAGGTGTCAAAGGTCCTGTTAACAGATTTGGATAGTTTGTTTGACATTGTAGTTCCAGCTGATTTATGGACTGAGTGTAAGATTGCAATTGACTGGCCGAAAGAGGAATATCCCAGAGATGTTAAAACTGGAGCACCTTCAGAAGGGGTGATGAAGAAATATAACCAAGTGATTACATATTTGAAGAGTAAAATTTCCCCAAAGGAAACAGATTGTGTTAAAATTGACAGGACGACACAGGAGTCAAAAGAAACAGTACATGCCTGCTATGAGAGATTTTTACAGGTGTTTAAAGAGTATAGTGGTTTTGAAAGCATAACTGACAAAGATATGGGACATTTTGTGTATAAGTTTGTGTTTGGTTTGAAACCAGAGTTTAGTAATATGATTCAGCAACATTTGATTTGTTGGCAGAATAAGACAGTGGATGAAATTCTGAGATATGCAAAGTATTGTAGTGATGATATTGAATCTAGGCATAAGAAATTGAAAGAGAAAATGATGTGGGCGCAAGTGAAAGCGGCATAGCAGAAAAATGGGAATTTTGTTGATTATTCTCAAACAGGTTTCCAGATGAAAGGACAGAATCAGAATTTTCAAAATGGTCAGGTATCTGGTTTGAGTGTTGTACCGAATGGTGGTGTTCAAGTGCAATTACCGGGAAAAAGAAGAGGTAGAAATAATAAAGAAGAGATGAAGAGAAAATGTCCTTGTCTTGCGTGCGGCAGGTTAGGACATTGGAAGAACGAGTGTAAGTTCTTGTTAGAAAATAATGGAATGGTTCAAAATTCTAATCCACAGATGCAGAATGAGGTGGTTGTGAATCAACAACAGCTGCAACAGCAACAGGTAGTTTCACCACAGGTACAACAGGTACAAGTGCCTCAAGCTCCTATGCCAAATAATGTGAATGCTCAGGTACAGAGATACAGTGCGAATGCTGGATTTCACACGAGTGAACAAATTGGTAAGAAACAAAATGGACAAATGGTTTCGCAATATTGGTTGCAATGTCCTGAGAGTGATGTAGATTCATCTCAATGACGGTGCCTGAGGGGGGAGGAAGAGTGCGTGTTTGGCGCATCTCTAGAGGTAGATCAGTCAGGTTCTTTTGTGGATGGGAAAGTGGAAGGTAATGATATTACATTCCTTGTGGACACTGGTGCTACCCGTTCTACTGTGAGAGCAGCAGAAATTCCAAACCTACCCCTCTCGGAAGAAACTATCCAAGTTGTAGGAGTTTCAAACGAGTATATTAGAACTCCAGTGACCAAACCAATGGAGGTTCATATTGGAGAATTTAGAGATTTGCATCGGTTTGGGGTGTGCGATACGAGTCCGGTGAACCTTTTAGGTAGGGATTTGTTGTGCAAGATGAATTGCACCATCTATTGTACTCCAGATGGTATTGCTTTCCAAACACCAGATGAGGATGTTGCTTTCAAAGTGATATTAGCAAGGCAAGGGACAGAAGTAAATGATTTGTATCCTTTATTTACAGCAAAGGATTTGCCTGTTGAATTGAGAGATACTGTGACGACTGATGTGTGGGATTTTTCAGGGAAAGACATTGGATTGATGAAAGGTGTTGATCCAATTCAAATTTTGGTTAAACAAGGTGCAGAATTTCCAAAAACACCACAGTATCAAATGAGTTCTGAGACTATTGAAGGAGTCACTCCTGTAATTGAGCAAATGATTCAACAAGGTATTCTGAGAGAAATACTAGGGAGTCCTTGTAATTCACCTATTATGGGAATTAAAAAACCAAGTGGCAAGTAAAGAATTGTGCAAGATTTGAGAAAAATTAATAAGATTGTAGTACCTTGTTGTCCGATAGTGCCACACCCAGCAGTGATTCTTTACCAAATTCCCTGTGACGCGGAATGGTTCACAGTGATTGATTTGTGCCAAGCTTTTTCTCGATACCATTGCATCAAGATAGCCAGTATCTTTTTGCCTTTCCGTTCGGAGACCGTGTCTTGGCGCCGAGTTCCTCAAGTGTATACAGAGAGTTCTTCAATTTTTTATCAGATTTTGAAAAAGTGTCTGGAGTCATTGGTTATGCCAGAAGACTCAGTATTGATGCACTACATTGATGACCTATTAGTGGCATCAAAGACACAAGAAGCATGTGTGACAGATACAATTGCTCTATTGAACCATTTGGCAGTAGGTGGGCATAAAGTGTCACCAGCAAAATTGCAAGTTTTGTCAAAAAGAGGTTCAATATTTGGGACACAAAATTGAGAAAAGAGTCAGAAAAGTATCACAAGATCGAATTGCTGTGATCTTGCAAATGGGTCCTCCCAGAACACAGAAAGAAGTTCGAATGTTTCTGGGCATGGTTGGATACTGCAGACAGTGGATCAGTGGTTTCTCACTGATAGCCAAGCCATTACAGAGATTGACTCACAAAGATGTAGTCGATCCGATCGAACTGGATGAAGAAAGCATGAAGGCTTTTGTTGAGTTGCGAGATAGTCTTTGTCGAGCACCTGCATTGGGAATGCCAAATTTTTCTAAAGAATTTGCATTGTTCTGTTATGAGAAAGATGGATGTGCAGTTTCAGTTTTGATGCAGACACATGGAATGGCGCGTCGTCCAGTGGCATATTTTTCTGCTACTTTGGATTCAGAGGCTGCAGCGTTGCCAGGTTGTCTGAAAGCAGTGGCTGCAACATGTGTGAGTCTGGAGCAGAGTAAATCAATTGTGATGGGACATCCATTGAGAGTGTATGTGCCACATTCTGTTGAGATTTTGCTAACAAGGACAAGGACACATCACATGACAAGTAGTCGTTTGACTAGATATGAGAGAGTGATCTTGGGTGCTGAAAATGTGACAGTAACAAGATGCACGACACTGAACCCAGCGACTTTGTTGCCGAGTTCGAGTTATGAAGAAGTAAAGGATGAAGCAGATCATGATTGTCTGAATGTGACAGAGTTGTGTACGAAACCAAGGCCTGATATAAAAGATACACCATTGCCAGAATCAGATTGTGTGATGTTTGTAGATGGTTCGTGTCTGAGAGATGAAAAGGGTGCATTGCGTGCTTCATATGCAGTATGTACAGTGGCCATGGTTCTTGAAGCATCTTGTCTAAGAGGGATAAATTCAGCACAAATTTCTGAGTTGGTCGCTTTGACTAGGGCATGTATAATTGGCAAAAGTTTGAAGATAACCATATTTACGGATAGTCAATATGGTTTCGGGGTGGTGCACGATTTTGGTCAATTGTGGATGCAACGTGGATTTCTGACTTCTTCAGGATCCCTGATTAGAAACAGCAAGGAAATGTGACTAGTGGCAACAGTTATGCATACCAAGTGGCTCGTTTCTGTGCACAAAATTAGGTTTCAATCAATAAAGGAACAGAAAAAAAGAATACCAATTTTTCACTTGATGCTCTCATCTGTAGAAACATTGGATGAAGTTAGACAATTGCAAGAAGAAGCTAGTGAGGAAGAGAAAGAAATGTGGATTAAAGCAGGATGTACAAAGAGACCTTAAGATGAAATATGGGTGTAGATGGATGATAGACCAGTAATGCCAGACTGTTTACTTTCACAATTTGCGAGGATGTACCATGGAGTGACTCATGTGGGAAGAGACGCTATGATTAGGCTCTTCAAACAGTCAAGGTACAATCCAAAGTTCAGGGTTATTGCAGAAAGTCTTTGTCAGAGATGTGTAGTCTGCCAGCAGCAGAATCCAGGTAGAAAGACTGTTATTAGTTGGGGACGGATTGGAAAAGCAGCAGGTCCCTTTACTAAATTGCAGGCAGATTTCATTGAGTTGCCTCCTTGTAATGGACTGAAATATGTTTTGGTTGTTGTCTGTCTGTTTTCTCGTTGGGTAGAAGCATATCCAACAAGAATAAATGATAGTTTAACAGTTGCTAAATTGCTTTTGAGAGAGAGCATTCCTAGATTTGGATTTCCAGTCTCTTTAAAAACGGATAGAGGTACTCATTTTAATAATGAAATAATGCAGATTTGTGTAGCATGACAAATTGAGTAAAAGCTGCATTGTGCCTATCGACCAGAAGCCTCAGGTGTGGTCGAGCAAATTATTGGCACTATTAAATCGAGACTGTCAAAGGTATGTGCATCCACAGCACTGAAATGGCCAGATGCTTTACCCTTGGTATTAATGAGTCTGAGAAGCATTCCTGATAAAAAGACTGGATTATCACCACATGAAGTTATAATGGGGAGAGCAATGAGACAGCCAATTGTACCAGCGAATCAAGTTCCTGAGCTATAGTTATTATTTGTTCCTGGGCTTCAGCTATTTCTTGTTCCTGATTTGCACTGCTTGCAGTGCTCTCTTGACTCCTTGTTTCCTGAGCTGTAGCTATTTCCTGTTTCCTTGTACCAGTACTGCCTGCAGTGCTACCTTGACTCCTGAGCCTTAGCATTCCTTGTTCCTGAACTGCAGCAGTTTCCCTTGTTCCTGAACTAGCACTGCCTGCAGTGCTACCTTGACTCCTGAGCCTTAGCATTCCTTGTTCCTGAACTGCAGCAGTTTCCCTTGTTCCTGAACTAGCACTGCCTGCAGTGCTACCTTGACTCCTGAGTCTTAGCATTCCTTGTTCCTGACATGCAGCAGTTTCCCTTCTCCTGAACTAGCACTACCTGCAGTGCTACTTTGACTCCTGAGCTTTTGCTCAATTCTTGTTCCTGCCCCAGCACTGCCTTCTATGCTACTTTGTTTTCTTGATTCCTGAACCTGCACTATTCTAGTATACCCTTGTAGCCTCCCCTTCTGTATATCCTTTTCCAGTCCCTGCCTTTCTTCCCATTTCCTTGGTTCCAGTTCTAGTTTGCTGTCTTTCTATTTCTGCTGTCTTGCTTCTGTTACCTTGTATGTTTGTTACCTGCTTTCTGCCAAGTGTGCCCTGTGATTTCCTTCCTTTCCTGTTAAGCACTCCTCCTTGCTAGCTCCTTGTCTATTGTGCTTGTGTTTAGTTCTACCCCTTTGCTGTTACTGCCTTGCGTGTTCCTGTTTGATCGCCAGGATCCGTGGGCACAGCTGACTACCTAGGTGGTGTTTCTTGTTCACTGTGAGTATTGTCTTTGAGTTACTGTTATAACATCACCATAGGTATAAGCTCCACAGACCCTGCCTTTGCATACATATCCTATATGTGGGTATTTTCAGTCAGTATCTGTAACAGCAATTGTTGGTGAGGAACTTACTGAGCTTCAGTCTTACCGTGTGGAGCTCCTGAGTGCTTTACCCCACATTCCCTTTATTGTTAATGTTGTATTATATATATATGTCTTGCACGTCCGTCCTGGGTGTAGTTAGCCTGAATGCTAAATTGCCTTGTGAGTGCCCTTCCTTTCTGAGTCTTAGCTATCTTGTTCCTTTGTACAGGCTTCCCCTTTGGATCCCTTTTCTCCTCTGACTTCCTGTGTGATCCTGGGCAGCTCTGTACTCCTCTCTCTGTGTACGTTTTCTACCCCGTTCCCAGTCCTTGCCCAAGTCCCTGACTGTGTTCCCGACATAGTCCCGGACAGTCCCTGACAGAATGACCAACCTACATTTCCAGGGTCACTTGTGAGGTTTCTTTGCGTTCAGTTAGCTACCATTTTTTTGTTACTTTTGTGTGTGAAAATATTGAAGGTGTGTCCTAATGAGAGGTTTAAGAAAGAAACACACCAGTACATCATTTAGGTTTGTGCAGGGCAATTCCCCAGTGCCCAACAACGAGAGGCATTCAGTGTCTACTTTACAGTTTGTTCACCCTAGTCCTGAAACAATGAATCTTCTTATGAGAAATGGACATTTACGTTCTGAATATTTTACTCATTGGCTCTCAAACACCTCTTTGCCAGATCCGGGCTTGTTCCGGACTTAATCTTCTGTTCTGATCCAGATTCAACAGAACCCACAACCATGTGCCAGACATTGCATTGTTCTCTTCAAACTTACAGGTAGGTAGCCATCTCAACAGGGAGGGGGGTTTGCACACAACAAACTAACAGGTAGGTAGCCATCTCAACAGGGAGGGGGGTTTGCACACAACAAACTAACAGGTAGGTAGCCATCTCAACAGGGAGGGGTGTTTGTGGATAGGCAGCAGGCACTACAACTCCCACCAGGCGCCCTTGTCCCACAGCCCAGCAGGATGGAATACTCCCCCCCAACCATGTGGCAGCCATTGCATTTCACTCATCAAACTAACAGGTAGGTAGCCATCTCAACAGGGAGGGGATTTGCTCACAACAAACTTACAGGTAGGTAGACATCTTGACAGGGAGGGGGGGTTGCTCACAACAAACTCACAGGGAGGCAGCCATCTTAACAGGGAGGGGGTATGTGGGTCGGAAGACAGCACTACAACTCCCACCAGGCCCCCCTGTCCCACAGCTGAGCAGGATGGAGCACTCCCCACAACCATGTGGCAGCCATTGCATAGCCCCATCAAACTCACAGGTAGGTAGCATTCTTATGCTCTCTTGTCCCACCCCTGAGCAGGATGGAACACTCCCCCATCCAAGAGCCATGTGCAGCCCATTCCCTTCCTCTGCTCCACTTCACAGGGAGGCAGCCATCTTAACAGGGAGGGTGGTTTGTGCTTTGGAAGCCAGCACTACAACTCCCACCAGGCCCTCCTGTCCCACAGCAGAGCAGTATGGAACCCCCCCAAACATGTGGCAGCAATTCCCCTCAACTGTGTCACAGAACAGGTAGGTAGACAGTGCATGAACCCTGCCATTACTCTCAAAAAGCATGGAGCAAATTACCACACTAGCCCCCACATGTCAGCCAACTTGGCATAGATCCAATTGCCACTTCCAGTGTGCAGACAGAAATGTGTATGTAACTGCCACAGAAATTTCAGTTTGACTCACCAAATCACATGTTGAAAAAATTCAGGGCACAATCACGCACAGCACTGAATGCTATGTGTAAGTGCCATGGGGACAGAGCATCAAGGCACATATGAACACAAAACATGCATGGTCAGTTGTAAAAAGAAAGTAAAGTACATGCAATGACAAAGGTATGCTTTAGATTACAATGGCTAGTTCATGCTCAGATGTAACGTCTTCCATGCAGAGCAAACCGAAAAGACGCTTCACATAAAGTTGTTGTGCTTCTAGTTGTCAGATGAGGACATGTCCTTGTAATGACACAATATGTACTTGGAACATGGGAACTATTGACATGTCACACCATGGACAAGTAATGTATGTACATCAACATCATGTCATGATGCTCAGTATCTTGCAGCCATACCACGTGATTGCAATGTAAACTGTGTGGTGTATCACATGTAACATCCAGACGTCTAACACCCAGTGTGTGGGGTGCCCTTCAATGACCATTTCACCTCTGTTCAACAGGAGATCAACAATTGACAGCTGCAGATGACAACACCGACCTGCAGAGCCAGTCTCCCCCCGGAACATGGACCCTCGGATGCAGACTCACCAAGTTCATCGAATGCGGAGGCCGAACCTGGCCCATCAGGACTGCCAGGGCGCACCACATCCTGGGCCCCCACTGTCCCCACCACCACCACCTCAGCAACAACAACCACGCTGACCCCTGCTGCAACAACCTGTGCCACCTCAACCACCACCACCACCACCAGTGCTGCCTGCAACACTCTCCCTGCCTCAGAGGATACCAACATCACCCCACAATCAGAGGAGGGCAGGGAGAGTCTGCGGGTGCATTGAGTGGTAACGCCACAGGTCCGGGACAGCAGGGCAGGTGGCAGGTCAACTGGGGGACCAAATCGACAGGACACTGGGACCGAAGCCATGGCCAACATCGCCAGAGTCCTTGGGGCATATGAACAAACCCAGGGATACATGGGCCAGGGTCTGGAAGATCTGCATGAGTTCTGCCTGCTGGTGAGGTCCTTGGACACATGTATGGGGCAAATCATGGACCTCACGGGCCAGCTTGTGGGGGTTCTGAGGGACAGTCTTGTGGCCCAAAGGACAGCTCAACCTGCCTCCAGTGGCCCGCAGGTTGATACTCCCACCACCTCATCTGCGGCCACAGAGAGGGGTGAGCTGGAACTGGATTACTCCTCAGACCCCGCCGAGCCCACAGCAGAGGCCCCTCCTGGAAAAGGCAAAAGGGGCCGTCCGAGAAACACCACAGGAGGATCCCGTGGCAGACCACCAGCCAAACGCAGGTCAAAGAGACAGCCATGATGGCACCTCTCTTCACCTTGACATTGACTATGTGGACTATCCTTACCCACACTGCCATGTTGATGGCAGGTGTCTGTTGGACTGTGTCACCTCATCAATGTGGTGACTACTCTTTTGTCTCGTTTACCATCACTGACAACTCATTAATTCACCTAGCACCATTTTCTCATACATCACTTGTCTGTCACAAACACCCTTTGTAAATAAACACTCCTTGCACACCTATGTCTTTGTGTCAGCTCCATGTTTATCACAGGATGTACAATGTTGACTCTGATTCCAATGTACCAGAAGCTCTGATTGTGACGAGGCATTGAGAGGGTAAAGGGACCTAGAAAGACACAAGAGAATGACATTTACTTGTCAGGTGATGCCATCACAGCCAGTACACAACACTAGTCATCAAGCTACACAACCCAGCACACATTACAATGAGAAACAACACCAACATAGACGTCATGTGGCTGGTCATGACTACGCTGTGCCACAAACTTCAGCCATCAGCACAGAGCCAACAACAGGCAGCAGTTAAAAAGGTCCCCTAGGCATTTTCACTACCATCAAAGACAGCAGACAATGGCACTGTTGTACAATGTCACTCACACTCAAGGGAAGTAGCGGTTGATGAGCTGTTGACGCAGGTCGACACCTTCCTCCTCTCCACTATCCTCCTCACTAGACATGTGTGGGTTTGCAGGCGGGGTATCTGCTGCTCATCATCGTCCAGGATCAGGGGATCTCCTTGCGCAATGCCAGGTTGTGGAGCATGCAGCATGCAACTACGATCTGACACACCTTTTGGGGAGAGTACATCAGTGCCCCTCCGGTCCTGTCCAGGCACCGAAATCGAGACTTCAGAAGCCCAAAAGTACGCTCCACCATACGACGTGTCCTCCCATGGGCCTCATTGTAGCGGACTTCACCCGGGGTCCTGGGATTCCTCAGTGGGCTCAGCAACCAAGGCCGGTTGGGATATGCAGAGTCACCTAGGTGTGAGATACACAGACCAACTTAGTAATATAACTGTGGCAGAGGACAGCATGTCACACATACAGCACGCTACCAGATTTACCATCAGCTGTGGTACAATGCTGTTGCACAGGATGTAGGAGTCATGGGCTGATCCCGGGAATTTGGCACAGACATGGGAGATTATCATATCCGCCTGGCATACCACTTGCACATTGATGGAATGGGAATGCTTCCTGTTCCTGTAGATGTGCTCACGTGCCTGTGGTGGAACCAGGCCAACATGTGTGCAGTCAATGGCACCAACAACATTAGGGATGTGGGCAAGGTCATAAAAATCCCCCTTCACAGCTGCCAATTCATGTCTCCTGGGTAAACGGATGTAGCTGTCCTTGTAGGTCATCATAGCAGACAGGACATCACGTAGCACCATGCTGAACATTGGTTGAGACATCCCACCTGCGCTGGCCACCGTGTACTGGAATGAACCAGTTGCAAAAAAATGCAGGGCCGCCATCACCTTACATGTTGGTGTCAAAGCAGTTGGATAGGTTCTGCGAGGCCTCAGATGGGGCTCCAACTGAGCACATAGGTCCTGAAGTGTAGGTCGATCCAAACGGAATTTCCGTATGATGTCCTCATCTTCCATGTCCGCAAGCAATGTGAATGGACGATGCACATTTGGTCGCCTCCTAGGTAGGATGAAAGGGGACACATGTCAATTCAATTCCCCTCTGAGATGCGTCCAACATCTTACGCTTTGACTGCCACAGCGCCAACAATGAATGGCCTGAAACTACAGCTTACAGCACAAGTCACATGTAGAGACACCTTGATCTAAAGTAGTTGTACACGTGTCCAGTATTTACACAGTGAGTACCCCCAAAACAGATTCAGACTATGTGAATGCCAAAAGGTACATTCCTACATCTTGTGTCACCGTCCCTGAGAGTAGTTGACACAGCACATGTCTGAAACAGCAACACTGCTGGCTTCTACTTAGCTGCTGTACCTGCCACACCTTCTTGCGTAATTCGGACAGGGCACACATTACCAACACAATGAGCACAGTGTGTGCATAAAGATCAAGTATCAACATGAGTTCAGCAATCTACACAGTGAAATATGCACATTATGTAGTCAGTCCTTCATTACTGTGGGTTGCTTAGCCATCTCACACATTGACATGTGTACATATTTGAGAGTCCATCACACAACAGATCTGTGTACATGCACAACAACATCATAAGTGACATGTAAGGGAGTACATGTCAATGCTTGTAATCCTGTGCACTGTCATGGCATGTGTAGTCATGAGTGATTTAAATGTCACACTAGCATTGAATTACACTATCTGGTGGCACGATTCATAGTAAGTGTCTACTGTTCAATGCTGAGAACTGACCATTGCCATTGCTACAGCATGATGTGTCCATAGGTGCCGTAGGCGTGCACCGCCACCGCAATCACGGCCATAGGCACCAAGGTAAAGATGCCAAATCGCGGAGGCAACCGCCTGGCCCTTGCGGTGTGGCACCGCCAATGCCCATGCCCCTACAGCCAATGGGACCCGCAATCACGGTAGACAAATGCATTTTTGAAAATCATGGTAGGCGTGCTCCGCTACCGCGGGGCCGATCATTGGATGCAATTGAAATGTGCACGATTGCGGTAGCGACCGCCTGGGCCCCGCGGTGTGACACCGCCAATGCCCATGCCCATTCAGCCAATGGGAACCGCATTCGCGGTAGTGAAATGCAATTTCAAAAATCGCGGTAGGCGTGCTCCGCTACCGCGGGGCCGGTCATTGGTTACATTTGGAAAAAGCTGATCTGGAACACCAATTACAGCATCTGACTACCACTGAAACAACCCCAGGGGGCTATATATGCCTGTGAGATAGCCACACATTTCCACTGCATCCAGACACTGCTGCCTGCCATTCTTCATCCCCAACTGCTGCTGTTCCTGTCTCCTGGACCCAGTGATGACGAGAACTGAGAACATCAGGGCCCGTCCCTTCACCACAGATGAGCTGGAGGTCCTGGTGGACGAGGTGCTTTCACAGTATGGGAGGCTATATGGTGCTCCTGATGGAATGGTAAGTGTTTCAGACTGAAAGTTGGCGAGTGCAAAGAGTGCACACATGAAGTTGATCTGCTGTAGTATGTGCCTGTGAGTGCAAGTTTGTGTGATACACTGCCAAGCATGCTGACTTCATGTCAATGTATTTTGTAGCCTATTTTCCACAGATCCATGGCTGCATTTTAGGATGGGAGGGACATGCAGTGTTTTTGCAGCCATACAGTCACACTGCTGGTTTTGAAAGTGGAAGTCAGAACAGACATTGCCTGTGCTAATGGATGTCAGAGTCCATGAGCTTTTCACATGTTCATTTGTGGCATTACAAATGTGTTTCGTCCAGAGGGTACTGAAGGATGTGTGTCCATTTTTAATATTGCCACCATGGATATGTCAGCATCATGCACAAGATTGAAATGCCTGAGGGTGACACTCTTGGTGGAAATGCACCTATGACACATCATATTAATGTACTCCTGAAACATCCTTCTTCCCTTGTTTTCATTATGTGTACTGACTCGCATGTGTAGGCACTGTTTGCCCTCTCATATTGTACATGCATGTGAATGTTCTGATGGCCCACGTTTAACCTCAGTGTGAGTCCCCCTGGCCTGCACAGATACTGCCCAATTTGCCTGGGACTCATCAGTATATGGACAGAGTGAGACATATGTGTTGTCTGCCACCCTATTCATCAATGTTCTGTCTTAGGCCTGTGGATTGCACAAGACAGACCTTATGAGAAGGGTGTGAGAATGTAAGATCATGTCCCTAAATGTGACCTCCATGACACAGTGATCTGAACACATCTGTATAGCTCTGCTAATTTTGTGCATGCCCCTGTACTGAGACACAATGGTACGTAACCCAATGACACTGAAACTTCCTCTTCTTGTCTCCCATGCCTGCAGCTTAAAGTCCGCCAGCGTAAGGCCTTATGGAGGGCCATTGCATGCAAGGTGCGGGCTCTGGGTGTCTCCAACCGACGGCACACACACTGTCACAGGAGGTGGGATGACATCTGCCGGCTGAGCAAAAACGTGGCAGAGATGACGCTGGGGCTGTTCCCTCGGACTGGCAGGTTGGCGCGCAGGAGCATGACACCACTAATAGCCTGCATCTTGGCAGTGACACAGCCAGAGCTGGATGGACGTTTGAGGGCCCATCAGCAGCAAGTTGGGGGTGAGTATTCTGTGAAGGGTGACTTTGGGTGTGAGTGACTGCATGTATCCCAACCCTGAGCCAGTGCGGAGCTCTGTGATGTTTCTAGTGTGATGCCATGGCTTGTAAGTGGCCTCTGTGTTGAGTGCAGCTGTCATGCATTTTTGCTACATGTACTTTCTCATGTGTTTTGGATAATGGCCCTTGTCATTGCAAGATGAAATGTGGCCTTCTGACATCTGCTGCATTATGGGTATCATAGACATCACCGGGAAGTGTACAGCAGTGTGCCTCATCTTAGTGTGCTTTCTTCGATGTGTGCAGTGCCTGACTTTGAAATTGTGAGGACTACACATCTGACACCAATGTGCAATGGTCGTTGTGCTTCAAGGCCCAACATGGTGGACATCTGTAGCTCATGGCCATAGTATGAGGACATTCTTGAGTCAGTATCTGTGTTGGCCCCTTAAAGTGACTCCGTATGTGACTGTGACAACATGTTGAGATGTACATCTATCTCGCCTATAGACACGTAGGTATGCTTACAGTAATCAGTATGTTAGGTTACCAGGAGGCACGGGCCAGCTATTTAGCTGTGTAAACGTCACCTGGGTCATTGATGCCAACTATGCATGTTTCCATGCATCTTCAGAGTTTTGCATTAAGGTTGCACCTGCAGACTGCACAGGGTGGTGTGCAACATGGGGGTATCATGTTCTAGTTTTGTACATTGCTTGCATGTGATGTTTTTGAGTATGGCACCATACTGAACCTACGTCTCTGTCTTTTGCAGCATCTACCGAGGGCACAGAAGGACAGGGGATAGACACCAGTGGTGAGGCAACTGGCACGACTGCTACACATGAGCACACTGACACTGATGTGACCAGCGCTTCGGAGGGGGACAGGAGTGAGCTTGAAGAATTACGCCCAGAAACACCAACCTCAACATCATCTGACTCCAGCGGTGACTCCTCGATGTTGGCGGACACAGGGAGTGGGAAATCGGCCTCTTCTTCCACCACACATCGTCCAGTGCCCACCCTCCTGGCTACTACCACTAGTGCTGCCTGTGCCCGCAGCAGTAAGAAGGATAGAGTGCTTCCCCCCCAGGCACCGCTGCCCCTGGCCCTGTCTCCCCTGCTGCCCTCAGTGTTGAGGCGGTGGACCTTTTGTGCCAGCTGTGTGTGGGTCAGACTACTCTCCTGATTGCATTCCAGGATCATGACAAGAAGTTGGCACAGGTAGTTGCCTTCATGGAGGGGATTCATTCTGACATGGGTGGGCTACACAGAACTGTCCAGTCTTTGTCCTCCACAGTTACAGCAGCCATTCAGTTGTCACAGGCTCAGAGTCCAGCTCCAGTCCCTTCGGCAACCACCCTGCCAGTGGCAACATCTGACGAGAGTGACCACACACCACAGCCCTCAGGCTCCAAGTACTCAACACGCAGCACACAACAGCAGCACTCCAAGCGGACCAGAGCACAGACACCATCCCCAAAACAAAAACCAGGCACACAGGAGCGCAAAGGCAAAAGCCCTTCAGGTGACACGCCGGGCCATCAGGCCAAGAAGCAGGCCTCAGGCTCACATGCATCCAAATCAGCCCCATCCAAGGACACTCCCGTCCCCAAACCTGCTCCCAAAGACAAACACACAGTTGCCCTGCCTGCTGTGAAGCTGGTGCCTGCAAAGAGTCCGCAGAAACAGATCTCAAAGGCAGATTCACCCACAACCTCAACTCCCACCCACACCCCTGTGAAGCTGGGACAGGAGAGCAATGTTGGGGGTTCACCTGGTCAACAGGAGATGGAGGGGAAAAGGCAAGGCCAGCCCAAGCGTAACACCAGATCCAGCAAATCCCCACAGGGAGAGCCACCTGCACGTGATGCACCTTTGGTGGGGAGTGAGTTTGTTGTGCCTGCCCCACTTCCCACTCCTACCAAGACAATTCTTACCTATCTAATCCCCAAGAAGTGGAAAGGCAGCCCTCCACATTCTCCCTCACACACTGTGTCTCACGGCAGCATGTCTCCGCCTCCCGGTGCCACCATGCCACCCGGTCCAAGCAGCCCTCCGGCTCACAAAGCCACTGATGCTTCTACCTCAGCTGCTCCTCTCCCAGGTCCAGTCCTCCAACTGGCCCCGACAATCAGCCACCTCCCAGTTCAACTGACAGCAAGGTCTGAGGCAAAGTCCCCCTCCCAAACCCATCTCTCCCACAGCGGTGCCTGGACTGCCCATGTGTGTCCCCCGAGCTGTGGTGAGTCCCATGGCAGTGTACGGTGTTACCCATTCCCTGTGCAGGTTCTCATGCACACATGTACATACTTTGAACTATGGACTGGCCACTGGCCTTGCTGTTTGTCACTTTGGATGCCCATTCCCTGTGCAGGTTCTCATGCACACATGTACATACTTTGAACTATGGACTGGCCACTGGCCTTGCTGTTTGTCACTTTGGATGCCCATTCCCTGTGCAGGTTCTCATGCACACATGTACATACTTTGAACTATGGACTGGCCACTGGCCTTGCTGTTTGTCACTTTGGATGCCCATTCCCTGTGCATGTTCTCATGCACACATGTACATACATTGAACTATGGACTGGCCACTGGCCTTGCTGTTTGTCACTTTGGATGACCATTCCCTGTGCAGGTTCCCATGCACACATGTACATACTTTGAACTATGGACTGGCCACTGGCCTTGCTGTTTGTCACTTTGGATGCCCATTCCCGGTGCAGGTTCTCATGCACACATGTACATACTTTGAACTATGGACTGCCCACAGGCCTTGCTGTTTGTCACTTTGGATGCCCATTCCCTGTGCAGGTTCTCATGCACACATGTACATACTTTGAACTATGGACTGGCCTTGCTGTTTTATAATTTTGATGCCTATCTGGGTAATATGTAATAAAGACAGTTACTCCTGTTGTCTGCTTTGTCTGTGTCCTTGCTAAATGAAAGGTTTTATGTATGGGTATAGTTTCATATGACACATGGTCTGTATGCCACTTCAACATTGCCAATTGGTTGTTTTACTTTTTCATAGTTTGGCAGAGGTGACGGGCACTTTAGTTCTTTTTGACTCTGAGGATTGAGGGTGCAATGATGGGTGTTTGTGATGATCTACTGTTATCCTAATCATTCTAGGGTCATGTTTGCTAAATCGTACACATGTCATGTTATGCTGCAATACCACAACAGAGATAAATCCTAGCCACAGGATTACTTGCGGGCCAGGTCCATCATATCAGTGTGATCTTTCTTGATGTGTGTACAGCAGTGTTGATGTGTGGCAGTAGCGGTCGGTGGTGGGAGTGCCGCCGGGCGCTGACGTGGGGCGGGGGAGGGGCAGGGTGGGGGGTAGTAAACTACGGATTACAGGCGATTACAGGTAAGTACACATATAAATAAATAAAACGAATTTCGTTTCTCGCGCTGCATCGCCAAATGTGATGCAGCGCGAGAAACGAAATTCGTTTTATTTATTTATATGTGTACTTACCTGTAATCGCCCGTAATCCGTAGTTTACTACCCCCACCCTGCCCCACCCCCGCCCCACGTCAGCGCCCGGCAGCACTCCCACCACCGACCGCTACTGATGTGTGGTCATCTGGTGTAGGCCTGTCTTCCTAGTCACATGGCTACATTTGGATATGTGAACTTGAGTGGTCATACAGTGTGGATGGGCTGTCATTGTCAGTAGTGTTGATATGTGTTTGCCCCTGCTATGCCAACTGCACACATGTATGATCCAGGTAATGAGTGTCTGTTTGTTTCAATTGTCTGCCATGTGCTTCAGATTGTGGGCACATGTAGGAGTTGTAGTTTGGGCACTGTGCCGTGTGTTGGTGTGTCCTTGCACTCCTGGGGGACACCTACTTGTTGTTGCTGCCAGTTGTGAGTATGCAGAGTGTGTGACTGCCAAGTATGTGTTGTGTTTTGTTGATCAGCCATGTGTCTTGTTACTGTTTGTGCTCACTGTGCAGACCTGCTCAGCCACACTGACATTATTTGTGAGTTTTCTCATGCATTGCTGTCACTTGACCCATTTTTGGCTACATGATGGTATGTGGTATGTGGAGTCATGCCATCCCCTATATGTGCTTCTGATGCCTACACATTGTGGGTAACTCCTCTGTGTTTGTGTTCTGTGCACTCCTCACCTGTCCACTACTGACGTACACACCACTTCAATCTCATGTCTTCCACCCCATGGCTTGCCAGTGTGTGAGCCTCCCCACCACTTCATAGTGTGACACTATGCTGTGTGAGGCTGAACTGTGTACAGGACCAATGTGACACTCAGGACAGTTTCCAAATTAGTTATGTGCCATTTTCTTCTACTGGTTTGCTGTCATGGTTGCTCATGTGCAGTGCATATGTTTGAACAGTACAGTCCTCTAGTCATGTTGTTTGCATCTGGGTTTCCCTGAGTTGTGCATCTGTGGGTGATGGGTAAGCTGTATGTGTGTTTGCTGAGGTTCTGCTACCCTTCCTGAGTGTGATGTTATGTTTGTGCTGTGATGATTTGTGTTGTGGGAATTCATGGTGTGGCACTCAGATATGTGTGCTACTGGTTTGGTTGTTGTGCACACACTGCTTGGTGTGCATGCAGTGCTGTCAGTGTATGTCACCTTGTACTTGCTTGGGTGCATCCCCCTGATGTCCAGCTGAGTTTGCAATGTGATGGATTGGTCTGTGCATCTGTTGTGTGTTTGTTGTGGATGTATGCAGTGTTTGGCCTGTGTTGGCTCTTTCTACTGGCAGATGCTATGTGTGTGTGTGAGGTTCTATTTGCATGGCATTCTGTGTAAGTAGTTGTTGGTGTGTGATACATTCAGATGTGTGTTGCAGGTGTAGTGTGCATTACTTGTGTGTCTGTCACATGTAGTAAGGTGGAGTCTTGTTCCTGAGCTTGTTTGGAGTGCACACCAGTGGTTTGTCCTCCTATTTTGGGCCAGTCACTTGTCAGGATTGTGCATGTGCATGCTTGTG
Source organism: Calotriton arnoldi (assembly GCA_963921515.1). Lineage (NCBI taxonomy): Eukaryota > Metazoa > Chordata > Amphibia > Caudata > Salamandridae > Calotriton > Calotriton arnoldi. The sequence continues at coordinate 770,698 of CAWUFW010002849.1, forward strand.
GTACACTGTGACACCATGTTCACTGGATGAGTGGTGTGGTGTCTCTGTCTGTTTTAGCTGATTGTCCCATTGATCCCAGTTGGTGTTCATGTGTGTTTTTGATGATGCAATTCTTGTTTGTGTTGGGGTATGGTGTCTGTGCATTGGTCCTGAGTGGCAATGTTGTGTACTCCTGTTCTGTCTAGGGTCACATTGCCTTTCCACTGTTTGGCTGCACATGTCTGGGCTTGTTGGACTGCTGTGGATGTTGTTTGTGAGCTTTGTGTTTGACAGTTGTTTTTGTGTCAGCATTGGTTCAGGCATCCCTGAGTGTAAGTGTGATGTTTGTGGATGCAGCACAGGGTGTGTGATTGGTTGTCAGTGAACTCACAGGACCTTATTTGCACCATTATGTGTGTTTCTCACAGGTGTGGAGTGTTGCAGGTGTGAGGTGCTTGGGTGAGGAGCATGTGTGAAGGTCCTACTTGTGTTTGACAGTCAGGGAGTGTGACAATGAGCCATGTGTGTTGTGCTGATGACATACACATGTCAAGTAAGTTGACACAGATATGTGGCTGGTCACTGTATGACTTCAGACACTTCCTATCATTCCTGTGTCTGTGCATGGCTTGCCTTGATGTATCCCTGAGTTGTTACACAGAGGTCACTTTGGTTTAATTTCACTCACTGTGCCACCCATGTCTGATTTGTTGGCCTAAGGGTGGTGTGATATGTTCCTTCTCTTGCATGTGATGTACAGATGCTATGTGGCTTGCTCCATGGTTTTCCAGCACTAAACACTTCCCTTTTGGCTGGGCCATTTCTGGTCCTCCATTGCTGCTGACCTATGGTATGAGTATGTGGCTGGGTGTCAGTGTTGGGTGTTTGTATGTGACTTGACAGGCAGTGTGGACAGTTCAGTGGATGTTCATAGGCAGTGTGAGTCTTCAATTTGTGATCATGCTCAGTTTGCTACACATGAGTGGGAGGTGGGTGTGAGGAGGAGGGTTGTCCAGCCCCTGAGCTTCTGTGCAGGGTGTTCCTTTTCACCCCATCTTCCAAGTCAGGCTGCCTTGTCCTTTGGTGTGTGGGCTGCAAGGTCTGGCTACACCTGGCAGATTGATTGTGCAGGGGGGGCACAGGAGGAGCACACAGCACGTTCACCGATGGTTGTGGGAGGCCTAGTGTGGGTAGGGTGAAGGTGGAGCCCTGGAAACCTGCCCAGACTGCCCATGCCTGGCGCCGGCCCTGCCTACTACATTGTGCGCAGGTTTTCCCGCGTCTTCACCGCTGCGGTGACGTGACCGGGGCATTGCAGTAATTTCGAGGTTGATGGGTGACCCGGGTGCGGAGGGGTGAGTTTCTATCAGGTGGGACATGTGTGTGTACACTGGGGGATATGTTCCTGTCCCCACCAGAGTGTCTGATGTGGACAGGAACCGTATGTCCAGCACAGGAGTTGTGTGTTGTGGTTGTGTGCGGAGTTGTGTATTTGCGTACCTGCGGCGTTGTCCGCGACGGTGCATTATTTGCTGGTAGTGGATGAGGTACAGCGCCGGAAAGGCTTGTAGAGCTGGATTCATTGCGGTCAGGACCGGGTGGAGGGACCGGGAGTCTGGTTTCGCGCTCCGCTGTCGTGCTTCCGCCGTCTCTGGGTGGGTGGATTCTCCGCTGCGGTGTGATGGGCTGTTTGCGGCATCGTAATTTGTACGGCTGACGGGACGTCATTCCGCACGGCGGTGTGTCTCTATTGGCTGCCTCCGCCGCGGTGGCGGGCGCAAATCTCTAGCGGTTCGCGTCACTCCTCAGCAGACGGAAAATGGGCTATGTTTGCCCATCGTAATATGGCGGGCGCGAGGACCGCTGCTGGTGTGCGGAAAAAGGCATTTCCCGCCACCGCCAGCACCGCGGTTGTGCCTCCGCCCGCCATCCTAATGAGCCCCCAAGTCCTTGTCCACTTCAACTATCATTCCAATATTTAAAAAGGTCAACGGTCATTGCCAAACTGCGACAGACCTGTCTCACTTATCAACACTACATTCAAAATACTAGGCAGAGTCCTTTTTAATAGGATTAAGGAGTGGGCTCAACAAAAGGCAATCTTACACCCCTGCCAATACAGGTTCAGAAATTCTGCAGGCACCTTTGAGCAATGCCTGAATTTAAATCTAGTTATAGGCAAGTACACAGTAGGCAAGCAAACGCCATTTTATATGGCATTTATGGATATGACCTTACTGTTCGACTGTGTAAATCACTCTAAGCTGTGGCAACTTTGACTTTCTAAATGGATGGACGAGGCACTTGTTCACTTTATAACACATTTTTATGAGAATATGAATGCTAGGATAAGGTTTGGGTTTAACTGCGAAGTTTCTAATGAAACAAAAGTCTCATCGGGTGTACTGCAACGCTGCGTGCTGGCATCCCTATTGTTTATATTATCTATTAATGAGCTTAGCTCTGTTTTATCTCTTACCACTCCGGATGCCTCAAGAATAAAGGGTTTGTTACTTACTACACTATTATATGCAGATGACGCAGTGCTGATAGCTCGCATACCAAAAGCACTGCGTATACTGGTGCATTAATCTAAAAAATATATGGCTGCTCTTGAACTGCAAACCAACTTTTGTAAATCTCAAATGATGACTTGTGTTCCTAGGAGCACCCAACTTTCTACTTTTGCTGTTGGCACTAATGATTTTCAAAGCACTTTTCCTTATCTAGGGGTTACATTGGACGAAGCTCGCTCATGGGCACCCAATATTGCACAGCGCAGGGTGAAGCTGCATAGGGCTGTAGACTCCCTCTTTAGTCTGCCCCAACCAAAAGGGGGAGGGGGAGTCTTTTGCTACTGCATATCTATGCAACTCAATGTGTCCTTACTGCAGCATATGGGGCCAAGAAAATTGGGCATTGCAAACGGTGAAGCTATTCAGGTGGAGGAAATTCTATTTTGTAAAAAAGCCCTCTCTGTCGCTTTATCATCCTCCCATTTTATTTGTCATGAGGAGCTGGGTGATCGCATTAGAATACGCCCCCCATTGTTGTGGCTATCCATTTGGAGAACTGAGAAGGCATCTTTAGGAAGAGATATCAACGATTGTTTTGCGTGTTCCATCCCATGGACAGCGTAGGTGAAGAAAACTTTCCAAGGGATCGGGCTGCTTTACGCATTCTCTGAGCCTGGCTCTAGCAGCAGCATAAACAAAAAGCATGTACAATTGTTACTATCTAATCAAGCCCGATCTCTCAGACTTCATGCGAAAAAGGTTAAGCCCACTGTTTGAGTTTACTTGAGCGCGTGAGCACAGACAGCCCATTGACTATCTCCTTAGTGCACTGGGGCATTGGGGCTGTTGTCTGTTATTTCGTTTTATGGCAGATACAGTTAAGTATTTATTGTGTTTTCCGCTTGGCTACCAGAAGAATCTTGGCATTAGTCCTTGTGCATGTGATGGTAGATCTGGGCAAACTATGCTGCATTTTACCTTTTTTGTGCAGGTTTTATAGAATTTATACTAAACAAATTTTAATCTCTTTAATAAAGTCTTGGAATTTTAGGAAATTTAGGCAACTTTTAATTATTTGCGACACTGAGACATGTTACTGTGTAGGCTACTTTTAGAAAGACACTGTGCAGTCCTGTAGCTCATTGCGCTTTGAGTAATGTATCATCTCTCCCTATTTGATTTCATTGTATGTATGTGTACTTATTGAATAGCAATGTGACCTTTTGAAGGGAGTTTGTTTGCCTTTGTATCTCATGATGTATCCATTGTATTTTTATTGAATGTTTTTATTGGATTGTGTACTTTTATGGATTCTTTTGCACCCAAATAAGGTTATATGAATTGAATTGAATTGAGCCCAGCACAATGTCAGTGTCCAGGCAAGTGCGCTCGTAGTCTATTTGGCCATGAGCAGCCTGCTTCCTCCGCACCCAGCACTTGATCAGGATTTGTTCTCTTGTGGGCCATTGTCCACATGCCCCGCTAAACTTAGTCCTTCTTTTACCTGGTCGTGCTGCCCATGGGCCGCTCCACATAGGGTCACCTCATCTCCTACGGGCTCTCCACAGTTCGCCCACAGCCCAGGTCCAGCAGTGCAGGCCTTCCGGGCTGCTACCTCTCCACTATTAAGTCCAGGAGGCTAGGGGTCAGCACTCCACGCAACACAACCTCATGCAACAGCAATTCGGTCCATCTGGGAAGCGCCGCCTCAAGCCTTCATACTGTATGTCTCAGGCTCAATGCATTCCCACACAACGTAAGATGGTCCTCAAGGCCACCGGAGGAGAAGGCAGGAGGGACCAATCACCCTTGTTTCTTTGGCCCAGCATGACCGCCAGTCTTGCTCATGTTTGCCATGCTCTGAGGCACTCTCTGGGTCCCCGTGGCTATCAGGCCAACTGACGGGGGCTCAACAACCAGGCCTCCGTTCCCCCAAAGGGCCACCTGAGCAGCGGGTCCCCTAATAGAGGTCACAGGACCTCCATGCAGTAGAAAGGGTAAGCGGGGGTGGGCCCAAGCATCCACGTGTCTCCAGCCCAGCCCAGGCCGCCAGTCATGCACAAACCGGTCTACCCCAGTGCATCTCACCAGGCCTGTGGCACCTCCTACTGCCGTCCCAGTGCCCTGATTCAATTGCCACTGCCCTCAGGCCCGGCCCAGGCTCCATTGCAAGTCCACACCCCTAGAACAGCACCACCTTCGCAGAGCATCCATGGACCGCAACTCTCTCCTGCAGGCTTTCGCCCCTTGTGGTCCAACACAGCTTGGCAGCACTGGAACAGTCTTGCACTCCAGGACACGCCCAATGGCCCCAAGCATCTCAAAAGTTAACCTCTCTGCCCCCACTTGTTCCCAGGCAGGTGGGGGCAGTCACAGCCATAGATGGGTAAACATCGCTTACCACACATCCGATACAACGCATGCCATTACAATGCGGTCATTACAACGACCGCGTTGTTACATAGCATAACATTACAACGCAAGTCGGAACAATTACTTACTGTAGGGGGCAGAAGGTGTTGGATTTAAAATCCAACACCTTCCCTACTGTTGCACAGACTGGAGTTGGAATAGTAAATTATACTATTCCAGAATCCACTGCCCCCCCTACAGCAAGTCGTTGTAATGACTTGCATTATATTGGTATGCGATGTAACAACGCGGTCGTTGTAATGACCGTGTTGTAATGGCATGCATTGTAAACGCATGCGATGTAACGTGGCCTATTCCTTTAGATGGCACCTGATTAAATCAGGATTCCCTTATCGCCGGCAGGAGCTCCGTAAGGAGCGACTAGTCAGCCATCTTGCTTGGCCACGCCTCATCTATACATAAGTCACTGTGTACTAATTCAGTGTGGAACTGAAAATGCCAGTGATCAAGACTGAAAATGTTGAAGGTGACATACATTTTTCAAATTGTGTCATCACATAGCTGTAGTGACCAAATTGGCTCTAAAAACCATTACTGTTAACAAAATTTTACGTAGACAATCTTACTCTGTGTAAATGTAATGTAATGTAATGTAAGGCAATGCTTTCATGAAGTTCACCTTCTTGTTTTAGATCGGTGTCGAGACTAAGCCTGGGCGGTGAACTCCTCTAAGCTCGCAGAGTTTGCCGAGTTTTCTGCACTCCGCGGAGCACGAGGAGTTCTGAAAAACTCAGTTCCGTGTAGTAGAGCAGAGTTTTTTTCCTCACCTGCACTCCCCAACATCAAGTTGGCGAGCGCGAGTGAGAAAAATCCACCTCCCAGCGAGATTTTTGCTTGCTCGCTCTCCCCAACGCCAAGTTGGCGATTGCGAGCAAGAAAAATCCACCTCCTAGTGAGATTTCTCAACGCGGGTGGTCGTATTTCGCAATGCGGGTGGTCACAGGTGGTCGCGACCGCTACCACTGAGAAACATTCTGTTCTCGTTGAGAAAGTTGCCGCTCAGGTAGAAAATCTACTCGACCGACAGAAAAGAAGCAGCACCCTCTTGAGCTGCGCATGATGCTGTTCGCGTTGATTTTCCAGTGCAGGACAAACATCCTCTGCGAACTCCGCCCAGGCTTAGTCTGGACCAGGTTCAAATTTCCAGGAGGAGAATTTCGGGAGCAGCCTGGATCGGGCGGGAACAGAGTGCGGAGGGTCTTAGAAGCTAGTGCGCAAAGGCGAAGGGGGCCACTTGAAAGTACACTGCACAGGAGGACTTACTGGTAAGTCCGATGGGGCTCCTCCAAGGAAGGAGGTCGCAATGGCTTGGGGACCACTGGAGCACAGCTGGTTAGTCGGTGCCGAGGCCAGTGGGGCCGGGTGCAGAGCGCACAGGACAGTCGGGCATCGTGCGTCTTGAGGTTCTCGCGGTCAGGAGCAGGCAACTCGAAGAGGTGATTTGGGGACAGCTGGCCCACTCAGGCAGTGTTTCTCAAGTGTCTCGACTTCCCTTGATGGGTGCTTGCTTCTGGTACTTTGGGAGTCCGGTGTGGACACTTCTTCTTGGTGTTTGCTGTTGGGAGTCCTGTACCCCAGGTATAAGTACGCTGCGGCTACGGTAGATCATGATGTCTCCAAACTTGGTGAAGAGACAGCTCTGACCCTCCAGAGCTGTTGTACCTTTTCTTGCTTTGGTGCTGCGTTGAGGTTGTCAGAGATCAGCAAGTTGAAATACCGTAATTCGCAGTTTCAGTGCCTGCGACATGCAGGGGAGTGATGCCTTCACTCCAAGAGTGAAGGCAATTTATTGAAGGCTGGAGGTGCTCCGGGATTTTTGGAGTCCTTTCAGGTTCAGGACAACACAGCAAGCAGTGATTATCGAATCCTGGTGGCAGCAGGCAGAGTTTGCCACCTTTTCTTCTGCAGCAGGGCTTCAGTTCTCATGCAGCGGGTCTTCTTTGTCCTGGTCTTCTCTTGTCCATCAAATCTGATGTTCAGTTCTCAGGTGCCAGCGAAATACTGAATTTAGGGGTGTTACAAGGGGAGACAGGAAGTAGCCAATGGGCTACCTATCCTTAGGGTATCTACATCCCCTAGTGACCACTTCCTGTGAGAAGGGGCACTACCCTAGCCCTGATAGGTTGTTTCTCCACGATCTCAAGATGGTGGAATCTCAGAAGAGGGGTTCACAATGCCTGCCCCACCCTTGGAGCGGTGTAGGTTAAGTGGGGACCCTCCTACTAATCTAACTAAGCTTCCCGCCTTTCCCCTTGCCAAAAGTGGACCAGAAATGGGGCTTGGCTTCCCCCACTCGCTGGAGGTTTCTAATTTGGATTTCAAAGGCGGCATCTCCTTTGAAGCTTCACGCCCAGGAACGCCATCCTATCCTGGAGGAGGTGTAATGCACCTCCACCCAGAGCAGGCTTTGTCTCTGTCCCCCGAGAGCGTTGGCTCTCACCCCATGAGGTCAGAAACATGTTTGCTGCTGGCAAAATGGCAAAAACAAGTCAGAGACCACACCGGTGCTTGGTAGGTTTTCTGGGGCCCCTCTAAAAGGGTCTCCTGTGTGAATTTATTAATAAATACAACACTGGCATCAGTGAGGACATATGAATACAAGATGTTTGGTACCAAACACCTTAGAAATCAGTGACGCCATCTTGGAGTTATGAAACTTGTGTTGACAAATATCAAGCCCATGTTCTCTTTATGGCTTCCCATGTTCCCGGAATAGACTGGACATTGTAGGGGCAAATCTGCTCATGCTGATATGCCCTCACATAGGGTATAGTGCACCTTGCCTTAGGGCTAAAGTTCTGTAGTAGGGGTGACTTGCTATATCTAATGCAGTGTATGGGTGGCATGGCACAGAGGGCTGTGAGTCACATTAACTCTTCGGATTTCTCTGTACCAAGACACACAGCCTGCAATGGCAGAGTGCGTAGCCTTGGTAAGGGGTCCCTGGGTTGGCACAACTAGTGCTGCAGCCCCAGAGGACCCTCTTCAGTACCCATTGCCTAGGTACCTTGGGTACCGTTTTGGTATGCACTTATAGAGGTAGCTGAAGTTGTGCCAATTGTGGTAAAATATTTGGGAAAGAGATCCGGCACTGGGAACTGGGTTAGCATGGACCCAGTGCACTTACAGTTCAAAATCAGATCAGGCAAAAAGTAGGGGATAACCATGCAAAAAGAGGCACTTCACTACATTATACCAGCTGTGGGAGTGATACTGAATGATGAGAAAATTAGAAAGCTTTTAACAGTAGTAGACAAGCTTGAATCCAGTACATCTGGAGCATTATTAGTCACAAACACTGTACTAGTAGCAGCTATATCCATGGTTTTTCAGAATAGATATGCTCTAGACATTGTGCTTGCAGAGACAGCTGGCGTCTGTAAGATTCTGTAATCAGAACATTGTTGCACCTACATACCTGACGAGAGTGGGAAGATCAAAGAGTATGCAAAGAACATTTCAGGTATCAAATTTGATCTAGAACTTGTAGAAACCAATGGTATAGTAAAATGCTTCATACAGCAGGAGGAGGAATCCTCAAAACCATATTAGTACCTGTATTAATCATAGTTGTTTATTTTCTGACCGCTAGGAGTAAAGAAAGCTATTCAAATTTTACTGCAAAAGAGAAGAAAAAGAAATAGGCAGATAAGAAAGGAGTTAGAATTAACTGAAAACATTAACAAGGAGTATAACACTAAAAGAGAGAAAAAACTTGAAAACTTAAAGGAGAGATTCAAGGGAAAGCGAGAGTGAATTATAAGATAAATCTGTGAATGTTGCATTAGTTGGAAACCATCAAAGGGAGGATGTTGATAGTGTGTTTTTATTAAACTCAAATAATGCAATGAATGTGGAGAAATTATGTGTAGGCCTAAAACGAGAAGCCACATTTTATTATTTCAAATGGAAGCACTATGCTTTCATAATAGTAGATGTTAAGTTAGAAATGCTTCTGAATGCAGTTTTCCTTTTCAATTTTTCTGACCTTAGCTCAACATTCCTAGTAATATGAAGATGTGAAGAATTCAACGATAAAATGTGTTAAACTAACATAATCCAATAGTAAAGGGTAGTTTTAGACCTTCCCAGGGAGATATGTCACATCGAATACAATAGTGTGCTGAATAATGTAGTGAAAAATGCATTTAAATGTTTCTTCATAGACAAGATTTGTAAGTTAGAATATGTGAGAAAGTGATAATTTCATTATGAAATGACAGGCCTAACCATGAACTATTTTGTTTTGCATGATTGATAGAAACCCACCACGATTTTTACAATGTTAACAGAAATGTTATATTAAGAACTTAATAATCTGTGAGTCTTTGTTTCAAGACAACGTAGACGGTAGAAGCTTTCCGTTCCAGTGAAGACATCGTATTCTGATTAAACAGAAATGTTGAACTTCTGCAACAATTGTATTAGTTATAGATATCGAAATGTTATATTAGTGTGTGTTCCTAGACTAGCAGAGAGACACACTCTTTTCCAGAGGCTTCTTTCCTGCAGCCACACAGCCACCCAGACTCTGCGCTGTGCACTCTGACCAGACCTTTCTAAGATCTTTATTGAGCTATAGACTGAGACCCATTATTTCCCCTTTTGTCAGAATCTATGCTTTACCTCTGAGACTCCACTGAATACTGAAATTCTCTTTATGAGAAGTGCGATTTGAATGTCTTAAGCTTTATGCTTGCACCTCTCAATATCGCACTCTTTATGGGCTCAAGATACTTTCCTTGTCTTAATATTTAGAATAGGGAATTACTTCATATGGAGCACGCTTTAAGCTATATGTTCTGTATTGTATTGAATAAATGATTGATGCTTATTAAAGAAATACAAAAAATTTGAATAAAACCCTTTAAACTCACATCAAAATCTCATCATTGACTACTAAAATTGATTATTTAACTGTGGTGAGTAATTTGCAGCTTCTGATTAATTCTTACTTGCGTCAAAGGTTCAGAGCTTTTTGCCCAGTAAGAGCAGGGATTTTGTTTTTTCAACATATGAACAATAATGACAAAGCCTAGAAATTACAAAGGCAGAGTCTTGCCCAAAAAGGGGAACCAAGAATGTAAAAAACAAGAAAGGTGCTGGGACGCAAGGTCGGGTAGTCGAACTTTGCAGGAGCGGAGAGCCAATACAACTACAGATCATTGCCAGACAAGGAGTCATGAATGCAGTCTAGTTATATCTGCATAACCACTATTGACCAGGAAGTGGAATCCTACCACAGAAATTTCCCACCCCAGCGATGATTAACATGCTATTTTTCAGATGCCAGTGCCTTGTCTCTTCCCGGTCTAAATCGGATGATTCTATGATTTAGGTGGGGGGATGATGCCGCAGTAATGATGTTTACAGGAAGTTCTAGCAGATCTTATTTTGTGTCAGTGGCTCAGTGAGCCATTCCCAACACACCTTTGAAAGGAAATCCTGACATCATCAACCAACCCCCTACCACCTGTAGAATCACATCCTGGAAGAATTTGCAGGACTATAGGTTTTCTCAGAGAACTGTCTGTGAAACCGGCAAATCATATCAGGTGCATGTGCAAAGGAGGCTGGTTTCTTTGGTCTTATAGGAATGTCATACCCCTTCCAGGAAACCAGGTACTACAATTGACTATGACTTATCCTACAATTTACAACAGCATCTAACTAATAGTAAGGTGTGTCACCGACTAATGTAGCAGGTGGAGGAGCCCCTGACTTCAAAGTAGCAGTCTTGACCCAGGAAAAGAATAATTGAAAATGCTAATCAGAGTACAGCCTTCACCACTACCTCTAAAATCTTGAAGGGAACTACAAATCTGGGTGTAAATCCGGGTGAAAGAATGGAGGGGCCTGATGGTGTATATCAGCCTCACATTTGTAATCAGCCTTGGCCCTTACTAAATGTAATTGTACTGTGTGCAGAATCAGTGGTAGTTGCCTGTATTTGAAAGTGGTGGGACAAATATTTTGACCCACTTATAGGCACTATGAGAAACCAGCAATGCCCTTAGGCTCAACCCCAAAGTTCTCAATCATGGTCCATTATAAACAGTGTTTATAATGGACCACAATTGAGAGTTCTGAAGTTGAGGCTGAAGGTGGTGCAATTTTCTCACAATGCCTGTAAGCGGGTAAAAAAGCAGTTTTAATTGAAAAGAAATAGCATACTTTCCCACTTCCTCATTGTTTCTCTCTGGTCCTGCAGTCGATCCATGGCTCCAAGACAGCACAGGGTCCCAGATTAAACTCCCTTAACTAATCCAGATGCTGCTGTCATGCTGCTGATAATATTAACCAGCATGAGAGAAGCACCAGGATTGGTTGGAGCGAGCTGTATCGGCACTCCTTTATGCACTGGGAGCCTGTGCCTGCTCTCTACCCAGCTGACTAACAGCTGGGGTTGGAGAGGTTTAAATTGCGCATGGCAGGCCAGCCACCACAACACAGCTGTCCAAAGAGACATGTGCACTTTTAACTGGAGTAGCCACCACACCCGCCTGCTGCTGCCAATCAGCAGCAATGGCCTCACCCTGTCATGACACTCGAATTGGGCCTGCCACACTGATAAATAAAATGGTAATAAAAACATTTTATTGCCATTTTATTTTTTTATGTTTGCTGGACTCACAGCAGGGCAGAGATGCTCCTCTGTCTTAGTAGTGGAACCACAGCTGTGCAGAATGCTTTTGAAGTGATGCAACAAGTGCGTGACTAAGGGTACTTTAGAGGTAGATGCTGTGTGAGGAAGCATATGAGGATGGATAAAGTAAGTTTAGCAAAAGGGGGATGTTCCTAGTGAGCAATGTAAGAAATTGTGATAAGTAAATTATGTAGCTTTAGCAGGAAGACACCTGATCACAATGCAGGCGCCTTTGCGCCTTGACGCAAAGGTGCCTACGTTGGCATAAAATAGCCACATGTGGTCCAGCACTTGGAGAGAGCAGGACTGTGTCATATCTTTGAAAATATGATGCTGCACTGCTTTCGTCCTTTCAAGCAATGCAGCAGAGCAACTTTCACTTGCTGCGCTGCATTGCATGAAATCTTTGTAAATCAGGGCCTCAATGGCAAACTGCTTTTCCTAAATTTGCACCTCATGACTCCACCCCCTTTTGTTGCCACACCTTGACCCACACTTTATGGGTTTCTGGAGTAAACTTTTTCCAATTCCAATAATGCAGTAAGGTGCACACAAAGGGCAGTATCAATGCTGAAAAAATATTTCAAGCCTGCCTCTTGTCCACCCTGTGTTTTTCCCAGCATGCTCAGTGCTAGAAGCCCCGAAGAAATCAGCAGGAAGAAAGTAGAAAAAAGTCTACCTTGCAATTCTCTCAGAATGCAGTTCTCCAGGAAGCCGAAAGATCAACATTCATTGACACCATTTAAAAAGGTGAGCAGCCAGAATGTTGGTCTTTTTGTTCCTAAGCCCCTACACCTGTCCTAGCCCACCCCCTGCCTCGCCTTCTTTGGAAGCTGGAGCACACACTGCACACTGACAGAAAGAGGAAGAGAGAATCCAGACAGAGATTTTTGGTGGAGAGAAGTCAGCTGTATCCAGGTCATTTTTTTCAGCTCTTGATAAGTACTACTACCCCAGCCAGACTTCACCCCATCCCACTGCAAAAGAAATACTGTGTCTTATCTTTGGACAAAATGCTGCTCCTGTCATACAGCATCTGCTTGGCATGCGGCCTGATTTCAAGGAAATGTTTCTGACTCCAAAATCTTGGCTCAAGGGTACCATTACTGTCACGTAGGCCCCAGTCTTGCTTTCAAGCGCCAGTTTCTTTGGAAGTGAGCGCGTGAACAAATTAACAGGGAGAGCCTGTGCACAAGCTGAGCCATGAAACTAACAAGTAATTAATGCAACAAAATATGCAAATTCACTTCATGATTCAAACAAATGTATTTAATTAAAAAGCAGCAATGTTTCCTCCTAGTTTTTTTCAGATTATATCATTGTATTGACAGGCACTTACTTAAAGTGATAGCTTGAATACAGTGCAAACTTAAAAACATTTATGACCCTCTCTCCCACCTGGCAGTCAACAATGCTATTAATGAAGCTAGCGGCAAGTCGATTATCATGAGCACCCTATATGTGGTCTAGATTCTATTTGTACATGGAGCAACATTATAGTCTATTAAATCAAACACAAGAGAAAGATTTCAGTCACACAGTTTGGTCAAGTTAAGAATCTGGAATTGATCCCAAGTTCTCTGCTTTTACATTGTTCATTCCAGGAAGCTGGTGGACAGTTCTTTATTTCTCCTCTTTTACAACAACATTTAATGCTTTGTCTTTAATTTTAGGCGCATGAGGCTGGAGTGTGGGTGCAAGACAGAAGCCACAATCAAGTCAGTTGAAATGTGCATCCGATATATAGCCTAGATTCTTATTATACATGGAACAACATAATAGTTGATTGAATCACAAAAAAGAGTTATTTGTCTACCACTCGTAGATAAACTCCAGTTCAGCTTCCATTTATTGTTGTATATTTGGGAAAGTACATAGACAAATGTAGTATGTTACACTTCTGAACTTGAACCGATCGTTTCATGTATGGTCAGTACTTCAGATTGATGTACACTTATCTGCCAACTCATAGAAATCATGTTTTCGCTTCTCTCATCCTCGCTGCAACTGCATTTTTACTTTAAATCAGGGCTGTCTCACAGAATCCTGCTTGCCCTGCCGTGACCCAAATATTTTAGTTTCATGCAAAAGTATCTAAATCCATCACCCCCCAGCAAAAAATTCATTTCAAACATTTGAAATTATGTGCTTTATGTGCAAGTTCTAAACAGTAAATGTTGATGAAAAATTGCTTTTCTATAGGTCAGAAAATTCAAGAGTGCTGGATATGACTGTTTTAAAGTTTGCCAAGCTGTTACCCTGCCTCAGTATGGTTCGACTTGTTCTTTGCCCTTCTCACCCCTACCTACTGCAGCAAATGAACTGTATTATAATACAGGGTAGATTTGCTGTTACAATGCTCTTAGGTCTTACAGACTGATGTAACTCAGAGTTATGCTATGTATGAGATGAAATATCACGTGTTCTTATATTGGGTTGGCTCCATCAGAATGAGGTTACAGTGAATAGGCAAGACCACAGGTCAATGTTACTGCAAACAAGTAGACCTTCTCCAGTACACCATGATGGTAGTGTAACACATCTAGGGTGATCAAAGTTCTTATTAGTAAGCGTATTCTAATGCAGATTCTGATTGCTGGCTGTAGGTTGTGCTGTTTCTCAGTGATCATACATCTCCACACTTATGTAGTAATATTTCATTGTGAAGGCTAATATTTTCTTGAACGTGCTAGTTAGGACTGGAACTGCATGTGTCCCTTTCTTGTGAGTTAACTTTATTACCATTTCCCTCTCATCCTTGGATACTGTGCAGCTTACACTTGTTGTGGAGCTGATACAACTCACTGTGAAATTTATGGTCCATTCTTTGTGTGGGTATTCTGGTAGTACTCATTTCAGGGTGACGTGTCCTTCGTTTGTGCTGAGGAATGTGAGGGTGGTTTAAATATAGTTATGCAAACAGTAGGAACACAAGAGATGTCTACTGCTAAATGTGGAGGTAACTACCTTTTGGGGACAGTGTGTAATATATAAAAACATGACTACAGAGACCCAACCTTTTTCTCAAGGTCCTATTGCTGAATGCCAGGGTTGCCATTACCTTTTTCATTCACTACCCTACACTTTTCTTTTTACTTTTTCTTATTCTTGCAGGTTCTTTTTTCATCCCATTTTCTGCCTTCATTATTGTTTTCCTACCTCTCTTTCTTTCTTCCCTTTCTGTCTTTCTCTCTTGCTCTAGGTCATGGTTTATTGGTGTAAAATGAACCCCAATCTCATATAATGAGTGCAGGTGCCCACCACAGACAAACTAAGGGGCCGATTTCGATGTCAGACGGACCTGAGTCCATCTGACATCGATTGGGTACTGGGACCGACCGACCTCCTGTCGCCGGTCCCAACCCAACAATTAGGATGCGACTGAACTCTGTTCAGTCGCAGTCCTATTCTTTACAATGGGAGCATGCAATCTGACCGGATGCATGCTCTCATTGTAAAGAGAAGAGGTGCAGTTCATCCCTGCACCCCGTGCAGGGATCAACAGGGGGGTGCCATAGGTGCCATCTCGGCCGCCATCTGGAGGCCTTGAACCCATGGGGGCCCTGCTGGGGACCCCCAAAGTCGACTTCCAATAGCCTTTCTGTGTCGGAAAGGCTGGCACAGAAAGGCTGTCGGAATCCGACATTGTAATCCCTCGGGCAGAAAGAGCCGCCCTTGGGATTATAGGAGGCTTTCTGAATGGCAGACGGGCTCCCCGAGACCATCGGAAGCCATTCGGAAATCCAGTTTGGATTCTTTTCTGACCGACTCCAACCAAATGGGTCAGTCGGAAATTAATCCAAACTGCTGATTACGATGGCGTACGAATGGCCCCGACCGAGGGTCGGAACCGTTTCCTACGGGCATTGTAATCGGCCCCTTAGTGGTGGTTAAGGCTGGACAAGCATACTTTGCATAGAAAAGTGGTCTCACCTCTGGAGAGCGCAGGCAGCTAAAGCAATCATATCTACATCAATGTGTGCTGCACATGGAATAGTACGCCTAGTGGAGTGGACTGGCGGCGGAGTTAGCTCAATCAATCATTGGATAAAGTAAGTTTTACATTGACAAAAGGCAAGATTGTTTTATGTGTAGGTTACAAAGCATGAGTCTTCTGCCTAAATCAAAAGTACTGGTGTATAGCTTCATAATCTACTCCAAATTTTGTGCATACTGGATGGTTTTCAAACATGACAAGCATGGAGCTCACTTCATGTCCCATGCTTTGGCTGCTGATCTGTTTGACAAGTTTCAGCACTCTATTATGCAGTTACTTGTGTCTCACTCCAGTCAATGTACCTAACTCATAACTTTAGATGTTCCTAATTCACCCCTGTTGTTCTCCTTACATTAATGCTCCAAAATGGTGAAGGTTTGAGGTGGCATGGCTATGATTTAAATGAATATGCAAGCCACACATAGGTCTATGCAGTAATAGACTTTTAACTCAAACGGCTAAATGATCAGTTCACAGTCCTGTTCAATATTTTACTTTATATATTTAAGCTTTTGGGGATTTAAAAATCCCCCTAATGTTTTATATTTTATCTTTACTGAAGATGACTACTTGATTCTTAGATGCAGAAATGTTCTTCCTATATTCTTTTACTACTTTTTCTTGTGACAGTTTAAGGCATGTGTTTAAACCTGAAGGAGTTGTGCCCACAGAGCATGCACAGGCAACTTATGTCTGCTTGGCAAGTGCTGGCTGTCCATGTACTTAAAGACTGTGGCTACACTGATGGCTGTAGAAACACACTCCAGGCCCCATCAGGCCCCTCAAATAAATGAACAAGAGAGTAGTTGTGAGTGTGTGTAGTTTGTGTTAGTGTACAGCTCTGTGAAGGAGATTCTCTCTTAATTACAATTTGTGTACAGACTTTTTTCAACTATGTGTGGATATGAGCGTAGTATTCAATGTTTGTTGGTTTGGTAGGTTTGGGAGTTCATCCACGGTTATCGTAAACTGTTTGCAACAGACCAGTAAATGTATTCTCTGATGCTTCTAACAGGGGTCTTGGAATACACTTTGGACCAATATTTTGGGTGGAATTATTTGCACAGAGCATATATGAATATGTTAACATGTTTTAAATGGTTATCACCAATCACAGCAATACCTGGGATAATTTAGTCCTTAATTCTTCGTATAATCTCTCCTTATATCTGACCATGTGAAGGCATTTTGGACTTTACCACAACCATTTCATAAATGACTATGTAGATACATTTATGTGCAACTAATATTTAAGTTCCAGTGAAAACTATTGCGAGAGCAAGGTGCACCATCCTGTTTTGGAACTGGAGACAGTTAAATCACCACAAACTAGAGGCACATTTACTGCAGCAGGGAAAAAGACTGGAAATAATGTATTCTGTGTGGTAGGTATTCTTTTTCATGAGAAGCCCCTTAAGCACAGTGCAAGCGGTGCTGACTAGGAACATGTTGTGACAGATATAAAGTTCTTCTATGGGACAGGTAGCAGTTCATTCATGGCATGATAAGGACAGAAATATATCCTAAATTGTTTGCATGCTGTATAGATAGGTGCATACCACACATGACGTGTTGGGACAGGAATGTCCACTGCATGATGTGCAGCTGTGGCCCCTGCCCTGTCTGCCTGAACTGCATATACCTCTGTTCTTGGTTTTTGAGTTTTTATCATGCCACACACCACAATCCGGTGTGCACGTGTTGACATAGGCCCTTTTTTTGACAATGCTCATTTCTCGTTCATGTTCTGAACTGGGGGGAGTAAACCAACTGCTCCCTAATTGTGACAGAGGACTACGGGCCCTCTTGCAGGTTTGATGCATGGGTGTTGTGGTGGCAGCATATTGTGTTCGTGAATTATAGTAACAAGCCTTTTTACTTGTAGGACATGAATGTGTGTCTACCACCCCATTCATCAAAAAAGTTCCACTCCTTACTATGAACCCGGGAGCCTGACTGCCAACATCCTGTGTGTGGTACATGTGCATATGTGTTAGGACTGATAGTATAACATGCATGAGTGGTACAGGCCTATAGGTTCCGTTTTTAAAGCCCACAGCCTAGACGAGAGTACAAGATGGAGGAGAGGTTGCTTTCTCCAGACAGCATATGTGTATCACTGGCATCTCATAGATGAGGGGAGCACCAGTGGCTATGGTGAGGAAAGGACAGACAAGCTCACCTTACAAGTGCCAATGCCCTTCCTGATACATTGGGCTGTGCACTACTCTGATTGCAGCTGCCATTGGGTAGATGGCAGGAGTTGCAAAGTTAAGCCTGCAGTGCCTGGGAAGGGAAAGGAGTCCTTTGAATGGACACAGATACAGTCTTTCATCCTGATCTCTGTGAGGAGAGCTAGTAAATTGTTCGGTACAACCTGCTGACTCCTTTTTGTACTTCTGTAGTGGGCACTCCAAATGGAGATTGTCCTGCTTGGCAGAGCATCCTTTCAGACAAAGGCCAGGCAGGGAAGGTGGTCTGGCCAGGACACCTGAATGGGAAAACAAACCAAACCAAATTCTAAGCAAGCAGACCTGCAGTACAAATCTTCCATCTGCAAAATTGGTATAAAGATGGGATCTCTTGTATCAAGGAGAGAGTACTCCGCAGAATACTCAGGGACTATTACTGCTCTCCAGAGGTGAGGGAACTGCGCATAGAGTCTGATCTCAAGGCAAAATTACTGGACTGTCCTGGGTGCCAAGACATCCTGCCTGTGAGCGAGGGAAGAAAGCACCAACCCTGCAGTTGAAACAGATCATGGAAGAGACTGCTTTAATTGACCCTGGTGTAGGATTTGTCCGACAGAGACTCGCTAAGCAAGTGAGCCGATTGGGCAATACGAACTTCGTCAGTTATCCCTGTAGGAACTGCCAGGCACCTGTAGCAATGGACCCATGTGGTAGACTCAACTGAAGCTGGGATAAGTGCCTACTAGTGGCCCATGTGCCCACAATTTGACTGAATGACTGCTGCACGGCCAAGTGTGTTGTTGGATCTTGACCAATTCTGCAGATTAAGTGACTCAAGAAGTGCCTTGGGGGTGCCTTGTGAAGATTTGAGATCATCGTCTTAACAGATTGTGTGCTGAAGATAGCATCAGACTTTCTTCTTTCTGAAGTATCACCATCTGTGAGCATCTGTTGTTGTTGCTCTCAGAAAGAAGCTCCAAGTACTCAATAGAGTATTGGAGTGAGCCACACTGTGATCCAGCGATCAGGGATTGATAATTTTTCACAAACAAAGGCCCATTTACACTACCCAACTAATCGCTTCACGCTGGGGTTCAGTGTGATGCAAGTTTTTTTCTAACTCACTAAATACACTTTAGAACCTGCATTTCTCCTTACAAATAAATGTGGCGACGAGCCTTTTTGATGTTGAGAAGTTGATGACAATAATTATGTACTTATCTATGCTACTAAATATTAACAGACTCAGTGTGTAGTTTATGTTGATTATCGTAAAATAAATGTGAGAATAAAATGCTCATCAAGTACAGTTACACAAATGCAAGTCATAGATTATCACAGAGAGAGAACATTAGCAATGTATAAAACAAACTCATATCAAATGAACAATGCATTGAAGGAGTGGATAGGCGAAGAGAGAAAGGTTTCAGAGACAAAATACATTTGCAAATGAATATGCAAATTTAGAAGATTATCTATACTAACCCAAGTAAGAATCAGGGAA
The DNA here is from genome assembly GCA_963921515.1 of Calotriton arnoldi. Lineage (NCBI taxonomy): Eukaryota > Metazoa > Chordata > Amphibia > Caudata > Salamandridae > Calotriton > Calotriton arnoldi. The sequence goes on from CAWUFW010002849.1 coordinate 789,965, forward strand.
ATCTACCCCTCTGGCCAGTCAGGGCAGCAAGGCCACTCAAGTAGAGTCGAGTGACAAAGATTAAGACAGGAATCAGGAAATAGGTAGGCCTCTATCTGGAAACAGGAAACAGACGACAGCGATGATCTCCCACTAGCTAACACCAGCAGAACCACCTCCTAAACCACACCCACCGGGGACTTACAGTTATACCCTAAAACCTAAATGTCCAACCCACATATGTTTCAATATGAGAACGAAATCCATCTCCCATTGGCTAAGGATGGGGGTGTTCTGTCACACCACTCTCATCATGAACATTTTATTAATGTCTCTTTGTTTTAAACATTCAGCATTACGACAGATTCATCCTAGGAAACAACTTTGAACACAATCGTAGTAAATATTTCCTGCAGTTCCTTGAATGTTGCAAATCTCTACGCCTCTATTATTCGCCTCTGCCATCTCGTGAAGGAAACTGTTCACTTCCATTTGTAATCTTATTTTTTCTTTTCCGCAGCTTGGCAGACATTCAGTACTCCATGAAGGTCGCATTTTTCATGCCTGTGTGCTCTCTTCTCATTCGAATCTTTCTTTTAGGACATTTAATAACTTTCAGTCAAATATTAACCCTCAAACTGACATGCAGAAGTGTAGGCCCATGCTTGCTTTTCTACAGAAAACAAACACAAACATTTATTATTTTCATGAAATGTAATTTCATTTTGCACACCATCCCAGCATTGCACTAACCCATGCACAACCCATGTTATTCCTAGCAAAATATTATTGTCGTGCACAAAAGCAGCATTAGTCTTTTTATCAAAGCAGTTTGCAGCCTAGTTCCATGCATTAATACACGCATTAGTTTTACGCATGCGCAAAAGCATTTCCCCTTATTTTAGCGTTTTTAATAATCTCTTTTCACAGCACACTGTTAATTAATGTTACTGAGGGTTCAATCCGAGCAGGTTTTATTTTCTCAAAACCCTGCTCCATCAATCCCCCCTTTGATGGCGTTTTTGAGCCATCATCAAAATACCCATCACATACAAGTTGCCACTTATTTAAAATACTGTACTTCTTTCTCGTTTTATCATTCTTCCATCTAAGTCTTTCATGATCTCATAGTAATTTCCTCTCATATCCTCTAATTCTATCTCTTCTCTCTTTCTTTCTAGCTCTACGTTTAAGATCTGATGCTCTTTCTTTCTACACTTGCATTTGCAACATTTGTAAATCATAATAATCATTAATATTACTATAATTACTGAAGTAACAGGTATTAATATTTTTCCTAACAAACTACTCCCTAAAGTAGAAAACCAATTTCCCACTGAGGAAAAACTCTTACCAAGTTTCTCCCATGCACCTTCAACCTTTAGTTTAGTCAAATCTTCATGAAGTTCTGTAATATTTTTAATATACCCCTCAAGATTTTTACTGTTGTCAGGCATATAAGTACAGTATGGTTGCATTTTCAACATGCTACAGACTCCACCCTCTTTTGCCAATAATATATCAAGGGCAAGTCGATTTTGCAAAACCATTGATCTAATTGCAACCATTTCAGTATCAATCATCAAGAACCCACCAGCAGTATCTGTTGATAAACGATCAACCACTGTGGACAATTTTCTAATTTTATGTGAATTCAGAATAACTCCAACTGAAGGTATCAGTGCTCCAAAAATATCCCCAATTATTTCAGAATAACTCGCTCCTCTCTTATTACGTGTTAGTCCTTGTTTCATTTCATTAACTCTATTATTCTTATCTACGTGGTAAACCTTTGGAAATACTATACCTAAATAACAACATCCATACCAACCTGTAGGTAACCTATAATAAGCATTCTTACCACACACATAATAAATTCCCGGGAAAACAGGATCAGTTCCTCCTTTCAATCCCCAATTTCCTTTTATCAAGAAAGTATGCTCACATTCACTAGAACCAATGAAGTAACTATTATGTTCAGTCTTTTCTCTAAACACACAAAGCTTTCCTCTATGTTGAAAATCTAGAGTCATGGCAGCGTAAGTCTCACCCTTTTTATAATCACCCTCTCTGAAAGCCCATGGAGGTACATGAGACTTTTGCTCAGCAGCTTTCTTTTTGAAATCTCGTCTTCTATCTTCTACCATATTCATAAATTCTATTTCTTCATGTCGTAGTTTACAAGTTAAGTTATTTCTATGTGCATCTATTGTATTTATCGGTTTGTTACTAATGAAAAAATCTCCCATGTAAGCTGCATAAACAGGACCATAGGCAATTTTTAAATCTCTTCTAATAGGAATTTCAGAAAATATTAAATCAAAATTAGAGTAATAATACTCTAATCCTTCCCTCTCATAAAACAGACTGGTTAAGACACTACAAGACACACCATAGGTTAAAGGTAGGTGATGATAAGTCACCCCCTCTGAGACAGACAACGGTAATTGCATGCACACATAACAATCTCTCGCATTCATTGTGTTAACATATTCATACAACAATTTAGCAAAAACATTTAACGAAAAATCATTAATTGATTTATCATGATGATAAACACTATCATCTTCTATCTTTTCTATATTAGTATTTAAATCTTCTTTAGTATTAGAATCAATTCTCTAACTTCCCACATCATTAGTATTATTTTTGTGATTAGTCACCATTAGAACAGGGACAATAACAATCAGTGTTAACCATACCAACGTTAATAATAAAACACTACATAAGCAAGCATTAATACACCCACGTTTAAAACTATGATTTTGATATCCAGTCTCTGTTACCCTTGCCATTTTAGACACTATATAAAAAATTTATAAAAATCGAAGAAAAAACCTAAAAAAAAAACTAAAATCTTAAAAAACTTTTGAAAAAACTTATCCAAAAACCATCTAGAGTAGTGTATCCTTACACTTTATGCCTCTCTTCTTTACCCCCTCTTTTGTTTTATATCTTCTTCTTCTTCAAATCTTTTGAAACTTTCAGAATATTCTTCATTGAAATTGTTGCACCTTTATTTTCACAATTCTTTTTAAGGTGGTTTCAGTTCGCTTTGATCACTTTGATCAGTACAAGCTTCTTCTTCTTTCTGATTTGTGTTCTCAATCTCTTCCAACACCACATATGTCCATTCTGGAGCTGTGTATTTCTTACTCGGAATTCTTATTCTTCTTGTTTTTCGTACCAATTCTTCTTCTGAATCACTTTGTCCAGTTTGACTTGATATTTCATTTATTTGATCTGGCCTTTTCTTTTCTAGAGTGTATTTCAGTCTTTTCACTCCTTTTGGCCACACATCACCTTTTCTTGCTTTCTTAACTTGAACTGCTTCTTCACCTTCGTTATCAAGTTCGCAAGTTCTTTTATTCAATTCTTTTCTTTGTTGTACTTGCTCTTGATTTTCATCAGTCACTTTCTCTTTTTCTTTCTCAACAGCAGTCTCTTGAGACCCAGTAGCTGGTGCCCACTTTATTCGACTTGTACTTGGTTCTTCCTCTTGTTCAGCCTTTTCAGAATCTGTAACACTAGATTCTATAGCTTCATGTTCTTCACCTTCTGGCTCTTTTCTTTGCTTTACCAGTTGCTGTTCTTCTTCTTGTCTTTCAAGTGGACTTGGGACTCTTCTTGTATGACTTGCATGAATCCAGTTTGGCAAACCACCACACTTTACTGCTGTCGTTGTTACCAATATGATCTGATATGGTCCACTCCACCTGGGTTCTAAACACAACTTCCTCACGTGTTTCTTGACCAGAACCCACTCTCCTGGACTCAAATCATATGCTTGATCCGGCTGTGTTGTGGTTGCAATTTCTCCAACCTGATGAGACACAGAATGCACCAGATCAGCCAATCCTTTGCAATAATCAAGCACTTGATCATCGGTAATATTCATCAGTTTGTTTGCTGGTACAATTGCTTGTCTCATGGCTCTCCCCATCAAAATTTCGTGAGGACTTAATCCAGTCTTTTATCAGGAATGCTTCTAAGACTCATTAATACCAGGGGTAAAGCATCTGGCCATTTCAGTGTTGTAGATGCACACACTTTTGATAGTCTGGATTTAATAGTGCCATTAATTTGTTCGACCACTCCAGATGCTTCTGGTCGATAGGCACAATGCAGCTTTTGCTCAATTTGTAATGCTGCGCAAATCATCCGAATTATTTCATTATTAAAATGAGTTCCTCTATCTGTTTCTAAAGAGACTGGAAATCCAAATCTTGGAATTATCTCTCTTAAAAGCAATTTAGCAACAGTTAGACTGTCATTTCTTCTTGTTGGATAAGCTTCTACCCAGCGAGAAAACAAACAAACAACCACCAACACATATTTCAGTCCATTACAAGGGGCAAGTTTGATAAAATCTAACTGTAGTGTGGTAAATGATCCTGCTGCTTTTCCAATTTGACCCCAACTAACAACTGTCTTTCTACCTGGATTTTGCTGCTGGCACACTATACACCTCTGGCATAGACTCTCTGCAATGACCCTAAACTTTGGGTTGTACCATCACTGCTTGAAGAGCCTAATCATAGCATCTCTTCCAACATGTGCAATTCCATGGTACATCCTTGCCATCTGAGACAGTAAACTATCTGGCATTACTGGTCTTCCATCAACATACACCCATACTTCATCTTCTGCTCTCTTTTTACAACCTGATTTTATCCAAATTTCTTTTTCTTCCTCATTTGCTTCTTCCTGAAGCTGCCTAATTTCTTCCCATGTTTCCAAAGAAGAAAACATCAAGTGGCAATTTGTATGTTTTTTCTCCATCCCTCTGTTGATTGAAATTGAATTTTGTGCACAGAAACGAGCCACTTGGTCTGCGTATCTGTTTCCATTTGTCACATAGTCATTTCCTGACTTGTGTGCTGAACATTTTACCACAGCAATCTTTTTGGGCATTTGTAATGCATTCAATAGATCCTTCACATTTTTACTGTTCTGGATCGGGGATCCTGAAGAGGTCAGAAATCCTCTTGGCATCCACAACTGACCAAAATCATGCACCACACCAAAACTATATTGACTATCAGTGAATATGGTTACTCTCAGATTGTTGCCAATTGTACATGCTCTAGCCAGAGCAATTAGTTCAGAAATTTGAGCAGAATTCATCCCCTTTAGACAGGGTGCTTCAAGAACCATAGACACTGTACATACTGCATAGGCAGCACTCAATGCACCTTTTTCATCTCTCAGACAAGATCCATCCACAAACATTACACTATCTGACTCTTCTAGTGGTGCATCCTTTATGTCAGTTCTTGGTTTCGTGCACAATTCTGTCCCATCCAAACAATCATGATCTACTTCATCCTTCACTTCTTCACAACTTGAACTTGGCAACAAGGTTGCTGGGTTCAATATTGTACATCTTGTCACTGTCACATTTTCAGCACCCAAAATCACTCTTTCATACCTAGTCAGCCGACTATACGTCATATGCTGAGTCCGAGTCCTTGTTAATAGGATCTCAACAGAATGTGGCACATATACTTTCACTGGATGTCCCATAACAATTGTTTCGCTCTGCTCAAGACTCACACAAGTAGCAGCCACTGCTTTTAAACAACCTGGTAATGCGGCAGCCACTGAATCCAAAGTAGCAGAAAAATATGCCACTGGACAACATGCCATTCCATGTTTTTGTGTTAGGACTGAAAGTGCACACCCATCTCTCTCACAACAGAATAATGCAAAATCTTTTGTGTAATCTGGCATTCCCAAAGCAGGTGCTCCACAAAGACTATCTCGCAATTCAATAAAAGCTTTCATACACTCTTCATCCAAATCAATCGGATCAACCACATCTTTATGGGTCAACCTCTGTAAAGGTTTTGCAATCAGTGAAAACCCACTGATCCATTGTCTACAGTATCCAACCATTCCCAAAAACATTCAAACTTCTTTTTGAGTCTTAGGAGGACCCATCTGCAAAATCACATTGATTCGGTCTTGCGTTACTTTTCTAACTCCTTTCTCAATTTTGTGTCCCAAATACTGAACCTCTTTTTGACAAAACTGTAATTTTGCTGGTGACACTTTATGCCCACCTTCTGCCAAATGATTCAGTAAGGCAATTGTATCTGTCACACAGGCTTCTCGTGTTTTTGATGCCACCAGTAGGTCATCAATGTACTGCACTAAAACTGAATTTTCTGGCATGATCAGTGACTCTAGACATTTTTTCAAAATCTGATTAAAAATCGAAGGACTCTCTGTATACCCTTGAGGAACTCGGCACCATGCCAAAACACGGTTTCCGAACTGGAAAGCAAAAAGATATTGGCTATCCGGATGCAAAGGTATCGAGAAAAATGCTTGACACAGATCAATTACTGTGTACCATTCTGCATCACAAGGAATTTGATAAAGAATCACTGCTGGATTTGGCACTATTGGACAGTAAGGTACTACGATCTTATTAATTTTTCTCAAATCCTGAACTATTCTATATTTTCCACTTGGTTTCTTAATCTCCATAATAGGTGAATTACAAGGACTACTTAGTATTTCTTTTAGAATACCTTGCTCAATCATTTGATCAATTACAGGAATTACTCCTGCTGTTATTTCAGGACTCATCTTGTACTGAGGTGTGTTTGGATATATTGCACCTGGTTTAACTGTAACTTGAATAGGATCCACACCCTTCATCAAACTAATGTCTTTTCCTGTAAAATCCCATACATCAGGTCTTACTGCATTTCTCAATTCTGCAGGTAAATCTTCTTCTGTAAGCAATGAATACAAATCATTCACTTCTGTCCCTTGCTTCACTAACATCATTTTAAAAGCAGCATCCTCATCTGGTGTTTGAAAAGCAGTACCATCTGGCGTACAATAGATGGTGCAATTCATTTTACAAAAACAAGTCCCTTCCTAAAAGGTTCACCGGACTTGTATCACATACCACAAACCGATGCATGTCTCTGAATCTTCCAATATGAACTTCTATTGGTCTTGTTATTGGAGTCTTAATATGTTTATTTGAGACTCCCACAACTTGGATAGTTTTTCCCAAGAGGGGTAGGTTTGGGATTTCTGCTGCTCTCACAGTAGAACGGGTAGCACCAGTGTCGACTAGGAATGTAATATCATTACCTTCCACTTTTCCATCAACAAAAGGACCTGATTGATCTACCTCTAGAGATGCGCCAAGCACGCACTCTTCCTCCCCCCTCAGGCACCGTCATTAAGATGAGTCTGAGTCACTCTCTGAACATTGCAATAAATACTGTGAAACCACTTGTACATTTTGATTCTTACCAACTTGTTCACCTGCGTGAAATCCAGAATTCGCACTGTATCTCTGTACTTGAGCATTCACATTATTTGGCATAGGAGCTTGAGGCACCTGTACTTGTTGTGTCTGTGGTGTAACTACCTGCTGCTGTTGTTGTTGATTCACAACCACTTCATTCTGCATCTGCGGATTGAAATTTTGATTCATTCCATTATTTTTCAGTAAAGATCTACACTCATTCCTCCAATGTCCAAACTTTCCGCACGCATGACAAGGACATTTCTTTTTCAATTCTTCCCTACTCATCTTACCTCTACCTCTACCTCCATTTGGCACCTGACCATTTTGATTTTGTCCTTTCATCTGAAAATCTGTTTGAGAACCATTGTTTCCATCTTTCTGTTCTGCCACCTTCACCTGTGCCCACATCATTTTCTCTTTCAGCTTTTTATGCTCTGACTCAATATCATCACTACAATATTTAGCATATCTCAGAATCTCATCAACTGTTTTACTCTGCCAACAAATCAAATGTTGCTGAATCATGTTACTAATTTCGGGTTTTAATCCAAAAACAAACCTATACACAAAGTGTCCCATATCTTTATCACCTATACTTTCAAAACCACTATACTGTTTGAACACCTGTAACAACCTTTCATAATAAGCATGTACCGATTCTTTGGGTTCCTAGGTTGTCCTGTCAACTTTAACCCAATCTGTTTCTTTTGGAGATATTTTACTTTTCAGGAAAGTAATTACTTGATTATATTTCTTCATCACTTCTTCTGAAGGTGCTCCTGTTTTCACATCTCTAGGATATTCTTTTTTTGGCCAGTCAACAGTAATTTTACACTCAGTCCATAAGTCAGCTGGAACTACAATCTCAAATAAACCATCTAAATCTTTTAACAAAACTTTTGAAACTTTTACAAACCTCTCTACCTGTTTTTACCACTCGACAGGTTTTTCTCTCAACCTAGGGAAATCATTTGTGAAGGATAATATATCCTGTCTTGACCAGGGAACGTGAACATATCCACCACCTGGAACTTCTCTCATTGGGCATACCATTTCAGCCTGTCCTGTTTCTCTTAATGGAAATAAAGACGCATTTTTACTTGCAAGAATTTATTCCTTCTTTTTCGCCCATCTACCTTTCCACCGTTCTAAATCTCCCCATTTCTTCAAGGTATTCATTAATTCTTATATTTGCAGTCGGTTGCCAGACGTATTCAAACTCTCTAAATTTTTATCAGTAAAATCCAATCTATACGTTTTTTGCAAAACTTTAGACTTTTCTATGTCCACTCCATATTCTTGTGCAGCTTCTGCCAACCTCTCATGTAGATTCTTTGCTTTCCATGTAATATTCTTACACAAAAATAATAACTCTTCATCTCGGTACTTACTCAATCTTTCTGGACTTATTGTACCAATAATCATTTCTTCCAGATCCACTCTCAATCTAGCTACATCTATACTCGATTGTGACTTATTCTTTTCCATTCCTCTTATCCAGTCATCTAACTCCTCTGGCGAAGGACCCACCGAACTCCCTGATACTGGAGTTGTTCCACTGACATTCTGCACTATTTTTCTAGGATCCATCTGTACACTTCTCTTTGGTGTTTCAGTTACATTTTCACTCACTGGAAGATCAATCAATGAAGTACTCATCTCAACTTGTTCTGATCCACTAACATTCCTGGCATTATTCACGGGAATTGTCAATGCATGTACTCTCGATATATTCTGACTCTCACCATACAATGGAACTATAGGACCAATCGTTACTGGTACCGATAATGCTTCTGCATTCAGACTCATCTGACTAATTCTCTGAGTTAACTCCTCTCTTGCCTTATTCAACATGTCAATCTCATTCTCCTGCAACACTCGAGTGTGTGAAGCTACCGGAACTTGTGTAACCTGTGAAACTTGTGGAGTTTGTGGAGCTTGTGGAACCTGAGGAACTTGTATTTCAATTAGTGGTGCATTTGGAATTGTTTCCCCTGAACTTTCCTGATATGGTGGAGGTCTCTTTAATAGTATTTCATTTAACAACTCATCATCAATCTCATCCGAAACATTATCTAGTTCCGAAGTCTCTAAATTATTCTTTTTCTCTTTACTTTTGCCTCCAGTCTGATCTTCAGCAACTATTACTGGATATAATCCATCTGCAATTACATCTGTCCTCCATCTTTTCTTTTGATCATCCCATCTAGCCTCAGAATATCTCGTTATTATATTCCTGTATTTAATTCCATTCCTGTCTCTCTCCCTTTTATAAGCCTCATGTTCCCATTCCTCAAGCGCTTCATACTGCGTAGGTCTAGGACTTGGCTTTAATGAATTCATTCGTCCTCTCAAGTTCTCCAAAATCCTTACATTAAATGTACCATGCTCTGGAAAAGCTAAAACTCCATCATCTTCTGTATAACTCATCCAGTTCTCTAACCATGTACACGTATGATACCCACGTTCCAACATCATAAAAGAAGCAGGCGTTCTTGGAGGAGGTATAGGAAGTCCCTCTCTAGTAACTATCGGCTTGTCTTTTTTAAATAAATCTTTTATTCTTTTTACCATTTTCATTTTTAAACACTCTTTTTCTCGCTAAATAAACCAAAACAAACAAGAGAAAACTTCCGTAAATCCTCTCACTCTATTCGCTAAATCCCAACCAATACCAGCGCGACTCACAGCACCCAACCAATCACGGCTCACTACGTATCTGCTACCTCAACCAATACTAGCGCTGCTCACAGCAACCAACCAATTACGGCTCACTACACGCCCACTGCCTGACCAATGCCAGCGCGGCTTTTTGTGACATCAGTATTACTCCTGCTACTGATCCTCCCTTTACAAAATAATACGGCAATGTATTTTATAGGTTTTCTTAACTAAATTCTCGTTAGAAACAACACAAAACAATGCTACTTTGTCTGTTGCACTAATAAAAGAGATAGTTCCATCATTCGTAGAGTTTTCTTTTACTTCTAGTAAAATAACGACCAGCGCTACTCTACTCTCAATCAAGTTAAAGAAGGTCTTGGTACTCCTCTGGGGATACTAGCCAAAGTTTCGGAAGAGGACTTTCCTTTCAGAAAGAGGTCTTGGTACTCCTTTGGGGATGTAAGGCCAGAGTTTCGGAAGCGGACCTTTCACTATTTCATGCAATCTTCTTTCACTAGAATATGTCCCTAAAATAACATCAACAGCCTTTTGCTGTTCGATATTACGACAACAGACAAAGTACTTCTGCAGTGTAATACTTTTTCCACACTATTCCTCTGCCACTTAGGCTAAAATAACATCATCCTAGGACCTTAGGTAACTCCGTACCCGTACTTCCAAACAACATAAAACAAAGACACTAACTTTTCATGTTAATAATCAATAAATCAATAATCAATAATTATTGCCAAACTAATCAATAATTAACCATCCTCTGCTACCAAAACTGATCCAGCGATCAGGGATCGATAATTTTTCACAAACAAAGGCCCATTTACACTACCCAACTAATCCCTTCACGCTGGGGTTCAGTGTGATGCAAGTTTTTTTCTAACTCACTAAATACACTTTAGAACCTGCATTTCTCCTTACAAATAAATGTGGTGACGAACCTTTTGATGTTGAGAAGTTGATGACAATAATTATGTACTTATCTATGCTACTAAATATTAACAGACTCAGTGTGTAGTTTATGTTGTTTATCGTAAAATAAATGTGAGAATAAAATGCTCATCAAGTACAGTTACACAAATGCAAGTCATAGATTATCACAGAGAGAGAACATTAGCAATATAAAACAAACTCATATCAAATAAACAATGCATTGAAGGAGTGGATAGGCGAAGAGAGAAAAGTTTCAGAGACAAAATACATTTGCAAATGAATATGCAAATTTAGGAGATTATCTATACTAACCCAAGTAAGAATCAGGGAAATCTACCCCTCTGGCCAGTCAGGGCAACAAGGCCACTCAAGTAGAGTCGAGTGACAAAGATTAAGACAGAAATCTGGAAACAGGTAGGCCTCTATCTGGAAGCAGCAAACCGACGACAGCGACGACCTCCCACTAGCTAACACCAGCAGAACCACCTCCTAAACCACACCCACCGAGGACTTACAATTATACCCTAAAACCTAAATGTCCAACCCACATATGTTTCAAAATGAGAACGAAATCCATCTCCCATTGGCTAAGGATGGGGGTGTTCTGTCACACCACTCTCATCATGACCATTTTATTAATGTCTCTTCGTTTTAAACATTCAGCATTACAACAGATTCATCCCAGGAAACAACTTTGAACACAATCGTAGTAAATATTTCCTGCAGTTCCTTGAATGTTGCAAATCTCTACGCCTCTATTATTCGCCTCTGCCATCTCGTGAAGGAAACTGTTCACTTCCATTTGTAATCTTATTTTTTCTTTTCCGCAGCTTGGCAGACATTCAGTACTCCATGAAGGTCGCATTTTTCATGCCTTTGTGCTCTCTTCTCATTCAAATCTTTCTTTTGGGACATTTAATAACTTTCATTCAAATATTAACCCTCAAACTGACATGCAGAAGTGTAGGCCCATGCTTGCTTTTCTACAGAAAACAAACACAAACATTTATTATTTTCGTGAAATGTAATTTCATTTTGTACACCATCCCAGCATTGCACTAACCCATGCACAACCCATGTTATTCCTAGCAAAATATTATTTTTGTGCACAAAAGCAGCATTTGTCTTTTTATCAAAGCAGTTTGCGGCCTAGTTCCATGCATTAATACACGCATTAGTTCTACGCATGCGCAAAAGCATTTCCCCTTAATTTAGCGTTTTTAATAATCTTTTTCACAGCACACTGTTAATTAATGTTACTGAGGGTTCAATCCGAGCAGGTTTTATTTTCTCAAAACCCTGCTCCATCACTGTGAGTCAAGTACTCACCAGCGTGCAGGAGTGAATACGAGATTTGCAGCCCACTGCCCAGAAGGGGGCTCCCAATAGAAGCTGCCATTTCTGTTGCAGTGACCCATCAGGCAACACACTGCATGGCCAGCTGCCATGCAACTCTATACAAGACTGCTGCATGCCACCTGGAGGTTTTCTTCTCCCGGTGATATCCCACTGCCAAGGGAGGGCAAAAAGCAGCCCAGTACTGCTGCTGCAAACTTGGTGAGAAAGGCTGAACAGGCCTCAAACCGAGAAACTGAGTGCTAATACAAACCCACTGCATGAGCTGCAGCTACCGGCCGTCTTCATACTCTGAACCTGAAAAGGGGGAATCCAGTGGAAGAGGGGCACTAGAGAGCTTGGAACACAGAGGCCCCTAGAGCACAAAGACTTGCACCCATGAACAGGCTATTCATGCGCTATTGAATGTGTAGTGAAATTCTATGTTTTTTACGTAATAAAGTACATTTCCTCTCTGCAAAGTGAAGAACTGGGCTTGGCATTGATTTTTTTGTAATGCTTAAGGGATGGCATTGATTATTGAACCTGAATAACCCCCACACTAACCTCCCCGAGAAGCCTGTGATTGCTCGCCTTTACTACTACTGAGAGTGAAGGGCAGAAACGGTTGTCTATGGCAAAGTTTGCAGACCCATAGTAGGGTAGGTCTCAGGACAGCGGTGGTAAAAGGCCTCAACCCCCATGGATGTGGCCCTGTATCCCCTGTCTGCCCCATGGCATAATGAATGGGGTCTGACAACATGACTCCCAATTTAGCAGAGGGACAGACATTTTGCCCTGCTTGGCAAAACAGATGTGGTCCCTTCTCTGCTAGTGGGAAAAGCCAATTATTTATGGGGAATAAAAAAGGAACTTAAGGGTACAATGCTGCAGTGGGACGGGGTGGCATTTCCGCACAGCACCATTCTTGTGGAGGCACTGCAGCCCAAGAGAAATGGAAGGCTGTGGGATGTGAAAGAGAGTTTGGCCGGCAGTCTCTGAGCAATGCTTACAAACCCAATGAAGAAGTAAATCTACTGAATGTTGAAGAGAGAACCTGAGTGAATTTCCTGTTAAAAAACTGCAAATAATGTTGGAATCTGTCAGAACTAGCAGGGAGAGGTCAGTAGTTACAACAAGATGTCCGGGCGTGAATATTTTATTTATTTATTGTGTTTTATAAAGCGCGAACATGAGCATCAAGGTATCAGAGTGCTGTACAAAGAGAGCTGCAGAGGGTTGCAGTACATTAAAAACACCTGACACTTAAGATACTCTGTACAAAGAATTCGAGGAGCAAGGTATAACACAATAAGATACAATATAAAATAAGGAATGCTGAATATAGAGCTCAGAGTACAAGGTATAAAACAATAGGATACATTATAAAATAGGCTGAATGACAGTTTCAAAATAGTTCACTTATGACATGTTTTTCTAGTAGCAAGGCTATAACTTCATTCTTGAAAAGTCTGAATGAGGTAAATGCTCTCGTTGAAGGTGGCAGGGAGTTACTTATCTTTGGGGCTGATCTGGCAAAGTGCAGCAGTGAGTTTTCCTTTTTTTATTTGTATGAAGGATTTAGCACTTCTAGAATCCCTTCCACCTCATGATAGCTTGATCCTATTTGCCATGTATTTGGGACCAGAAATGTGAATAGCTTTGTGTGTTATGCATGCCACTTTCATTTAGATCCTAGCTTCAACTGGGAGCCAGTAGTATTGCTTCAGTGCGCTCTTGTTTGTAGTTTCAATTTGAAATAGTTAATTGAAAATGCTTTACTGTTCCATCTTTTGCCTCACACCACATCTGAATAAAGTAACAAAGGCACTATTCCAAGATGACTCAATGGAAGGTTCATACTATCCTCTGTTTATGTCCATGCCACAGTCACAATTGTATTGAGTCAACCCACAGTGATTGGAGGTCTTCACCTACGCCCATGGCTTGCCTATAGGTGCTTCTGCCTCCTTGCCCATTGGTGAGTTGTATGCTTGGACACCTCTCAACTGTTGCTCAGCTACACCAGCATCTTAAATTGAGGGCTGTGCAGCACTGCGTATGGAATGTATATCCAAACCTACGACTTCACTTTCCAGAGAAGCTTGTCTTGTATGGGGGCCACTCACCCTGAACATCGTGGTAGGTGTATCTTCCACCCCTTTTCCTCCTATTATCTGCTTGGAACAGTTCTATCGCCTTGGCAAATCTTGCTTCTCACATGAGCCAGTCTCTTACACGTGCATAGAGTCAGTCTCAGCAGCAGCAGTAAGAGGGCAGCATTGGGGATACAGGTGGGTTGCAGAGGGACACACACAACGGAGCAGCTTTGCTTTACTGAGCAGCAGCATGTCCTATTGCAGAGGAGGACACAGACTATGCTTGCTATACAAGACCTGACCCCTTTGGGCCCACTCATATGACCTGCATAGGGGATAGTTGCCCCTTCCACCCTATACCCCTTATTGTCTGCCTGGACACAGCCCTGTCCCACACACTTTTACATTTCTCTTTTTCACTGTTACAGAATATACTCTGAACTTTAATCTGCCTGCATTCATCAATGTACTCCTTAACCAATCATGCACTTTCCCATTCATTCAGCCATCCCGTCATCCCTGCTGTCATTAGTCAGCCATCCACAAATGACCTTATCCATGTACTCACTCACCCATTCATTAACCATGCACTTGTCACTCACTCATCCATTCATGCACTCATTCATCCAACATTTCATTCATTCCAACATTCACCAACTCATCCACCCACAAACACATCAGAGTGAAAAGCACTTTCACTTATAACAAAGCAACAAGTAATGGTGTGGTCAATGCTTGTGTTTATTGCCTCTCATGTTGGCCCCAGAACATTCAAGCAATTGCTCACAAAGTTCATTCTTAAACCAGCAGAGATTTGTAGCAGTCTCTTGTGGGCCAACAAAAGGAGTAAACTCACCTTGAGAGCAAAGAGATATTAACATGTGAAAATTGTGAGCAGAGAAGTAGTGAGTATTGTGGCTAAACCACTAGGGGTTTAATTTCTTGTTTTTTCTTGAATCAGTGTCGTGCCCATGGCTTCTCAACCCAGTGGCAGCCGGAAAGGATCTGGGGTGGCGGGGCAAGGGGGGAGAGGGGGTAAGGGAGTGTAAAAAAAGAAAAATACACTTACCTCCTCGCTGCTCTGTCCCAAGTCGTCTCTCCTCCGTCAGGAAGCAGCCAGGCAGTGTTGTGATTGGCTCCCCTAAGCCAACCACAACGCTGCAATGCTGCATTGTGATTGGTCTGAGCGCCGTAATTCGGTGCTTAGACAGGGACGGGGGGTCAGGGGGCCCGGGGATGTTCTCCACACAGGCTGTAATGCAGCCTGGGTGGAGAACATGCTAAGTGCGCATTACTGTTTGGCCGGCCCGAGACGGCCGGCCAAAGCATCATGCGCACTTCAGTGTGCCCACCACTCCTCCCCTGCCCTGTTCTGTGAGCAGAGCAGCCCCGCCCCGCCCCCATGCTGCCACAGCAGGAACAAACAAAATGATAACATCACATTATTATCATTTTATTTTTCCTTTCCTTCATTGCTGAAACGCAGTGGGGTGACGCTCCTCCATCTTTGAGGAGGAGCTGCCACTGTCTCAACCACCTGAGCACACGAGAAGTGCAGAACTTTGCAAGGTCCCGCAGTGTCTGAGACTCACAAAATGCTGAGTGAAGCTCACCTTGGTCTGTTTCCTTTCATGCTCCTAGGCTCCTGGCTGCTGATCATTATTTCTTCAACTCCAAAAAGGCAATCACCTGCCTGAGAGTTTGCAGCTGCGTTTTAAGGCAACTCTGCAGCTAGTCCACTTCAGGGTTTTATTTTATTTTCCCTTTCTATCATGGCTGTTCCTCTCCTGATATCTTCCTAGTTCACCTAACCCACTATTTCCTCTGTCATGTGCTGTTTGATGTCATTTCCTTTTCCTGCCCTTTTCCTATTAAAGGTCTTCAGTCGGGTAGAGGGGTGCATCACAACAAAGCCATGTTCTTTGCTTGTTTCATTGCTATCTCTTACTGATCCTGGCTCTTTGCTTTTGGGACTTCCTTGTCTGGGTTCCTTATTCCTGGTTTTCTCCAGCCTCACCAGCAAGTAGTTTTTTTATGCCTTTGGCTTTTTTCACCTGAGAAGGTGCCAGCTTCTTGAGGGTACTTGCAATCCACATATTCCAGTGTATGGCTTCCGCAAACAGTCACCCATCTGGATTAGTGGCATGAATTCAGCCCTGAACCAGGAGTTACGGGTATTTTAAATATAAATAACAATTTGAGAAATGAGACTGTTTTGCCTAAAAAATACAAATCGTGTGTACGGACACCTATTTCAACTGTATGAATCATTGTAGTAGCCTTGCAGACCTGAGTTTTCAGGAGACAACAATGGATCAAGAAAGTTTTGTGGTTTAATGACTAACCTGCAAGGATTAATGTGCAACTTAGTACACGTAATATAATTAAATACCCATCAACTAAGCCTTTATCCACCAGGGTACAGATGTTCTCGGTAATAATCACCTGTTCACAGTACATGGTTACCACCAGAATTCTACTAGTGAACTAGATAAAAACATCTTTATTACTTACGGTTTGCATTGAAATCACTAGCGTTCCTGACTAGTCTTAGATTGACTAAATAGAATAAACCTTTCTAAGCACCACATGGAATTCATAGATGATTTCTGAAATGTGACTTCCCTGTGACATTCAACATCTACTCTCTTGATCACACCTCCTCGTACAGGACCTGCCTAAATAATATTGCACACTTTTCTGTCTAAGAAATTGAGAGGCAAGTGAGCTGAACATGCTGTCATGCTGTCCTGCAAAACGTGCTAGGTTTTGGCAAAGGCAAAACACTGTCCCCATTTATTTGGACATGTACAAAAGCAGGATGAAAGAGGCATGGAGGAGGGACCATTAATAATGTAGAGGAGAGGCACACGAGGTATGAGAAAGGCTTGTTAGAGAAGGTAGAGAATGTTTTGCTGGTATTTGGAAAGAATATCGGATCATTAATATAGAACAACAAAAAATTCAAGTTTTTAATATTGTGCCACAATAATATCGTGATGCAGCAACATCATGGACATAAATATTGAATTTTACGTAAGTAATATTGTTTGCAAGAATATCGTCTTTTTAATATCATTTGCAATAATATCATTGTAAAAAATATCGTTTAAATTATTTTAATGTGTTTTAGTTCATATTTTAATTCTATATGTTATATAGTGTTTATATAATTGTTGTTAATATTTTTAAATATAGTTTTTAATTTTAAGTTATTTATAAGTTTTAATGTAATTCTTAATAGTAATTTATAGTGTTGTAGGGGGTTGTGATGTTTGCAGGGATACAGGGTGGCAAGTTAATTAAGTATAATTAATTAATGATGATTAACTAATATTAATTATTTAATAGATCATTAGTTGTGCAAATTGTGTAATTATCATAATTCTTTAAGTGATATTTTAGGTGCGGGCTGTTTTGTTTGTACTGGTATAGAGTGGAAAGTTAATTAAGTAATAATTTATTAAGTATTAATTAATTATTTATTACTAATTAGTTAATTTCTAATTAATTATGTAAATTATGTAATTCTTATATATTTTAGTGATATTTTATGTGTATTGTTGGGTTTGTAGGGTTATAAGGTGTGAAGTTTATTAATCAATAATTAATTTAATATTAATAATTTAATTGATAATTGGTTAGGTAAACTGTGTAATTATTTTGTTTATGTTAATACCTAGGTGCAGGTTGGTGGGTTTTTAGGGGCATAGGGTGGGAACTTAGTTAAGTAAAAATCAATTATCAATTAATTTTTGCTTTTAAATACATATTTAATAATTATGTAAACTATTTAATAATTATATTTTGTGTTGTGTTTGTAGAGTAATAGGGTGGAACGTTTTTCCATCATAAATAATTAACAAATAATAGATTATTTATTAATATTTATGTTATATATTACTCTATATGTTAATTGTGTTATTTTTTTAGTTTTGTTATAATTTGGGCCTGATTCACAGAACTAACACGTCAAAAACGTAAAGTTAGTACTTTTTGGTATTCACAGAATACACTTACTCATTTTGGTATTCACAGAATGAACTTACTCATTTCGGTATTCACAGAAGTTAGTAGTCCTAACTTTAGGACTCCTAAATGCCTTCTGTGAATACCGAAAGTCTTAAAGTTAGGATTTTTCTCAGTTTAGGAGTAGTAAAGTTAGGACTCCTAACAATTGTCACACTAACTGAAGTGGTAATACTAAATTTACCCCTTTGCTGTACAACGCTTTCCCTACTATTGCACTGACTGGAGTGGGAATAGTAAATTTTACCTCTCTGGAGTCCAACGCTTGCCCTACTGTTGCACAGACTGGACTGGGAATAGTAAATTATACCCCTCTGGTGTCCAACGCTTTCTCTACTGTTGCACAGACTGGAGTGGGAATAGTAAAGTTTACCCCCCCCGTAGTCCAATGTTTTCCCTATTGTTGCAGAGACTGGAGTGGGAATAGTAAATCATATCCCGCTATAGTCCAACGCTTTACCTACTGTTGCATTGACTGGAGTGGGAATAGTAAATTTTACCCCTTTGTAGTCCAATGCTTTCCTACTGTTACATAGACTGGAGTGGGAATAGTAAATTTTACCCTTCCGGTGCCCAATGCTTTCTCTACTTTTGCACAGACTGGAGTGGGAACAGTAAATCAGCCACCCCCCCCACTCCACCCCAGAGTCAACATTTGCCTACTGTTGCACAGACTGGAGTGGGAATAGTAAATCTTATCCCTCCGGAGTCCAACACTTTCCCAACTGTTGCACAAATTGGATTGGGAATAATAAAGTATACCCCTCCGGAGTACGCTTTCCCTACTGTTGCACACAGTGGAGTGGGAATAGTAAATTTTACCTTCTGGAGTTAAACTCTTTCCCTACTGTTGCAAAGACTGCAGTGGAAATAAAATGTCTAGTTTTTTACTGTTTACCAAATGTTTAATATTGTTTAAATATATGTAATATTATTTATTTTAAAATTTCTATATTATCTGTATATATATATATATATATATATCACCAAGGATTCCCTTTTGAGGAAAGAACCACTCACACTCACGGGTATTTTTGCACGCTCTTAGATTTTATTAAAGCGGCAACATTCTCCAACCAGTAAAGAACCCCTACGCGTTTCAGTCTGCCCTCAGACCTTGCTCACGGGTAACTAACGCTGCAATTGCTGCTTCATTTAAACTGATCACCTGACATTATGCCACATCCTGTTCTCTACAGCGCTAGGCATTCTGGTAGATGTAGTCTTTTGCATTTTTATCGTGAATTTTAAATAAGTGATTTTGTGAATAGAACGAATTAAATTGATATATCTAAAATACAGTGAAACTAGTGAGTGCCATGCCTGTTACAGTTTTCCAATATGTAATTAAACTGATCTATTAAGCTAATACTTTGACAACAACCCATTCATTTGGTTGCATTTTGCCTGCCACAAACATCCTTTCTCAATTCTATTCAGGTACATTGCCCAAATGAAAATATTTTGCCCTCTAGTGGGCTTTCAAGGACGTGAGTTACCAAAATTGGTGACTTTCTTCAAATTTACCTATTCTTAAAACTAGTAACATGCAACTATAATTAAAACCAAACACATATCTGATATTTCCATTTCATAAAAAGATTTTCTATGACCAAAATTTGTTATGTTATGAGATAAGAAAGGCCCTAATTGATACTATGAGAAATTGCCTAATTTCAAAATCTCTTTCCAAATTTGAGAAAATTTACGATTGTATAGATTCTTTACAAGCAATATATTTCTATTTATAATGTCGTTAAAGGTGGGAGTACATCTCTTCATCCTTATTAAGGCCAAAGGGGGCCAGGGTTCTGAAAGATAAAATGTGACGTGATTCCCTTTGTCTCAGAGTTTTCCCGATTGCCACCTCTCACATGGCATTCGACCATTTCCACCGCGTAGAATTTTAGTTTCTTCCAGTCCCCATCATGATACTTTTCCATATGTTCAGCCACGGCATAGCCACGATCCTTATTGACTGTGGCTCTCACATGCTCCAGTATTCGTTTTTTGAGTTCACAAACCGTGCTCCCTACATATTTCAATTTGCAGGGACACTCAATGATGTAAACCACAAACTGACTTTTACAGTTGATTAATTGATTGATTCTCCATTTCTTCCGGTTTGCCATTGTGATTTCCTTCGTATTTTGTGCGATTTGACATACTTTACACGTTGAGCATTTGAAAAAGCCCTTAACGTTTATCCAAGTTTTTTGTTTTCTCATATTGAAATGACTGTGGACTAGTTCATCTTTTAGATTTTTCGCTCTCCTGTATGTAATTTTTGGATGATTGCCAACAATATTCCTCATAGTTTTATCTAAGCATAAAATGTTCCAATTTTTTCGAAGGATGTGCTCAATTTGCTTTGACTCCGTTGAGAATGTTGTAATTAATCTTATAGCATCCTGATCATTGTTTATTTGGGGCAATTTCTGTTTTATGATCTCTGATCTTGGTTGTTTTTCTGTTCTTTCAAGACAATCTTTTAATACATTTTTGTTGTATTTTCTGTTTCTGAATCTGATCATTGTTTGTTTGCTATGTTTTTTCCATTCATTTTCTTCAGAGCATATCCGTCTTATATATATATATATATATATATATATATGTATATATATATCATTTATTTAATTACTATTTTTAGTAAATGTATTTTTTATATTTTTATTTGTTTTCATTTTTTAATGTTTTATATATATACATATATATATGCTTTTTATATTAGTAAATTAAAAACACAAAAAATAATATAATAGTAGTTTGTTATAGATATGTATATATAAACATACACACACATATGTTATGTGCGTATGTTTATATATGTATATATTTATTTTTAATATGAAATGTTACTTAAATGTATGTAATACACATCATATTATAGTGTTGTATTAAAATGTTTACGTTTTACTATTTTAAACTGTATATTTATATGAAAAACTATATTTTTGTCTAACTTTTAACGATATCAGTGTAACGGATATTTTTAGCTCGACATTTTTGTACTACCCTTTATAAGTATAGAAAAACAATATTTGTGTCTATGATATTTTTGACACAATATTTGTGTGCTCGATATTATGTCACTGATCCTGTTTGCTTCACATAAAAAGCATTTCCCTTTCCATTCGTCTACATAGACACCCTCTTGGTGTACATTGCACCTTTCCAATCATAGCTAAGTAGCACCAGCATTTCATCCATTTTGAACTCTGTGGGGGCCCCTGCAGGCATGGGGCCTAATTTAGTGGAAAGGGATGAATTGCCCTGCTGCTGCCGCTGATTATGGCAATGTGTGAGGCTTCCTTGATTACCAACAATTCTCCAATTCCCTGACATAACAGAAGTCATTTTGTTCTGTTCTGGTTGAGTAGAAGGGAACAGAATAAAGGTTTTATTCTGAGCATTCCCTTGTGACAGCACGGTCCCTGCCACAAAGGATGAAGCATTCTTCTTGACTTTGAAAGAAAGCTGAGGATCTGAATAGAAAAGAATGGGAGCAGTTGCGAAGACTATCTTTAAAGCTGATGTTGCTGTTCCTTGTTCTTTCCCCCACTTGAATAAGATACATTTTTTAAATCAAATTAACGATTGGTCGAGTAATGGTAGAGAAAACGTTAATGAAATGTTGCTAAAATTTGGTGAATTCAACGTTTTTTTAATTTCCTTGATGTTGTTAGGAAGAGGCCGACAAAAGGCAGTTCAATGCCAATGCCCTTTTCATATATTTGATATATACAGTGTATTGAATGCTGTCTTCCACTCATCTCCCGCTCAAATACTCACCAGGTTGTAGACACCTCTTAAATCAAGTTTAGAAAAATTGCTGGCTCATTTTATTTCATACAATCAAGTTTAGAAAAAGTGTTGGCTGATTTTATTTGACACAATTATAATGATATGAGAGGGAGAGGATATAAATTCCATATGGTGTTGAAATTGAATGTGCAATAACCAATACATGGCTTGTACCCATCATTTACCTTTGGTCTAAAAAATGGGGGCCCCTGCTGGTAAAGTGGAGTATCTAATGAAACCCTTGTTTTCCTTTAAATACTGTTTTACGATTTCATCCTCTTTCACTGTCTGGGTATATGAATGCCCCTAGGGTATGAACAATTGCAAGATCATAATCAAATCATAGTCTCAATGAGGCCGAAGAGTAGTGCCTACCTGTCTTATAGAGACACAAGCAAAACCAACATATACAATGGGAACCGGTTCCAACTTGGAGCTGAATTCCTGCAGTTCTCTTAAAGCTTTATATTGGGTGATGCAACACTTAAATTCCTGGGTTGTGAGTTCCTGGGCATCAGAAACAATGCTTCAAACAATAATATGTGGATAAGTACATGCTTGGAGCTTGCCCGTCAATAGCCAGATTATGTTGCCTAAGCCACAAGGTTCTCAATACTATGGGAAAAGCAGGAGAGTAGAAGAGAACGCAGTGAATAGTTTCCACATGCCCACAGTAAGTACTCATCAAAAGAGGTCTTCTTTCCTCTCATGCTTGCCCAAATGTGAGGAAAGTGCAGTTGATTGCCTCGCTTACCTCTTATTCCTTTTCTCTTTAGCCTTACTGGGAGTGGCATGTTGTACTTGAAACACAAAAGGCGATGCTTGAATGCCATCTAAACCATGGGTAATCACTATGGTAGCATTCCAAACACATTGTTTTTCACACACTGTTGTACTCTATATAAAGGTCCACCATAGGCAAATCACTACTCATCCTGCACCTCACGGGACCAGTCCATTCCGAACTGCCACCGAGGTGCCCTCCAGAAGGGAACACAAGCAATCCCAGACAGGTTTCAGCCTTATTAGACCACATCAGTTAGGTGTAACTTTGATCCTATGGCACAGCAAGGGACCCACATCTGGGCATAGCTTGGGCCACATAGCCTGTTTCATCAAACACACAAAATGTGATGGGAGGAATGCTTGCAAGTATTCTAAACAACTGGAAATCCCTCTGCGTAGCATTCCAACATGTCATTTCTCACTGACTGTACTAGACAGAAGCCTGGCTGCCTTATGCAAATCAGTACTGATTGACAGAAGACCTAGCTCCTCGCCGATCTGCCCAAGGAGCATCGCTGGTCAGCTTTACTTTGCAGTAGCTCCTGCTATATTCTTCGCAGCCAGGGTTGGACTGGCCGTAGCAGGCACCGGGCATTTCCCCGGTGGGCCGCCATGATGGGGGCCGGTTTTGGGCCCCTGGGGGCCATTTCTGTTACCGGGGGCCGGCAATATCGGCCCCCTTTAACAAAATCATCCGAAACCGGCCCTAGCAAACAGCTCGGGCGCACCCTTCTGCCCTTCCTCCCCATGGGCCGACCGAGCAGTTTGCCAGGGCCGGTTGCGGTTACCAGTCCGTCCCTGTTTACAGCAGCTGCAAATCCTGCTCAGCGGAATCTCTTGAAAGGGTTATCTGGCGTCTTGGAGCTCTCACAAGCTACAACATTCAGCTTCATCCCACTGGAGATTTTCGACTTCCAAAAAGTGACAAAGTCCGAATGTAGAAATCTTCACCCCAACTTCATCCAACTGCTTCCTAATGACACCTCAGACACCCCTGGCTGCCTTGTCCCACTGAACTTTACCTTCTCAGCAACTTTTCTTCAAAATCTCTTTTAAGTCTGAAGGTAAGGCCCAATCCACCTCATGTAGCTGAACCGCACTTGTAAGGAAAGGCCTCTTTTTGCATGATCATCCCCAAAGTTTTGCACTAATGCTGCTGGTTTTTTTGACTCAGAGAGTACACTGAATCCTGCTAACTAGACCTCAGTTCCAGAACTCTGACCCTTAAAAGTATATGTTTGATTGGCTTATACCCAGTTGGTATAGCTTTACTTACCTAGTGTATGGTACCAAGTGCACCCAGGACCTGTCAGTTAAAGCATCCCACCAGGGCTGCAGCATTTATTGTGCCACTGTGGTTTAGACAACATGAAAACATGTCTCCTAGCCTGCCACTGCAGACTGGCAGAGCAGGATTACATTTCTAACTTGACTTTGCCTTTTAAACTAATGGCAAAGCCCAAACCTCCCTTGTTGACCAAGACAAAAATTTTATGTAACTTTTTAAGAAATGTGATTTTTAGCAAGTTACCACTCTGTTGCCCAAGTTTCTCAGTGGTCATTTGCAGATGCTGGCCACAAGACAGTCTTCAGCCCTCCTGGGGAGACGTGTGAATGACTCCCTGGAGCAAGAACAATAGAGGTCTGCTACTGAAAGAGGTGTTACTTGTCCCTGACAGGTAGCCACATAGGGTGTGAGCCCAAAAGGCAAACTTCAAAGGCGAAGCCGCCTTTGAAGGGCAAATGGTGGACACACACAAGAGGGGCTGCACTTTTGTTTTGGTAGATCGGTTGGCCTCAATAACAGAGTGGGGAGACCAGTTGCCAAACTGATTTTTCCGTGGGCATGTAGCCCTCAGGAAGTATCACCTCTAGGGTGGGATACCAAGCTAGACACACCAAGAAATGGGTTGTGCCATCTTGGCAGTGGGCAGAATAGTGCACTGTGGGATAGCTAGATGTCACACATTGCAGGAAGTCTTCATCATGAGAGCAGGGTCATAGTAGCCCATTGGCTAGTAACAACTGCATCCCAAATGGCACTTTCTGGGCATAAATATGACACTCCTGGCACCCAGACGTCAGATCACATCTGGACAAGAGAGAGGACCGAAGAAGGACTGCCCTGTTGTTCGTGGACCTGGCAAGAGAGGCGGCACCAACCGCTGGACTGCACCTGCTGATACTTGGCTAACAAAGAGAGAACTATGCCTGTGGTGGCTGGCTCATGTAAAAGTCACTCATGAGCCTCAGGCAGAAAAACTGAACTCAAAGAGTCGGTTGACTGACTTCTTGTTACAGGACCAGGGCCTTAAATGCTAAGGAAGCCCATCCTGGCTTGTCAGTAGCCACAATCTCCTGCTCGCAACTGACAACTGAATTGCATCCGGAGAGACCATGTCCAACCCTCAAAAGTTGCACCAGAGTCTGATGGACCTGGGAGAGTTGTTCAAGTGCAGTTTGGTCACCTAAGACGGACATTAGCCTCCATTAAAGGGAACCACAGGTTCCTCTTTTACCGGAGGCCGGTAGTCCAGTGGTAACTGGAATTTTGCTGTACCAAAATGGGCTTTGAAGGGCATCGACCCCTGTGGCCAAAGTCACCCCTCCTAGACTGTGGACAGAGGAGTAGCCCCAGGAAGGCCCCATTGACCTCACAGCATCCTCATTGTCTTATAGCATTTTCAAGCATCCTGTATGCCTTACAGCAGGATCACTCAATTAAAGTCTATGGAGATTCACCCATTGAGCCTGGAACTATTTGAGACTCCTTACTGGCCCCCTTGACCTTCCCCCTGCTAAAGATGGGGACCCAAAGAGTGCCAGAGTAGCCAAACTTTATACAGTTACCAATGCTTGTTGGAATTTTGCAGTGATTTTCCTTTTACTTAAAAATCTATATCTCTGGAACCCTCTGGTCGATTTTGCTTGTTTTGGTGTGCAAAACTTCATAACAATAAGATCTATAATTATAAATCAGTGTTGAATTTCTTTCATGTTGTGTAACTTTCTTATTTTGTTGTCTTGGTGTTTCTAAATGCTTTACACTTGTCCCTTTGTTCAAGCCCGACTGCCCGAATCCATAGCTTCCAAGGGTTGAGCTAAAGGTTTTACAAACCAGCCTAACTGGACCAAGATTTTATCGAGAGTGTATTACAGGGTGAAATCTCACAACCACACCATAAAGTGTTAAAAATGTATAACTCCAGTTCTACTGATTGGATTTAATTTGTTTTGGTGTCATATTATTTAGTAAAAAATCTTGATTTGTCTAAATTGGTGTGGGATTTTTCTTGTCTTGGGTTTTCACTTTATTACTGGTTATGTGATGCATAAATACTTAACACAGTGCCTCTAAGTTAAGCCTGACTGCTTTTGTGCCAAACTACCAGAGGGTTAAGCACAGTGTAATTTAGTGACTTTTGTGGTTCACCCTGACAAGGATTGTGGTTGTTGCCTGAGAAAGGTCTTCACTAGGGGTGGGCAGAATTGGCGGAGTTTGATTCTGTGAAATTCCATTAAAATTCTGCAAGTTTCCACAAAATTCCACGATAGGGAAAAATTAGCATTTTGCACTATTTTCTTAGCGCAAAATGCACCGTTGCTTCCAAAAATCAAAGCAAGGATGCATTTTGCGCAAAGAAATAGCGCAGTCAAATACCAAATGCACTGCAGTGCATATCCCTCTGTGCCCTTACATACTCTATAGTGTTTACTGCAGAGTATGTAAGGGTGCTGAGGGGATTGCGCTGCTGTGCAGTGGTTTCTAAACAGTGCCTGAAGAGGGAGAAGTCCATCTATGTTTAAAAAACACTGCAGAATAAAGTTTAGCATGCAGTGGTTTTTAAACATAGAGGGACTGCTAGCTCTTCCCACCCTGTTTTGAGATTACAGTAGTGCACCCCTCAGCACCCTTACATACTCTGCAGTAACCACTGCTGCCTGCAGAGTGCCACAAGATGGCGGCCCGCAGAGACAGGCCCTAGTCATGGCTTTAGAAGAAATTGGGCAGAAGGTGAGGCAGGCAGGCAAGCCTTCCTGGGCATGAATCTGCTGACTCCCCTGCTCACTCCTGGCCTCTCCTTGTTTACTGGGCTGAGCACTAAAGTCTGTGTCCAGAGTATTAGAGGCAGGTGACTTGGAGAGACTGGAGCTAACACCTGGTGAGGAAGATGTGGCGGCCAACACTATTGAGGCAAACAGCTCTTGTGGAGGCCATATCGGTCCCTGCCCTAGTGAATTATGGTGGAGAAAATCACCATGGCCCCAGCACAACATTGGAGATAGAGAGGCAGTAAGGATGGAAGTGCCCGGTGGTTTCAAGTAACGTGAACTGATTAGGCACCTGCAGGAAGAGACGCCAGGGAGGAATCCCACACTTTAAAAAGGCACCAATGGATTCAGACAACTCTGGGAGAGCATTGGTGGGGTGGAATGCAGGCCTCAGCTGGGACACATACTGTTTCATCTCTCTTTAACTATCCAGAGCTGGTAGAAAGTGAGGGGTGATTGGCTTGAATTTCCTGTGTGACCCCTTCCCAAGTGAAGGGCACCCAGCATGGGCAACCCTGATTGGAGCCGCAAATGGCCTGGAGCACATACGGCCCAAGTGTAGAGACCGGGTATATCGACCAGATAGGGTAGATTTTCCTCTGGTAGCAATATAATGAACTAAAACCTGAACCCAGAAGGAGGACCCCTTGATATAGAAAGAGTGAGAAATATTTGAAACAACCCACATATTGGATGCTACCCACACAATCCAGGATGGTAAAACCCAGTGCAGAACAAGTCTCATCCATAAGGGGATCGCCTCTGTCACCATCGAGAAACTCTGACCAAGATGAATCCTCGTAAAATCACTGGGAGCCGCATTAGGGAGTCAAGTAGAACGGTTTGGGAAATCCTAGGGACTAACTAAGAGATGAAAAGAATTTTGGAGGCCAAAATAGATGGTAAAATTGATTTTGGACTCCTCAGAATGTACAATAGGAAACTAGCCTCACGTATTATAGACGCCAAAAAAACTCTTCAAATGGTAAGTCCTGAGGTGGCAAACCTGAAATTGCAAGTCATCTCTGCATGCGAGCGGAGGATGCGGATGGAAGCTCACACCAGTACAACATCTGGATAGCAGGATTACCCAAGAATATTGAATGACAAAACACAGAATAATTTTTAGTACAATGGCTCGTACGTCTATGATGGAACTCCCTCAAACTTCTTTACTACTGAAAAAGCCCACGGGGCTCCGGGGTGCCCTTTTACTCCTAGGGCCTCCCCCAGACCATCTTTGCATTCTCCAGAAGGTGCGAGTGCATAGCTCCTGGCCAGTCAAAGGGAACAAAGTCCATCTCTTTCCTGACTTCAGGATGGTGGTTCAAAAACAGAGTACCTCCTTTCTACAGGTGAAAACTAAACTGAGACAGCTGGGTCTGCAATATGCACTCCTGTACCCAGCTAAATTCTGTGTGGTCATTGACAAAAACGTACACTTCTAGGTGACACCGGATGAGGTCAGGCAATGGATGGAACATAATGGCAGACCCAGAGCACAAGGCGACAACTGGCAGATATGGAGAACTATAGACATACCAAAATGGTAATGCTGCAGAGCAGCCTGGGTATATCCCAGGAGAATCAAGTGTCTGAGGAAGATTACCTGGGAACCCCTCTCCATTAGAGCCAAGACGTGACCCCCCATGATGGTGGAAAACATAGTATGAGATAGGCAAAAAAAACACTATGTGTGGCTGTCCCCACATCACTGAATGATGCCAGCTAAATGGCCACCAAAGATGAAGAATGGCGGGTTGGGTGGTAACTGTTGAATGCTTGGTGGGTGCAGAGGAGACTCCACTCTTAAGTATACAGTGCTTACTTCTTTACCCCCAACTTAGGAAGAAAATGTACTTGCAATTTCAATTAAATAGTTTTCAGTTAAGTTGTAGGTCTCTGCCTACCAGCTACTTTGGGGAAGGGTGGGCAACATACTTTTCTGTAGTTGGGAGAAAGCAGTGTTAAGCTTTTGAAGTTGAAATGTATGGTTGGAGGCCAAATGTTTTTTACAGTTGACCTGCTCACAAGCAGACGCACACAATGGACAGACAGTAGAAAGAAAGGGATGGCGCACTTGAGAGGTTAATGAGGATGGAGACCCATACAACCACTCACACACCCACTCTAGCCTAGGGGATCAGGGTGTTTCAACCCTGCCCCCTTTTCTTTTGTTTTACCCAAGATGGCTTCCAACACTTCCTGGTTGAAGTGTTGGCAGCCAATCAAATTTCATTAGGGTTTTGGGCTTCCAAATATCTATATTTTTAAAACTTAAATATCTCTGAAACTATTGAATGGATTTACACCAAATTACAAAACGCACGCTTTCTGGACCAACATATAGCTTTCTGCCAAATTTGGTATCATTCTGTTCAGTGCTTCGTGCTATAGTCGTGCTCAAAAAATGGAAAAAAAAAACATAAACATACCATGGGGAACCCCTTTTTTTCTCGGCCTCTGCTTGATGGATAACCCCAAAACTTTCAACACAGCAGCTGAACCACAAAGGGGACGTTTTTTGAAAGTTTTGTGGAGATTCATCAAGCAGCGCCAAAGTTATTGGCAAAACAAAAAACGCTTTTCCTATGGAAACTTTGGTCCTAAATATAACTACCTAATGGCTATTGCCAGTAGGTAATATATTTATATATTACCTACTGGCGGTCACCAGTAGGTAGTTATAGTTGGGACCTAGTTTCCATAGGAAAAGCATTTTTTGACTTGCCTATAACCTTGGTGGTGTTTGACCAATGTTCATGAAATTTTCCCAAAAAATTGTCAAAGTAGGTTCTGTGTGTCATGGAAAGTTTGGGGGTGATCCATGCAGTGGGGACCGAGAAATAGGGGCGAGAAATAAGGGTGCGTTTGTAATGTTAATTCCCATTGGAACGCATTGTTAAACCTACAGCCCGAACCGCTGGGCGGAATTACTCCAAATTTGGCAGAAAGGTAGATGTTTGTCGTAGGAAGGCTTCTGGTCCCCGCTTTCATACACAAAATGAGGTAAAGAGCCGTAAGGGTAGGGTCTAGTAAGGCTATTTATTGTTGTTACACATGAGAATACTACGGTCCAAGGTAATCCAGGTCCTCCTGGTTGGGGATCTCCCGTCTTCATCAAGGGTACCGTCAGAAGAGAAGTGCAGGAGCTGTGGACTTGCTTCTGTCGCCGTCCCCAAGTCTCGTAGTCGGAGGGGGGGGGGAGAAACCAAACAACAACAAAAAAACAACACCAGATCAGTTCAACTGAAGCGGGATGCCTCCAGGCAGTAGGAAAAGGGAGTGAGGGAAAAAAACACCTAAAACCCCGCACCGAGTGAGTCCTAGCGTGTCCTCCCTCTAAACGGATTCTTTCCCCTGTCTGTGCCCTGACAACCCCTGGAGTTTCGCCCGTACCTTGTGAAGCCACCCTCCTCCAGGAGAGTGGCGGGGCGAGGAGCAGTCTCGGCCTCCTGGCTTGACGTCCGTCTCGGGTTTAGCGTCTTCGGACAGCACTCTCTCGTCTGCTTCTTTTGGCGTTAACTACCCTGGGTCCTCTCCGGCTCGGGAACTCGCTTCCGCCTTCGTCAGATCTCCCCCTCCTCTTGTGGCGGTGTGCGTTGTATCCGATAGGACGGGTGAGGGACACGTCATCAGCCCCACCCCCTGAGGTCCGTCGGGCAGGATCCTGCTAAAGGGCTCCAGACCAGCCTGTAGATGAGACGATAGGAGGCCGGTAAAAGTCTCAATGGGGAAACATGGGAGCTCATTCCGGGCTTCGTCATAGGGATCCTGACAATGTTGTTACACAGATTGTGCTTTTTGTTATTTGTTGCAACTCCGTTCAGTAGTTTTTGTGAAATTAAATCCAAACAATATAGTGATATCTCTGCCTGTGGATATTTTGTGACCGTTTCGCGGTGATCGTGGTTAAATCGAGACAATTTTGCGTTAAATCGTGAATGCGTGCGCCAGTGAGAATGCTCTGATTGGCTGGACGCAATCTGAACAGAAAGTTGCGGCCACCATTTATCAATTTATCAATCAGGAATGGTTCCCGGGGCTCAAAATTTGTGTCAAAGCTAAAATGCTCAGGGTGGAGATACTCTGACCCCATGTTTGAGAAATGGGGGATTAGTGACACAAGTTATGTGTCCACAATTGATTTTTTTAATCACATGCGATATTCGCGATGACGCCGCGATCGCTAGCACCGCCCCCCCTTCCCCTTGTACCATTGCGGGGACATCGTGAATATTGCGGCGACACTGCGAATATTGGTGGAAATATAAAACAAAAAACAAATATATATATTTGTACACACTCGACAGTCACTGTTACAGACTCATGTACGAACTCACAAACTCACTCAGACACTTATACACCTATTCACATACCCACTCACACACTTATACATTCAGCCACATACATACTCAGATACTCATGCACCCACTCACATACTCATTCATGTACTCATGCACCCACTTACAGACTTGCTCAGAGAGTGACGCACCCATGTACCGACCCACTCAGAGACTCATGCACCTACTTTACAGACCCATGCGCACAGTCTCATACCCACTTAGAGACTCTTATACTTATAGTTAGCTAAGCTAACTATAACTGCTGAATTTCTCTGGTTTTGTACGAGTGAAATGTCAGTCTAACTAAAATATCCCTGTAACTTTTTGAATATATATATATATATTCCAAACACATCTTCTCCATTTATGGAACCCCAGCAAAGCAGCATCGGTGGTGGGAAACGGCATCCCACAATTTATTAAAGAGCTATCCAAGACAGAAGAAAGCTGCATGCCTGATTCCAGGAGCTTACTAACATAGGCACTTTATTAATGACCGTGGTGCCTGGCAGGTCACCGCAGTCCAATGCATTTCAGCACTCTTAAAGAGCTTTGTTCATGGATGGGTGTTCTCCTTACCACCTATAGTGACTACACCTGTGAAATGGATAAAAGACTTACATTAGCGAATACAGTCTTTCTTCTTGTCATCCTGTGTAATGTGCATTATGACTATAAGTCGTTTCCATTATATGACTGCAATAGAATATCTAAATGAGAGCCAATTGTTCACAGCCCTCACAGTCAATTTATCTTGAAATGTACAAACAAAAATCACATTTGGTGTATTTTAATGGCCCCTCACAGTGGTCATCCTGCCATTGGCAATCACCTATACACAATCCTCGTTGCATCGTATTCGCTGGAGTCCACAAGTGAGAAATAAGTGTCTCCTTGTTTAGCCCCTACCCACTACTGCTGCAAATTCAGAATTGAGTACTGTATCAATACCATTTTCCTGGGGCTGTGGGTGGGTCAGGCTGGTGTATGGATAAATTGACTGCAGGGGACAGTGAACAATTGACTCTCATTTAGATATTGTATTGCAGTCATATAATGGAATCATCACAGGCCAACGAATAGCACTCGTTACTTCGCATGCGTTTAGTACGCATGCCATTAGAACGCGGTCGTTAGAACGACCGCGTTGTTAGTTTGCATACCTTTACTACGCAATTCGGAACAACGAATTGCAGTAGGGGGCTCTGGATGTTGGAATAGTATAATTTACTATTCCAACTCCAGTCTATGCGGACACTAGGGAAGGTGTTGGATTTTAAATCCAACACCTTCTCCCCCCTAACGCAAGTCGTTGTTCCGACTTGCGTAGTAAAGGTATGCGAACTAACAACGCGGTCATTGTAACGACCGCGTTGTAATGGCATGCGAAGTATCGCATGCGAAGTAAACGCTGTATACCCAGGCCAACTACCTCCTATTCTCACATTAAAACATTTAACTGCACAAACTAAAAAAGCCACCAGTGATACTCCTCCTGCCCCTAGAAGATATCAAGGCATAGAAATAACAGTAAATTTAAAAATGACAAATAATGAGAACCCTACCCTTTTATATCACAACCTAAACAATGGCAAACAAAACCAAATATTGAGGGTCATTATGATGGTGGAAGGCCCGCCACCGCGAGCAGTGTGGTGGCGGGCCTCCCGCCATCGGAAAGCAATTTTCCCCCCGCCACATTACGATGGCGGGGGGAATCTGACCGCAACCGTGGCGGGCGCAAAGACCGCCCACCACGGATCCGCCACAGGCAATCGTTACGATTGCCTGGCAGAGCGGTCAGCATCAGTAAAATGGTGGCGGTGCCTAGCAGGCACCGTCCGCCAGATTAGGATGCTGGCCGCAGCCAGCCTTTCTGTGGTGGGTAAACCGCCATTGAAAGGCTTGCGGAGATTGGTTTTGGGGGCCCGTTGCGGGCCCCCTTTGTGTTGGGGGGAGGTGGCTGTGCTCTGTGGGGGTACTCATGGTACCCCCCTACATTTCACTGCACTACGTGGCAGGCACCATGTGGTGCCTGCCACGTAGTGCAGTGAAATGCAGCACATGCATTTTTAACATCGCGGCGGGTGCTGCAGTCAGCAGCGCCCACGCAATGTTAAATTGCAAGATGCGACCGCCATGGTGGCGGTCGCATCCTAATTTGGAGTGCGGGACCGCCGCATGCATGGCGGCCAGTTCCAATGCCCGCAACGATGGCAGTCGGGGGGAAGTCTGACCGCCATCGTAATGACCCCCATTGTCTTCAGCAGATAGCTTACACAAAACTAAGCAATTGTCAAACCTGGATGATGGATGAGACCTTCAAAATGTGTCCCAAACCATTCACTCAGATATACACCATACATAGTGAATATCAATGCCCAAATATCCCTTTTACATATGCCCTACTACCAAATAAACAAAGCATCACTTATTAAGACCTTTAAACCCACATTAAACATAAAACAAATACCTACTACCTACAAAAAACAATAGACTTTAAACAAGGCATGATTCAAAGCATTTTGAAAATGTACCCCACACATCCATACAAGGCTGTTACTAACATCTCAATCAAAGCATATTGAGACACCTGCAACTATCTGCACAGAGGGCCTTATTATGAGGTTGGCAGTCCGACCGCCATAGGATCGCATCCGTGACCACCAGAAGAACACTGCACTGTTGGCCGTCTGACTGCCGTATTACGAGTTTACTGAGGGGCCGGCAGTGTGGCTGCGGCGGTGGGAAATGTATTTCATTCATTCATTCAAATACTTTATTGCGGTCATTAGACCATAAAAGTGCAAGTGCAATGTACTGACGGTACATAAAAACAATCCTCCAGTATGTAAACTCAAAGCCCCATTGTCCTGTATTACAATTGCAGACTATGATCCAGCACCCCAATAAATAAGCAAAAGACATAACAACACATGTGGAGTGCCCTGTTAATAAAATATACAATTGTGGAGCAGGGAAAAAGCTAATACATTTCATATTGATAAAACACTAAAAGAGCACTCTCTAAAATCACAGATAATAAAGTTAGTTAAAAGTAGAGCTTGCCCTATTAAAAAGGATTTAAAAAAAATGTTGTCAACTTAGTCCTGTACATTGATTTCAAAAGTGACTTGAGCACACACCACATAGAGAGTAGGAAGCGTGACACCGCAAATACTACAGGCGATAGAGTATTGTATTTCAGCTGCCTAAAGGCCTCTGCACATTGTTTGGTCCCCAGATTTCTAAATAAGTGGGTCAGCCAACAGTGTCTGGATTTTCTGTAAGTGGGGCAGAAAAAGAATACATGCAACTCTGACTCCTCTGCATTGCTACAGGCTGGACAGCATAGAGAGAGTGTGCATGCACATTTGTTGGAGAAAACGTGCAGCGGGAGAACCCCATGCCTAAATTGAATATACAGTTTCCTCGCTAGCGCGGGTTGTATCTCATCCAAGGCAGACTCTAGGATGTACTGGTCTTATATTCTCAAAAACGCAACTGTTAGTGATCCTGTTCCTGAGCACCCCTGTAGATGGGCGAGTTTACCCTCCCTGAAACTCCAAATCAATTCCTTTCTGGAAATTGTGGGGCAAGCTTCCTCAGGGTTGTGCTATAGACTCGCTCTGTCCATATCCAGAAATGAGTCCTTGACATGTGCTAGCCACTGTAGTTTCCCAGCACCCTGCAAGCCCAAGACCTCCTTTAACTCGGCGCTATATACTGGCAATTCCAGGGTTACCCATAAGCGACGCCAAAAAATTAGGGGTCTGAGAGTAATTTCATCTGCAATTGGCCTGACCCCTAAGTCCAAACGAAGCGGTGTGAGGGGAGAACTAAGGGAGAAACCAAATAGTTGCCTGACAAAAGTGTTCTCGGTCTTAGTGATGTTTCTCAGAAAACAATGCCTCCAGAGTTCAGCCCGTACATTGCAGTACCCCTTGTTTGCACTTTATAGATTTGCAGGAGTGGTCCTATAGGTTTATGGAAAGAGTTCCTAAATAGCTTGGTCAGCCACATGGTCAGCACTAGCTTTAGGCTTGTTTTATTAGTTTAAGCCCCCCAGTCCATTTTTTCAGTTAAAGTGACCCCAAGGTACTCAAATACAGATACCCTCTCCAACGGAATGCCATGCAGGCTGGGATTTGGGCGACTTGAGCTGGTTGGTTTGGTCTTTTGACTGTTAATCTCGAGACCCCTACTTTAACAGAAGGCCTTGAAGTTGTCGAGGATTCTCTGAATGCCCATCAGTGACTTTGAGAGCAAAAGAGTATCGTCGGCTAACATCATTGCCGGTACTTTGCTGTTCGCCATCTTGGGCGCATCAATATCCTTCCCTGTGTTCAATGTTTCTACAAGTGCATTTATAAATAGACAGAAAAGGGTGGGCGCAAGGACACAGCCCTGTCTTACCCCTCTATCTATGGCTATAGGTGTAGTGAGTTCTCCATGTTTGCCGAACCTGATTTGGGCATAGTTGCCTTCATGCAATCGCCTGAACATATAACAAAGATAGGACGGGACCCCCAGATCACTTAGGACAGCCCATAGTTTGTCTCTTGGTACCAAATTGAATGCTGATTTTAGGTCCACGAAGATCAGATAGAGGCTTCCACTCTCTATAGTCACCGGCCTTGATCTTTGGATGGGCTATTTTGCTTAAGACGCTGGCTATTTCTGTGAGAGTTATCCTAGGGGCCTCAGAGCAAATGTCCTGCAGTAGAGAAGTATCTTTGGCTGTGCTAATACCCTCGTCCTCCATCCTTGAGTAAAGGGCCTCAAAATTTTGTTTCCAGACATCAGCTGCAATGTTGGGTTCAATGGTCTGCTTCCCTTCACTGCTACCTATATTAACTATGCACCAGAAAGCCTTCATGTCGTGAGTAGATAGGGCCTGTTTCAGAGAATCCCACTTGTCCAGCTCCCACAATTTTTTAGCTTTGGTGATGCTGGCTCTATATAGCGCCCTCTTTTCTCTAATTAGGGGTCTATCTTTAGTTGTTGTAGAGTGCTTGGCCTTTTTTGCGCCCACTTGAGTGTTTTGGTGGAAAAAATATATCGTCCAGACTGGTTGTCAGTACTTCATGGGTCTCGGAAACTCGCGTAAGGGAGGTGAATGTACCATCGCTGGAAATGGACTGTTCTGCTGCCAATAGACACGGGATGATAGAATCATATAGGGAGGTCATCCTATTACAGGATTGCTGTATAGCTGACCACCGGACTCTTCTTCTATTGTTGATCAGTGTTAATCTGTCATCTGGCGGTATGTTTAAACCAGAGACTTCCTCAGAAATCGGCAGTTCCACCTCCACAAACAGGGTGTTGTGATTGCTGTTGTGTCGGGTCAAAACAACAAAGTCAGCCACCCGGTGCCACATCCTGATATCTACTAGGATGTAATCTAGAATGGAAGAATGTCCTAATCGATTAAAGGTATGCTTCCCTGGTGTGTCTGATTTAGTTTGACCATTGCATGCCCTTAGGAAGTGGTTTAAGGTGAAGGATTTGATCTGGAGCACTAATGGAGTCCAGGCCCTGGTTGGCGGGATGTTTGCCTAGGTAATTGTCCAGTGTAGGTCTTATTCACTGGGAATTCCTCCATTAAAACCATTCAGGGGCTCAAACTGGTAGTTAAAGTTGCCACCAATAACCATTAAATGGTTGTTGGGAATGGTAGATATGGAAGCAGCCAGTTGGTCAAAGGTCGGTGATTCTTGGCTGTTGCTTACAGGCCCGGAGTAGACATTGACCAGAGCGATTCTGACCTTAGATGTAAATGTCAGAAGAATGCACTGGATGTCATTTGAAAAGAACTCCAGCTGCTTAGCTGTGCAACCCAAATGAGACCCAACTCATATACAAAGACCACCTGCAGGCCTACCCTTGCCCCTGGTCGTTGTGGCTATTCTGAAAGTCGCAAAGTCCAACCGCTGTGTATCCTCCCTTGCCGAAGTTTCCTGGAACATGCAGACGTTGTATTGGTCCACAAAAGCCCCCAAGTCGGTGTTGTCCAGTTTGTTTCTGAGGCCCGCAACATTCCATGATAAGACCCTCAGCTTGGTTGGATCTGTATGTTTAGCTGGCATGGGTGACTGATAATTAACATTAGGTGGCCTGGTTCCTTTCCGTTGGTCACTTAGTCTGTTCGCCATAGTTCTGGTAGGGACCTCGCTACTGTCAGCTGTGGGCCCTGGAGGGTTGGAATCCTCTAAGATTGCTAGGGCTTTGGCCTGAACCACAGTTTGTGGCAATCCCGTGGGTGGGCTTATTAGAGCATCATTGAGTGACAGCCCCACAACGGTTTGGCCTACACAACTTGCACGCTACTCCCAACCTGGTTGTATTGTGTCAGGAGGCTCCTTCATTCCACCCACCCCCAACCCAAATGTGGTACTAGGGTAATAAAGCTCCCTGTTTGAGATAGCCCGCTCCCGGGATTCCTCCTGACATGTGGTTGACTGTTCTGGGTGCTGCATTACTTTGAGTCAATCAACCTCTTCTAAGACCCCAAATCTGTTCGCTGTGGGTAAATTATATAGCAAGGGTCTGGGGGTTGAAGCCACTGTCTTGTATGCTGGTGGTTCTGCTTCCACAGCTCCTCTCCATGGCTCATGTGCTCTCTAGTTGCTAGTACTTGATATGGAAAGTAGAAGTATCCTAGCGGTAGGGACCTTATTCCTGCATCTTGCCTATCATGGTTTAAACATAAAAGGCTTTGGACAGTCATTGGGTTTTTTTAATTGATCACTATGCAGCCCCCTTGCACATCTTTAGGTCTGTTTCCTACCCACCTGACCCTATGTGTCAGAAGAATCTCACCTGCATCTTTGTAGGCGAATTGTCTCTGCCTTGCCAGCCAAAACATGCATTTGTTCTTAAGTTCGAAATAGGTTTCCCTCTGCCCTTGTTTGAAATGTATTTCAATACGTATCGATGCCTGTGTGTACACTCCGACTGCATATGTGTCGGTTGCACACATAT
This sequence comes from Calotriton arnoldi, assembly GCA_963921515.1. NCBI lineage: Eukaryota > Metazoa > Chordata > Amphibia > Caudata > Salamandridae > Calotriton > Calotriton arnoldi. Next base: position 828,271 of record CAWUFW010002849.1, read on the forward strand.
GCATGATGCATGTTGAAAAATACCACCTACCCATTGCCGGAGTCCGACCCATATGTGGGCAGTCCCTGTAATGCGTATATAGTGCCAATTCACTTAACTGTATTTCGTCGCCAAACAGGGGTGTATTCCTCTGGGTGGAGATGCTCCTGTGTAAGAGGGACCTAGAGAAAGGGATTCACGTTGAAATCTGCTGCAAAGAACAGAAAAGGGATGAGTATTCACCCCAAATCCTTTGTCTCTGCCGAACTTTAGCTGGCGGCCGGACCGCCGCAGTCGGCTTATAGGAAATCCAACTCATTATATGGATGGCGGTCTTCCTCCTCTCTACCACTCAATGGAGGCTGCCTTCCCCCAACTGCGAACCCGGCTGTCGGCAGTCTGCTGAAGACGCCGGCAGTCCAGCGGCAGTCCCTGCACAGGCAACACTCCGAACTCGTAATACGGCAGATGACTCAACGCCGTTGGACTGCCACCACCGGGACATCGGTCTAGGGACCTCGAAACTCATAATAAGGTCCTAAGTGTAGAATATGCTACAAACAGTTAATATGTCTTTGAAATAAAAAATAATTATAGCACTGGCCTATGTTCCTGTCACAGAGGTAGCAAACCACTAAAATTTACTAACAGAAAGCTCTTTCTAACAACAAAAGACAGCACGGACTCAGCATAGTATCCTACACCAACGACACCCAGCTCATCCTCTCCCTCACCAAGGTCCCCATCACCACCAGCCTCAACTTCCAGGAAGGAATGAAAGACGTTGCATGCTGGATGAGCAGCAGCTGCTTGAAGCTCAACTCCGTGAAGACAGAGGTCCCCATCCTCGGACCCTCTCCCTCTGCATGGGACAACTCCTGGTGGCCCACCACCCTCGGCAGCCCCCCATCCCCATGGACCACGCCCAAAACCTCAGCATCGTACTCGCCTTCTCCCTCTCCTTGACCCGACAGGTCAACGCCATCGCATCCACCTGCTTCAACACCCTCCACATCCCCTGAAAGACCTTCAAATGGATCCCCCACCCCCAAATCAAGGAAGACCGTCACCCACGCACTCATAACCAGCAGACTGGACTACGGAAACGCCCTCTATGCCGGGATCAACAAGTCGCTGCTCCGCAAACTCCAGACCATAGAGAACATCGCAGCCAGACTCGTTCTCGGCATCCCTCGACACGAACACATCACCCAGCACATGCGCGACCTCCACTGGCTCCCCGTCGAGAAGAGAGTAACCTTCAAGATACTCACCCACGTGTACAAATGCCTCCACATCACCGGACCCCAATACCTCAATGACAGAATCTCCTTCCACGTACCCAAGAGGAACCTCTGATCTGCCGACCTCGCCCTCGCCGAACCCTCGCGCATCCGCAGAGCAAGAACAGGTGGACGAACCTTCTCCTACATCACAGCAAAGACCTGGAACAAGCTGCCGATCAGCATCAGACGCGCACCCACCCTGCACACCTTCAGAAAGACCCTCAAGACCTGGCTCTTCGACTGACCGGAGCTGCTCCCCCTCCCCCTCCAGTGCCTTGAGACCCTCACGGGTCAGTAGCACGCTTAACACTCCCTGATTGATTGATTGATTGAACAAAATTAAGACAAAGTAAGCCCCCTAATGGACTATTTCAAAGACACTTGGGTTGGCAGACTGCATAGCTCCGGACACAGATGCCAACCCACACACCAAATACCCTGGTGGAAGTCTATGACAGCACCTTGGCACAGGAAGACAAAACAAACAACGCAGTGGAAGGATGGCACAATGCTTTCCAAAATACACTAGACCGAACCAAACCTACAATCTATAAATTTATAGTAGAATGACAAAAAGAGCAAAGCTACCAACAACAATGAATGGAGCGATCAGTTAGCCAAATTGAACATAAACTTAGCTGACAAGCCAAAAAAATGGATGACATGCTGCAATTTAAAGTCAGACTCCTCATAAACAATAAAGGAGTAGATTACTTAGAAATAATAGCCCAAAACATAATATAAAATAAATAATAACCTACAAAAGTCCAAAAAAACGTTAGGAAATCTAAACCAATATCACAAATCAATTTTTATATAAATAATAAACATAATATTTTATTACATCTAAACTTTAAATAAAACTCTAATGTCAAAAAAGACTGAGATAATATAATAATGTATAACTTATTTACTTGAAAAGTGTAAACCTCCCCAACCAAAAAGCTCAAAGGACAAACTCAATCTATCACATAAAATAAATACAACACATAAATCAGACATTTCCAAACACCAATCTCACCCACCCAAAAGAAAAAAAATAAGTATGACTTACTGTTCTATAACTGCAGATCTTCCTCTGTATCCACGTAGTCAAAAATAATGATCCAATGGGAAAAATATTTTTCAAAAACCCTCCAAAAAATGCACAAATAAAACACATTTCTTGAAGAAGTCCAAAGTATCTAGGAAGCATAAAAAAGCACCAAAAAGTGTTTAAAAAACAAACTTTTCTGGAAACCCCAAAAAACAAAGGAAAGCAAGTTAAATATATATTTTTTTATAAAACAAGAGTGATTTTCTTAAAAAACACAGTAACTCCCAATTCCCATAGGACACATTCGTAGTGTTTCAGGGATTCTACTCAGAAACAGAACTATACTCAGGACCATAGAACATCAGTATGCCAGTATGTAGGGGGCTGACTCTCCATACCACCTCAGTATCTATGAGCCCAAGTCCAACTAGCTATAGTGGCTCACTTGCCCTCCTAACCTTTCCAGAGAGACAAGTGATTTGGCACCCCAGATCACAACATTCCGATCCTCTCAGAATTCGCGGTAACAGGACACACCATTTTGTTCTCTCACTCATAATTGCCCACAACTAAATAGAAAAGAAACACAAAGGAAGTTTACAATGTATACTTAAACTATTGTGCTCTAAAATGGAATAATTGTGCCACAATTAGAAAAAGAATTATGTCAATAATGTCATCAGCATGGTTAATAAATCATATACGATAAAGAGCCTTATCATGTTTTCTAACAGATCTGCCTAAACCCTCACCCACTACTGAAGCTAATGTGTTATAAAATATAGATCTCTGGTGGATGTTCTCCAGCTCAGCTGACGCAGCACTCTTGTTTCAGGACCTTTGCTCTGTGTGTTTGTTTTTCCAGAACCCCCATCCTGAGTAATGTGACAACATATGTGTATTCAAAACAGCAGTTGCATTCTTTTATTATGTCTAAGTGCTAGTGTCTGACCAGAGTGAATAACAGGGAGCAATGTTGTTTGACCTTGTCTAGGCTGTTCAGAGTGAATCCCAGGAAAAGAATAAAATGCGAAAATGTGCTGGTTCTGTGTGAAAATACAATGTGGCACAAAAGCAAGCATGATATTTAGTAGCATGCGCAAAACAAAAGCGGCCTACAACATGCATAATTAGGCTAACATAGGGAAATAAACACTGGGCCAATAAAGAAACACATGGCAGTAGATAAAACCTGGGCCTGGGCAGAGTTTGCGTTGTTGCGCTGCGCGGAACCCCGCAGAGTCGCAAAAGAACTCTGCCGCGCCCCGTGGAGTTCTGCTAGCGGGTGGTGTTTGCAGGTACACCCGTTCGCATTGTGATGGGAACGCGGAGTGTGTCCTTGCACTCCAAATCATGCGTCCTCGCACTCCAAATCGTGCATGAACAGCACTACGTGGTTCTTAAGTGCGTTCTAAATATCACACAAATGGAATAACGTAGTTTGAATGGGCACAGCCATCTTGTTTTTCTGCTATCTGTATGGTGTTGGGCCTAAAATATATTCTCTCTTTTATCTGTCTAATCCTCCCCCTTTAAAACTAATCTACCTCTCATTTTTATTTCTTATATTAGTGTGAGTTTGTGTATTTTTCATTTTTGGGAATTTTTTTATTGTTTTTCGTGACTTTTGTTTTATTTCCCCTTACTTACTTATCTTTCTTCTTTCCTTTCTTTTTATTTTTCTTGCACCCACCCAGCGTCATGGCAGAGGCAGAGAGGCGTGCAGCCCCGGGCGATCATTGGTGAGGAGGAGGTGGCAGCACTGGTTTTTTTTGTGCAGTGCCTCCTCCCCTCCATGCTGGCAGCAGGTGGCACGCCCGGTAGTAGATACCCCCTGCGAGAGTGTTGGTGGCACTGAGGGATGGTGCGCCAGTGTGTGCTGTGCATCAGCCAGGTTTGGTGCACCGCCCAGCAGCTGACACACCACTGGGCGTACATCCTGGAACAGGAAAAGGACCTGCTTGACCTGTTAGGCGTCGAGATTCCGGGGCTCGCTGAAAATGTATTACTTGTTGTGTTTGTGTTCAATAATGCTAACATTTTATTTCCCAATAGCATGCTGCTCACACTCAGAGGTAAGTTACGTTTAGTTTATGCTGGTATATTATTGTGTCATCCAGTTTCTAGTTTCTGCTAGGCAGTTGCTCATCGCTAACCAATCGTTCTCATCATTGGCGCTCGTTTTGGCTTATTAATTAAGAAGCCATTGCAGACTGTTCTCCTGTCACTATAGTGAATCAATGAGTAGAGCGTTCTCTCTGTGACTTTGTTTATGTAGCTTTTACAGTTCCAAGTTATTTATTTCACAGCGATGTGTAGTATGCATCTATGCATTGCAAAAAAGGGAGACTGAGTTGATCCATCAAGGGGGTTGAGAAATGGGAATAAAAACAAAGATCATTCACTGCAATACATTAGTTCCAAATGTAGTTTTTGTAAAGAAAATTTGAAATAGAGATTTCAGGATTAGTATGGGCAACTCAACGATAGTCGATAGACTCAAGTTGAAACTTGTGCTACTATAGGTGATCTGTTTTAGAGAAGTACAATGTGGCTGCGGTTGCTTGTCATAAAAAAAATTGTGGAGCTTATTATCTGAATCACTAATCTATTTTTTTTAATCTTCTTCATTTTTTACATCATCACCCAAGGGCACCCAAGGGCAAGAAGAGGGACGTTGTCAAGGATCTGGGAGAGCTGGTCAGCCAGTGCTGACCACCAGCGCCGCTGCCAAGGGCTCTGCTGACCCCAGTAAGTCCTATTATTTATTATTATTATTTCCCTAATGTTGGGTTTTATGATTGTTGTAGACTTCTTAGGGTAGAATCTTGGGATATTGGAATGTTGGTGCTGTCTATCGTGAAGATTCAGATTGAAGGCCCAAGTAAGTTATCATATAAATAAAATTCACCATGTATGTTTGTTGAGAAGTCTTTCTTTTAACCTGCTCATACTCTAACACAGTTGCCTTCACAAGAGAGTGGCCCTGCTCATCATAGACCCCCGTCCTCCAGCGTAGTGTGCTGCTTGTCTTGTTCATTTATAGTTACAGTATACCAGCAGTTTCACATGGTAGTGCAGCATAGCTGGAAAAAAAAGTGTGAGGTCCCACTCCCATTGCATTTGCCAACCAACACCATATGTCTTTCATTGACCATTTTTCCACCCCTGGCTTGTATAACTTTGTGAACCAATCAAATGCTCACAGTGATATTTAGAAGATACTGCAGTGCTAACTGAACTGTAGTGCTGTACTGCAGTTGTATTTGGGGTGGAATGGCTAGAGAATGGTTTGAAGAAAGGGTGGTTATTGAATGGATGGATAATGGACTGGAAATGTTGGTGAAAGACTGGATGAAAATTAAGCTTAATCATGGTGGCTATGGGTGAATTAGAATGAAAGGATGAATGAATTTTTGGATTGTTTGGATGAATACGCAATGCAGCTCTTCTCATGAGGAGCATGCTGCTCACCTACTTTGCTTACTTGGTTTATGTAGGGTTATCATTCAAAGCTTTGGTTATAAGTGGGTGGTACTTTTTATTCTTTCTTCTACTCCTTGATTTGCTGTATTTGTTAAGTTAGTCAGATGTATCCCAGCCATTATTCATCATCCCCCCTCCCAGCCCATGGCATTTTTGACACCTATGACCGAAGTGCAATAAGGGTCAAATCGTGACTGCAGTGTTGGCTGTGCAATGTGTGTCTGCTTCAGTCAATGCGGCATTTCCAATGTATTCAATACATGGCAAACCGAACACACAAGGTGTATTGTTTCCTTTCGCTCACTCAGTTACCTCTCTGTACTTCACTCCTTTATTTTTCTCTAAGTTCTTCATTCCCAGCCTACCAAATTGGAAAATCCATTCTTATAATGAGCCACATTTCATTTTATAATCATGTGAAGTGAAGTGATTCCAGAATATATATTTATTTTACACTTGTTCAGTTTTTCCCTTTCGAATTGTATAGTGACTGAATAAGCCAAAGATGACAAATCCAAGATCAGTGTAGTGGCCCCTCTATTCTGTATCAAAAAAGCTCTAACCTACCTGTCTAATCCCTCTACCCTACCCTTTCCTTGCTTACTGACCAGCCAATGAATTTGTTGGAAATAATATGTGGTGGTGGGTGAAGCCACTAAGTAAAGTGGGAGTAAGTGCATGATTTGTTGTCAAGTTTGGCGTATGGGACACACAGTGACGAATGTGCCAAATACAATCTATATTGCCTGTTTCTTTCCGTGTGGTGCAATCCATCAGATTCATTTCCCCAAAGTCTACTTACAGCAGACAGGATGATATTAATATCCGCATTTCATACGTGATGTAGTATCTTATTTACTATTCACCTGCCTCTTTGGAGTCAGGGTAGAAAAAGAAATGCATTTGGAGAGCAGGGCCATTGGAATTAAAAATAGATAATTGTCAACTACAGCTGCTCCAGCTGCAGACATTAGCAAACTACCCGACGCGCTGGCTAGCTACTCATAAATGAGAGGTAATTTATTTTTCACCTCAAAGTGTCTGTTTATAGTTACTTGAAAGCCTTTAGAAGAAAAAAATAATCAAATCACTTTTTTTTTAATCTGGTGTTATTCTGCCTTTTAATACTTTTCTGCCACACAGTCAGTAGTTTTTTATGCAAGGCATGTATGTATAAAGCATAAAATTGGCCTTGTGACTCTCCTAATCATAATTTCATCAAATTCCAATGGCCCTAGGGGACCTCAATGTACTGCTATTGTGCCACCCCGTAATTTTTTTTTGATAAACAATTTTTATTGTTTTACATAGAACAAACAAGCTCCAGCAGAGCAGCAACAGGTATTGACATTCTGGATACCCAGCCCACCACAAAAAGAAAAAAAAAAAAAAAAGGGATTTACACGTAGATCGTGCGACCCCACCATATAGCAAAGAAGAAACAGACAATGTCCGTACAGAACAAACTACTCCACGGCCCCCAACCATTTGCCCCACACCCTCCGGTATTTCTTGGGACATCCCTGTGCTGCGTACATAGGCTTTTCTTGTGCCGTGCACCAGTCCACCCCTTTCCTCCAGTTCCCAGGACATGGCGGCGTAGGCCGCTTCCAGGAGGCGGTTATGTCCCGCTTGGCCACTGCCATGGCTGTATTGAAGAAGAGTTTCTCATTCCTGGACCCATCTAGCCCATCCGTGATCCCTAAGAGAGAGTGCCGTGGATCGTGAGGGACATCCCACCCCAGGACTTCTGTAAGCTCGCCCTCAATCTCTGCCCAAAAGCGGGCCAGGTGGGGACAGGACCATACCATGTGGAAAAAATCGGCCGGGTCGTGGCCGCACCTCGTGCACGCGGCAGTCTGGCATAGGCCGGCACGGTGAAGACGCTTCGGGGTTAGGTAGGCGGCATGCAAGTAGTATAGCTGGACCAGGCGAAATTTGGCGGATGTGGTAATTGTTTTGGGCGACATGAGAGCATTGCGCCAGTCCTCCTCCTCCAAGGGACCCACCCACGCCTCCCACTGGCCCCTAAGGCGGTCGAGCGTTGTCGGAGTGTTATTCACCAGCGTCCGGTAGATACGAGAGATACCTCCTTTCCACAGATCGCCCAGCATTATTTGTGCCTCGGGAGGACTGTGGTCCGGGAGCCTGGTGTCCTCTGAAATGTGTGTGTGAAGGGCGTGACGCAGTTGAAGATACTTATAAAACTGCATGGGGCACAGGGAGTATCGGGATTGGAGGTCCGAAAAAAAACGCATGCGACCACTCGCCCACACGTCCCCGAGTTGGGAAATCCCTATGAGGTCCCACGTGTGAAACCCCTGCAGCCCGCTGACTTCCCGGAGCCATGTACCATGCCAGAGGGGTGTGAGCCGGGTAAGTTTGTGTGTCCACTGGGTGTGCCGCAAGGCCGCTCTCCAGGCCAGGAGCGCAGAGCGCGTGACGTCAGGCAAGGTAGACTGAATGGGTGCCCCATACATTAGAGATTGAATTTTGGATAGGCCGAGCACACTAAGTTCCAGCCGATATGCCGGGTCGGACCAGCCCCCTGTGAACCAGTCGTGGATGACCAACAGGCGAGTCGCTAAGTAGTAGAGGTAGAGGTATGTCATACCCATGCCCCCATCGAAAGAAGGGATCTGGCACACATTTAACGCCAACCGGGTCCTTCCTCCCGCCCAAAGGAACTGGGAAGCCATGGTGTCCATTTCCCGGAACCAAGCCCGCGAGAAGCAAAAGGGGGCATTCTGGAGAACATAGAGGAACCGGGGGAGAATCATCATTTTAAACAGGGCGACCCTCCCCAGGGGGTTCAAGGGCAGAGTCTGCCACCGGAGGAGATCCGCCTTAGCCTTCTTAACAAGTGGGGTGACGTTAAGGGACCAACCCAGCTCTGGAAGAAGAGAAACCCAGATCCCGAGGTATTTAAAGGACTGGCGCTGAAGCGGTATCGTGGATTGCCAGTCGTAACAGCCTCTGGATAGGTGCAGAGGAACCAAGACCGACTTATTAAAGTTCACCCGGAGGCCAGAGGCTTGCCCGAATGACTGCAGGATTTGAAGAGAGTGGGGACCCGACTGGGCGGGTTCGGCCAAGAAAAGCAGGACGTCATCGGCATAGAGTGCGATTTTGTCCACTTCGGAGGAGGGCCACTCCCAACCCCGGATGAGGCTCTCGGAGCGGATCAGGGTCGCCAGTGGCTCCATCGCCAGGGCGAATAGAAGGGGCGAGAGGGGACAACCTTGTCTTGTGCCCCTCCTAATGGGGAAGGCGTCGGATAGGACCCCGTTGACCAGGACACGCGCTCGGGCCGGGAATACAGGACCCCGACCATCCGACGGAATTGAGGACCGAAGCCCATGACGGCCAGCACATCGCACAGGTACGACCAGTCCACGGAGTCAAACGCCTTCTCGAAGTCGATAAGAAGGAGTGCCAGGTAAGGGGTGAGCACCTGGCGGTGAGCCAGGGCTAGTTGTAGCCTCCGGAGGCAGTGTCTAGTGCCCCGCAGGGGCATAAATCCACACTGATCCGGGTGGACCAAAGCAGCGAGGTAGGGCTTCAGCCGCTGGGCGAGGACGGCGGCGTATAGTTTAATATCCGTGTTAAGAAGGGAAATGGGCCGGTAGTCAGCGCAGTGGGGAGATGGTGGTTGCGATTTCGGGAGGACCACAATGGTGGCCATGTCCGTCTCGGACGGGAAGGAGCCTTTCTCCAACACCTCGGCATAGAAGTCAGCAAGGCGGGGTACCAGGGTGTCACGGAATGCCGCATAGTATTCCTGGGGAAGGCCGTCCGGGCCAGGGGTTTTGCCCGACGAAGTGTGGGCAATAGCCTCATTAATTTCGTCCGGAGATATCGGGCGGTCAAGGTCGGCTTGGGCAGCGGAATCCAGGCGGGGGAGACGAGCTCCACCTGCATCCAGCAATTCGTGGAGCGACTGTGATGGAGTTTGGGCGGCGTAGAGTTGGCGGTAGTAGTCAGCGAATGTGGCTGCCATGACCCCTGGGGAACGCTGGGTCGACCCGTCCCGATGTAACAGCTCCGGGATAATACGGTTTGCCCTGGGATACGTGGCGAGCCTATGAAGAAGCGTGCCGTTCTTGTCCCCCCAGCCATAGACTCTAGCCACCGAAGATCTCCAGAGGAGCCGGGCGGCATTCAACGAGAGTTGTTTGATTTCTGACCGAATGAGAGCGAGGCGCCGCTCTTGGGCAGCGTCACCGTCGGTAGGAGGGGATTGTTCAAGGCGCAAAGCTTGTGCCTCTAGCGTGGTGATTTGCTGCAGTTGGGTCTGTCGCTGGCTCGTGATTTGGCCTTTGGCGAAGCCGCGAATCGTGGCCTTGCCCGCCTCCCACAAGGTACCCGGGGATGGGACCGAACCTGTGTTAGTTAAGAAGTACTGCTTGAGCTCAGAGCCCACTTCCATTTTGAAGGTCTGGTCCTGAAGGAACCAAGCGTTCAATCGCCATATCGGGCGCGAGTAGGGAGGGGGAGCCCCCTTACCAAGGAGCACCGGGGAATGATCGGAAATGCCTCTAGGGAGAATACGGTCTTCCTGAATCGTGGCGCAGTCGGTGGATGAGACAAAGATAGCGTCAATGCGGGCGTGCGTGTGGTGCGCAGCAGAGGTGTGTATGAACTGTTGTGTACGTGGGTGCCAGGTTCACCAAGTGTCGCAGAGGCCCAAGGATGCCACCGATTGTGCCAGGTGTTTGGCGTGTGTCAGTCTGGAGGCAAAGGGAGGACCAGTCGTATCGAGAAGCGGGGCCGAAACTGCGTTGAAGTCCCCCCCAATGATAGTGGGCCCCAGGGGAAGGGTGGTTAGTAAGGCGGTGGACTGTTTCAGTGTCGCCGTTAGCGTCGAGGGGGGTGAGTACATGGATACAAGGTGTAGGGGGGCGCCACCCAGTGTACAGCAAATGACCACAAATGTACCCTGCGGGTCATGCGTGACCTGTGAAAGCACAAAGGGAAGGGAGCGTTTCAGTAATATGGCCACTCCACGCGAACCCCGGGTGAAGCCGGAGTGCCAGACTCTGTCATAGCCATAGCGCGCTAAGAAGGGGCAGTGATTACCCATCAGGTGTGTCTCTTCAAGCAGAAGCGCGTCAATGCCTAGTCGTTGTGTGTAGCGCAGAACGGCCGTACGTTTGTGGCGGTCCAGGATACCATTAACGTTCCAGGATAAAATGCGAAGGGCAGCCTTCGGAGAGGGTGTGTCAGTCATGGGGGTCGGAGGCTGACGGAGCGGCCCCGCAAACTCTTGAAGGGGGGGCCTGAAGCAGGTGCCAAAGCATGCTGGAGCAGAGGGCCGCGAGGATATGCCCCCCATAGGGAGGAAATAGAGTGCTGTGTGAGTGCTGGTGCAACAAAGCAACAAAAAACAACAAGAAACCAAGGGAAAGAACATTCCCAACCTGTTCCCCCACCCCACCCCCCACCCTATACTTTGAGAACGGAAGCATCTGTCGACCCCTCCTGAAACAGGAAAAGAACCCAAACTAAAACGTTCAGGACAAGAGGAAACGTGGAAGGACCCCTCCATATGAACGGATGAATAGTGTCCCAGCTGAAAGACAAGGAGACAGTTCAAACAATCTGCTGAAACACCGGGTCCCCTGCGGACCGGGACCCGTCCTCAACGGGCCAATCTCCTCGATGGGCGTTCGGCTGCGCGTCAGAGATTCGGGCTACGTGAAAGGTCAGTATCGGCCTCCAAGGGGTCCCGCTGAGCCGGGGGCAAGGGGATCGTCACCGGGCCCCCTGATGCATGAGGTCTGAGGCGGGGAGGGGAGGCGGAGGATCCAGGAGAACATCGAGGGTCAGGAGCCGATAGGCTGGAGGATCTTTGGGGTGCCGCCTGAGACCGGAGCCTCCTTCTGGAATTGGTGCGCCCATGCGGCGGGGGCTGTGCAGGCCGTGAGCCGGTTGGCCCAGGGGATGGAGTGCGCGACCCCCTAAGAGGGCGTTCTTCAGTGAGCCAGGTCCAGGCCGCTCGAGGGGAGTCGAAGAAGTGCACAGCGTCCTGAAAAATAACCCGCAAACGGGCCGGAAATTGCAGCTGGTATTTGAGGCCCAAGGCACGAAGCTTCTGTTTGACCTCGGTGTAGGACCGACGCTGGTCCTGCACCTCCCTGGTGTAGTCCGGGAACACCATAATGGTGTGGTTCTGGAATTTCAGGGGACCTCTGGAGCGTGCCTCGTGCAGGATGGCGTCCCGGTCTTTAAGGTTAAGGATCCGCAGGATGAAGGGGCGGGGGGCAGCCCCAGCCGGTGGTTTCGGGGCAAGAGAACGGTGCGCCCTCTCCACCACGAACCAGGCGGAGAGCGAGTCCTTTGGCATCCAAGAGGAGAACCAATCCTCCACGAATGTAGCCGCCTGATTCTTCTCGACCCCTTCCGGGAACCCCACCAAGCGAAGGTTGTTGCGTCGTGCGCGGTTCTCGGCGTCCTCAGCGCGCCGGTGGAGCTCCCTGGTGCGCAACTCCAAGCTGGCCACTTGGTCTTTGAGCCGATGTACATCGTCCTCGGCTAGCGAGACGCGGGACTCGACCTCAGTGATCCGGGCCGTGGCGTTGTTGAGGTCCTGCCGGAGGAGAGACACGTCCGTCTTGACTTCCCCTATCTTGCCCTCCACTGAGGCCTGGGAGGAACTGATGGCCTGCAGGATGATCGCGAGGTCCACACCCGGGGCAGGGGGAGCGCCACTGGTTGGGCCCGGCGGGTCGGGTCCCTGGGTGGTGAAGCGGTCCATTTTGGTTTGGGTGGGAGCAGTCGCGGGTTTGGGGGCCTTGTCTCGTCCCATGCTCTGCCTCTGGACGGGTCACGAAGGCCGCAAGAGCCGAAGGAGGGAGGACGGTAGGGCCCAGCCGGCGGAGCAGGCGTGGAGGCGTGAGCCCATGCGGACCCCCCCTAAAACCGGAGGTCGTTGGATGTCAGTGGGGGCCAGGTAACCCAAGCTGCCCCAATGTCACACACCGCTGCAGCCCACTGAGGCCGGCGGGAGAGGAGGAGGGGGGGGCGGGGGACCATGTGCCCCGCCACCCGACTCGGCGGCTGATGAGGAATCCAGGCAAGATGCAGCAAAGTCAGGGGGGGCACCCACGGGAAGCCCCGACAACGAGCCCCCAGCCTGCCGCCCGGTATGGCGGCCGATCCCCCGACCCACTCCCAACCCGCCGGAAAATCCGAGAGGCAGGCGAAGGGCGGCCTGGGGGGAGCACAGAATGCGGTCGGTGAGGCAGCTTCGGCCGTTGGTGACCCCAGGGAAGGACGGATGGAGGGGGCGCCTGCTGCCCGGTCCGTGCAGCCAGTGGGCCCCCCTAGTCGTAGCCCCAAGGAAAGGCCGGAGGCCGCAGCAGCGGGGCAACCGGATCACCCCTGGGAATGGGGCCAGCACCGCAAGAACGGCAGGAATGGGGCTCAAGAGGGCCGGACCGCAGTTCTGTCTATGGCCCACTGGCCAGCACGCTGGTCGCCACCCCGGGGCCCACACCCGGGCACCAGGACAAGAAGCAAAAACACCGGAAACAGGGACGGGGGGGCGCTCACGGGAGGCTCGAGAGGCGATTTCCCCCGCCCGCCGCCCGATACGGCGGCCGAACCCCCGCTCCCCTCCCCACTCACCGGGCAATCCTATATGTAGCCGGAGGCCGGGAGGAGGCACCGGAGACAAGCAGCCCATCAGTCCCGAACACCAGGCAGGCCAGGAGACAGCAGGAGAGAGGGTGGGATGGAGGGGGAGCCCGCTGCCCGATCCACGCAGCTGGTGGGCCTCCCCATTCCCAGCGCCAAGGAGAAGGCTGGGACTGCACACACAGGGCGGCAGCAACTCCGCAGGGGACGGAGGCGGCCCAGCAAAGCCGAGAAGGAGCCCAAGAGGGCCGGGCCCAGGTTCAAGCCGCGTCCCGCCACCCGATACGGTGGCCGTCCCTTCGTGGATCGCACCAAGGGCTCCGCAGCACCCCCGCTTCAAAGCCAACAGCAAGGGGGCTCCTTAGTGCCGACCGGGTGCTGAGGGCCCACAGGCGCCGCCGCAGACACCAGCCAGGACTGCGGGACAAAGGCCAAGTGCTGCCTCCATGTCTCCTCAGGATGCGGGGGGACAGCAACAGCGCTGGCCGGTCGGCAGAAAGGCCGTGGCCGGCAGGGGGGCACCAGTTTGGGCAGAGGGAAGCGGCAGCACCGGGCGGAGCTCACAGGCCGGAGCACGGAGTCTGGTGTCGCCGCGTAGGGAGGTCCGCCATCATGCAGGGATGAGAACCCAAGGCCGCGAGGGCCGCACCGCCGCTCCACCAGGACGAAGCGGTCCACCAAGATCCCGGGACAGAGCCCCTCGCCCGGGGAGCCGGGGCAGACAGGTAAGGCCGACGGATGGGCACCGGGGAGTACGGGATGCGAGGCGGATGACGGAGGGGTCCAGGAGCACTCTTAGAGTGCGACCGCCATCTTGACGCCTCAGGCCACGACCCCCCACCACCCCGTAATTTAAAACAATTGTGTGCACAGAGCATTATTTATCATTTGTGTTTTTTATTTTTCTCAATATAGCTGCTCCTACTGGTCCAGACTGACCACCCAACAGGCTGGAGACAGCGGCCCGTTTGCGGCAGCAGAAGCTGGAGGATATCCAGCAAGAGTACCACCGATTGGTGGTCCTGGAAGAGGAGGAAGAAACAAACACACCTTAGCCCCAGTGCAGGCGGTCGCCCTCAGCCTCCAGCCTCCCGGCCATCCCATCGCTGGTGCTGCCTCCAGCCAACTGCTGCCACCCCCTTCAACACTGACAACAGGCCATTGCTGTACTGTGCAGCATCCTGCAGTTGCTGGACATCATCGTGGGCTGGCTCACCACAATGGAGCAGAGCCTGGACCAGCTCCGGACCGACATACACAATGCCCTCTTTTAGTCCTTTTTTACATTTTTTGTTTTGATGGGAGGTACTGTATGTTGGGGCTGGGTGGAGAGGGCGAGAAGAGACTAGGAGTTGGGAATTACTTTTCCTGGACATGCATGTTGTGTGGGTGGAGAGGGTGGGTATATTAGTAAAATAAATAAAGGGGTAAACTATTTTATTTCATCTAAATTTATACCTAAAGTAGTTTGTTTTACTTTTACTTTGTACTGCTGCCTTCAGCTAGTTTTACGCAGCCTGTTTATGTGCTTGTAAAAGAGAGTGTAGCGCTTAGTTATAGAGTTATACTTCTCTAACCATCTTGACCATTAGGGGAAAAGCTGTCATGATGAGCTATATTGTCTACAACAACCTGGTTAAACAATAATAGCAATTAGTAATCTATTAGTATTATTTGGGAAATCCTTGAGTTTTAAAAAATGGACTCAAAGTCTGGAGTGGACAGGCTTAGGTTAGGCATTTACGGTTATGCAACAGAGGGACTGCATAATGATGCTGACGACTGATGTTCTTGATTCTATATCTAAAATATGGATCACTTTTCAAGCGTGGGTGGGTAAATAGGTCCAGTGCGGGCTTTTGCTTAGAAGATCCTGCAGTAAGTTGGTGTTGCTTTCACCACATCTGCCCCACCAAGTGTGTCATCCACTGATGGTGTAAATTGAGCCATACCTCAATAAATCACACAGCCCAGGGGCTTGATGAATGGATGGGAAGGGGGATTTGGCGAAAGATTTGACAAAGACAAACACTACACAAGGACAACATTCATCTGGGCAATGAGCATCAGCACATCATTCACCATCAATCTGTTGTGGAAGGAAACAAAGGAATGAGTATGATAGAGTACACATAAATGCATTGCAAATAGTCCTGCTACCCCCAAGACCCAAGTTATCAGATATCTAAATGATCTGTCTTCTTGGGGGTGTGATTTAGATGTCAGACGGACCTGAGTCCGTCTGACAACGATCTGGAACTGGGACCGACCGAACTCCTGTGGGCGGTCCCGAACCAGCAATTAGGATGCGATCGAACACTGTTCGGTCGCAATCCTACTCTTTGCAATGGGTGCATGCATTCCGACGGAATGCATGCTCTCATTGTAAAGAACTGAGGTGCAGTTTATCCCTGCACCCAGTGGCAGGCACCTCAAGGTGCCTGCCACCAGGTACAGGGATCAACAGGGGGGTGCCATAGGTGCCCCCTAGGCTGCTATCTGGAGGCCTTGCACCCATGGGGGGCCTGCTGGGGGCTCCCAAAGTCAGCTTCCCACAGCCTTACTGTGTTGGGAATGCCAGTGCAGAAAGGCTGTAGGAATCTGCCATCGTAATCCCTTGGGTGGAAAGAGCCGCCCTTGGGATTACAGGCCCCTTTCCGAATGGCAGATGGGCTCTCCAAGTCCGTGATAAGCCATTCGGAAATCCTGTTTGGATTATTTTCCGACTGACTCCATCAAAATGGGTCGGTCGTAAATTAATCCAGAGAGGAAAATACGATGCTGTAGTAACGGCTCCGAACGAGGGTCGGAGCCGTTTCCTATGGCATCGTAATCCCCCCCTAGGTTGGGGAGTGAACCCACCCACTCAGTTCTCCAAATATGATTGTTAAAAGAAAAATTAGGTGGTGCATCTGCATTTTCCTCGGGAATGTCCACTCTTTGGTCCATGTCTGGACTGGTCCGGTGAGGTAGCAGGAGTGTTGTTCAGGTCAGCTTTCGCCTTTCGTTCGTGCAAGAGACTATAAGAAGACCTGCAGATTGTAAAAGAGAAACTATATTTTAGAGTCAAGGAGATGGACAGATGGAAGGTAAGCTTCATGATGAGTTCATCAAGAAGACTCGGAGGCAAAGCAAAAAAAACAAGAGGGGGACTCAGAGTTTCACTTTTGCCACAAGTCTAACACACACACAAACACACACAGCAGCATTTCACAAATGTACCTCTCTCTATTCCACATAGCTGAGTACTAGGCTTCAGTCTCTTGGTTTACCTTTGAACTGAAGTTGATAACATCTTGCTTATAGCTGTTGTTGAGGTAGTCCTGCAGCTCCCTCCCTGAGTTCTTCCATCCTCCTCCTAAGTCCAGACTCAGAATAACTCTGTCCCAGACCAGTCATCATCATGACCCGAGCAACATAGACATGTAGTGCACTGCTGTTGAAGAACAAGTAGAGAAACTTGCATAGGTTTTTGTTTGTAAACTAAAGTGACTGTTCTGGTTTCTGAAGATCCAGAAAAAAGGAGAGGACCCTGCAATCAAATCTGGCTAAGTGTAAAAGGGCCGATCACCTCCAGGGAAAAAATTGATCGCCCATCACTCAGGCCCCAAACATTGCAAATCAATAATCATCTCAAGAAATTTCCCTTATTACAGTTCAACACACCCCCCTCACTGTCAGCCTCCACATCAATCATCACTCACAGTCTCTCGATAATCTGATGACTTATTGATGCAATGGTCACCTGTTCTAATCCAAGCACGGTAGTGGATACACTATCTCCCCTTTATTGCAAGCTACAGATTGGAATTTGGCAGGCTTGTAAATCAAACGATTGTCTGGGGCAGTCATTCTAAGGGATGATGGAAAAAACAGAAGGATTGTAGGAGTGGACCATACAGGCTGATTAGTTTTCGCTGAGTAAGTTTGTTAAGGCCAATCACCTCCAAGGAAAAAATGAACGCCCGTCACTCAGGCCCCAAACATTGCAAATCAATCATCTCAGGCAAGTTCACACATTACAGTTCAACACCCTCCCTCACTGTCTGTCACAGCATGAATCATTAATCATCATCATCATTCACAGTCACTCACTGTTTCAATAGTTGTAGTTACCTCTTCCAATCCAAGCACGGGTAGTTTAGGTACTGGGTTTTCATCTTTGATTCAGGGAACACATTGGAATTTGGTATTGGCAGGCAGTCTTGTAGATAATAAACAATCTTCCTGGGCAGACCTTCTACTGCTAAGTGATGCAAAAAGGGATAGGCAATAGGCATGATAGAGGGGTAGGCATTGTCTCCAATGTCATGAAGGAATTGTGGAGGCTTCTTCAATGCACACTGACCCAACTGCAATCCAGCAATATATGTGACAAAAATAAAGGTGGGCCAGCATAAATCTGACACAAAAATAATAATGTTCCACAAGCTATTTTTTTTTTTGCGAACATAAAACAAAGTTCAACGAGAAAAATATAAAAAATTCTATGGGGCACTGGCATACTTAGCCAGGAAAGTAGAGTTTGTCCTCAAACTCAGGTGGTTCACCCAGAAGTTGGTCAGCTAACACATTTGATTCAATCTCAGACCAATCACCCTACTCCTCCTCCTGTGCTGCTGTTTCAGGAACAGTGTAATTGTGTGGTATAAAATGTTGGCTCATTTTGATCATAGTCAATCTCTCCACATTTTGAGGCGAGAGAATGGTCCTTCTCACTGCAACACCGCATCAGCTGTACTGAACACACGTTCAACAGACACACTGGCAATAGGACAAGCCAGATACTTTATTGCCAGCCTGCTGAGCTCTGGCCATTGGTGCATCTTCCCATACCAATACTACATCAATGGATTTTGATCCACATAGACCTCTTTTGGATCATCCAGATACTTTTGGAACATCCTGTGGATGGTCATTGGTGCTTCCACTTTGTCAACCTGCCATCGTCTCTGCACTGACTTGAACCCTGCCAATTGGAACCAATACATTGTAGAAGTTGGGTACGGTCCTTCTATTGCTGTTGTTGCTGGTGTTCTGGTGGCTGGTGATGTTGGCTGCTGTGAGACAAGACTGCCCTCTCTAGAAGTAGAAGACGGCACCCCTAAACTGCGGGGTGGGATTCGAAGTTCCAGACGTTCTTCTTCTAAGTCTCCGGCTTTCTCTACAATCCACCTCTTGTATTTTAAAATATCCCCGTCAGAAAAAGGAATGAAAGTGGACAGATTTTTCTTGTACCTTGGATCAAGTAGTGTGGCACAGATGAACTCTTTGGATACAATGATGTCATGTTGCAGCCATGTATTACAACTCAAGCGAAGGATTAAGGTCTCAACCAAGGCTGTGCTTCTGTGTTTTCATTCACACCTGCGGGGGTGAACCTTTCAAACACCTTTTTTACCTGGTCCTATAGAAGATGCAACAGTGGGATAGCTTGGCCCATCGTACTGTCCTGCTTGCTAACTTCTCATGTGAAAACCTCAAAAGGGAGTAGCATCTGTGCCAGGCATTTGACTAGGCCCCATTTGTCCGCATCCATGGTCTGAGCTTTCCCAACTGCATTCCCTCCTCTTAGAATGGCATAGTCATTGATCTGTTTGTACTGCTCAGACAGACGTTGCAACATGTAAAAGGTCGAATTTCAAAGTGTTGGCACCTCCTGTATCAGACCTTTAACTGGTGCTGTCCCGCTCAGCAAATTACGAGTTCATCCTCCACCAGCATTTCATGGCGGTAGCCCAGCCATGAAAAGGCTGGCAGTGGAGGAACAAAGGGTAGGCCCCCCATGGCTGCCCGGCCATGTGGATACATTCAAGGGGGCACAAAATGTGCCCCCCTGTCTGTACCCCCATAATTTTCAGTAAGCCATGGAAATTTACATCCATGCCATTCAGGAACTTTAAGGCCGTTCCCACTGCGGTGCCTGTTTTCAAGGCACCCCCATGGGAAAGGCCATAGGACCGCCGACTGGATTATGAGCTGTGCATTTCCAACTCGTAATACGGTCAGCGACCTTGGGCAGCCTTGCACGGGTTTGGCGCAGCGGAGGTGGCGTTGCACCGGTTCCGCTATGCCAAACTCATAATCAGGCCCTAAGTCTTTCAGGAACTCTTCTTTTCCCTTGCTTCTCCTATTGTCTCCTGGACTCTGCCGGGGTCCACATCTCCCTATCTTCATCATCAGAAGTGGTGTTTGGAGAAAGAGGTGGAATAGTACCCTTCCTTTTCAGATCTGGGAGCCAATGATTCTAAAAGAGGTTCAATTTCTTGCTCGGAAGGAAGCTCAGCCTCCTGTTCTGCTACAACATCAGGCAAATGTACTATTGCTGGCTGTGGCTGCTGTCCACTTTGCTCTGTTTCCTGAAATGATTGTGTACTACTTTGCAAAAGGAACAAATTCAATTTGACGTCACTACTTGTTGGCGTCGACAGGATTGCAGTGGCTGCCTCACTGACAGACATGGTCCTGGGCTTTGGTTGGGGGGGTGGTGCTGTTGATGCAGGAGTGCTGCTCCCAGCTTGCTCACCGGAGGCAGGTGCGACAGGTGCAAATTTTGCAAAAAAGGTTGAGGTCAGCACGCCAGTGGTGAAAATCTGCTTCTTCTCCTCCCCACTAGCCATTTTCTTGGCATCACCTTTCTTTGGGGCCATCTTGAAGCTGTCAGTTGGCAGTGCCATTTAGCTTCCACGCTGAAGAGATGCCCATGTTGCGAAGTCAGTTACGTGTCACGTCGTACACAGGCCTTCTGTCTGGCAGTACTTTGGGTGATGTCTCTTCTCTTGTGCACCTTAAAGAAAACAAGCAAGAAGAACATCAGTGAAACATGGCATTGTTGCAGTTTAATTAGTGGTACAAACAAACAATATCATTTGTGTGGTTACTTAAGTTATTATAAATAATTGGCAATACAGTGTTGCTATCCATTCATAAAACCACACCAGCATAAACATTCATGGTGTACACTCAGGAAGGTTAAGAAAGCGCAACAACATACAGATGTAACTGTTTGCTTTATGTGCATCACGTTGGGATGTGTCACTCAGGGAGGTACAGGTGACAATGGAATAATCCTGTTGTGCACCTATAGCAGACATGGGGTTGATGCCAGTAATGAAAATGGGGGGGGGGCAGGGGAAGTAACATTTAAAAAAATTAAAATAAGAAAAATGTAATGTAATGTTTAAAAAAAGATTTTTTTTAAAAAAGGCTTCTTGCACAAAAAAACAACTCAAATGGCCAGTTTGAGAAGAAAATCCACTCCAAAAGCCTCTCAACTGCATCTCTAGCAGAAAAATTGCTCGACCGCTCCATTTGCGATCGGCACTAGAATGGCGCCGTCGCGGCCGGAAGCCATGCAAGTGAGCGCAAAGTCTCACTGGAGCTTACTAGCAGTGTGAGAAGTCCCGCATTTGCATGCTCGCAAACTGCCCGAGACTCTGGCTGCTCACGGTCGAGTGCCAAAACAAAACTCGAGGGCACGAACAGAAAAAAACTCTGCTTCGTGCACGAAAGGCGGAATTCAGGAACTCAGCGTTCCTCTGCGGAGCTCAGAGTGCCTGAATTATGCAAACTCCATGAGCGGAGCGGAGTTTACCGCCCTGGCCTAATAAAAACCTGTAAAGTGAACTGGAAGATCCACCGGTAAAGCAAATTGCATTCCCAGACACACCTATACGTTACACTTAGTCACCGTAAAATAAGTACCATATCACAATGTAGCATAACATAATGATACATTACTAAAACATTGTACGAAAACTCAAAACTACATAAAAGTTATAAACACTACTTCTAATACAACTAAGGCCCTCATTAGAATGTCGGTCGGAAAGCCTCTACCGCAGGTCAGAAGCTTTCCGACCGACATCCTTGGATTGATTTCCAACTGCCGTATTAGGATTACGGTGGTCGGAATTCAAACCGGTCGGTCATTCTGGCTGGTTTCCGATGGGCAGTCCGAAACCCACCATAATCCCATGCGGACAGCATTTCCGCCATCAGACTATGAAGTCAGTTTCCAACAGGCTTTCCATGTCTTTCCAGCGAGTTTGTGGGCCCTTAGCAGGACCCCTTCTTTCTGTGGCCTCCTGTTGAGGCCGGGGGGGGCGCCTTTTGTGCCCCCCTTTAAATCCCTGCACTGTGTGCCTGCCACATGGTGCAGGGATTTACACAAACTCCCATTTCTCTATGGGAGCTTGTGCTGCAGGCAGTTTCTGCCTGCTGCGCAAGCGCCCATAGAGAAATGGGAGTTTGCGACCGCACTGAAAAACGGTGTTCAGAACCGCCGAACTATGGTCGGTCGGCTTCCACACCGAGACAACTCTGACTTACATCGTAATAGGGGCCTAAATGTAGAAACAAACCACAAACACCACTAAAACTAATCTCTAAACCTCCCCTCTATGCCTCCCCTGCCTCAAAACCTTTAAAAAAATACCTTAAAAAAAGACTTACCTGTTCTGATGAACAGCAGCACCTTACTGAGACCTTGATCCCGAAAACAGACTAAAAATCACACAAATAGACTACAAAATAGATGGTAGTAGTAAAAAAATGACCACTAAATGAGACCAAAAAAAGACTATCTCTCTATAAAAATGAATGCAAAACTATTTTCAAATATTGAATAAATGTTTTAAAACATATGTTGTAAAAAAGTTTTAAAAAATTGTAAAGTATAAATTAAATAATAGTATAACATATAGACAATTATTTAATATATTCTGAGAAAACATTTTAAAAATGTATATAAAACAATTGAATAATGGAAAAAAGTGGAAAATGTACAACATACAATACTTTTTAAAGGTTATTTGCAGTTTTTTACGTAATGATACAAATATATTAAAAGTGTTTTGTTTATTTATCTATATATTAATGTTAATTTTTTACTTGAAATAAGTGTTTAAAAATGTAAAAATATACATTAGAAAAACTTTGAAAACATATCAAATTATGAAAATCTGTTACGTCTTTATTCAATAAACATATGTAATTGATGATATTATTTATTACAAAGATGCAACTAACAAAGTTTTATATTTCTAAACACTAACAATACTAATTAAATTACACAAACTATTTCTACTACATACAAATACAATTTAAACAAAGGATTTCACATTACAATTATAAAATTCAATAACCACACTCCAATGTAAACCAGTGTTAGACACTAAAGAGGTGACATTTATATTCCCACTCCGATCTAAACCAATTTGGGAAAGGTGTGGGACACTATAAGGGTGACATTTACTATTCCCACTACACTTTAAAACAATTTGGGGAAGATGTTCGACACTTAATGGTTGACATTTACTATTCCCACTTCAATCTATGCCAATTTGGAGAAGGTGTTGGACACTAAAGGGGCGAAATTTACTATTTACACTGCAATCTAAAACATTTCATGCAAGGTGCTACAGACTAAAACATTTTATTTAGACAATTTGAACTCCCTATTCACATATAATTTTTGATCTATAAAATGTATCTAGGAAACACACTAACCAAAACTAAAAACTATATATTCATATTTACAATTTGCATATATAATAATATTTTATTACTATTAATAATATATATTTTTTAATGTTTACTATCATTCCTAAAGTTTCAACGATAAAATAAAATATATAATTTAAAATCAAGTCATAAAATTAAAACATTATGCAAAACCAATTTTTAAAATATAAAATATATAGCATATATTTCTACAATGATAATGTACATTTTTAAAAAAATATTAAAATTATATTTTTTCACACATTTTTTTAACATTTATTTTTTTATTTTTAAACAATTAAAAATATTTTACTTTACTAAATTTAATTTGTGTATAAAAAATGTTTTAATTTTAATGTTTATTTTAATATTTGCAATGAAATAATTATTTTTACATTTAATATAATAAATATGGATAGATAAATTCTAAATTATAATTTATAAAAAATATGAATGAAACAAAATTAATTTAGAACTTTTACCATATTAATTTGCATATCATTACAATAATTAACATTAAATTCACTTTAACATAGTCACTTTTTAAAAACTTTATCCCCTAAAAACCCAATATCCCACAGCTAAAACTATTATAAATCTATTTTTTTTATATTTTAACACAACTAAAAAACAAATTTCAACGGTTTCAAAATTAATAAATTAACTTACTAAAAACACAAATAAAAATATTAATAAACATACAGTAAAACAGACTACAACACATTACATACAAAATAACACAAATGATATTACGTACGGTATTTTCTGAATCAATATCTTTACAACAATTTTAGAAACATCACTTAAATAATATTTTTACCTTCAATATTCCTGTCGACAATATTTTTGACATTCCAATATTCTTGATATGATATTTTTGTATCAATATATTTTGTATTTGATATTCTGTCCAATCACCCTATAAATTGGGGTAAAATGCAGACATCATAGTGCAGAAAGAAGGAAAACTGCCACCAAAAGAGTCGTCCTGGAGAAGTGCATCTTAGCCTTGAAGAATCACTGCCCATCTTGCAGCTAACCCAGCCAGGGCACTGGAGTGTGCTATGGACGCATACTGCAATGAAGCAGAGAATTCAGCTCACTGCCACTATCTCACAACACAGCGGAAACTTATGACGTTGTCTTTTTGCCTGGCTTAGTCACAGAGAAAAGGGAGCCAGGTGGGTAGGAGAAATCAATAATAAGGATGGTGAAAAGAGTGA
The DNA here is from genome assembly GCA_963921515.1 of Calotriton arnoldi. NCBI lineage: Eukaryota > Metazoa > Chordata > Amphibia > Caudata > Salamandridae > Calotriton > Calotriton arnoldi. Next base: position 852,423 of record CAWUFW010002849.1, read on the forward strand.
GCTCTGTGTCGGCCCGAGCATTATCCTATTTCATCACAGCCATTAGGCCACGGCTGCCCTTTCCTACCCCCGCCTTGTGACTTGCAAGTGCCACTTGCTGCGGAACCCCGTTGTTTCGAGTGTCTGAGACCCTCCGTGAGGTGTTCGGACACGGCACCGCTGATGGCGGCCCTAGAGCGGCCTATCATTTCCAGGACATTCAGAGTGAGCCAGGGCTACCTCGCAGTGGTGGAAGACAGCGGGCAATAAGTGGATTTCTGGGGACTGGGCTGAAGCGCTGCACCGCTCCCCGAACTGAGTGCTAGCCCTTGGGCTCTGGCAGGGCTTCTAGGGGCACACCTTCACTGCTGACTCGGCCCCATCCTCAGGCCGTCGATGGGCTGCACATCACTGGTGTAGCTGGGACCCCCAATGGAGTATCATCGACAGAGTTGGAGCACTGCCCCTGTGTTGGCCTGCGAATGGGGGGGCCCACTGCGGCGCTGTGGCTGCCACCTGCGGGTGTGTGGCCAATTGACCCTGCGGCCTCCTGGCACCACCCGCAGGCCCCATCTACAACCCTGCCAAGCCGGTGCTCCATGCGGGGCCCACCATGCCACCTCCGGTTATGAATCTACTTGTGACTCTTGCGGCATGTCTGGACTTCCTGACCTGTGCTGCGCTTTATAGCAGTGCCACTGGGAGCCACTAATGACCTGGACTGCCCTGCAATGACGCTGAGGGTGGAGGTGAGCCCACCTTTCATATTAGAGCCTGTCGTTGGGAGGAGGCCATAGAGTTGGACTGGTCTAGCCCCTCCGGTCTTGCGGGACCTGATGACCCTGGGGCGACACCAGCTCCCCGGTAGACACCTAAAAGCCCCATTGCAGTGTGACCGGCAGCTGGCTTTGCTGGAAGCTCTGGTGCTGTGACCAAAAGTCCTTATATCATTGTCCAGCCCCCTGTGACCCCATTCTTGGTGCAGAGCCCCTGACTCCCCAGCTGCTCCCTCAGTGACATCCAGATGCCAGGGGGCCTTATCCCTCTGCTTTTGGGCCTTGCACGATTGTGAATAGTGGGAGTTTGGTGGTCCTGCAGTGTCCAGGAATACACTTTATGCCGGAGGTATTCAGGTTGCACATCAAACTGCTCTACTTTCTGCGTATAGCCTCTTGTATTTCTCTTTGATCCACCAACTCAGTAGGGGGTTGACCATCCCACCCTCGCAGCCCACATATTGGAGGCAGAGTCGACACTAACCACTACAATGCATGAGCGGCCTGGAATCTACAGTGCTCTTACCTGTCCTACCTGGGTGGTGACACTGGCGCTGGGTGGCACGGACCAGGGTGCCCCGGTGCATGACAGTGTGGTTGCCATCATTTGCCATGAGGTTGACAAGACCCCTTTGGGAACCCTAGGACCTAGTGCCTGTTGACCCCACTCAACCTCAGCTGTTCCTCAGGCAGCTGGTATATTCACCCAAAGGCTGTGCCGTACATACGGGACTCACCACCCCAGGTTGCCGCTTCTGCTTTTGTGTCCTTGTGGGGGCCCTGTCCGGGTCGGACCTGTCCTGTTCCACCTAACTACTACTTAATGGCATACAGGCATCACCTAGATGGGGAAACTGAGAGCTAAGCTGTCTGGGGTACCGCCTGAGACAGGAGATCAATCTTGAGCCCTATCTGTGGAAACTGGGGAACCAGCCCCCGATGGACCCTATCTGTCTCCATCTGAACAAAATACTTGCTGCTATAGAGGAAACCAAGGCCTCTCTTCAACAAGACATTAGCACAGTATTGTTGGGCCTGCAGTCGGAACATCACAAATTGCCCAATAGAGTTACAGAGGTTGAGACCTCACTGGAGGAGCTACGACCTGAGATCTCGTCACTTACTTGCCAGATGGCAGAGCTGCTGGACAGAGTACAGACCCTTGAACATCGAGCCGAAGATGCAAAGGGGCGTAATCGACGTAACAACATCCGGGTGGTGGGCCTCCATGAGGATGTGGAGCACTATAATATGGTGTCCTATCTTGAGAACTTGCTCAAGACAGACGTGGCACTTAACCTCCTCACCTCCTTCTTTGCACTGGAGCACGCACACATGGTCCCGACGCATCCACCGGCTCCAGGTTGCCCTCCCCGCCCTGTCATGACATGACTTCTTCACTACAAAGATAGAGACTTCATTCTGCAGAGAGCATGCACCGAGGGCACCTTCACAGTGGAAAACAGTAAAGTGACAGTGTTCCCGGACTTCACTGCAGCAGTGAAGGCCAGACAGGCATCCTTCCTGGAGGTTAAGAAGGCCCTCCACATTGATGGTATACAATACTCCCTGATGTTCCCGCCCAAACACCAGATAACCCTAGTTAGGGCCACGCACTTCAGTGAAGACCCTGGAATAGCATGGGACTGGCTGGAGGCGTGTAAGGCAGGGACCACCCTCTGGGCAGCTTGTTCCAGACCTGGCCCCCCCAGATGTAGACCCAGAAGGCAACCTTGCAGGGTCCTGCGTATTAGACTTCAGAGGGGACGATCTTCATCACAAACTGAACAGGAGAGAACGGCTGCCCTCCAGGCGGTAGTAGAACCTGGGATGGCTCAGAAGTCAGGCTCAGAAGCTGGCACTCCCTCGGAGTGCCAGTCCACACTGTCAGACTTGGGGTCTTCCCAGGCGGATGGCACTAGGTTCCCCATAGTGACTCCACAATTGGTGGAGGAATTGATTTAATATCCTTTGTCACTTGAGTTCTGAGTTTTGGAGATCCTACTTATTATGTTCATAACTATGGAGTTGGTGGGGACTAGCTCTTTAAATGTAATGTGGCTGTGTGGCCTGTCTGCTTCTCCTTTAGGATCACTAATTAGGCGTGCACTGCTGTCTGCTTGTGAATTGAGTTGGGCTTCCGCATTATATGTGTGAGAAGGGCCTGCATAGCACAGGTCTCATATACCCAACTTGGCCTACCCCTTGCAGATTGGCCCCTGCCAGGTGACTAGGTTTACACATTTTCAGTTTGAGTGGCCCGCCATTCTTGGGTTGGGGAGTTTATGGTTGTGGGTTAATGTTCTTTTGCACAGGGATGCACCACATGTTGAGAACGGGAGGGGGTGAGGGGGGACTCGGATAGCCTGGGTTGGACATGCATGCCATATGAGTAAATGTAAGACCAACAACATACTCTGACTTTCCTATCCCGGAAAATTAGGGGGGTGGGCTAGGCCTCCAAGAGACACAATGTTCAACCATACCTGAAGAGGCGCAGGGTACAGGTGGCCATGCTCCAGGAGACACATCTAACTGGAGGTGAGATTGTCCGGCTTTGGCGTAGGTGGCAGAGCCAGTTGAATGCCACCGCGTACTCTGCCTTTACTTGGGGGACACCGATCTCGGTCCTAGCCGGGACCCCCTTTGAGCTTGTACACTCCCTTATCAACAAAGAGGTTCGCTATGTCTTCCTCAAAGGTAGGCTGTCAGGGAGCAATGTAACATTGGGAAGTATATATGACCCGAATCAGGACCAGGTATCCTTCCTCCATTTCCTTTCCACCCATATTTTATGGTGGATATCCTATTAGGCCGCTCTACTCCCCCGGTACACAGATTGACTGTGGGCCTCAGGGATTGACTGGAACACTGAGAGCTGACAGATTTTTGGAGAACTTCATGGGGAGGACCTGGATTATTATGACTTTTCCCATATCTACGGCCTTCACATCTGGATAGACAGGTTTGCGTGTTCCCCTGGTCTTAGCCAGTGCGTGGCATATACCGAATATTTGGGGCATACCCTTTCAGACCACAGCCCTGCACTGTTAAGATTCCAGCACGTAGGGGAGCGCCCATGGATCCCCACACATCAACACAACCCAGCGTCCCTGGAATACGCTTGCTTTCGGGACTCCCTAGGGGAGGCAGTATTTTGCCCTTAATCATGGTTCGACAACCTCGGGTTTGTTTGAGTGGGAGGATTTTAAGCTGGTGGTTTGGGGCCATTGTTTAAGCCAATCTGTTGGTGTCCAGAAGGGACTGAACGGGAAATTTTTAACCCTGGATGCTGGACTGCATGCCCTAGACAACGCTCTTGGTACTGATGTAACAGCACTGGTCAGGCTTCGGAAGGCCCGGGAGCAATACAATGTTGTGTTGGAACAGCTGTGTTGTCATGATCATAAGCATTACATTGTTAGGGCGCATGAAGAGGAAGGGTGGCCAGTCAGACTACTGGCCTGGTTCATTCAATTTGAAGCCTGTGGGCCCCTATAACCATATCCAGATAGGGAACGGCCAGTCTCCTTATTCCCCTGAGGTTATTAATGCATGTTTAGCAAATATTATGAAACACTGTATAAAAATCCGGAGCAACTCCAACATGAGATTCAGTCCACATTTTTGGCCAGGTTACCATTGTGGAGACTTCCTAGAGAGGGCCAAGACTTTGGGAGACCAATATCTATACAGGAGATTAGGACTGGCATTAAAGAGATGGCAACGGGTAAAACCCCAGGATCAGATGGCCTTCCTGCTGAGTTTTATGCAGCATTTGCTGGGGCCCTGCCCCAAGGTTGAAAACACTCTATGTTGACTCCCTGAGACTGGGTGCCCTACTCGAGCTAACTAGAGATGTGGTTGTGATCCCTCTTCCTAAGACCAAGACCCAGGGGGGCCCGGACCACAGAGTTTTTTCCGCTGTCCATGCTAAACATAGATTTCAAAATCCTTGTCAAAGTATTGGCCTTTGACTACTCCTCCACATGCCCAACTTGAACCACAGTAACCAGAACGGCTACATCCCGGCCTGCAGTACCTCCCTGAACCTTAGAAGGTTGTATCGTATTCTACACCACCCGGAGGCCCTATCCCACCCACGTGAACTGCTGATGTCAGTTGATCTCGAAAAAGCTTCTGATACAGTGCAGTGGGATTTTCTGTTCAAGGTCATGCGGCAGATGGGTTTGGGGAAATGTTGAATTCGATGGGTCAAACTACTTTACACTATGCAACTGCCTGGGTTAAAACGGGCACCAGCATCTCCGGCAGTATAGAGTATATGAGTGCACCAGTCAAGGATGCCCCTTGTTCCCTCTTTTGTATGCTCTGGCCATTTAACCACTGGCAGAGCTTTTTGACTGGAAGGCAAAGGTAACTGTAGAAATTGAGGGACGGGAACATATTATTTCCCTTACTGGCGATGACATTCTCCTTTTATTTGAAGGATGGACCCACGGGTTCTGCTGAGGCATTGGGCCTTTTGGGAGAGTTCGAGAGAGTCTCAGGGCCTCCAGGTTAATACAGCCAAGACTCATGTGTTCCCTCTGTCCCCTAATGCCCAGAGGCCCCTACATCTACCTCAGGGTCTGACTTGGTCCCCTTGCTCGTTTCAATACCTAGGTGTTCAGATCTACCACTCCCTAGATAATTTACAGGAGGGTAATTTGGGTAAGGCCCTCCGATCCCCTAGGTCCTGCGTCCAATTTTGGCACTCTGTTAAGTTGCCAATCAAGGCCCGAATCTTGGTGTCTAAGATGGTTATACTCCTGAGATTTCTCTATTTCTTTGTTGACCTTCCTGTGGGGTACCGGTCTCTTGGTTCAAGCAACTAGACAACTTGAGCGTGACCTGATATGGGACGATGGGCACCACAGTGTGTCACTGGAGGTTCTCCCATGCCCTCCTGCAGAGGGGGACCTAGACGCAACTAATTTTGAACTGTACTTCTTGACCTTGCAGCTCCAGTGGGTCAAGCATTGGCTATATGGAGCCCACTAAGAAGAGCTAGGGTTAGTGGGGCACTCCGCACATTTGGGTGCTTTGGTAGCAAAACTGTTCCACGCCCGGGACTGCTACTGACTGCGGTGCTAATATGCTGGAGGCGCTACGTCTTAAGTACTACGAGGTCGCCTCTATGTGCACCGGCATTTCCCCTGGTGGACCTCGCACACGAAGACCTCCTTTCCTTTTTTACAGCTGGCTAGCTGATTATATTTAGCAGTTTTGAAAGCATCACCTTTTTCTTTAGCCTCCAATGTTGTTTTCCTTTTTAAGTACAAGTCCCCTTAGAAGCTCAATTTAAATAGAGTATCCCTGTACAAACCTGGTGTGATATTCGCTCAGACCCCGAAAATATCTGAATGGATTTTTACATAAAGGTTGGGGTACCCATTTAATAGCATTTAATAGCATCTATCTAATGGCCTCATCAGACAAGATTTCCTTAGTGATCATTGTAGGAAAGTGAAGGAAAGTGTCCTTTTTGACAGCAATTCTGCCAAGACTGAAGAACTCCCGTAAAGCAGCGGAGCTGCTCCCGTGCATCCTGCAGGCACCCAAAGAGACCTGAGAGAACTCCGGACCGCCAAAATCAGACACAGGAAAGCACCACTGCACCTGTGCCGCACAGCCTGAGCTGAAATGGGCCAACAGTGCCAGTGTGGTCCCTCAGCCCTCCAGAGACAAAGCCCACCCTGGACTTGCCCACTTTGGACACCCCAACGCCACCTGTAGCTTCTGTTTGCAGGCCCCCTCTACTGCGATGTTCCCTGTGATGAAAATCCGACACCTGAAGACACCTCTGCACCCATCGTCCCTGACCCGTGGAGAAGAGGGCCAAAGGTGTCCCCAAGCATCATGAGACCTGAGCCCCCATTGTGGTTAAGACCGACTGGCTTTCAGTCCAAGCCTGCAGCCTCTTTTTGACTGGATCGATCCATATAGGAAAGCACCTCTGCATCCGGCTGCCCCAGTGCTGCCCGAGGTGACCTGTGGATGCTACCTTGGACCTTGCCCCATACGCACCTTAAGGCCAGGAGATTTGTTTCATAAGTCATGGTACTGTACCTGAATGTTATAATTCTTTTTCCTCTCACAGTATTCAGCTCCTGAAAAATGCACTGTTTCTACTTTTTCATTGTCAAAGCATTCCTCTTGAAAAACGTACTTACCTGATCATACTGATTCTGGTGCCTAAACATATATTAAGGTACGTGTTATTTTTAAAAATTGGTGTGGATATCCTTATTGAGTTGTGTGCATCATTTATTGACTACTGTGTGTATTTGCAGATGTCTAACACTCCTTTCTGATAAGCCTAAGGTTGCTCGACCACACTACCCCCTAAACGAGCACTTGGGATTGCTAGTGCAAGCCTCGGTCCACTGGTAAGGGAATACCTTGACTCCTTGCATGGTATACCTCTTTTTGGGACACAATATAAAGAGTCAGCTTCCTACATTGGTGGTGCAGCAGTGGGGTACAAGACTTGACATCTGCTGTACCACTTGATTAATTGGTGATTCCATTAATGAATCCAAAATTGTCTTTTAGTTAAAAGCATTTTTTTTATCGATTTTGAATGTTTTTCTAAATTCCTTAAACTAACTGTTAGAGCGTTGTGTCGAAGCTCCCAGTCCAAACTTTTCAGAATTTAAAAAGTCTACTACTAACTAGGCCCAAATGTCTATTTTCAAAGTTTTGTTGCTTTCAAAAAAGGTCCCAGCTTTAGTTACAATGACTTCCACGGAAGACCTTGTTCAGGAGCTCAACCTGACCCCTTACCTGCAGCTTTCAAACCAGCAGTTATAGGTCCTTTGTAAAATGTACAAAATAAAAACAGGCTCAACTTCTACCAGGAGCTCTTGGCGGAGTATGAGAAAAACGATTCAGAGGATGACACTGATCTCCTTGAGGGCCCGACTGGAGACAGTGGAAATGAGGAGAGCTTACAGCCCCCTGCCCTAGAGGGAAAGGACCTCCCAGAGAAGGGACTCATTCTAGAGAGACTAGCCAGGACGGCGACTTTAGAGGTCAAAATCCTGGCTATAGAAAACAAAAGAGCTGAGATGGACCTAGGATCCCTCTCTGGTGGCAGCAAAATAATAAACAGGGAGAAAGATGACGCTTTTGACCCTAAGATCCCCACATATACAGAGAGTAATGATATCACCAAATAGTTTACAGCCATTGAGGGGGCTTATAAAATGAAGCAACTCAGCCAAAGTAGTGGAAGCTTCTCTGGAAGCTGTTCTCAAATGTAGGGATAGCCCTATGACTTTATGAAGGATACCCTGCTTGAGGGTTTTGAACTCACCACTGAGGAGTACAGGATCAGGTTCCAGGAGACTTGAAAAACCCAGAGTCAGACCTGGGTAGATTTTGTAGACTTTTCAGTGAAAACACTAGGTGGCTGGTTGAAAGGTAGCAATGTGCAAGACTATGATAGGCTTTATAATCTTATTATGAAAGAGTGTCTCTTGAGTAATTGTGTTCCTGGGAAATTACATTAGTACTTGGTAGACCTATGTTCACTTTCTCCTCAAGAATTGGGTCAAGACAAGGGTAACCAAAACAACTCATGGTGGTGGTGACCAGAAGAAGGGGGGTCACTAAGTCCCCCCACCCCAAGGGAATGATGGTGACCTGTACAAAGACAAAAACAAAGAGTCTTTTTAAGGTCCCCAAGAACCTGTTCAGGAGGGTGGGCCCGAGCCAATAAACAGTCTAAGGGTAAGAACTGGGATCCCAAAAAGGCTTGGTGTCTTAATTGCAATGCCAATGGGCACCAGAGACCCTAGCTGTCCCAATACAAAGATTCCACCTAGAGCACCTGCAATGAATGCAGTGGTAAGTCTCCAGATGGGATTCCAAGTGAGCCTTGACCATGTCAGAGAGCTGCACGTCTGGATGTAGCTGCCCTGGCTGTCTGGCCCATCAACATGGAAAAATACAGACAAAAGCCTCAGATAAATGGGATCAGAGTTGAAGCACTGAGAGATACAGGTGCAAGTGTCACTATGGTGACTGAAAGACTGATATCCCCAGGACAATACGTGATTAGTGAGACATTCACAGTCCTCAATGTTGATAATCAGACAAAGGCCCACTCATGGTAATGGTGTCCTTAGAATGGGAAAGGGTTACTGGCCAAAAGAAGGTGGTGGTATCCTTTTCAATTCCTGTAGAATGTCTGCTTGGCAATGATCTGGAGTCCTCAGCATGGGCTGAAATCCAAAGCAAGCCCACACAGCCTTGCTGGGTATACCTGAATGGGTGTGTAAAAACCTGAGCACAGTGCAATGCCCAGGATGTAAAAGAGGAGTTGGAGTCTGAAATGATTGCCCAACCCACCAAGAGAACAGGCTGGAGGTCTGGGACATCAGCTTCTGAATAGACGCAAGCTCAGGTCCCCTCTTTTCAGGGAGAAGACCTGTCAGCCCCAGAGGGAACACAGCAGAGCTCCTAGGCCCAGGGCGACACACTAGGGAAGATCTGTGCCAGGGAATGAGGACCTTTCTCACTCTTGAAAGCCTGAGACAGCAAGCTGCTGATCAGGAAACAAGAGATGTCAGTGGCTCCCACATAACCTATTGGGGGGAGGCACTTCTTTACACTGAGGCCAGAGTCCCCAAATCTGGGTCCACTAGGAGAGTGGTAGGGCCTCAGATGTAGAGAGATGTCTTACTCACTTTGGCTCATGACATCCCCTTAGCTGGGCATCTTGGCCAGGTCAAAACTTGGAATAGGTTAGTTACCCATTTCTTCTGGCCAGGTATATCCCAGAAGGTGAAGGAGTTTTGCAACTCTTGTGTTGCCTGCCAACCCAGCCCCTTAATTCCACTTCCAATGGTTGGGGTCCTCTTTGAAAGGGTAGGGGTTGACGTTTTTGGGCCCCTTGTCCCTCCAACAGCATCAGGGAACAGATTTATGCTGGTGGTGGTGGATCATGCCACCAGGTACCCTGAAGCAATACCCCTTAGGACCACTACTGGTCCTGCAGTGTTTAGGGACTTGATTGGTATCTTTACCAGATTGGGTTTCCCTAAGGGGATGGTGTTAGACACAGGTACAAACTTCATGTCTGGCTACCTGAAACACATATGGGCTGAATGTGGAGTGACCTACAAGTTCACCACCCCATATCCCCACAAACATATGATTTAGTTGAAAGATTCAACAAAACCATGATGGGCATGATCATGGGACTCCCCGAAAAACTCAGAAGAAGATGGGATGTCTTAGTGCCATGTCTGCTTTTTGCCTACAGAGCCGTGCCATGGAAGGGAGTAAAGTTTTCCCCCTTTGAACTTCTATTTGGTCATATGTAAGGGGACCATTGTGTCCAGTGAAGGAAGGCGGGGAGAGAACTCTCAAAGAGCCTAATCAAGACTTCTGGACTATGTACTTGGCCTTCGCTCCAGAATAGCTACATGGAAAAAGCATTCAAAAAGCTCGAGGCCAGCCAAGAGCTCCAGAAGTTCTGGTATATCCAAAAGCCTGCACTGGTGGAGTTCCAACAATGGCAGAAGGTGTGGGTGTTAGAGCCTGTGGATCCTAGAGCCCTCCAGGACAAATGAAGTAGACCCGAGCCTATCCTCAAAAGAAAAAGGGAGGTCACCTATCTGGTGGACCTTGGCACTTGCAGGAACCCCAAAAGGCTCATTCATGTAAACCGCCTTAAACTCTATCATGACAGGGCTGAGGATTAAGAGGAAGGGAGTGAACCTCTCCCGGACCTCCTCTCACACAACCCTAAAGATGGGTCAGTGGAGAGAGTTGTCCTTTCAGTCACCCTCTCTGCCCAACAGCAGGCTGGCAGGAGGCGAATCCTGTGCCAGTATGTTGAGTAGCGGTGGGCGGTAAACTCCGCTCCACCGGTGGAGTTTGTGGAGTTTGGCTGACTTCGTGCTCTGCTTGGGATGCGGAGTTTGGCAAAAACGCAGCCTGTGCTGCAAAGCGGAGTTTATCGTACATTCCAGTTTCAATAAAGAGCTTTTGCTCCATCTCAGCTCCATCTCAGCAGTCTAACTCTTACTCAAAATAGCGCGCATGTGTAATTGAGTATGTTCGGCGGTCTGAGCAAGTGATAGAAAGACGTGCATTACAAATCATCTGGCTAACTCTGTAACTAGGTCCATTTTGTAAGCCGGAAAGGGGGGAAGGCGTGGCTGTTCAGGGGTTAGCCACTCTCCTTACTACTTTTGTTGCCAGCTGTCAGAGGCCATTTCCTATATGTGCACTTTGCATAATAAATAAAATACATTGATATCTTAGTATGTGCTCTACTGCAGTACTTCCGTTACTACTTCTCGGTAACTGAATCCTGCAACTCCACTGCCAGCAATTTTCAGGACTGCATGAGCCACATTGGAACATGGATGTCAGAAAATTGTTTAAAACTCAACTCGTCCAAAACAGAGGTCCTACTTTTTGGCAATAATCCTCAATTCTGGACCACCCAGTGGTGGCCAGCCCAGTTAGGACCACTACCCATGCATGTCTTAAAAGCAAAGAATCTAGGAGTAATCATGGATAATAAATTATCCTTCGAGGCCCAAATAAATTCCACTACTTCAATCTGTCACTTCATACTAAAAACCTTGAGGAAGATCCTACCTTCAATCCCAGTAGAACTCAAGAAAACAGTGATCTCAGTCTTGATCCTGTCAAAACTGGATTACTGTAATGCACTGCTCACCAGTGCATCAAAACGCAGTATCCAAAAATTGCAGATAGTCCAGAACACTGCAGCCAGAGTTCTTCTGGGCATTCCCAAATCTGAATCTGTAACCTCTGCTCCTCCGCAACTAAATTGGCTGACGGTAGCAAAGCGAATCCAATTCAAATCCCTTTGCATTGCATTCAAAACATTGAATCAAACAGGCCCTATTCAACTAACAAGCTTTCTAAAAACATATGTCCCAGCTAGACCTCTAAGATCAGCAGAACTTGGGAATTTGATCGTCCCTAGGAAAAAGATCAAGTTGGGAGGAAAGGGGGGTGCTAGAGGACGCCAGGCAAGATGGCCGCACTTTAGTGCTGCTCCGCCCAGCTGATCCCTAATCCACCTAAATTCCGCCTGGTATCGCTGCATTGACGTCTACAAACGGCTGCCCTGCAGCGCACCTACACCCTGTAAGCCGCTGGAGAAATTGCGGCTCCCTGATTGCATCGTGGCGGCTGTGAATCGGAGCACGGAAAACGTTCGGCGAGTGACAACATGGCGGCCGCCGCAACCTAACGAGCGTTCGCCCCACGGCTGCTGCTCCAACTGCTGGGGACTGCTGGTGAGTGGGTGAGACCTGCCAGCGAGAGTCCAGCCGGACGGTGGGTGCAGGGGCCGATCGCCTGTGTCACCCTGGGAGCGGTGGTGGAGGCGGCTCCCTCTCGAGCCATTTCCTCAACTGCCCCGGGGTCTGCCGCGGAGCGCGGCGGTCTGCCGATGCTCGCCCCGCATGAGGACTGCTGCCACTGCTGCTGTGTGATCCGGCGGAGCCTGGGGTGGCTGCTGTGCTTCCCGTCCTAGCCTTTGCCTGGTGTGTTGTGCGGGGAGATCCCTTCCTGGGGCTGCCAGGCTATCGGGGGCCTGGGGCGCCGCGGCCTGTCTCGCTGCATATATCGATGCAGACTCGGCCCGGTGAAATGCTGAAGACGCGTCGGAATCCTGCTGTGTTCGTGCCCGAAGGTTGAGAAGTTGACAACGCCAACTGCAGGCAGCGGTGAGTGGGGTGCGGCCAGGCTCCTGGCCTTTAGCTGCGGTGGTGGGTGAGGGCTGGAGCGTGAGGCTGTGCTCTGCGAGCTGCGGCCTGTGAGTGCGGTGGGAGTGATTTGCGGCTGCGTAATCCGGAGCGGCCCTGTACAGCCACTACACCATTACTCTTAGACTCAGGCCTGGGAGGCTTCCCCCATACAGAGGGCTCTGACGGATTCCCTAGTGGCCTCCCTACCCTCCATATCAGGCTCCTCCGGGCCCCCTGCTTTGCTGGCGGTGTGTTTGTGTGGCTCACCGGGACTGCTGGGCGTGCATTGGATCTGGCTTGCACTTTGGCAGCTACATGATGTTGGCACTGGGGCGGCAGAGGCAACTCTATTGAGGACATTGGCTTTATCACCTCGTAACGTGCGTGCCTGGTGCTTGTTGATCTTACCTGGGACTGGTCTGCTGCTGATCCCCGCTTTATCTGCTTTGCCCGGTGGGCGGTCGTATCTAAGCGGGTTCCACTTGGCGCGGCGGGCGGCTGTGCCTTAGTCCTGTGTCTGCTGGCTGCTGGGCTTGCACCTCTGGGGCTCGGCTGCGGAGGGGTGGGTCCCTCATCCACCTTGTTATCGGCAGCCATGGGGAGAACTGACAAAACGCAGCCTCGCCTCACGTTTGAGGCGCGAAAGTCCACCAAGCCGCAGCACGGAGCGGCCTCGGACTCCGAGGTGGACGCCCAGGGAGAAAGCTCTTCCAAGCTGGAATCAACTCTACTTGCCATGCAGAAGAGTCTCCAATCCATCGAAGGGTCTATGGCGGCGGTGAATTATAGACTAGACCATATGTCCTCCCAACTGGAGAAGCAGAATGCGCGGATGGGGGAAATAGAACAGCGCGTCTCCACAAACGAAGATGGCCTGAGCGAGGTGACGGGCAAGGCGCTCCACATGGAAAAGGTGCTAGCGCTCATTCAAGTGAAGAATGAAGATTTGGAGGACCGGTCCTGCCGCAACAACATCCGTCTCACGGGCCTTCCGGAGTCCACCAACACTGGCAGAATGGAGACCTTCATTGAGTCCCTGATCAAGGACATATTCGGCTCTGACAATCTCTCTCCTATGTTCATAGTAGAGCGGGCCCATCATTCGCTGGCTGCGAGACCGGTTTTAGGTGCCCTCCCGCGTCCTATAATAGCACGCCTATTGAACTATCGGGACCGGGATGTCATCTTGAGGCTCGTTAGAGAAAAAGGCACAATTAACCATCAAGGGAACACCCTGTCTTTCTTCCCTGACTTTACAGTGGCCGTCCAAGCTGCAAGGCGAGAGTTTGGTACAGTTAAAAAATTCTTGCAGTCGGAGAGCATTCCATAACCATGCTGTACCCCGCCCGTCTACGGGTGGGCTAGGATGGAGATTGTAAAATCTTCACATCTCCTAAGGCGGCAATGGATCACGTCAAGAGGTTGTAGCAAAGAAGATCTGAGACTGCTGTAGTTCATGACGACGAGGAACAGTGATTGCGGTCCCGGGTCTGCCCTATAGTTGTGTTCCCGTTGGCATGCGTGACATGTTTAGACTCTTCACGCTGGGCTCCTCTGTTCGTATTGTTGCCTGGTCATACCTTGCTCGTAATTACCTATAATTTCTCTGTGCACTGTCTGTACGATATATGCTAACTCTTCTCCGTTACAGGATCCGATTCCGGCAGGGATGATGAACTTCACCCCGGATTCTGGTCCGTTAGAGGGTCAGGGTCCCAAATCACGAACAGTGTTGTGTTTTTCTCCCTTCTAATCTGGCACTAAGAATTTTGGGGCGGTGGATGGTTATTGCCGTCTTCCTGCGCCTCTCCTGTTACCCGCGCTCCAGTGTGGGCCGCTTCTATGACAACGCTTTGTAATGCTAACTCGCTCTTCCTCCGGGGAGATTTATGTTACCAGCATTCAGGGCGGTCCTTGATCACCCACACTAGCTGCCCTAAAGGGACGGCACCTAATTTCGAAATGACTTTGTTTTGATGCAATGTCTATTTGTAAATCCTCGCACATCTCTTCTACCTGATCAGCCCTCCCTGCTCTGTGGGAGGTTAGTAGCTCTCTGGTGTTCTCCCCATGGGTGCCCTCCAACTACAGTTTTGCATATTTTGTTCCCCATGTTGGGGTTTGTTATGGGCGAGACGGGATGGCTTTGGCAAGTTTGGGTCGCTTAAGTGGGTGGGGGGATGTGGGGGGTGGGTTAGTGGGCTTTTCTTTATTGTAATTTCCTTGCACCTCTTCGACCTGGTTCCAACATTGCCTCTCACGCTACTGATTACATCTGAATTTGTATGTACATGGGCAGTAACATAAAGTTCCTTACCTGGAATGTGCGCGGCTTGAATAGTCCCAAGAAGATACGGTCTGTGCTAGCGCAGTTAGATAGACTGGACGTCCAGGTGGCGTTCTTGCAAGAGACGCATCTTACGCAGCAGTCGTAAAAGAATATTGGCACCAGTTGGGCTGGGCTGAGGGTTGCCTCCTCTTACTCCTCTTACGCTCGGGGTGTGATGATTTTTGTGAAGAAAGGGGTCCCATTCACTGTGCTACACACAGAGACGGATACACAAGGCAGGGTGGCGTTGGTCCATGGTCACCTTGGGGGGGTGGGAGTCCTTCTGGTGAATGTCTATGGCCCAAACATTGATGACCCCTCCTTTTTCATGGATGTTTGGTGCCGCATCTCTAAATTTCCTCCGGCGGAATTGCTCTGGGGCAGCGACTTTAACGCTTGCCTGGACGGGCAACTCGACAGACAGGGACTCGGAGCGACGCAACATAGTCAGGCGACTGAGGCGCTGTTGGGGGTTCTAGATGCAGTGGCTTTACAGGACATTTGGCGCATGCAGCACCCGGGAATCCGCGAAAGTACATTTATTTCCACGGTGCATGGCACATGGTCCCGCTTGGACTATTGGCTCCTTTCAGAGATAGCCTGCACTTGGGTTGTGGATGTTCTCCACCTGGCCAAAACGTTGTCGGATCACTCTTCCGTGCTCTTAGAGATGCGTGCTCCCACCTGCGAGTGCCCCCCATTTCAATGGCGATTGCAGCCCTCCTCACTTGTGGACCAGGTGTTCAGGTGCACTGTAGGCGCGGCCATTAGCAACTTTTTTAAAGAAAACGCTGGATCGGTAGACAGTCCTGGGATCCTATGGGAGGCGTTTAAAGTAACCATCAGGGGCGTCTGCATCGGTGAGCAGGCGGGGGTTTTAAAAGACCTCCGATTTCGGATGCATAAACTGGCGGACAATATCTCTGCTTTAGAGTGCGATTATGCCCAAAACCCAGCCTCATCTACGCTAGCTACGATACGGGAGTTGGTAATGGAATATAATGATACAGTGGATCAGGAGCTGGCACATAGGTCACGGCGCTTCACTGCGCGTTACTATGGGGAGGGGGGCCGCCCAGTCGCTCGCTTGCTCAGAAACTGGCTGCACCTCGTACTCAGGACTACATCACAGAAATGCTAGACCCTGGGGGGGTAGCGCACTATACAACCCCTGAAATCAGTGAGGTGGTGCTGGACTTCTACTCCAATCTCTATGAGGATCGGGGGCATGTGTCAGCTACCGACATAAATGCTTACCTAGATGATGTCGCGCTGGGGTGGCTGTCGCTTAACCAACGCGAGTACCTCACTCAGCCCTTTGACGTGGAAGATGTAAAATTGCCCATTAAGTCACTGCCCACCTGCAAGGCTGCGGGCTTGGATGGACTCCCTAGTGAGTTTTACAAGGCTTACGCTGAGGAGCTTGCGCCCAGACTCTTGGACGTCTTTGCGGAGGCATATGACAGTGGTACTCTCCCCCCCACGTTAAAAGAGGCACTCCTGGTTATGCTTCTCAAGCCTGACAAGCCTGCTAACCGATGCGACTCCTACCGCCCACTTTCCTTCATAAATTTAGATGCCAAAATCTTGGCAAAAATGATTGCCAGTAGGCTTCAGCCCCTCATACCTAACCTGGTCCTCCCGGATCAGTCAGGTTTTGTCCCTGCCCGGTCTACGGCGCACAATTTGCGTACGGTCTTCTCCACCCTACATTACTTTGAGGCCGATTTTCAAGCTGTTGCTGTGTTACTGGACGCAGCAAAAGCATTTGATTCCCTGCAGTGGGAGTTTATGTTCACTGTCCTACTTAGAATGGGGCTACCCCCCTTTTTCTGAAATGGATACACCTACTATATGAGGCACCGGCTGCGCGTGTCTGGGTCAATGGCTGGGTATCTAATGCTTTTCCCATTCGGCGTGGCACCCGGCAGGGCTGTCCCTTGTCGCCGATGCTTTTCGTGCTAGCTTTGGAGCCACTGGCTTGTAAGCTCCGCCAATGTCACGCACAGGCAGCATTACGGTTTAGACAGCGTCCATTGGTAGTCTCAACGTACGCCAATGATGTGCTTCTTTATGTCCGAGAACCTGCAACATTTCTCCCAGGACTGCTTCGCGAATATATAAAATTTGAACGCTTTTCAGGGCTTGGCATAAATTGGGCAAAGTCGACGGTGTTTCCTCTCATGGCTGGTACGCAGCGCGTCGAGCTAGACTTCCCACTAGCATGGTCAACTGACCCTGTAAAATATTTAGGGGTATGGCTTCACAGGGATCCTGAGGTGGTTGTCTCAGAGAATTATGGCCGCGCCCTGACCCAAATCACTGAACGTGCTGCGCGGTGGGCCAAACTCCCGCTCTCTTTAGCGGATCGCATTGCGGTCGTCAAAATGACAATTTTGCCCAAACTCCTTTACTTGTTCATTAATATCCCCATCCGCCTCAATCTTGCGCTGTTTAACTCACTTCAGTCGGCACTGCTTTCCTTTGTGAGGGGAGGCAAGAAGCCTCGATGTAGCTGGGAGGTGCTGGTGTTGCCGTTCGAGCGGGGGGGCTTTGAAGCCCCGGATTTGCGCCTATACTATCTCTGTGCACAGGCCCAGTTTGCACATTATTGGTTCTTCCCACAGCGATTTTAGCCGCATGTAGCTATTGAAGTGGCCGCAGTCCTTCCGATGGCCCTTGCTGCTACCGCCTTGTCTGGTGGGGGTGGTGGACCCAGAACTGAAATCAACCCTGCGCTTTGCACGGCTTGGGCGTGGAAGATGCTTGCGGCGCGTGCACAATTGCAGTATCTCTACGCCCCAAGGCTACCGCTCGCTGCGCACCCGGATATCTCTGCTGCAAAGGAACCGGCTGCCCTTAAGGTGTTAGGTGCGGTGGGAATAACTCAATTAGGGGACCTCTATAAACATGGTCAGCTCAGATCGCTCTCTGACATTCAGGGTGGTAGGGACCGGGGGTTTATGCTTGGGTTCACTTATGTGCGCGTGCGGCAGGCGATGCGAACCATCTACCCCGCTTACCCAGTGGAGCCCAAGCCGCTGTTAGCATTGCAGGCGGTGTTGGCAGGAGCGGATCGCACAGGCCTGATCACGAAATTGTATACTGCGTCCCTTAGGGAAAGAGAACAGCTCGACTCCCCTTCATATAACAAATGGGTGACGCTACTGGGGACTTCATTGTCGCCGGCCATGTGGAAGTTCTGCTGCGTCCTAACTGGCCGACTAACTGCAAATTGTAACCGCCGCATCATCCATTTTAAATACCTGCACCAGCTATACTATACCCCAATGCAATTGATGAGGTTTGGTCTGCGGGAGAGCTCCTGCTGTGTTAGTTGTGGACAGGGGGATGCGGGCTTCTTGCATCTCGCATGGACCTGTAAAGGTATATACAGTTTTTGGGGTAAGGTTACTAACCTGCTTACGAATGTGGTGTCGGAACCTGTGCTATGTACTCCTGAGGTATGCCTATTAGGCTGGGTAAAGAATCTAAAACCCTGTAACCGCAGACTGGTGGCTGTCTCGACCCTATTAGCTAAGAGAGCGGTGGCGCAGTGCTGGGGCTCTAGACTCACCCCAACACTGAAAAAATGGGTCCGGGATTTACTGTATTGCAAAGAACAACTTGAGACCTATGCTGAGGAACTGCCTGAAACTTCACGCCCTAAAGATTTTTGGGCCCCGCTCTCAGTGTATCTGCTTACAAACCCTGATGTGCAATAGATGCTGTAATCTGATGCTCTGGCCATGCCTTTTCTTGGGACTGCCATGTGTTGTACTACTGTCGAATGTGATGAGATGCTTCGTTGAGGTCACAGTATTTTTCTCTCAGTGCCGCGGGGGACAATGGGTTGGAGGGCGGTGGGTGTTCTGAGGGTTGTTACTTTGCTTCTAGGAACAAAACAAAAGCTTGTACTGTTGTTGATCCTTGATGTTCGTTTTGGCCTCTTGCAAGAGGACCCAATGTGTACTAAACAAACTGCTCAGTAAACAAATAAAAAAAATAAAAAAAGTTGGGAGGAAAGAGTTTCACCTATACCACTGCAAAACTCTGGAATACTCTTCCAACTTCTCTCAAGAGAGAGACAGTCCTGCTAAAATTCAGGAAGAACTTAAAAACTTGGCTTTTTATAATATAACCATATCCCCTTTACTTCAATAAACATGTGCTTCAGGTAGCGCCTAGACATCCCAGGGTATTGTCGATCTTTGTAAATTATTAATTCATTCATTCACTACTTGCCAAAGATAGCCCAGTGCCTTTAATTATGTATCCATTTATTTATCACATAATATGAGGTTTCAACATTAGTACCACATTTCTTTTTATTTGTGTAATTTAACCCAGAACGAGTCTGTAGTAATGAAACGAAAGATCATACTCCAAGATAACTTAAGATGGTATTTATTCAAGTAGTTGGTTCAAGAAAAAAGGTACAGAGAGCCCCACCAGGAGAAGCCTTCCTGCTGCTCAGCCCATACTCCAACTGACAGCCTCACTCATCCAACATTCCACAGCATCATCACGCACCAACATTCCAAACCACACTCACACTGGCTGAGCAGCAGGTACAACACTTCTCCCTTCCTCAGAGTAAACAAAAACACAATGCAATGATCCAAGGGAAAAGCACACATTAGTAAAAATAACACGCACAGAAATCTGAAAAGGTACCATTGCAATGACCTGAAGGTGGTAAGGGCAAACCAGTTAAGATAGAAAGCAAGGGAAACACAGTACAATGGGCTTAAAGGTTAACATCGAAAATGCAGAAACGCACCATAGAAAGTGATAAATAGCATGAATACCAACATAAGGCAATGCAATCATGAAAAATGACAATGCCCACCCATGTAATAAAAATGAAGAAAACAACAAACAGGACAAGGAAAATTGGTCTTCAAGCAGAAAGACAACACCTACTCACATCCACTCCCTTTCCACACAAAACAGACAAACCTTCCACCTTTCCACACAAAACCAAACCAACCAACAAACTACTACACCGCGCACAACCAACCAACCCCTAATGCCACAAACACACCAGCTGGCCAGGCCGAAAATGAACGTGAGCACACAGGGAACCAAACCACAACGGTGCAGAAGACAACACGCCAGAGCAAAACAAATACACAACCTGAGACAAACCCCCAAGCTGAAAGGGAGGAAGGAAAGAGAGGACAAGCACACAGAACATACTCAGTAACAACGCCAAAGCTAAAGGTGAAGCGAAATTCACCTACCAGCCACACAAAGGTGGTAGACACGAGTGACTCAAAAAAAGTCAACTCGAACACAATGCCCACAAGGGTGACCAACCTATGTCAACCCACAACCACAAAAATAGCAGTAGGCCAGAGAGGCTCTGCACCAAAGAGCCTTCTCACACAGACACCCCCAACAGTGAGAGAAACACAAACTCCCACAACAACGACGAGGGGATCAACTGAAACACAGTGCCCACAAAGGTGACAAACCTATGTCAACCCACAACCACAAAAATAGTGGTAGGCCAGAGAGGCTCGGAACCTAAGAGCCTTCTCGTACACACACCCCCAACAGTGAGATACACAAACTCTCACAACAACGACAAGGGGATAACCCAGAGTGACTTCACGCATAAAAGTCAACTCACAAATACATACTCAGGTGGTAACCCAGAGTGACCTGACACCAAAAGTCAACTCACTCACACAACCAACAGGGTGACCTACCCACGACAACCCATGCCCACCAAAAAGGTGGGAGACCAAGAGGCTTAACCCCTAACAACCTTCTCACATGCATGCCCCCAACAGAGAGGGATTAAACAACCCCACAACCACGCCAAGGTGGTAACCCAGGGTGACAGAACAAGAAAAAAGACAACAGAAATGCCATACCAACAGTAGATGATACCTCCCACACCAACACTGAGAGGCTTTATGCCTAAAAGACAGCCCACTCACACTACTAGTTAAAATGAATTAACGATGTGATAGTGAATGACACCCTTCCATGAAGTTAACCACACCATTTTTACAAGTGTCCCGAAGTTTACATTATTCGAAATGAAACATTTCCCCCAAGAGATAAATGTATAGACACCAGAAACCAAGATCCAAAATAGAAGAAAGAAAAAAAACAACAAACATCAGAGCCTCTTTCCCCAAAAGTCAGCGTAGGCAGTATTTCCCAGAAAGTTGCACAAAAATCAGCAGGAAAACGCTGAGACGCTAGTCAACCTGAACGTTGATGAAGTTCCGGAAAAACGGCCCAAAGTACTTCCACAAGACGAAGGGGCACTAGCCGGCAACAGGAAACACAGAAAAGAAACTTCCTCAGCAAAGGAAGCAGGGTAAATGAAGAGAAGATGAAAATGGCGACACGCAGATTGACGTAGAGCTGGGTGGCTCTGGGCACGACCGTGCAGCACTGCGCAAGCTGAAGACAGGGCTGGCGCTAGCACCAACGAACGGGAAGAGGCCGTTGCGGGTAGGTGACAGTTGCCAGTTGAAAATTTGTAATAACTTGAAGCACAGCAATCGAGGGTCTAGACAAAGAAAAAGGCACACATGAAAGCGGCAAAGAAGCACTAAACACCGCACACTCTGCACAACAAAGTCAGCCCTGGGAAAACAAGTAGGCGGGTTCACCCTGCAGCGCCCAAGATGCTCTTCACACACGGTGTGGGGGAACTCCACTTCCATGCCGTCCAACTCCTCCCTCTTGATGCAGCTCCGAGTGGCTCAACCTCACACGAGCTGTGAGGACTACACATCCCAGACGACTTTCACCTCCCACTAGTCGCTCCTCCTAAGGCATGAACGAGGGACTCCTCAGTCCACCAAACAGGGACTGCGGGGGCTTCTCCCACACGACGGTCGCAGGGGCTGGTAGCTCTCAGGGGACACTTGGCATTGACACTTCCACACAGAGGCTCTGGGGCTAGTCACTACACGAGAGGAACGCCTTTACAATTCCCAGGACACCAAACGCTCTTCCCCACAAAGGTAGAGGGAAACTCCTTCATCTTTGAAGCTGTTAGGGAAACAGACTAGAAGGAAACCTCGAATTTGTTGCTCCTCTGGGGAACTCCTCTTGATGGAGACACTCTCCCAAGGTAGTACGACACGGACACCTCTTCCATGAATACAGCTGACAGAAAGAGGGGAAGTCCATCAGGAACTGGCACGCCCGGGTTGGGGCCGACTGCTCTTGTGGTCACTGGTGAGGCTCAGGGCTGCCAGCTTCTTCAAGTTCTTCTTTTTTAATTTCCAGTTACATAAAGCATCATAGTAAAAGTCCATTCAGGTAGCACACGTAGGTTCTTTTCAGTAAAATCGTCGCCAAAATGTAGTAATGAAACGAAAGATCCAACTCCAAGATAACTTAAGATGGTATTTATTCAAGTAGTTGGTTCAAGAAAAAAGGTACAGAGAGCCCCACCAGGAGCAGCCTTCCTTCTGCTCAGCCCATACTCCAACTGACGGCCTCACTCATCCAACATTACACAGCATCATCACGCACCAACATTCCACACCACACTCACACTGGCTGAGCAGCAGGTACAACAGAGTCACAGTTGATAAACAGGTTCTCTTGTAGAGTGGATTGTAAATTGGTAATATTGTTCTGCTCCTTTAGCTGCTTGCACAAGACAGTGACACGCTGACGGGCCTGACTCATACACAACTAAACAAAGATATTTAAAAGCACCACAGTACGACTCTGTAAGTTTCTGATCCTGTTTTTGTACGTAAGAAGTTGGGCTGGATAGAATGTGCAAATATATTATTAGTACATGAGTTTCCTTTGGTATTTTGTGTAACAAGGCAGTAATTTAATCAGACATTTTAAGAGCAGCCATAAGCTCTAAGAGTACAGAATGCTGTGGTATTCTTGGCACATGGTCAGTTCTGGGATATTGCTTTCTATGCTTTCAACTATTTTTAACTATATATTGAAATCTGGAGTTTAATCGGAATGCAGAGCTGAGTTTTTAAAAGGCTGTGCACTTACTAAATACCTTATATCCCCGTGCTTTTCTCTGTGTTGATCCTCGTTCCCCGGCCCGTCACCCTTGAATTAAAGTGGTGTTTGTGAAGCAGCGTTACTTAGATGCAGAAGGAACCACTCGAGGAAGACACAGCTTCTGATTGGTGTAATGATAAATCGAAAGTGAGCTGCGGTTGGACTGCAAAGGAGACAATGGCTGGAGTGTGCATTCTGAATGGCTGGATAAGGACTTCCTTTGTGATTGGCTACAAGAACGAGCCTGGACGCAGCTTGCTGTATCTATTTGCTGCAGTTTCACTGCTTGGCTAGGAGGCTCATGCTTACTGTGCACTACTCTGGTGGGGAGTTTAGTAGAGCGGAGAGTGAAGACCAGTCAGCAGCGAGCTGCAGGGAGAGCAAGCAGCAGCAGCAGTACTAATGGAATGAGCAGCAGTCTCCCCGGAGTTCGCTGCTTGGAAAACAAGGGGAGAGGTAATGATACTACCACAGTGGGCTATTTAAACAGTATGACCTTTGGTAGATTGGTCTTTATTTTATGTGGGGTTCCTTCAGGGTGACGGCTTCTGCGAAAGTCTGCGAAGTGTCACTCTGCTAACTCTGCCCAGGCCTAATGCTGAGCTCTTCTCTTTAACCCCTGGTCAAACAAGCTGGTGAACACATTACGTGGACACTGGGGACAGTCTACATGTCAAAAATAAAATTTACAGGCAGTCTGACCATGTCAAAGAGAGCATTAAAGCTGAAGTAAGCAAAATGCTGGAATTAGGAGTCATTGAACCCTCGGAGAGCCCCTGGGACAGGCCACTTGTCTTAGTCCCCAAACCTCATTCCACGGGTGGTAAAACAGAGCTGAGGTTTTGTGTGGACTATAGGGGCCTCAATGCAGTAACAAAGACAGATGCACACCAAATTCCTAGGACTGACAAATTGACAGGTTTAGGGCAGCCAGATTTCTCAGTACTTTTGATTTGACGTCAGGGTACTGGCAGATTGGTCTGACCCCAGGAATAAAGGAGAAAGCTACATTGTCAACCCCAGATGGGCATTATCAGTTCACTGTTATACACTTTTGACTAAGAAATCCCCCTGCCACCTTCCAAAGGTTGGTGAACAAAGTCCTTGCTGGGTTGGAGGCTTTTAGTGCAGTCCATCTGGATGATATTGCTGTCTAAAGCTTCACCTGGCAGGATCACCTGATCCACCTTGGTAAGGTCTTTGAGGCTCTGTGAAATGCACACCTCGCTATCAAGATAAGCAAGTGCCAGATAGAGCAGGGCTCTGTTGTACACTTGGGCCAACTTGTAGGTAGAGGCCAAGTTCACCCTTACAACCCAAGATCCAGAGAATTGTGGACTGGGTAGCTCCAACTACCCAGACTCAAGTCAGGACATCCTTTGGCTTGACTGGGTACTACCAGAGTTTTGTGAAGGGATATGAGTCCAATGTGGCCCCCTTCACGGAAGTGACCTCTAAGAAAATGCTGAAGCAAGTAAACTGGACAGAGAGCTGTCAAAAGGCTTTTGACAATCTGAAGGAAAGCAGCACCCATTCTAAAAGCAACATATTATTTGAACCAGTTCATAGTGCAGACAGATCAATCAATCAATCACGGGTTTGTTTAAGCGCGCCTACTCACCCGTAAGGGTCTCAAGGCGCTGGGGAGGAGGGGAGGTGCAGGTTCCAGTCCATCAAGGAGGGGGTCTGTCAAAGAGCCAGGTTTTGAGGTTTCTCGTGAAGATGGGGAGTGGTGTTGTCTGCCTGAGGTGGAGCGGGAGGGCGTTCCATACTCTGGCCGCGAGGAAGGAGAAGGAGCGGCCTCCTGATCTGGTCTTTCTGGCATGGGGGACCACGGCGTAAGAGAGCTGGGCTGATCGTAGGGTTCTTTGGGGTGCGTGAAAGTTGATTCGACTGTTGAGGTATGCTGGTCCGGTGTTATGGAGGGCCTTGTGTGCGTGGGTGAGGATCTTGAAGGTGATTCTAGCCTCGATGGGGAGCCAGTGGAGTGTGCGCAGGTGTTGGGAGATGTGGCAGTGTCGTGGTAGGTTGCGGACTAGTCTTGCGGCGGCGTTCTGGATGTTTTGTAGCTTGCGGGTGAGGTTTTTGTTTATTCCGGCGTAGAGAGCGTTGCCGTAGTCGAGTCTGCTGGTGACGAGGGCGTGGGTGATGGTTTTTCTGTGCTTGAGGGGGACCCATTTGAAGGTCTTACGTAGTAGGCACAGGATGTGGAAGCAGGAGGATGTGACGGAGTTGATCTGGCGGTCCATCTAGGATGATTCCAAGGTTGCGTGCGTGGTCCATGGGGGTGGGTGGGCTACTGAGGGCGGGGGGCCACCAGGTGTTGTTCCAGGCGTCGGGGTGTGGGCCCATGATGAGTACTTCTGTTTTGTCGGTGTTGAGTTGTAGGCAGCTGCTTTTCATCCATTTAGCGACAGCTTCCATGCCTTCTTGGAAGTTGTGTTTGGCTGCGTTGGCTTCGTTGGATAGAGAGAGGATGAGTTGGGTGTCGTCTGCGTATGAAACAATGTGAGTCCGTAGGTTCTGACGATGGGGGCGAGAGGAGCCAGTAGACGTTGAAGAGCGTTGGGCTGAGGGAGGACCCCTGGGGGACTCTGCAGGTGGTTGGTGTAGGGTCCGAAAGGAAAGGTCGAGGAGGATGAGGGCTACTGTTTCTCCTTTGTCCAGTAGGGAACGGATGTCGTCTGTTGCGGCGAGGAGGGCGGTTTCTGTGCTGTGGTTTTTCTGAAGCCGGATTGTGACGGGTCGAGGATGTTGTGCTCTTCGATGAAGGTGGCGAGTTGGCTGTTGATGGCTTTCTAAATGACTTTCGCTGGGAACGGGAGCAGGGAGATGGGTCTGTAGTTTTTGAGGTCGGTGGGGTCCGCCGAGGGCTTCTTCAGGAGGGGGTTGATCTCGGCGTGTTTCCAGTCGCCGGGGAAGGAGGCGTTCGCCAGGGAGCGGTTGATGGTGTGGCGGAGCATGGGTGCGATGGTGTCGGCGGCTCTGTTGAAGATGTGGTGGGGGCAGGGGTCCATGGGGGCCCCGGAGTGGATTGACTTCATCGTCTTCAGTGTGTCTTCGGTGGTGAGGGCTGTCCAGCTGTCAATCGTTGGCTTCAGGGTGTCGGGGTGGCTAGTGGGGGTTCCGTGTGTTGGTTGTCTTCGTCGAAGTTGTCGTAGATGTTCTTGATTTTACGGTGGAAGAAGGTGCTGAGTTTGTTGCAGAGGTCTTGTGAGGGGGGAACGTCAGTCGACTTGCTGGTGGGTTGGGCAAACTCCTTGATGATGTTGAAGAGCTCTTTGCTGTTGTGTGCGTGTGTGGAGATTCTGTCTTCAATCGCAGTTTTCC
Organism: Calotriton arnoldi; assembly: GCA_963921515.1. Taxonomy (NCBI): domain Eukaryota; kingdom Metazoa; phylum Chordata; class Amphibia; order Caudata; family Salamandridae; genus Calotriton; species Calotriton arnoldi. The sequence goes on from CAWUFW010002849.1 coordinate 878,600, forward strand.
TCGTGTTTCTGATGAGCTGGTGGTGGGCGGTGGTGGTGGCTTTGAAGTTGTTGTGGGCTTCTGCGGATTTGGAGTTCCTCCAGATCTTCTCGAGGCAGCGGCAGGTGTGCCTGGACTCTCGGAGTTCGGGGGGAAACCATCTGGCCTTCTTGGTGTGTGCGTTGTTGTTCTTCTTGAGGGGGGCTATGGTGTTGACGTTGTCGGTGATCCATCTGTGTAGAGTTCGGTCAGCGGCGTTGGGGGCGTCGTCTTCCGCGGTGGCCGGGGTGGAGTTGCTGAATGAGGAGGTGAGCTGGTCGTCAGTGATTTTCGTCCAGTTTCTTCGTGGGAGCAGGTGCTGGTGTCTGTGGATGGTGGGTGTTCTGAAGGTGAAGTGGATGCATCGATGGTCTGTCCACGGGAGTTCGGTGGTGTGGCTAAAAGTGATGGAGTTTCCTGTTGTGAAGAGGGGGTCGAGGGTGTGTCCCACTGAGTGCGTGGGTTAGGTCACGATCTGACAAAGTCCAATGTTGTGGAGGTTGTCCAGGAGGGATGTGGTGTTGGGGTCTAGTTGGTTGTCAAGGTGGAAGTTGAGGTCTCCCAGCAGGGTGTAGTTGGTGGATGCGATGGCATGCGGGGAGATGATGTCCGTGATGGAGTTGGCGAAAGGTCCGCAGGGTCTAGGGGGTTGGTAGATGAGGGTTCCCCGGAGGGTGGTGGTAGGACTGGCCAGTATCTTGAAGTGCAGGTGTTCCATCAGGTCTGTGGGCTCGTCGGGGAGTGTGTTCAGGTTGAGGGTGGATTTGTGGACTATGGCGATTCCTCCTCCCGGGCAGGTGGGGCGGTCCTTCCTGGAGATCTTGTATCCTTGGGGAATGGCGATGGCGATCTCCGGTCCCAAGGTGGTGTTGGTCCAGGTTTCTGTGAAGAATGCTACGTCTGGGGTGGTGCTGTCGAGGAGGTCCCAGATTTCGGTGGCGTGTTTGTGGAGTGATCTGACGTTGAGGAGGATGCATTGTAGGGTCTTTGGTTCGGGTGTTTTCTTGCTGACGGGTTGTGCTGGGCCCGTGTTCCTGGCAGTGCTGTAGGTGTGCCGGCATCGGTGACAGCTGAAGGGTCTGTGGGTGTCGGTAGTGATGCTAGCTTGCAGTTGTTGTTGCGGCCTGGGTTGAGTGCGTGGAGTGTCGCTGGGTCGCAGTGTTGGCGGTGCGGAGGTCCAGGGTTCCTGGCACTGGTCGCGGTCGGGTCGCGGACGGGTGCAGACGGGCTTGCCTTTGGCGCGCCTTTGGCACGCCAGTGGCGCGCTCGCTGCGTGCGGCCAAACTGTTGAGGTGGTCCATCTCTGCTACAGGGTATGGACTTTACTGTGGAACACTAACCTGGGACAGACCATGCCAATGGAGATGTCCTTTCCTGGTTCTTCCATTAAGAAGATAAAGACTCTCTTGGGAAAGGTTAGTCTCATTCTCTTACATTTGAGAGGGGATTATGTAGGAAAGTGCCCCCACATTTTTGCCTGGTATTTGATGTGATTTCGACTTGCAGTACAATTGGTTCCTGCTAACCAGGTCCCCAGTGCCAGATCTCTTTCTCAAAACTGTGCTATTGTTTCTCACATGGGCAATACTTTTAGTGCCCTCTGTAAGTCCCTAGTAAGTGGTACCTCTGTTACCTAGGGCCTGAGGTACTAAAGAGGGTCCCTAAGGGCTGCAGCACAAATTGTGCCACCCTAAGAGACCCCTCACCAAACCCATGCAAGGCTGCCATTTCAGGCTACGTATTTTGGTTCAGACACAAAAGTGAATAAATGACATGACACACATCCCTGTGTGCCATGTCCCCTAACCCGGCATGTAATATTTTTAAGTCATCCCTACAGCAGGCCTTACAGCCCAAAGGCAGGGTGCCTTATATTACACGTGAGGACATAGCTGCCTGAGCAGGTATGCCCCAGTGCTGGTCAGTTCCATTGCGACCAGTAAAAGTGATCAGGGAAGCCATTTTAAAACATGTGCTGGACACTGGTGAAAACGAGTTCCTCAGCTACATGGTGGCTTCACTGAAAAGAGGGATACTTGGTATCAAACATCTCATAATATTAAACCCACACCAATACCAATGTCGATGTTAGTGATACATAAGCCCAGAGGGCACCTTAGAGGTGCCCCCTGAAACCCTACCAGCCTAAGGGCTGCAGCACAAATTGTGCCACCCTAAGAGACCCCTCACCAAACCCATGCAAGGCTGCCATTTCAGGCTACGTATTTTGGTTCAGACACAAAAGTGAATAAATGACATGACACACATCCCTGTGTGCCATGTCCCCTAACCCGGCATGTAATATTTTTAAGTCATCCCTACAGCAGGCCTTACAGCCCAAAGGCAGGGTGCCTTATATTACACGTGAGGACATAGCTGCCTGAGCAGGTATGCCCCAGTGCTGGTCAGTTCCATTGCGACCAGTAAAAGTGATCAGGGAAGCCATTTTAAAACATGTGCTGGACACTGGTGAAAACGAGTTCCTCAGCTACATGGTGGCTTCACTGAAAAGAGGGATACTTGGTATCAAACATCTCATAATATTAAACCCACACCAATACCAATGTCGATGTTAGTGATACATAAGCCCAGAGGGCACCTTAGAGGTGCCCCCTGAAACCCTACCAGCTGCTGGTGCTGACTTACTGGCTTTCCTCAGCCTGTCACCAGAAACGAGTGTCTGACCCCCAAGGGTGAGGGCCTTTGCTCTCAGGAGGCCAGAAACCAGGCCTTCTTGGGCAGTGGTGATTTCACCTCCTGCCATTGGATGTCCTGCAGACTAACATTCCAAGGCAGGGGAGCTTCAAAGTGCCTGATGCCTTTGTTATATGAATCTGGTTTTTCTCACAGGAAAAGAAACCGGCCCCCATTGTCCAGACATCTGGAGAGGCAGGAAAATTATCTAGTCAGATAGGCTCGTCCACCCTCAGGCTAATGCCACCCCTAAGGTGGCCTACCTGAGGTGGAGGTGACTTTTCAAAGTTAACCATATTGGTGATGGCAAAATCGGGAATTCTGGGAAAGGGTTATGAACACCCCGAGAAATGGTCATATAGGGGGCATAGTGACACCAAAGTAGGTAGCCCATTGGCTACTACCCTACACTCCCCTTACACCCATAAATTCCATATTTAGGGGATCCCTGGCACCAGGAAATCAAATCTTGACCACCAAAAGAAGAAAAAGGACAAAAGAGCCACGAAAATCAAGAACTGTGGAAGAAGCAACTGACTTGGCGCCAACCCTGCCAGCCTGTCTTCTGTTTCCAACGATTGCACCAAAGTCAACTCACCCTGCAATCTGCTGTGCCTCCAAAAGGATGGGAGGACTGCTTGCACTTCTGCCAAGACTCAGGAACTCCCGTGAGGCAGCTAAGCTGCTTTGCTGCATCCTGCAGACACCCAAAGAGGGATCCAACTGCCAAAACCAGACACCAAAAAACACCACTGCACCTGTGCCGCCTAGCCCAAGCTGAAGTGGGCCAATGGTGCCAGAGTGGTGCCCTGCCCTCTAGAGACAAAGCCAACACTGGACATGCCCACTGTAGACTTCCCAATGCCACCTGCAGCCTCTGTTTGCAGACCCCCTCTACCGTGAGTGCTCCGGGTGATGAAAATCCAATGCCTGAAGGCACCTTACTGGTGGAGAAGAGGACCAAAGGTGTCTGCATCGTGAGACCTGAGCCACCCTTGTGCTTCAGACCAACTGGCTTCCCAGTCCAATCCTGCAGCCTCTTTTCGACCAGACCGATCCCCATAGGATAACATTGAGTACCCGATGCTGAAAAGCACCTCTGCACCCGACCTATTGGTGCTGCCTTGGACCTTGCCCCATGCCCACCTTAAGTCCAAGAGATTGGTCTTGTAAGTCGCCGTACTGTACCTGAATGTCGTACTTGTTTTTCATCCCATAGGATAACATTGCAGCTTCTGACAAATGTACTGTTGACTTTTTATATGCAAAAGTATTCCCCTTGAAAAACGTACTTACCTGATCGTATTGATTCTGGTGCCTAAACATTTAGAAAGATAGCTGTTATTTTTATAAATTGATGTGAATCCCCTTATTGAGTCATGTGCATCTTTTATTGACTATTGTGTATTTGCAGATGTGTAACACTTCTCGCTGATAAGCCAAAAGGCTGCTTGACCATATTACTCCCTAGAACAGCACCCTGGGATTCGTTAAGGGAATACCTGGACTATTTGAATAGTATACCTCTTTTTGTTATAGCATATAAAGATAGCCAGCTTCCTAAGTCACTGTATGCAATATTACCAGCAATGATTGTGGAAATTGCTCTCTTTTAGTCTCCACTTGCAAAACAAAGAAGCCAGTAGTTGGAGGTGAAGCAGAAGTTACCTTCGAAACTGAACCCAAACAAATATTGGCTATTTTCATGAACAGGAATACTGAAAAATGTGTTTTTTATATCTATCACTGTAAACCATTTTGCATTAGCTGGAATAGAAGAAAACATTGTAGTAATATCTGGGACCACTGGATATTGAGGTTGAACTTTTTTGTGAATGTGTCCCAAATCAACTACCATATGATATTTAATTTGGCCTGTACCATCATCTCTTTTGACCACTGGTAAAATATGGCTTTTACATACATTTCCAGATACACCTCGTATTGTTCCTTTATCTAATAAATCCAATATAACCTCTTTTAGTCCTTCTTCACCTTCCTTTGATATTTTGTATTGAGGTATGCGAGGCAACACAGCATTATTTTTTACTTGTATATGTACTAGGTCTATTTGCATATAACCAGTGTCATTTAGTCCTTGAGCCCATAATTGTGGATCTATGGACAACAATTCTTGGGGCAAACCATTTCTTCCAGTCAACATATAGGGCCAGATGTACGACCTGTTTTTGCATGCACAAACCCTACAGGGCCATGTACAAACGCTATTTAGCAAGCCGCAATTTATTTGCAACTCGCTAAATAGCGTTTGCGACTCGCAATTAGGAAGGGGCGTTTCAAGGGTGTCCCTTCCTAATTGCGACTTTGAGCACTATGTATGACTGTTTTGCGGCCGCAATTGCGGTCGCAAAACAGTCGCAATTTACCACCTACTTTAAGTAGGTGGTAATGCAGTCGCAAATGGAAAGGGGTCCCCAGGGGACAACTTCCCCTTTGCAAATGCATGTGAAAATATTTTTTTAAGGGCAGGCAGTGGTACCAGGGACCACTGCCTGCCCTTAAAAAATTAAACAAAAACGTTTCATTTTTTTTTTTTAAATGCATCCTGTTTTCCTTTAAGGAAAACTGCCTGCTTTTTTTAAAAAAAAGTTGCTTTATTTAAAAGCAGTTCCAGACATGGTGGTCTGCTGAGCCCAGCAGGCCACCATCCATGGGAGGGCCAGCCATTCTCAAAGGGGTTGCAAAATGCGAGTGCCTCATGAATATTGATGAGCCTCGCATTTTGCGACCCCATTGGGAATCGCTAACAGTGTCCCTGACACTTGTACATTTGGAATTGCGACTCGCAAATTGCGACTCGCTGTTTTTCCCAATTTGCGAGTCGCAATTCCAAATGGTCATACATCTGGCCCATAGTTCTTAGTTTGTGCATCTTTTTTGCATGTTAGGTATACACCATCTGATGAACAATATATGGTGGCATACATCATTTTTAATGCTCTCAAGCCTAGCAAATTTAGGGAGCATTTGTCAGTCAATATGAATGGCATTTGTCCTGTCAAAAGACCCATATTAAAATAAAGTGGCTTTGATATGGGGCTTGTCACAACACTATTAGAAAATCCCACATACTTATCAATTTTTCCCGAGAGACATGCATGAGGGAGCGAGCAGTGGTAAATAGAGGTGTTAGTAGCGCATGTATCTGTTAGAAACTTATGCTCTTCACCAGCAACTGTCATTTTTACATATGGATCAGACTGGTCTACAGGAAATGGTACTCACTCCTCTCTATCTCCCAGGCCGCCCTATTCAGTGCATTCATCATAATCCTCATTATCCCAATAATCCTGAGCATGAAAAGCATTATTATGTCCATCAAAATAATTAGCACTTGCACTGTGCTCTGCATTTTCTGTCCTTGTCTGTCCTCAGCCTCTACTTTGCCCCTGTCTCTCACAAATTCTGTTTGTAGCCCTTGTCCTCTTCCCTGAAGAGAAGGACATTCATTCTTCCAATGCCCTTTTTGCAAACAATAGGCACAAGTATTAAAGCCTATCCCAGTTCTCTGGGATAGCGGAGCTGCTTGTGCTCTGCCGCTCCTTCTATTACTTCCTTTTACCCTCATATTACTTCCAGATACCTGCAAACTGCCTCTTTCCGGATATGCCTGCTGCATCAATGCTTTCATTTTTAACTATTTCATTTTCATATCTGTTTTCCCTTTCTCAACATTTCTTTTATTCTCATAACAACAAACCATTGTCAACAATTCTGCTGGACTCTTTGCTTTCCATGTACTCTCATATGTCTTAATGCAGTCTGCCAAATCAGTGGATAAATTATTGATGACCTTAATGACAAATATGCGTTGCCTTGCCACTGTTGCCAAATCCTGGACAATGTGAGCGTTGAATGTTTCTTCAAGTCTACTAAAGAAATCAGCTACTTCCTCGTTCTCCTGTTTACATGCTGTTAATTTATCCCAATTAATTTGTTCTCTGGGCAGAATCAATTGTAGTCTTCTAATCAATAGTTAAGGCAACAGTAAAATAATTTGTGGGGGCAAATCTCCTGCATGTCTATTTCTATCACCTCGTTCTAAGTAAGCCCAAACTGTGTTCAGTTGAGCGTGATCATTCAGTCTTACCTCATCCTATGTTTCATGTGGCACAACATAACCAAACAACATGTCAATATCTTTCAGAGTCATGGGGGCATTATTAGTTGCATGTCATAAAATCCCTTGGGGTCTTTCCTAGGATCAGGGAAATTCTTTTTTATTGCCATTAATTCTGTCTTTGTCCATGCAGTTTGAACAAACTGTGGGACAGGGTTTACTTGCCCAGCCGGAGGGGGCAAAGGATGTATTTCTCTCATTGGCATGCGCTGTGCTAGCATTTTCGTCTTCACTATTATAATCTAAATCTGGAATTTCCAAAAGTAGACGGGAGGCATGTGCATGCCAAGGGTAACACTGCTCTAACCAGTCTTCACATTCGTGCTCAGACAAGGTGGAAACATCGCTATTCCTCCATAACTGTCTTAATTCTTGTGGGAGCATTTCTCTACCCTCTGTTTTTTTTTCTAATTTCTCTAAATAAATCAATTAAGCGATGTGCCATACATTGTAGAACATAATTTTTAGTCCTTGGGCACATAGGGTGAAATGAATTAAGTGCATTTTCTTTTGTTACTTCCCCTTTTTTCATCCATTCATAAGCCATTGCCCTTATTATTTTCTTTTCATGTTTGTCTAATTGTGTAGGTGTGCTCATTGGCATGCCTTTATCCAAAGAGGAACTTCACATGGGTGTTTTATATTTATTTGATGATTACTGTAAATGTCGTGACCATTCAGTAAACTCATTAGACTGGGAGGAGACAGACCCTCCAACTGCCTGCAGTATGAGGGTATTAATAATATTGGACCCTATCTGTGGACTCGCTGATGTTCCCGTATTGGGCGTATTCTGGATAATATTCAGCACTATGGGAAAGGGTAGAAGAGGTGCCAGAGGTGCGTTGGGAGATGTCTGTACCGGAGGTGGTATTTCTTGTGGGGGCAATGGGGGTGAAGGCTGTTGGGTCATTTTAAGTTACCTATCTTTTTGTTCTCAGTTTTCCTGTATTGTCCTAGCATCGTATTCGGATGCCTTAGTTTGTTTTAATATTTTCTGCTGTTTCTCTCTTTCTAGTTTTCCCTTCATGGCTAGCATGTGCGCATAATTTTCCCATATTTTGAAAACTTCCAACATTGCAGAACGTACTTTTCTTCTAAACAAACATTCTTGTAGTACTGCAATTTTCCAAGATCAAAAGTTCCATTACGAGGAAACTGTATTTCTTCATTCTCTTTAGTATACTTGGCCCATAACTTGTTGTGTACGTTCACGGACACTCCTTTCTTAACCATTAGTATCCAACCTGGGCTATCTTCAAATGGAGTGGGGCTTCTTCGTCTAACCTATTCCCTGAATTTATACAACAACAATTCGAAATGCATTTCTCCAATTTGGTACAACTAGTACTCATATTTGTCGACAATCCAAACCAGTACCAATACCAATATGACCTGTCAATACCAATACCAAATATTTGCAAATACCAATAACAAAGCTTTCAATACCAATACCAAAGAATTCTAGAAATCAAAGAATTCCAATACCAATACAAAGGAATTCCTATACCAATACAAAGGAATTCCAGTACCAATAAAAAAGAATTCAAATACCAATACAAAACAGTTTCAATACCAATACAACAGAACAATCTCACCAATTGTTTTCATCTGTTGATGGCATCCGGCCACTGGTCTTTAGACAAAACGCCTACTCCAAAAGGATCAGTCCGGGGACCTCAGACGGGGAAATCCTGTTGTCAGGAGGCCTGTTAGGGACTTCAGATGGCAGCTGCTTGAGAAACTTGGTCTCCTTAAATTGCAGGGCACACCAGAATCAGTTGGTCCCAGGTCACACCTTCATGACCACAGTCTTTAAACCTGTTGGATGTCTCTCGGTGAGGTCCCTTCGTGGTTGCCAACTGTGGAAATCGCTGTCCTTTAATCTCCACTTGCAAAACAAATAAGCCAGTCATCAGAGGTCTGCCAAAGCAACTCGTATTTAATAGTAATGCGCGGGTGGACATAATCACAGCACTCAGGTGGCTAAGACAATGGTGGACAACTTACACAGATCTGCGAGGTTATTTATACATGTGGCACGAGCTGGGGCTGTGCAAAATATTTACAGAAGGAACAATCCCTAACTTGGTAACAAGGTTGAGGTTTGTTTCAGATCCTCAAATACTAACATACAATGAAACAAACGAGCACAAACATTATCAGGGGACATTGCTTGTTCCTTAAGACACTGGCAGACAAATGAGGATAATAATTACAAGTTGACATTGCTTGTTCCTTCTCCCGCTACTGCAGACAATTTAACAATCAAGTATAATCATTGCTAGATTAGCCTCATATGGGCAATGGGGCAGGTGTGTCAATACCAGGTGTGTAAAGACACGAGCAAAACAAGTCTGCAAGGCACTAAAGCTCGTGATCAGAAACATTCAAGGAAATATAAATGGAAGAACTGATGTTCATAATAACGAATAAAAATACGTTTTTAACATGATCCCCACAGTGCATCAGGTTGACTGCAAGCAGTAATATAAAAAAGGCTTTGTCAATTTGGAAATCATTTCCATGGGTAATTGTTGGACTTGGCCCTTTTTGCAGGGTCATCCCTGAACTTTTTGCCTTCCTCCTAGTATTTTTTCTGACCTGGTGTTGGTGGTTTTAGGACTCTGGGCACTTTATCACTGCTGTCCAGTGTAAAGTGCATGTGCTCTCTATGGTAAAACATGGTAAGATTGGTCTACACCTGTTTGGCTAATTTAATTTACCTATCAGTCCCTTGTAAAGCATTATCCCAGATACCCAGGGCCAGTAAATTAAATGTTAATGGTGGGCTTGCAGCGCTGTTTGCGCCACCCACCAAGGTAGCCTTTCAAACCTGTCTCAGGCCTCTGCCATTGCAGGGCCTGCGCGCGCAGTTTACTGCCGCTATGACGTGGCACATAAAATGGGTGCCACGTCTATGACCCCCGTTTTACTACATATCAGTCACCCCTAAGGTAGGCCCTAGCTAGCCCTATGGGCAGGGTGCATTGTAGGTAAAAGGTAGGACATGTGCCTTAACTGTGTGGCATGTCCTGGTAGTGACAAACAGCCATTTTGGTTTCTCACTACTGTGAAGCTGCCCTCTCATAGGAATGCATTGGGGATTCCATGATATGTGCTTCAGTGGTAATTCCTGATCTGAGAGGAATAGAGTGGTCAAGTTTGGTATGTTTGGAATAGTGGTAATACATGCTGCACAAGGGTGTTCGCAGATTTATTATCACTATTTTAGAAATGCCACTTTTAGAAGTGGGCATTTCTGTGTGCTATGTGTCTTTGTGCCTGCCTTATGTGTATTGCATGTCTGGCTCTGGAGTGACAGGGGCTGGGTGAGTCAGCACTAGGCTGAATAGGCCAATCTGCATTTGGAGTGGTGGGAGGAGTAGCCCCTGGGACTGTGCCTGCCTTCCACAATGCTGGCTTCGCCCCCCTGTGGTGCATCTGGGGTCAGAGCCTACACTGACAAAGGGGGTGGTGGTGCACCTTTAGAGAAAGGTGTGAGTGCCCCCAGAACTGGTTTGGACCGGGTGCAGAGCCCTGTGGCAGGGGGAGAACAAAGACACTAAGGGGTATAAGTATTGGGGCTGTGACCCCATGAAAAGGTGCTGTTGGGTGCTTACTTGAAGCCTGCGGCCGGCAGGCTGCTCGTACTGGAACTGAAGAAGAGGACTGCTGTGTTGGCAGGAAACTGCCACTGTGACTTTGCCTGGGGTGCTGATATACTGAAGGGACTGCTTCCCTGCCCCAGGGTCCTGTGTGCTGGCCTGCTGCCTGTTTCCCTGTTTCAAATCTTCATGGTGAGGATGGCGGAGCACTTTTCCTTCAATTTCATTGCCCTGCCTGATTGGGAACAGCGTATGGTGCGACGCTGTGCTCTCCACTCCTTTCCAATCTAGGGCCAAGTGTGGTGAAGCGCTTCCAAAAGGGGGGTTGGGAGCGCTGGAGAAGTGCAGCCCCTTTTTTCTTGCAGGCAGCGAGAGAACATGTGGAGCGCTGTACCTGCCTATCAAGCGCATGTGAAGGAGCGCGAGAAGAGCACTACCCAGACCCTGAGAGGATTTACAGGAAGCGAGTGGTGAGCTCTTGTACTTTCACTGTGTGAGCCCAAGGAGAGGGCTCCTTTCGTGAGAGCAGTTGGTGTGCCTGTCGGCGCCCCCATCCCCCATGTTCAGTGCTGCGTGTGTAGAGGGCGCTTTGACGTTGAGTTCCTGACCCGAGGAGTGGACTCCTTCTATGCAAATACGGCGAGAGCAGCCGTGAACAGGAAGCCAGGCGGCTGTGGCTTGGTTGTGGGCGTGACTGCCGGCCGAAAAGCTGGAAGTGAAGCCGCGGCGGCAGGAAAGCCTGGGAATACCCGCGTTGCTTAGCAACATGCCGAGAGGGGAAGCCGCTACTCGCCGCAGCCCTGCCCAGCAGGATGCCGCGTCGAGTAAGGAGAGCGATGAGGACACTCTTTGGGCCCAGGACCCTTGCCACCATGTGAGTAGACGGTAAGCCCTCGCGCCTCCCCCGGGGTGCAGTTGGGGAGGCACAGACATCAGGAGGCAGTCGGAGACCGGTCGAGGTCTCCCACCTCCCCCCCCCGGGGTCTACATAGCGTGCCAGTTCACTGTGAGGGCCCGTGGTGAGGGGCTACACAGAAAAAGCCCGACTCTGCAGCGTCCAAGGCCAGGGTGGCATGGAGGGCATTCGTGGTGGTTAGCTCCTCCTTTTCCAAGCCTGCATAGCGGTCCGCTAGGCCCCGGTGGGTGAGGGGCCCCGGACACGCTCCAACTCTGCTTCGGGATTTGCGGCAAGGCCGCCTTGTCAGGAAGTGGCCTGATCACGGGCCGCTGCAGGCTTGCCTGCTATATGGGGCATTGTTGTTTGTGGGCAGCTGCAGTCCACTATCAGGGGCCTTGGTGAGTAGATGTTCGCCCCTAGGCCTAAGAGGGGCCCGATGAGCGTAGGGCCACGATGTGTGCACCCTTTACATATAGGTTACTAAGGATGACTATGGATTACATGCATACCTATTGCGTTATGCCCTGAGGTACTATAGGAAATCTGTGGGCTAAGGTGGAGGTAATATGTACTGGATGTACGGTGGGCAGGAGGTGTCTAGGAAGCGTGCACTACTGCAAGTGTTTACTTTGGTGCCCCGTTGCTAATTATGGGTTATGCCTAATTTGCTGTGCCAAAGTACAAGGCTGCCAATAGTTACTGGTTAGCCCCAAATGTAATGTGTATGCTGTGGTGGTACTGTGTTCCTAATAAGTGATTACTGTGCACTGCTGATTAGGTATGGGCCTAAGAGGGGCCTAATGCGATTATTATGTTTTCGCATAATATGCTGTCCTAGGTGATGACAGGATGCTAATGTGTAAGGTGTTTATGCCAAGTGCAATGTTACCAGTAGTTACTGGTTGTTTTTATTACTTGTATGTTGCATAGTTATGACAGCGGCCGGATTGGCCCTGTAATGTATATAATCCCCTGTAAAGTACTACCTCGTGCCAGGTGGCACAGTATATATATGTGATTGCATTCTAATGTGTTTTATGCATAATACAAAGGCTATTTTTATATAACCTTGTGTGGAGTTTCTTTTGTGGTGTGCCTAGTGTGTCGCTGCTGTGTGAGTGTGTTGCACAAAAGCTTTACACATTGCCTCTGGGATAAGCCTGACTGCTTGTGCCAAGCTACCAAGGGTGTGAGCAGGGGTTATCTTCAGTGTGTAACTCCCTTGCCCTGACTAGAGTGGTGGTTTCTGCCTGGCTTAGGCGCTTGCCCTAGCCAACCAGAAATCCCATTTCTAACAGTAATACATAACAGCCATTGCTGCAATAGCCCGGTCATCAAGGTGATAATATCAGTAATACTTCTCCCCCATCATCACATGATGTATTACTCAAATATAAGTTTTCAACATATTTTGGGAATTCAACCATTTTTCTCCAAATATCAGCTTATAAGTTCTGAAAATACATACATTTTTGTCTCAAATACACACTTAAAGGGGCTGATTATGATGTCAGGTGGAGTTGCCTCCACCCGACATCGTCTCGGTCATGCGACCGACCTACACCCGGTCGGTGGTCCCGACACCCGGTCGATGGTCCCGACCGACCCGTTAGGATGCGACCAAACACTGATCGGTCGCATTCCTATATTTTACAATGGGAGCATGTATTCCGGCTGTAAACCGGCCGGAATGCATGCTCCCATTGTAAAATGGGAGGTGCAGTTGAACCCTGCACCCCGTGGCAGGCACCTTAAGGTACCTGCCACGGGGTGCAGAAATCAGCAGGGGATGCCCCCTCGGCCTCCAACCAGAAGCCGTGCGCCCAAGGGTCCCTGCTGGGGGCCCCCAAAGTCGAGTTCCGACAAGCTTACTGTGTCAGAAAAGCCGGCATGGAGCGGATGCCAAAACCCAACATCGTAATCCCAAGGGCGGAAAGGGCTGCCCTTGAGATTACTGGTCACATTCCGACTGGCAAACGGGCTCTCCGAGCCCATTGGAAGCCAGCCGGAATGACTGTTCAGATTCCTTTCTGATCGCCTCCATTGTAATGAGGCAGTCGGGAGGAATCTGACCGGCATATTACGATGCGGTCGGAAAGGCTCCGTCCAAGGTTTGGAGCCTTTTCCGACTGCATTATAATCGGCCACCAAATGCGGTATAAATAAATTAATTCACCCAAGCAAAAGGTTATAATTTAGTAGGCTGGGCTGCAACCTGGAGTGCTACTTACAGGTAGCTGGAGAGACCGAGTAGTTCACTGTGTTACTCGTTGGAGAATGCCTGATCTATCTGATGCCATTTTCGGGAAGTTGAATATCCTGAGGAGTCAACCTCGTTTTTTTATTTGCATTTTTCCTTGAAATGATAAAACTCTCACACACATAATACAAAAAATGTGCTCTAAATTCTCATTATGTTTTTGAATACTGTTGGCACATATCAAGATGTCATCCTGAAATGCTTGTACCCCTTTGATGCCTTTAAACATGCATCCATTAGTTTTTGAAAAACACAGGCAGAAGATACCAGTCCAAAAAGAAGTCATAGATATAGTCTTAAATAAGGCGCCAAAGGGAGTAACAAAGGTTATCTGATATGACAATGTGACCTTATGGAATGCAGACTTGAGATCAGTTATAGAAAAATATGTTAAACCTGCAATAGCCATCAGCATTTCCTGTATATGTGGCAAGGGATGGCAATCTATGATAATGTTTTTGTTTAATTATCACAAATCTTCACGTAAACAAATACTACAAGACTTCTCTTTTTCTAAAACAACAGCTGTGACCAGGGCCGGACTGGCCATAGCGGGCACCGGGCATTTCCCCGGTAGGCCGCTAGGATGGGGGCTGGTTTTGGGCCCCTGGGGAGCCGTTTTTGTTACCGGGGGTCGGCAATATCGGCCCCCTGTAACAAAATCGGCCGAAACCGGCCCTCGCAAACTGCTCGGCTGCACTCCCCCTCACACCAGGGGTGGCCGGCTGAGCAGTTTGCCAGGGCTGGTTTCTGTTCCCAGTCCGGCCCTGGCTGTGACCCAATCTGCAGAATATCAAGGCTCAATCACATTATCCGTAAACATTGAAACTAACAACTCTTTCATTTCATCTTACACTAAGAGACACCAGCTTGACCTTTTGCTTAATGGGACCAGTCCCCAATTTCAACTTAATTTCATGCTCGACTCTTTTAACACACCCTACTTTTGATTTAAATACTTCTGCGTATTTGTCTAAAATGGCTTCTTATTCTTTATCATCAAAATCTTTGGCTGAAAAGAATATCTCACCTAGAGATATAAGATTATCGGCTCTAGGTCTCAGAACAATGCCTAATTAACCAAGATCATGCCATCCAACTGTATGGCCGATTACGAGTCTGGCGGTTCACGGACCGCCAGACCCGTGGGGGCGCAGCTGCCCTATTATAAATAGGGCAGTTGGACCACCATTGCCCCACCACAGCTGCCAGGGAACTGCTGTTCCCTTGCGGTGGTGCGGCGATCAGGAGGCATCAAAATGCATAGCGGGACCGCCGCGGTCCCGCCAAGCATATTAGAAGTTTCCTCTCTTCCATGGTTTTCTTGGTGTTTCCTCCTCCCTACAGGCCCCCTGGTGCCTCATGCCCTGTGGATGCACACGTGCCCTCCTGTGTGCATGCACGCCACTTCCTGCATGTCATAGACTTTGCAGTCTATGCTGTGCAGGAACTGTTTTTGGCATTCCCATTGAGGTGCCCATTTTTAGAGGCACCGCCATGGTAACGCCAAAAAGAATCCCATCAGATAGGAGGAAACTTCTATTCTGGCAGGCGGCCCGAGTAGGGCTTTGGCGGAGCAGCAGCAGGGCGGACCCGGCACCACACCACCAAAGTCATAATCAGGCCCTATGACCTTTAATAGCAACATATATTTTTGTGAAAATATTATGTCTCATAAATGTCAAAGCATATTCCTATTATTTTAATGCCTTGGTTCCCAAACACGTTTGGATGAACAGCTGAAGCAGTTAGAGATTTGCTAAAACCTTTAGCATAGAAAGTGATGTCCGAAACAATTGTGATTGAATGTGCCATAATGTTAAGACTGATATTCCCCGCTTCAACCAGTCCTAACAGTTCTTTGGAAAGCACTAAATTCTGCTTGAGATTAATGTCTTCCGCTGGTAACACTAAATTGCTAATGACATCTTACTCTAACTCTTCCACTGCATTGACTTTGAGAGTGACATTACTCTTGTTAGCTCTACATACATTCTGGAAATGGCCAAATATTTTGCACTTAATGCAGTGTTTACCTACTGTTGGACATGTGGGGTTATTTCCTCGTGTCGTCCATATGAGATGGGGAGTGAATTTTCTCTGGTATAGTGGATGTTAGGGGATATTTAGACTGATGCTCATCCTGTGCTGTCTGTGAGAAGGAAGACAATGACTAAAAGTAATGAAGTTTATCAGTATGTAATCTGAGTGTGTGCATGTCTTTGGCCAGTCTCACTCTTCGGTTTGCTTGAAGAAATTCTCACACTTAGAAGCATACCCTCAACCTCTAAACAAAAGAATCCCAAACTACCTATTCATGACACTCCTCTCCTGGAGCACTGATGTCATGGAACTCTTTTCAGGTCCTTCAAGCATATACTTGGAGCTGCAACTCCACACGCTACCAATGAAGGATGAAAATTAAATACAAAAAGATATTTCACTACACCACACTGTAAGAAATTGGATTATTTGTCGAAAAGGGTATGAACCCACTAAAATACCAATTGCAATCCTTGTCAGTGTGAACCACAAAAATCACTAAATAAACCTGTGCCTAACCGTCTATTAGCTAGGCACAAAAGCAATCAGGCTTAACTTAAAAGCAATGTGTAAAGTATGTATTCCACACTCAAACAGTAATAAATAAAAAAAATAAAAAAATGAAAAATCCCAAGCCAATTTAGAAAAATAGAAGATATTTTAATAAATAAAATAACACAAAATTGACAAAAATTCAATCAATGGAACCGGAGTTGTGGTTTCTTAAATTTTTAGTTAAAAATGGTACAAAAAAGACAGGAAACGCCAACTTCGGGTATCTGGTCGCGCCGAACCAGGACAAAGTCATAAGTTCAGGCTGAATGTGATGGAGCATGGACTAGATACAGGACAGGGTTCATCCGACTGGAAGTTTTACCTTCGAACGTGGATGTGAAGACTGTGTGGCATTACTCTGCAGGTCTGTGTGTCACACTGTGTTATGCTGAGTTGTATCCTGTGAGGCTTTAAGTCAGGAGCTGCATGGCTCTGCAGCAATTTGTGCCAGATCCAGTGAAGCCACAGATCAGGAACTGCACAGTGCTGCAATGCAAGGCTCTGCATCAGACCTGTGAACCTGCAGATCAGGATCTGTGCGGTGCTGAAATGTGAGACCCTGCTTTGCTTTGCGCTGCTCTGGACTCGATGAAACTTACAGTCAGCAGAGAGAAGTATACTTTCACTCCAGGGAAGGGCCCAGGACCATTAGGACAGCACCCAAGAGTCATGCATCACTCCCACAGAGGCCAGAAGAGGAGATCTAGTCAGGTCTAGTTGGATCAGCTGAAAAGCAGGAAAGGCCCCTGAAAGCTTGTTTTGTTCCTTTAGCTTAAACAGAAGGTCGGCAACTTACTCTTAGAATCACTATTGGGTTCCTAAGTCCAAGGCACGCAGGCCTGGCCTTCATTCTTCAGACAGCAGGGCAGTCCTACCCCTGAATCTTCTCAGGTCCAAGAGTGTTCTGAAAAGAGGTTCTTGGGTTGCAACTATTATGCCCATTGCCAGCTTGTGGGTGAGGGATACCCCCCTTCTCTATTCAAAACAGGAGAGGCACATGTGACAAAAAAAACCTGGCACTGTCATACTATAGGTTGTTTTTGGCATTTGGGACATTCATGGCAAACCATTAGCATACTGGAGGTAAATCTTTGACAAAATGGAAACCCATGGTAAAATACTAGTACTGGCATGCTGGACACTAAACTGTTATTTGTCAGTACTTTCCTTTTCTCTAGGTTTGGCTCCACTCTGTCTAGTGAAACCTAGGGGAAGGCAGACCCAGTGTTAAAAGCATTTGCCAGTGAACCGGTAGGCATCTTCTGAAGTCGGGAAGGGGATGGGTGCAGCCCTCAAGCTACCCTTTGACTTTCAGGAAGGGGCTGAGTATAACCCCCCAGGCCATCCTACAAAAGAGAGGAACACACTTCCCCACACCCAGGTCCTTTGTCTATTGTCTGGAAGGAATACACATCACACCACAGGAGATCCATTAACAGTCATGTGACCCTGGACACTGGCAGAAGAGCACATTTGGTTGAGGTAGGAAAATGGCAAGTTTCTAAAAGTGATACCAAAGGGGATGATGGATGGAGCGTTAGAGCAAATCAAACACTCACCCCCAGTCAACTGATCTGGGTTTAATCCATCATCATTCTTTAGCTCACTCCACCACCCCAGTTCAGACATGGCCATATGCAAATCAGTCTGACCCTGTGCCTCATGGGAACAGTCCAGCCCGAACTGCCACGCCATGTCTTCCCTGGACCGGAAGCAAGCATCCTGGGACCGGTTTCGGGTTCAAAACCCTCATCAGCCAGGCTATCTTGAATCCAGTGGCAAAGTGAGCAAGGGACCCACGTCTGGGCATACCCTGCCAACTTAGGGCGAACAAAGCGATACCAAAGGGGATGATGGATGGAGCGTTAGAGCAAATCAAACACTCACCCCCAGTCAACTGATCTGGGTTTAATCCATCATCATTCTTTAGCTTACTCCACCACCCCAGTTCAGACATGGCCATATGCAAATCAGTCTGACCCTGTGCCTCATGGGAACAGTCCAGCCCGAACTGCCAAGCCATGTCTTCCCTGGACCGGATAACTTTCTAAAAGTGGCATTTTTGAAATAGTAAGTTAAAATACGACTTTACTATTAAAGAGGATTTTAAATTACAATTAAAATAAGTGGAAGAGGTATTTTTCTAACTGTTCCCAAACCGACCGAAGTTATCACTTATTAAATGTAATAAGGTAACCCAGTGTTAGTCTATGGAAGAGCTAGCCATGCTGCAGTGAAAAACAACTTTGGAGGTTTTTCATTAACAGGAGATGTAAAACATGAACAATACATGTACTACTTTTTAAATTCCCTGCACCCTGCCATATGAGCTGTTAGGGCCTATCTTAGGGGTGATTTATAAGTGTTAAAAAGGAAGGTTTAGGTCTGGCAAAAGTTGTATTTAGACAAATCGAAATGGTAGTTTTATAATTGCGCACACAGGCTACAATAACAGGCCTGAGGCGTGTTTTACAGTGCTAATTCAGTGGATGGCACGATAAGTGCTGCAGCCACTAATAGCATTTCATTTACAGGGCCTTGGTTTACATAGTACCATGTACTGGGGACTTACAAGTAAATAAAAAAATCCAAACAAATGTATACCAATTTTAACATGTTTAAAGGGAAGAGCACAAGCACGTCACCATTGGTTAGCAGGAGTAAAGGGTGCACAGTCCTCAAGCCAACAAAAATGGGTTCAGTAAAAGAATGCAAAACTCTTGGGTGACCTAGCAGAAAGGGCAAATTTCCAAAACCTACACGACTACATGCAGTTTTTTGTGCCACGTATTCCCACAGTAAGCCAGGTATCTCCATTATATAACATGTATTACCATCATATGGCAGCTATTGCCAAGAAGTGTCAAGTACTGTATCCGCTTCATATGCCAGGTACCACGAGTGTAAGCTTGAAAATGCCATTATATGTGGCTCAAGCCACATAATATTGATTACATCTGAATTTAAATAGTACACCTTAGTATTGGGTTTGTCTCTTAGTACCGATTATGGATAGATGCAACTCACTGAGAGTTACATTAAAACACGCTGGCGGAGTGGAGTTTACCACCCACCCCTAGTACTTACACCAGATGTTAATTTCCTGTGACTCATTTAAGAATCTCCACTAGCCTGGTGATCTAGAAGACAAAAATATTGCACTCTCGCATAAGGTTTGTTTGCGATGGGTGGATAAGTCTAGGATTCACGCTCCAGTGATCAAGACCCAGTGTTACGAATGGCATGCGCCTGATTAAAGGCTACACCCAGGAGCCATTGATTAGAGGATTGTTCAAGTTACAGAGAGAGGTCTGTGCCCGTTGGTCAATTGCAGTGAAGTGAATAATGATTTCCAAGACTCAAGTTCTTTTATGCTTTTAAGCAAGCTGTGCCGTATTTAATTATTCATTCCAGCAGCGAAATCACACAAAATCAGCCAATATGTGTTTTGCCCGGGTGGCCAGTTGGCTGAGGCCTTTTTCAAGGCAAAGTAGTCTTGTTGTGGTCCTATAATTAAACAGGACTGTGAGAAAGTGGTCTCTGCGGTCCCGGGACCGCAGAGATCCGGGACCTGGAATGAATAATTAAACACGGCATATCTTGCTTAAAAGCATAAAAGACTTGAGTCTTGGCAATCATTATTCCTTTCACTGCAATTGACCAACGGGCACAGACCTTTCTCTATAACTCTCTCATAAGGGGGGGGCGTGGCTTGACAGCATGGCCGGCTAGTCGCAGTTTAGCGCAGCTCTTGCCCTAGATGCCGTAATCCTGAACAAATCCTGGCGGAATTGAGTTCTCTTTGTCAAGTCAGGGGTCGGAACCCCCCCTCGTCCCGAGAGTCCTACCCGGGTGCTGCACACACGCTTTGCAGACCGGGAAAGAAACTTTAATCTCCTGCAGCCGGATCGGATATTCTCCGCGCAAGATGGCGGCGCGGACTTCGGCTGAGCACTAAGCGGCCTCCTGGTGGGCCGCATCGGAATGCCCTTGTAGCGGGGACTGCTGCCGGAGAGCCGCCCGGAGCCTTGCGCCTGGCCGCATGAAGAGAGGGACCCAGGGAGGAAAAAAAAAAAAAAGAAAAGAAAAAAAAAATATATATATATATATATATATTTTAAATTTTTCGCCCGGAGGTGAGCGGATGCGGCGGACCACCAATTATTCTGAGGGAGAGAGTCTGGGGGCGCGCTCTAGACGAGCCCGGGGCTTCATGAGGGCCACGGTGGGACCCCTTGGACTGTATATAGCCGCAGGTGATGCCGTGTAATTCATGAGGGCAGATGACTGGCAAGGAGGGCCTGGACTCCTACTTGGGGGCACAATAGCGGCGGTGGCCGAGCCATAGCTCCTGAGACGGCCTTTGGTGGCGGGGGCGCCTACTCCGTGGCTCGGTGGAAGTGACACCCGGCATACCCCGGCGGAGGAAGGCCGGTGGGCCGAGTGCTGGTTCATGCTGGAAATTTGACTGGAGGAGGCCAAGGGGCACGATATGCGGTGCACTGGGAGGTGATCAACCTAGCGGTGTTCAGGGGCCCTGGTTGTAGAGTGCCCACGTGGACATCCTTCGCCATAACTAGGCCAGGGACGGATCCTTGGGCCTGAGGCTGCGGAACGAAGGGCCCCGGAGAGCTCCTTGGCGAGATCCCATTCGGGATGGGGAAAGACAGGCCCGTCAGAGGCACGCAAACTAACAAGATCATGCAGTACACGGTGCCGGGCCCAACCTCGGCCGAGCGCATTCGACCGGACCCTGAACCTGGATTGCAACAGGGATCGTCGGCCAGAGATAAGGCTGACATTCTGGAGGCCATACGAGAATCGCGAGTGGCGTTGGAGTCCAAAATGGATGGCATGGCTATGGATATCAATCATTTGCGACTGGACCTCCGGAAGGTTGCGGACCGTGTTACTACTACGGAGGGGGACCTGGGCTCCTTGCGGAATGAAGTCCAGCAATTACAGGCGACAGTGTCCGCACTCCAAGATCACACCTCTCGTCTAGAAGACAGGGCTGAAGACGCAGAAGGGCGGTCGAGGAGGAACAACCTCCGTTTTTTGGGTTTCCCGGAAAAGGCGGAGGGTCCGGCGGCGGACCTATTTCTGGAAGAGTGGCTCGGTTCCGCCCTCCCGGGCCTCCGGCTTTCAAAGATGTTCGCGGTGGAGCGGGCCCACCGTTCCCTCGGTCCCCCCCCGAAACCGGGGTCGCCACCGAGAGCTATGATTGCTCGTTTGTTCAATTTTAGGGACCGGGACTTGATCCTTCAGTTTATCCGCAGGAACGGTCCTCCCAGGTTTGAGAACCGAGATATCCATATCTACCCGGACTACACAAAAAAGGTACAGGACTTGCGGAACAACTTCCTGGGAGTTAAACGGAGATTGAGAAACCTTGAGGTGAAATACAGTCTAATGTTTCCAGCCCGGCTCCGGGTACAATATGAGGACAGAGTCCATTTCTTCAGTTCTCCACAAGAGGCCACGGAGTGGATGGACTCGATGGGCCTGGAGGGACAAGACCGGACCCAGGGATGGCATGAACAGAGGACTGGGAGCAGCCGCCGACGGAATCAGAATCAGCATCGCCACACTGGAGAACAACGACCCAGGACACAAAAGGTACCGGACAGAGGTAGAATCATGGTGGGGCCGGACGGCACCCTCATAGATGAGATAAGGGAATTATCGACGCAAAACCAGTTCTCCCCGTTGTGTCTGGTCCAAGAAACGCAATCAGAGCCGGAGGGCACTGCCAGCCCAGTCGAGGGTGGCTCCTGAGACACTTGCGGACAAGTCAAGGGACTGCCGTGCAGGGGGCAATGATCTGTGGAACAGTGAGTACGGATCTCACCCGTGATTGGGTTTGACTCTGCAGCGGCCACGTGCAGGAGGGGCTCCGGCCCGCGGGACTATAAGGGGGGGTGGGAACGTTGTTGTTGGGGTGAGATACTACTCCGCCACACTACAGTTAGGACATTCCAACTGTAGTGCGCTGAGGCGGCCTGGCTAGACCGCTGGTTGGGCGGGGTCGCGCGGCGCCAGGCAGTTTGGCTGTATAGCAGGAACTAGGGGTTCTCATTGACGTTTTGTTGATTACTGTTATTGCGTATTAAGTTGCGGGGGATTTGTGGGGAGGGTGGCGCTGTGAGGCGGGGTCCTGCGTCCTCAGACCAGGGTTGGGGGGTGAGAATGCGGTACTACTGCCTGTGGGTGGGGAGGGATGGGGGTTCGCAGGGTGATGTTTTGCAGTTTTTTATTGGGAATGTTTTAAGCCGGGTCACCAGAGGTCCTAGGAGCTTCCATACAGGGGGTCCCAACACAACACTTGTGGGTTTCTCCAGCTCATACGATGTGTATCAAGGAAAAGTAGGATATTCAGCTCATGTCAGGCGAACAACAGATTTATAAATTTATAACATGGAATGTTAGGGGGCTCAATAACATGGTCAAACGGATCCGGGTGGCGCAATATCTCAGACGGTACAAGATAAGCATGGCCTTTCTGCAGGAGACGCACCTCTGGGGAGACTGTTTGAAATATGTCCAACGTCGGTGGAGGGGCCAGTTTTTGCGACTTCCTACTCGGGGTATGCTAGAGGGGCGCTTATATGGGTGGCTCCAGGTGTCCCCTTTAAGGACGCAAAGTGTAGTCTAGACCCAGATGGACGCTATGTGGTGGTGGAGGGGTCCCTGGACGGACGCCGAATGTGCTTAGTTAATATATACGCTCCGAATACTGACGATGGGGACTTTTTGAATAAGGTCTTGGGTCAGTTAGGCCTGACACCAGAAGTAGAACTGATTATCGCGGGGATTTCAACTGTGCTCTTGATGGAGGGTTAGATAGGCACCCCCCGAAAACGGAAGTCAAGCCCAAAACCCGAGAAGCAATGCGTCGGATGCTTCACAATTACCATTTGATGGATATCTGGCAACACCGTAACCCGGGCTGCCGAGTGTACTCGTGTCACACGCCAGCAGCTAACACACATAGCAGGCTGGACTATTTCTTTGTACAGGAGGCGGCAGCCAATCGAATAGTAGAGACGCAATACCTAGCCCGATATCTGTCTGACCACTCTCCCCTGCTGATGGCTTACACGCTGGGCCGACCACGATCCAAAATACCGCTATGGAGACTTAATACTGACGCTCTAACGGACCCGGTATATAAGGAGACGGTAGCGGCAGGGCTAGATGGCTACTTTGCGGTAAATTGGAACACGGCCAGTTCGAGAGCGCTTGAATGGGATGCGATGAAAGTGGTGATGCGGGGGGTGTGTATGTCCACTGAGGTGGGCGTGAGAAGAGTGCTAGAGCGGGATTTGCAACACCAGGAGGCACGTTTGGCGGCCCTAGAGGCAGAGCTTTCTACGGACCCGGAGGGGCCGGCCAAATGGGCAGAACAAAGGCGGACGATAGGGGACATATGGGAGTCACTGGGTAAATATGATAGAACCATGAGTAGGCGCCGATGGTACACAGAGGGAGATAAGGCCGGCCGCCTACTGGCGCGCCTGATCAGGATGGAGATACAACCTCTCCCGATCTTGGCCCTTAAAACAGATCAGGGGCGAATGGTTTATACCCAATATGAGATTAACCGGGCATTTACAGCATATCTACAAAAGATATATTCCGAGCCCGAGCCCCATACCACCCCCCAGGCTATGGAAGTTTACCTTGCCGAGGCGGACCTGCCTTGCCTTGCCCCGGAGAGTCAGGAACCCCTGGGGGCTCCTTTTCGGGGGAGGAGGTGAAGGCGGCGATTGCGCACCTGAAAACTACTAAATCGCCCGGGATGGATGGCCTGGCGGCGGAGCTATACAAAGAATATGGGGGAGTCCTAGTCCCTAAGCTCCTGGAAATAGTTCTGGAAGCCGGTGAGACCGGCATACTGCCCAGCTCCATGCGAGAAGCGTTGATCGTGATGATCCCCAAGCCGGGGAAGGACCCCTGCTCCCCAACTCCTACAGGCCAATTTCTATGCTAAATGTAGATCTTAAAATTATTAGTCAGGTATTGGCCAGTAGATTACTTCCATATCTCAGGCAGCTGGTGCATGAGGATCAGTCCGGTTTTATACCAGGGAGGAATACACTGAGGAACATTCGCCTGTCTGGCCCATGTTATGCAGTCACTAGGGGGCAGGGCCCAACAGAGTGCCTTGGCATTTTTGGATATAGAACAAGCGTTCGACTCCATCAGATGGGAATATTTATGGCAGGTACTCCTAAAAATGGGAATAGGTGAAGGGTTTGTGAACTGGGTGAGACTCCTTTATACACAGCCAGTGGCCAGGGTCCGAACGGGTCGGTATGTTTCGGATGCAATGCCAATAGCAAGGGGGACACGACAGGGGTGTCCGCTTTCCCCATTGTTGTTCGCCCTGGCGATGGAGCCATTAGCGTGTCATCTCCGTGGGGTTCTCCAGGGGCAGGGCATACGAGTCGGGGCCACGGAGCATATCGTATCATTGTATGCTGACGATGCGCTGGTATACCTACGGGAGCCGGCCCATTCGCTTCCGTTATTGCTGACGGCTTTAGATCAGTTTGCTAAGACATCTGGGCTCTATGTTAATAAGACAAAATCACAATTATATAAGATCGAGTCGGCGGCCGAGGGGGCGGAGTTGGACTCCCAGAGGTGGGCCTCCCATGGGTGCCGGATACGCTGCGTTATCTTGGGATATGGATCTGTAGGGACAGGGACACTTTTTATCAACATAATATGGGGAGGATACTCAGGGGTCTACACGGCAGCATCGCCTTTTGGAATACACTTAAACTCTCACTGATGGGAAAGATTGCCTTAATAAAAATGGTGGTGCTGCCCCGATGTCTCTTTACAATGCAGGGCTCCTTCTTTGAGCTCCCGCATCAGGTGTTCAAGGAACTCGACGCAATGCTTATCCAATTGCTATGGAACGGGAAACGCTGCCGGGTCAGCCTCGAAATTATGAAACGCACATGGGGTAAGGGAGGTTTAGAAATCCCTGACCTAGAACTTTATTATTTCGCCTCACAATTACAAGCACGCCATAGCCTGGTTGGATGCGGACCCCTCCTGGGAAAGATCACTATTGGCTGGCACTTATGGCGATCGACCGTTGGGTGCGCTCATCTGGCGGACGAGGGGAAGACAGGAACAATGTCCCCCACTGGGTAGATTACTTACTGCCATATGGAACAGGGTGATCAGGAGACTTATCCAGACACAGCCATTTGCCCCGGAGGCAGATTTCTGGCTCATGCCACCCTTCGCACTCATTGAGCGGGTTATGTCCACTGATAAATGGAAGGCGGGGGCTGTCTAATGTTGGCTGACCTCTACCCGGAACAAAGGTTTATAACGTATCAGGAAGCGGTAGATACTTTTGGGTTGGGATCGGGACAATTTTGCAATACGCCAAGATGGCGGCGACGGCGCGGCAGTTGTGGCCTGTGTTCCCGGCTGCCCCTGGACACACCCGCACCCTGGTCGCGCTGATTGCCATGGCGGGAGGGCGGAAACTTGTTACTCACCTATACAGGGCACTACGGGAAGATAAAAATGTGGACCTCTTAAAGTAGAAGAGAAGTGGCAGGCGGCATCTTCGCAGGAGATTGCGCCACGAGACTGGGAAAAAATTCATGAAAATGTACGCAAGGTGGCGGTGAGCAATAGGTTTAAACAGATACAGTATAACATAGTTCACATGACTTACCTCTCACCCAAGAGACTACATACGATAGACGGATCGAGAGATCCAAGGTGCCCCAGATGTCATTATGTCCAGGCGGATTTTCCGCACATGGTCTGGTCCTGTCCGACGATACGGGAATACTGGACGGCGGTCCTAGAAGACCTGAGCAGAATAACTGGGTGGTCGGTTGCCCTTGAGGTGCGTACCTGTCTCCTTGGCTTAATTCCCCGAGACCCAAACCGTAAAACAAGTAGGAGGTTCCTGGTGTTGGGGCTGGTAACAGCTAGGCGGCGAATATCAATCCATTGGCTAGCGCAGCGAGGGCCGCAGATAGCGAACTGGAAATCAGACTTGAGAGAATGGGCACTAGCGGAGGAGGGGCACATGCGTAGCACTAGAAGGGATGATAAACTCCCGGATGTACTGATGGCATGGGGGTTGATGATCCAGGGGATAGAGGGAAGCTCCCCAAATTCCACACAGGCATCGTCGGCAGAGGCTCGTCACAGGGAGAATGAGTCCCACAGTCTAGAAGGGGGCCATGAGGATACCCTTGGCTGATCCTATGATTACTGGACCTCTAGGGGGGTTGGACCCGGTGGGGGGAGGGGGTTGGGTGGGGTTGGGAGGAGGGGATGTTTAGTTACAAGTTCCAATTTAAAATATGAGTGGAAAAGTTCCAATCAAGTGATGATTTCGATACCATTTTCAAGGGGCGGTTGCGATCCTAACTTCTCCTCGTTTGGAAACTGCAAGGTCCACTAGTACTGGTTGCTCAGGGGATATAATTATGTATGTAAGTGGATTGTACCTTGAAATTACAATAAAGAATTTTAAACTCAAAAAAAAAAAAAAAAAAAAAAAAAAAACTCTCTCATAAGGTGTTGCCAATCATGCTGGGGGACTACAAATCCTACTCGATTAGGTTTTATTTCTATTCCCCCATTTTCACCTTTAACTTTTTAGAGACATCTACTACCTAGTTATTACATTTATATTATTTCTATACCAACTTTTGCACAGACAACAGGGACTGGATCACAAAACGTTTTTGTCTTGCACTCTTCCCTGACTTTTGTGGTAAGTTAAGGCAGTGCTTGGTGCAGACAGCTTTTACCACAGTATTATGAACTCAGATATCTGGAGGTTTCAAGTTTCAGGTTTGTTGATATTGCTTGGTTGATTAAAACCATTGCAAAATTAAACAAGCATTTGCAATGCAATAGGTCTCGCTTTTACACGACTTTAAGCTATTGGCATTGTAAATGACAATGCCTTTTATTTCGTTTTAAAAACCAAAACATAAATATAACTTATAAGGCATTGTCATTTACAATGCCAATAGCTCAAACTCGCGTAAATGCGAGACCTATTGCATTGCAAATGCTTGTTTTTGGCAACTGAACTCAAAGTCCATTTTCCTCTAAAATTCGTCTTGTGCTTATCAAAACTCCGCCTTCAACCACCTGCACGCAGGCAGCACACCTTCTGCAGGGGGAAGGATGAGGGCATGCACTTTTCATGGCTCATCACAGAAAGGCTCCCATAGTTCACATGTTTACATTTTACTCCGTGTTCGAGTGAGGGCAGCACCTCTCAGCTGCGACATTTCGTCCAGGTTTGATTTACCCTTTGCATTTTGGTACTTGTAGTCCTGCAGTGTGTAACGGTAGGACCTTAAGAAGGATGGGATAAAGAGCTTTACTGAGTGGTGCTTGCCCCTGGTGTAAACCCGGTCTGCAAAGCAGATGAGTGTACGCCCCCCACCCTACTCCACTCATGTGGCTGCGGATGTCTCTATGCCACCGGCGCAATTATGTTTCAGTTCTGGGTGGCGTGCATTTTGCAAATTATTTCAAAGTTGTACATTTCTGGTTGCACTTTAAATTAAACAAAATCCTACAGCTGTTAAGTAGTCCCGTGCCTTGCGTGACACTTTCAGCCTGCGCTGACATTTACCTTACACGTCCAATGGTAGGATGCAAACTACACAACCCAAAATGCAAAGTTGTTGATTTAATAGCCAGAACTCGCTGATGGCATCACCGCCCCCTCCCCCCCCCCAAGGATAAGACTACAGCTTCCAGAATCCAACAGATGGGGACTTGAAATTCCAGGTCTAGGACATAATGTTCCAGTGAAATGGACTCAATCGTCTGGTTACCCCTCCCAATAACGACTAGTGAGGTGTTACAATAGTGCAGCCAATAACCCTCCCGGGTCCCCCCAAACCTTCCACCCCCATCACATCTCCTACCCCCAGCACAATTAACAGCTGAGCTGCATGTGGCTCATCGAGAATGTGGCGTAACGGCCAGAGCTGCCGCCTTTGGTACCGCGAAAGGAGGTTCCAGTCTCCGCGTCGGCTCAATATCCTGTGATACTGGGCAAATCACTTCATCTCCCTGTGCCTACCAAAATCGAACGTGTCCTTGTGTAATGCAACTGACGCTCATGTAAAGCGCTCCAATACCTTCCGGTCGAGTTTGCGCTACATAAAACTGCAAAAGTAAAAACACTAAGAAAAGTAATGAAAACAGAGTTTTCCCAACCCTCATCAACCCGCCATGGCTGGTTCAATGTGCCAGCAGCAGTGACGAAATGGGTAAAGCTGGACCGCAAACAGAGCTGGCCTTTGGTCAGGGAGCGCCCTGGCCGAAACACACTTGGCGCCCCCTCCCCAACACCCACACTCATTTTCTTTAATTGTCTATGTGTCCCAGGTCGAAGTGAGGCTTCTTGCAGACAGCTCCTGCCCTGCGCCCCTCTGGAGGTTGGCGCCCTGAGCCCAGCTCACATATGCTAAAGTTTGGCCCTGACTACACGCCCCAAAATGCAACGCCTGGTTGGCAGAAAAGCATTGACTGACTGGCGCGGGCGCACGGGCATGGGTGCACTTGGCCGTTAAGATCTGTTAGGCCAGTGGTCACCTCATCCTCCGGCTAATCGTCGATCTTCGACCGGAAGTGTGCGCTAAACTTAACACCTTGAGGCGAATCCTTTTGCTGGGAGCGCTACACAAACCACGCCGATACAATAAATGAATGGGGCCAATGCAAATTAAGCCGGAATGTTGAGTCTGTGAAGGCGAATCCTTTTGCAGGGAGTAACATATGGCCTGCTAGGAATTTGTAAAAAATAATCTTATGTCTATTATTGAAGGAGAAAGGGCGTGTCAGCCTGCAGTGGGTATACCATACCTCATCAGTCAAGGGCGGACCGAAATCGTCCTCCCAAGAAGTCCGAACCTTGGAGTCTCGGCCCGGAATAAGGTTTAAACTAGTGTGGCATCATTTGGAAATTGGTCCGTTCCCATCCATGTTGAACATCAGCAACGTCAGTGGTAGAAATTTGTCGGGTAGGTTTAGATCTGCGCCCGTAGTGCGCTCTGGAGGCGGTGGGGTATAAAGTGATCCCTGTAAGGGGCATTCTGAAACCTTGTGCCTTCCGTTCTGCAGAATACATGTCCCGGTGTCCGTCAGGAAAATGATCCCCAAAGGCGTGTAAGTCGTGTTTTGACAATATAATTTGGACTAAGCATTCATGTGTGGTGGGAGCCAGGGATTGTCAGCTAGGGGAATATAACAACCGACCGTCAAGCATACAAGCTGGTCTCTTCCAAGCCCAGCTAGCCGTGGATAGTGTCTGTATTTTGTACGGGTCGAACGGAAGACCTGCCGGTAATAACGTTTTCATTGGTGTTGGGGCTGCAAGATCCATTTCTGTCAGTGCAAATAACATAACATGTGTATTTGTAAGCGCACATTCACCCAAGGGTATCTTGGTGCTGAATAACAGATGCAGGAGGAGCACATGTTTTTTTCAGAGGACGGACTTGGGTTCTTTTAACTTGCATTTCATTAAAAAAAGTGGTAAACACGTTGAGAAAATTATGAAAGAAAAGGACTTCTTGAATATGGCACCCGCACAAATTCAAAATAAAAATACCTTGTTGGCGTTTCAAAATATACATTTTCACGAAGCAATTTTTCTTTTTTTGTCAGGTTCATTGGGCGCCAGAGAGCCAGACATTTCCAGTCAGTATGGTCTGTATGTTACTTGGGAGAGGAGGGGGAAGTGCTGGGAACAGGCGCCCTCGGAATGCCTGTGCGCCGTGGCTCATCTGCTTCACAGCCCTCGTGAAGACTTTTCTTATCTGCTTGTTAAATAAACAAGCAGATAAGAAAAGTCTTCACAACAGCCGTGAAGCACAAAGAGAACGAGCGCGGCAGCCTGCTCAGCTGACCAGACGCTCGTGCGTCATGGCCTTTCCCCGCACGGCCGGCATATGTTTCCAATTATCGCGCACGCGTTTGGGCACGATAATTGGAAACACATGTCTGTCGCGCGTACCCATCCCAAAAAGGCCAGCCACGACGCACGAGCGTTTGGACTGCTTCTGAAAGTCACTTACTAAAAGTCTTCGCCTCTAGCAGCGCTTGCGCGCTACTCGAGGCTCGACCTAAAAAACAGTATAAATCACAATTAAAAGCAGTTCAATAACAATAGCGCCAGGCGTCTGTTGCAAAAATTGAGATCAACAGTTGTAAGTAAGATTACTTTAGGGTGCCAACATATATGTAAAGTGCATTTCATATCATAAAGTGCGTAGTGGCCAGTCATTGCAGATTTAGACTTTAAACAACATAATTTAATTTTAAATGACAAATTCACTGACAATAACACCATGGATCTGTTTTGTTACAAGTTTATCATCAACTGTTGTGATAAGGCTAAAGGGGTATCAAGATATAGAAAAAGTGCGTATCAAGTCTAAAAGTGCATACTGAATGGTCCCCTATATTATATGTACATTTAAACTTTAAATTGAAATGTAAGCAGTCTGCAGCACTTTGTCCTTAACAACCATAGGTTCACAAAGTGAAATAGGGCCGGTCAGATTGCTGCATGTTCGCATTAAGGTGCAGCTTCCCAGCATCTGTACAACCTTCCAAAAGTTCATAAGATCTCTGCCTCTTGTGGCCTCTCTCTATTATGGTAGATATTTCACAAGATCACAATGTCACTAGAGGGATCACGAGTAGGGGAAGATTGTCTCAATAAAATACAATTTCCAAATAAACGAATAAAGTGCCAAAGGTCTAGCCCAAGATCTTATACCCGCGTTCCTAGTAGTCAAATTTCCATCTCTTCTTAATCTCATTAATTATACCAGACTCCAGTGGCTTCTAAAAAGACCTCGGCCAGTGAGCTGTTCGGAAGAATGTGTAAATTGCAAAAGTGGTCAAGGCCAGGAGTATGCCAGCGATATTTGTATGTAAACAATTATGCACAGGGATAATTGACCAGCCGCGGCCGCTGTAGGTAATCGAGAGATGACTGAGAGGGAAAATTAATTATTTATTTATTTTCCCTCGTGGTCGTCTCTCGAAATTCCCCCTCACCTGGCCCCACCGCCCCACCGCTCTTACCTACAGCGGCTGCGGCTGTAATTGACTAAAACACAGGGAATTGAAATGCAAGTCAGAGGCAAGTCTGAGACCCCCAGGTACACCCCTACTGCTAGCCGTGCTTATAAGTGAAATTAAGAAGACCCCCCCACTCAGTCAGTGCTTGTTTTCTGTATGCATGATGTGTCACACAGGTTAGTTTATTCAGGTTTGAGGTAGATGCAGAGTCGTCCGTTCAAGCTTCCAAAGGTGGGGTTAAGTGCAGGAAGATCAAGAAGGCTTGGACAGCCCATGCAGTATGTCCAAAGCTGTAATTTTCCCTTCCACTGTTTTAAGGAACTTCCCTAGGCAGCAGTTCAATTGCGGGTCTCCTGGGCCAAAGCACACCACCATAGCCTGCCTTCATGTACGAATTCCTCTTTGGTTGAAAAATGTTTTTAAAAATGAGCTATGTTCTTCCATTATCCCCATTCCAGGAACATATTCAATCAATCAGGGGTTTGTTAAAGCGCGACTACTCACCCGTAAGGGTCTCAAGGCGCTAGGGGTGGGTGCAGGTTCCATCCATCAAGGAGGGGGTCTGTCGAAGAGCCAGGTTTTGAGGTTTCTTGCGAAGATGGTGAGCGATGTTGTCTGTCTGAGGTGGAGCGGAAGGGCGTTCCATGCTTTGGCCGCGAGGAAGGAGAAGGAGCGGCCACCCGATCTGGTCTTTCTGGTGCGGGGGACGACGGCGTAGGAGAGCTAGGCTGATCGTAGGGTCCTTTGGGGTGCGTGGAATTTGAGTCGGCTGTTCAGGTATGCTGGTCCGGTGCCGTGGAGGGCCTTGTGTGCGTGGGTGAGCATCTTGAAGGTGATTCTCGCCTCGACAGGGAGCCAGTGGAGTGTGCGCAGGTGCTGGGAGATGTGGCAGTGTTTTGGCAGGTTGAGGACCAGTCTTGCGGCGGCGTTCTGGATGTTCTGTAGCTTGCGGGTGAGGTTTTTGTTTATTCCGGCGTAGAGTGCATTGCCGCAGTCGAGTCTGCTGGTGACCAGGGCGTGAGTGACGGTCTTTCGGTGTTCGAGGGGGATCCATTTGAAGGTCTTACGAAGGAGGCGGAGGGTGTGGAAGCAGGAAGACGAGACAGAGTTGATCTGGCGGTCCATTTTGAGCTCGGAGTCCAGGATGATTCCCAGGTTGTGTGCGTGGTCCGTGGGGGTTGGCAGGTTTCCGAGGGCGGGGGGCCACCAGGTGTCGCTCCAGGCATCGGAGTTTGGGCCCATGATGAGTACTTCTGTTTTGTTGGTGTTTAGTTGTAGGCAGCGGTTTTTCATCCATTTGGTGACGGCTTCCATGCCTTCTCGAAAGTTGCGTCTGGCGGTGTTAGGCTCGTTGGATAGGGAGAGGATGAGCTGGGTGTCGTCTGCGTATGACACGATGTTGAGTCCGTAGGTTCTGACGATGGGGGCGAGTGGAGCCATGTAGACGTTGAAGAGCGTCGGGCTGAGGGAGGAGCCCTGGGGGACTCCGCAGGTGGTAGGTGTGGGGTCCGAGAGGAAAGGGGGAGTCTGACCCGCTGCGTCCTGCCGGAGAGGAAGGAGCGGATCCAGTCGAGGGCCTTGTCCTGGATTCCTGCGTCGTGGAGTCTGCGTATTAGGGTGCGGTGGGAGACTGTGTCGAACGCCGCTGATAGGTCGAGGAGGATGAGGGCTACTGTTTCTCCTTTGTCCAGTAGGGTGCGGATGTCGTCTGTTGCGGCGAGGAGGGCGGTTTCCGTACTGTGGTTTTTTCTGAAGCCGGATTGGGAGGAGTCGAGGATGTTGTGTTCTTCAATGAATGTGGCGAGTTGGCTGTTGATGGCTTTCGCGATGACTTTCGCTGGGAACGGGAGCAGGGAGATGGGTCTGTAGTTTTTGAGGTCGGTGGGGTCCGGTGAGGGTTTCTTTAGGAGGGGGTTGACCTAGGCGTGTTTCCAGTCATCGGGGAAACGAGGCGGTCGCCAGGGAGCGGTTGATGGTGTGGCGGAGCATGGGTGCGATGGTGTCGGCTGCTAGGTGAAGATGTGGTGGGGGCAGGGGTCCGTGGGGGCCCCTGAGTGGATTGACTTCATTGTCTTCAGTGTGTCTTCGGTGGTGAGGGCTGTCCAGTCGTCAATCACTGGTTTCCGGATGTCGGGGGTGGTTGGTGAGGGTTCAGTGTGTTGGTTGTCTTCGTCGAAGTTGTCGTAGATGCTCTTGATTTTGTGGTGGAAAAAGGTGCTGAGTTTGTCGCAGAGGTCTTGTGAGGGAGGGATGTCGGTAGACTC
The DNA here is from genome assembly GCA_963921515.1 of Calotriton arnoldi. NCBI lineage: Eukaryota > Metazoa > Chordata > Amphibia > Caudata > Salamandridae > Calotriton > Calotriton arnoldi. The sequence continues at coordinate 912,198 of CAWUFW010002849.1, forward strand.
GCTAGTGAGTTGGGCGAACTCCTTGATGATGCTGAAGAGTTCCTTGCTGTTGTGCGCGTGGGTGGAGATTCTGTCTTCAATCGCTTTTTCCTCGTTTCTCTGATGAGTTGATGGTGGGCGTTGGTGGCGGCTCTGAAGTTGTCGTGGGCTTCTGTGGATTTGGTGTTCCTCCAGGCCTTTTCGAGGCGGCGGCATGTTCTTCTGGACTCTCGAAGTTCGGTGGTAAACCATCTGGCTTTCTTGGCGCGCGTATTGTTGTTTTTCTTGAGGGGGGCTATGTTGTTGGTGCTGTCCGAGATCCATCTATGCAGGGTTCGGGCTGCGGTGTTGGGGTCGTCGTTTTCCGCGATGGTTGGGGTGGAGTTGTTGAGTGAGGAGGTGAGCTGGTCGTCGGTGATTTTGGTCCAGTTTCTTCGTGGAAGCAGGTGCTGGTGTCTGTGGATGGTGGGTGTTCTGAAGGTGAAGTGGACGCAACGATGGTCGGTCCATGGGAGTTCGGTGGTGTGGCTGAAGGTGATGGAGTTTCCTGTAGTGAAGAGGGGGTCGAGGGTGTGTCCTGCTGAGTGCGTGGGTTCGGTCACGATCTGGCGCAGTCCAATGTTGTGGAGGTTGTCCAGGAGGGATGTGGTGTTGGGGTCCAGTTGGTTGTCGAGGTGGAAGTTGAGGTCTCCCAGCAGGGTGTAGTTGGTGGATGCGATGGCCTGCGGGGAGATAATGTCCGTGATGGAGTTGGCGAAGGGTCCGCGGGGTCTAGGGGGTCGGTAGATGAGGGTTCCTCGGAGGGTGGCGGTGGGGCTGGCCAGTATCTTGAAGTGAAGGTGTTCCATCAGTTCTGTGGGCTCGTCAGGGAGTGTGCTCAGGCGGAGGCTGGATTTGTGGACAATGGCGATTCCTCCTCCTGGGCGGATGGGGCGGTCCTTCCTGGAGATCTTGTATCCTTGGGGGATGGCGATGGCGATGTCCGGTCCCGAGGTGGTGTTGGTCCAGGTTTCGGTGATGAACGCTACGTCCGGGGTGGTGCTGTCGAGGAGGTCCCAGATTTCTGTGGCGTGTTTGTGGAGGGATCGGACGTTGAGGAGGATGCATTGCAGGGTCTTCGGTTCGGTTGTGGTCTTGTGGGCGGGTTGTGCTGGATCCGTGTTCTTGGCGGTGCTGCAGGTGTGCCGGCAGCGGTGACAGCTGAAGGGTCCGTGGGAGTCGGCTGGTGATGCTAGCTTGCAGTTGTTGTTGCGGCCTGGGTTGAGTGCGTGGAGTGCTGCTGGGTCGTACCGTTGGCGGGGCGGAGGTCCAGGGTTCCTGGCGATGGTCGCGGTCGGGTCAGCGGCGCGCCAGCGGCGCGCCCGCGGCCGCCATTAAGTAGGGGTCGGGGAGGGCTGGACAGCTGGGAGGCGGGAGCGGGGAGGGGAGCTGGATTGGGCCGGTCGCGCTGGGGGGGAGGAGGCGCGGGGCCAGCAGCGGCGGGGAAAGGTAAAGGGAGGAAATAAGGGATAAAGAAAAAAGGGAAAATAGGCAGAAATAAGGCACAAAAGAGCAGAGATGCAGAAAAGTGCAGAAAGGTGAAAGATAAAAGAGGGTAGAAAAACGAGTGAAAACGAGTGAAAGGGCAGAGCGAGAGGAAGGGAAAATGAGCAGAAATAAGGCACAAAAGAGCAGAGATGCAGAAAAGTGCAGAAAGGTGAAAGATAGAATAGGGTAGAAAAACGAGTGAAAGAGCAGAGTGAGAGGAAGGAGACAGAGGTCCACTGGACCACCAGGGATGAGGCGCAGGGAAACCTGCGGGTGAAGGAGGGCCTCGATCACCAACACTCGAGAGTGCAGGGGCAGGGGCAGGGCTCACTTAATGGTGGAGCTGCGAGGGTGGGAGAGCAATTTCACTGACAATGAGTCAGTGGTCTTGCTATTATTAAATGTGGCAGATCTTCTTTACCATCATCACATAAGTGGCAGCTGCTCTAGGCTGGGTTATGCTGCCTAGGCGGTATGTGTAACAAAGATGGAAGCATACAAAGGCGATATTTAAAAATTTCTCGTTGATGGAATTAGTATACCAGTCTAGTCTGCAGTAGCAGAGGCATCGACTTGGCACCGCGGGGGTGGAAGGGCCCGGGAGGGCCCGCCTAGCGTCCAACGTAGCAATGCCCAATCACTGTATTGGCTTATTGTTAAACCATGCAGTGATTGGGTCATTCTGCCGTTGCTGGGCAAATCGGGCCGGCCAGTCACCCTTCCTCCTCCTCAGTCTTTACAGTGGAGCACGTGTACTCTAGTACTCGACTCGTCAGTCGTCACTCGAGACTCGAGATCGAATCGAGCAGTACTGTGTAGTGAGTCCTCCAGTCCAATCATCATCTGATCTGTCACTGTCAGAAGAAGAGTCAACTCAAGTTAGCAGTTAGTTTTGTGTTAACTTAACTACTTAAGTAAGTTGTTACTATGGTTCAGGGTCCGGGACAGGTGGTTGCTGAGGTGTGAGGCCATGATCACGCCTTTGCGCAGCCCACTCGGGTGGAGATTTGGCTGATGAGTGAGACACGCACAGACAAAAACCTTCGGGATTGACCGTGCAAATCCGGGACGGCTGGTCACTCCCTAACAAAAAAGTAACATCGGAATATATTGGTTATATAATTCACTGCTGTGCAGTGATTTCCTCGGAATACCCCAGAGGAAATCACTGTACAGCAGCAGTGAATTATATAACCAATATATTCCTAAACTGCCCATACAATATTCCTCCCTCAGCGCGTTTGCCTAATCCCTCTTCTTTCCGGAACAAGTGTCGGGGCCTGGGCCGGCTCGCGACTGTAAATAAATTGAATACGCATCACATCGCATGGAAGGCGGGTGGGCCTTGAAAGTTAATGAATGGCCCCGCGGCGCCACATTACATATGAGTTTGTTGTCCCTCAGCGCGTTTTTACATAATCCCAGACCGGTTCGCATCGCATGGAAGGCGGGGTGGGCCTTGAAAGTTAATGAATGGCCCCGCGGCGCCACATTACATATGAGTTTGTTGTCCATCAGCGCGTTTTTACATAATCCCAGACCCTCTCTTCTTTCCGGAACAAATGTCGGGGCCTGGGCCGGCTCGCGACTGTAAATACGCAGCAGCAGCATCGCATGGAAGGCGGGGTGGGCCTGGCCCTTGAAAGTTAATGAATGGCCCCGCAGGCCGCCACATATGAGTTTGTTGGTGTTCCCCATCCATCGCCTTTGCCACCCTGGAATCACAGACATGGATGCCATTGCCAACTAAACTTAAAATATATTTCCTGGCTTCTAGCCCAGCTGTGAGCTTCATAGGGCGGCCATCAAGCGTGCGTTAGCGTGAAATTGAATTGAGGGTCCATTTTATTTATGCTCATTTGGCGCCCGGCTCCTCCTTATTGTTCTAAATGTTCCCCAGGCCAGTGCAACCGCGCTTAGCGCCAGGCACTAACTGTTTCCCCTGTGTGCCGCTTAACCACTGACGACACGTGGGTTAGACGGTGGCCATTGTCCCAGAGAAAGGGGCCAACACAGTCATTCCCAATTCTCAAAAGTGCTGCTCGGTTCCCCTCGATAGCAGTAAGGAAGTGGAACATACTGTACATAAGTGTGTGCGGCGTCTAGCTATGTTTTCATCAGCACAGTCCTCCTCTGCAATATTCTATGTGTGCCCCCCGAAGTTTGAATGCCTGAGGTGTCATGAACAAACATGGTGATGGAGTGAGAAAAGAGACTACAAAACCTGACAGGGTATAATTAAATTAGTAATTTGTAAGTTTTGTAGTCTCTTTTGGACGGCTCGGCTTAGTATCTAAATATAAACTGAAATAAATGCATTCTCGGCATGGTAGTTTGGTCTGGGGGCACAGAGTCTGGTGTGCTATGTGTGTGTCGGTTTTTATGGTGCACCAAGAATAAAAGAAAGTGCAGTGGCCTTTGAAACAGAAGAGAGAGATCAATACATCTTTGTGGCATCTGGTGGTTGAATTTCCAAATGTTAAACCAGAGAACCAGCAATGAATACTAGATTATCTGTTTCTCCAAATTGTGTGATCCTAGGAAAACCTGGTAGTTTGCAGCGCCTCCTTCTCATTTATCATAAATGAGCACTTTTAAATGCATGAGTTCAGGATGTGCACGGTACACTCCACTCTTTGTTTAATTTATTAGACTATAATGTTGTTGCTTCTATAATAAGAATGTAGGCCACGTTTAGGGTTTACATGACTACTGACATGCCCCCTAGTTTAATAATCATTGGGAGCGCACCATTAATGTTTCTAAGTTCAGATTTAAAAACCATCACTTTTAATCTATCAGCATTTGTATAGCATAGTGCTGTCACCCCTAGGGATATTTATTTGGTTGCTAAGGGAGCGCCGGATCTGTTGAAGAGCCAGTGACTTTCGTGGGTGTCGGCAACAATAACCCTAGATGTGGCAAGATATGAGGAGAACCCACTCCAAGTGCTTGCAATCGTTTCTCCTCATATCTTGCCACATAATGACTGTGTTAAAAAAAGAAGGGGGATTTTGGAAATTGCATGACGAGCAAATAATGAATTTTATATGATGTTTGATTTGAGAAAAGTGCATGCAACTGCTCAGGGAAGTTTGAATATTATGATAATGTACTGCAAATTGGGATTTGGCAAGGGAGTACCTATATCCTCATTTTCTTTTTTGAACGCATCCCATTTTCCTGTAAGGAAAACGGGCTGCATTTAAAAAGAAAGAAAAAGATTGCTTTATTTAAAATAAATGGACATTAGAATAAAGAATAAATTATACCCACAACACCATATTTTTGGGCTATGGGTAGAACAGACGTTTCTAGTAGAACGTCTGCACAACTTGACTCTGAAGTCACAGGATGAATCTGTTTTATGTATGATCCGAGGCCTGGGGTTCTTTACGTTTAACAGTCTATGTCTTTGGTTGACACAACTAAATTTTGTTATATTTGCTTTTCAGGCAATAAGGCAAAGAGGAAGAGGCACCAACCTCCTTTGCTGCTCTTGCGCCTCTACAACACAGTCAAAAACCCCTGCGTTTAAGGTAAGGAAACTGCTGCTATATTTTACATTCTAGTAGTTAAGGGCTATGTAAATTGTCTACATGGTGGGTGGCGTCTACATGCACGTTGTACTTTGATTATTGACAGGTAACATTAACATTGGTAACACCATGAATACAGTAGAGCAACTACTTGCAAAGCCGTTCATTGGACTGAAACGTGAAGAGAAACTAATTGTAAAACAATTAGGACCTCACCGGCCAGACCTAAACCTACAACAAAGTTCCCAAGACAGAGGGAAGATTTACACACGTTCTTTCTCAAACACCTGGTACACAAAAGTTGATTGGCTTACAGGATGTACTTCAAAAAATTCTCTGTTCTGCTTCCCCTGCTTGCTGTTTGGTGGTGAAATTCCTTGGACAAAAAAAGGAGTAAAAGACTTGAAGCATTTGTCAGATAAAGTAAAGAAGCATGCACACACAAAAATACATATGGAAAACCTGACGAGACTGGGAATGTTGGGAGACACACCGATTGAAGCCCACATAAGCGACGCGTACCGCAAAACAATAAGGAAACACAATGAAGCAGTTGATAGGAATAGACACATACTATCAAAAATCATTGATTGCATTCGTTTCTGTGGTGCTTTTGAACTGGCATTACGAGGGCATGATGAATCTCAAAGTTCCGCAAATCCTGGTATATTCAGAGGCCTTGTGGATTTAATAGCAAGCATAGACCGTGAAATGGAAGCACATCTAGCAAGTGCTACAGTCTTCAAGGGCACCCCTAAAATAATACAAAATGAACTGCTTGAGTGCATGCTAGAGATTGTAAAAAGCAATATCGTACAAGAGTTGAAAAACACCGACTTTGTGGCTATTCAGGCTGATGACACCACTGATGTGGCCACTAAAACACAGTCTGTACTGATCTTTCGGTACCTTGACAATGACAGCAGAGTTGTGGAGAGGTTCTATGGTTTCACACATTTAAGAGACTCTAGTGCAGAAAGCATTTCTTCAGCTATTCTACAAGAACTAAACTTGATTTTTCCAGAGCAGCCTCAAAAACAAAAACTGATTGCACAAAGCTATGATGGTGCTGCAGTAATGAGTTGAACCTCCGGTGGAGTACAAAAAAAAATTAGAGATGTGTACCCTAATGCCCATTATGTGCACTGTTATGCCCACCAACTTAATATGATTATACAACAAGCAGTAGGAAAGATCTCTGAGGCACAGATATTCTTTATGGATGTAGGAGGAATGGCAGCATTCTTCTCACGTTCCCCCAAAAGAACGGAGGTACTTCATATGATTGTCAACAGAAGGATTCCAAAGGGAGGCCCAACTCGTTGGAATTTTCACATACGTACAATCAGCCTAATATACCAACATAGAGTTGACCTTGAGAAATGTTTCGACACCATAGAAGCCAATGATGACTTTGAATATAAAACTCGGAATGAGGCCCGTTACTTTGCTAGAACACTGCAAGACAGGGAGTTCCAGTTTTTGCTATTTTTGTTTTATGACATAATGCCTCATGTTGACGTACTATATGAGAGGTTACAAAAACGTGAAATAGATACTGTCTGTGTGGAAAGAGCTACCACTGACTTTGTCACCAGCATTAACAAAGTCAGAGAAGGGGTTGACAATTTAGATAGCAGACTGCCAAATGATTCTAGTTTCTCTAACCGCAGAAAAAACATCAGCAGTCTGGTCCGAATTGCAAAAGAGATATGTGACACTATAATTGTGCAGGCAAAGGGACGTTTTTCTTTTACAAACCATTTGGTGAGTGCCACATTACTGCAAAGTGATCTGTTTGCAAAATATGATAATTCCTTCCCTGAGCAAGCACTGAATAAGGCTGTGGAAGCTTACCCTATGCTCAACAAAGAGGATCTGAGAACTGAATTAACTGTACTCTACAGTATGAATGTATATCGGCAGGCCACTGGTGCAATTTCTTTGCTTGCTTTAATTCAGAACCTTAACATGGAAAAGTCACTTACAGAGACAGTGACTTTACTAAAAATAGTCATTACCACTCCAATGACAACAACAGAGGCGGAACGATGTTTTTCCACTTTGAACATAATTAAGACATTCCTGAGGAACACCATGATTCAGGAAAGACTGAATGCTTTAGCAATGCTCTCAATAGAGAGAGACCTAATTAAAAGAATCCCAGACTTTAACGTTCAAGTTATTGAAAAGTTTGCTGCTCTTAAAGACAGACGTGCTGATTTTATCTACAAAAAGTGAACAATATGTTGAATGGTGCTAGTTTGCGACCTGTTTAGTTGTTTGTTAAATAAAAAACATCTGTGAGGTACTCAGAAATGCATTGTATCTCGAAGTCTGTTATGAAGCTCTGTGGTTATACTGAATAAGCAGCTACCTATGTTATATGACATCTCTTTATTAATGTAATAACTACACTTTCACAATTGCTTTATTAACCTTCCTGCTTTCTCAAATTTGCTTGAAAATGCACCATTTGTCCACTCTTTTTTCAAACTTTACTCGGGGGAGAACCCCCCCAAACCCCCTGTAGGTTGTTTGGGCTCGCTCGCTATGGTGCAGTATGACAATCATTTTACGCCTCACCACTTTCAAATGTCACAAGCCGCCACTGGAGGCAACCTTGCTCTTTTTGCTGCCGCAGTCAAAAGGGATAAGGCCAAAATGTTGGTTATAGTTCCCGTATGTTTGGAAAATACCATCTGATTTGGCGGGTTTATAACTTTGTCCGTGGCCCAAGTTGTTAGTTCCTCGAGGAATGTGCCTGTGAAACACTTAGCCTCATTATCAATAAGCGCTACCAAGTGGAAGTTCTTTGCAGATGATTTGTCTCTGCTCTTGATGATGGGGGAAATTATTGACCCTCTCCAAGGGGCCGGTACTGCTCCCTCGGTTGCTATCTGAAGGAAAACAGGCTCAAGTTTCTCAGCCCAATATCCTGCATCGTGCTCAAATAGAGTTGGAGTGCTGCCCTTGGCAATGTGCCGCCTGATAACTCCAGTGTTTATCGATGGTATTCTTTGTGATGGCCTAGTGTTAACTGTGAAGGGGCAGATGATTGGCAACCTGCCTTCGAGTCTTGGCTGTTGAGGGTAGTTGTCAATGTCCCTGCAAGGGCCTGATTGATAGCTCCTCCAGCAGCTTGCTGGGTAAAGTAGTCAAACAAAAATGTTGTCAATGTTTCCTCAGACAAGTGTCAGCTGATTCCTCCCTGGACAGGTTGCAGAAGCTTGCTGGTTGTTTCCCAGAACCACACACTATCATTATCGCCCAAAACAAATCATCCTGTTGCGTTTTAATGGCCCATTTTATTTTTTTAGTGCAGTTTTGTTGTGTCTTAAAGATTGTTGCAGAATTTCGTCTCTCTGCCTTCGATGAAAGGCTCTTAGTGTTTTATTTACGACCTTTTTAAACAACTTCAGTTGTTTGATCTGTGCTTGTGGAATAGAGCTATGTTGCCAATTGCCATATATTAGAACTTTTGATTTTATTGAGGTAGCAAATCTGTCAGCTAGCTCTTTAGTAAATAGCTCCCATATAACTAGAGAGTTATTAAGTGTTTCTAAATACTGATGTAACAGGTCCTTCGCTGAATCCAGCAGACCGTCTACGGACAAATGGGAGAATTTTATCTTTTTGTTGATTATAGTAAAAGCTGAGCAAAGTACCTTGGCCGAACGACGAAAGACATCTGGGGCTGCCAGGAAAGCAACTTCTAGTGGAAGATGATTGATATCCTCCTTCTCGCCAAGATGGTATGAATAAACATTGCGTATCAATGGGAGGGTGACAAAAGTGTAATCTAGAGTTGAGCTGGTTGAATTTGAATGAAACATTGCTGTTGGTGGATTATCCTCCAAAAACCAGTCATTAAACACACCAAATCTTAAGTACTCTAGATCCCTTAGAAGTGGCCTGCCGATTTTATTTAGCTTCCCAGTTCCATTTCCGACCTGAGCTGGTAAGTCCCAATATGCAGATTAAGATGCTATGAACTCTTCTTTGGAGGAAGATCTAAAAGGTGTAAATTAAAATGACCTGACACCACAAGGTTTGAGGTTTGTTCTGCTAGAGTCATCAGGATTTCGTCAATCAGCAGTCTTGAGGCCTTTGACCTATTTTTAGGGTGTAAGTAAACATTGACTATTACGACCTCAGTTTTGACTTTCTGACAGTGAATTGTGATCCTGATTGCGTTTATTGGCGGTGAGTTCGAAAGTAGTGGCTTGGGAGAGCCTATGCTTGCTACTCATGCATAGATTGCCAGGCCGCTAATTTTGGGGTGTATGTAAACGTTGACTATTACGACCTCCTTTTGATCCTGATTGTGTTTATTGGCGGTGAGTTCGAAAGTAGTGGCTTGGGAGAGCCTATGCTTGCTACTCATGCATAGATTGCCAGGCCGCTATTTTTGGGGTGTATGTAAACGTTGACTATTACGACCTCCGTTTTGACTTTCTGACAGTGAATTGTGATCCTGATTGCGTTTATTGCCGGCGAGTTTGAAAGTAGTGGCTTGGCAGAGCCTATGCTTGTTCCTGATGTATAGAATGCCAGGCCACCTTTGGGGTGGCCGTATTTTGCTCCTTTACAGTCTGGCACAGAATAATTTGTGAAGCCCTGTATATCAAAAGGGTCTTGAAGCCACATCTCCTGGAGAAAAAAAATGTCAAAGATTTGCAAGTAAATTAGCAGTTCTGAATCTGATGTTTTGCTTGCTAGGCCATTGATGTTCCAAGAGCAGAGACATAAGGATCCTAACCGCTCCTTGGAGTGTGTGGAGTATACAGAATGTTGTAACAGATTACTGGTTGCACAGTCTATTGTACATGAAAGCCCTGTCAAATTTTGGTCCAAAGTCTCAGCTATTTGTGGGTATGACCCTGATTGATTTCTAGGAGCAGCTCTTGTTGGAGGCAATTTACCGAGAGCACCCTTGAGGACTGAGTGTGTGATCGTATACTTGAACAGGTGTCGTCTTTGAGTTGATCCGGGCCTAGCAAGGGAAGATGGCATCTCGGTTCATCATAGGGTCTCACCCTTATTTCCCAGCTCTTGGGGTTTGGCCATTTGTTTAGTACTTTCCGGGCTATCTCTGATGTCTTCCTAATGCCTTTGTTACCTTATTCTCCAGTGGGATTCCAGAGTTCACAAATTCGACTGATGCAAGGTATGGTGACTTTAGGTTTTCCAGACTGTGAGTCAGTGTGAGTAATCGTAATATGTTGCCCCTATTTAGGGTATTACAGTTGCCTTTTGATTTGTATTCAGATATAAATATTATCATGTTTGTGTCTGACTTGTCATCAGACGTTACCTGTGGTTCTTATTGAAGTCTACGAGGATGTTGTATTATTAAGGAGGGAGCTTCCAACATGTTGGGCGCAATGGTTCCTAAGACAAGGGGTACTCCGTTGGTGCAACAAATTTTGGATGTTGTATAATTATGGAGGGAGCTGTCATCATGTTGGGTGCAATGGTTCTTAAGGCAAGGGGGTCTTCAGTTGAAGCAGCTTATGTTGGAGGGACTTGACAAATGCAGTCCCACCCTGCATTAAACTCTCTTTGTCTCTTATGTACCCTTGCTATTGATGCAGGACTTTCTGCTGGTTCATCACCCAATGGGATAATGGATTGCACCTTGATTGCAGGGTTAGCTCCTGTGTTAGAATCTGAAGGTCCACCTGTCAGTAGTGCGACTGTGGGTTGTGAAAGGGCACTTGCCTCGTCTATATTCAGGGGTACTACTTTCAGGCTTGTTGACTTTCTGATTGCCATTGTTTTGTTGCTCCTATGATCATTTGGGCATTGTCGTTAACTGCTTTGTGGCAGTTGTAGTCTTTGACGACAGCTTCTGCCCCTGGCTGCTAGCCCACTACCGAAGTGGCTTGTAAGTGAGGTGAAGTTATTGTCATCCTGAGGCCTTAACTCTGTTCGGGGGCGAAGTAGTTGGTAAGGTTGTTCCTTTTGTTTCTGCCTTTCCTCCATGCATTGTTTGGCTGCACTATTGCATTGGGCATTTTTATCGAGTTGGATTCTAATTTGTTTGAAATTTCCGCATGCTCGTTTAGTGATGAGCTCTGAGCCCTTTTGGATGATCCAGTTGTTTTTGGTCCACGCTGACCTTGATCAAAGGGGAGGGGATGTTCATTTGTTGTAAGCCAAGAGCTACCAGAGTGAGGCCTGGATGGTGTACAAATACAAATCATATTGAAAGTGTACAATTCAAACCACTCCCAAGTGCAGAAGGGAGAGAAATGACGGTGGTAACCTGGACCGATCCAAAAATCATGATGGAATTTTGGTGCCATAGAGATTTCTTTGCCAAATGGGGAATTGAAATAAAAACAACGGAAATAGAAAAGTATCCTGGCCTGCTATGTCCATCAGCCGAGTTAAAATCGGCAACGGCCAGCGGATTACTCCGGGGGGGCTGTAGGATCTACCGGCAGCACCCAGGAGAGCTGGTCGAATCTGCGCATTATCCACCAGGTAGCAATCGAAGCAGCCAGTAAAAGCCGGAAGGTTATTTTTCCAACCATCTGGGGCATTGAGGCATGAAAAAGCAACTTAAAATTGTGCTCTTGGAACATTAATGGGCTCGGCAGCAAGACAGAGGAGGCGGACCTTTTAATTTTTCTAAAAAAATTGATATCCTATTATTTCAGGAAACTTGGTCCATGGCTCCTACATCGATCAATGGCTTTAAAGAATTCCATCAATACGCCAACAAGAGAAAAGCATCAGGTACAGCATCTAGTGGCTTATCAACTTATCTCAGCACTAACATACCATGGATTTATGAATTGATTGAGCTAGGACAAACCTGGATCCAATGCATTAAAATTTTATTAGCACAAGATACTCCCAACGACTTGCTGCGTAACCATGAGAAAAACTTATTATTAATATGTAATGTATATATCCACCCAGGATCAAAGGCTAAACAGGAGAAAATTGCGACTCTTAAAGCCCTTCTCAAATCTTTGCAATCCACCTTCCCACAAGCAGGCATTGTGCTGTCAGGTGACTTAAACATATTTCTATTACAAGAGGACCAAGCCCAAAGTAAACAACAAAATAAACTTAAAGGGAAAAGCATCCACCCTGTAGTCACAAATTATCGTAAAAAAGATCGTCATGGTAAACTTTGCGTGTCACTATTAGCCGAAATAGGGATGATAACTTTGAACGGTCTTCTCCCACAAGATCAACCAGCTGCACCAACTAGAATATCCAAGCAGGCACACTCTGTTTTAGATTACACAATAGTGGATATAGAGCTACTACAAATGATCTCTAGCTATCAAATAATTCATAGACTAGAGAGCGATAATAGTCCTCAGGCAATTGATTTCTGTATCCACATTCCAAGAGTGGCTGAAAGTAATGATCTGTTGGAAGTCCCTAGTCCGTTCAATCTAAAAAGGCTTGTGTGGAATGGCAAAAACGCTTGTGTATTAATGAATTATCTAAAAAACCATACGGCGAACACACAAGAACAAAATTTGAAACAGCCATGGGCTAATTGGGAAAACATGATAGTGACGCTCATCTCTAAATTTTCATCACAGAAAAAGCACCACAAAAATAAACCAAGGACAACAACATCAGAGTCTCTTAGCTCATTGGCAGGGAAAAAAAGGGCACTAAATCGGGATATAAGAAAATTACGTGGTAATGACCTAGCAACGATCGAAAATGTAAAGCACCAAATACATCAGCTAAGGAAGATCTACAAACAAGACGTTTGGACGGCAAAGAAATCAAACCAAACAGAAATTTGGCTAAAGTTGCTTCAGACAAGCAAATCAAACAACAACAAGAAGTTTTGGGCCGAAATAAATAATATAGCAAATGGCTCTTTCCGCCAACACAACGCAAACATCTTAGAGGCAGACTAGATAGCCCATTTAACTCAAAATAACAAGGATGCAAATAACAAATATTCATCTATGATCATAGATCAGCACGCCCGCATTATCAAAAAAATTACCATTCTGAAAAGATGTCCGAGGGAAATTGGATTCGAATCAACCAGGTCGAGTCTGTTCTAAAAAAAACTCAGATCCATCGGAGCACCAGGCCCAAATGGCTTGCCAAACGAGCTTTTTAAACAAGATAAATATTTTTGGGCAGAATTCTTCACTCCACTTTTCAATTACGCCTTTCAATAAAATAGCATACCGGCATCATGGAGAGGCAGCGTTCTACACCCGATATTTAAAGCTGGCATCAGATCAGAACCGGCGAATTACAGGTTAATCGCACTTATCGATGTAGAAGCCAAATTATATGCATCAAATCTTCTCATAGACTTGGAAGAATGGGTTACTTCCAGTACGATCCTTCCAATCACACAGACAGGCTTCAGACCTGGCACAAGTACAATGTGTAACCTTCTGGCATTGAATCTCCTAGTCGAAAAAGCAAAGCGAAAATCCATCAAATTGTATACGTGCTTTGTTGATCTAAAAGCAGTGTTCGACATGGTACCCAGAGATCTCTTGTGGCAAAAGATGGCAAAATGGGACATTCCACCACTGCTACTATGGGCTATAGTTAACTTGTATACATCTACCTGGGTTCAGATAAAACTAGGAAATGGGGAAAGAACCACAGCAAGGATTCCAACGCATATTGGTCTAAAGCAAGGATGCGTGTTAGCTCCTAGTCTTTTCAACATTTTCACTGCAGATTTAGACAAGAGGCTATCAGAAGTCCAAAGTGACCCTCCAAAGATAGCCCACCGCCAAGTTAGAAGCTTGCAGTATGCAGACGATATTGTTCTATGCAGCCAGACTCCAGTAGGTTTACAGCGCCTGGTCACGGACCTGTTGGAATATACTAAGGAGCTCGGTCTGTCGCTAAACTATAACAAAACCAAGGTCATCTGTTTCTCAGCAAATACCGGGCCCAACAGGAAAAAATATAAATGGTATGCAGCAGGAAACAGCATAGAGCAGTGTGCCTCCTACAAATATCTGGGAGTGGTGGTTGATTCAAGATTCACACTCAAGGATCACCTAATTAATAGAAAATCACAAGCAAACAAACTACGATTTGCACTAAACACACTAAAATTGAAATTAAAGTGTCCATCGAATTCCCATCTACTAAAAGTTGTTGCTGCCAAATTCCTTCGAACCCTTACCTATGGTTCCGAATTATTTAAAGGCCAAGATGCTAACTTTTTGAATCTCCAACAATCAGGCCTATCAAAACAAATCTTTCGGATTCCGCAGTTTACATCTCAAGCACAAGTTCCCTTGGAATTTGGGCTATTAAACCAACACCCTGTAAGGAAAGCGGCAATAATAAAAATGTGTTGGAAATTAAAAGCAGCTCAAGAGGAAATCTTGCTTGGGCACTGCTGGACAGAACTGAAAAGCCAGCCGAAAGGAAAAAAAGACTGGCAAACAGTACTCGAACAAGCTCTAACAATTCTCAATATGCATGATGCCTGGGTCACCAATTATAGCTTCATTGCATTTAAAAAAATAGTTAACAACGCTGCAAAATAAAAAGCTTGGCTAATGGACAAACCTGCTCTAGCAAAGAAAAAACACAGCTGGATGGTTTTATCTTCATATGAGATTCGAGCACCATAGCCGTACCTTGTCCAACACATAACTCCATCAGTCCAGCACTTGCTACTTTTGATTCGACTGGGTGCTTTTAGTTCAAAAGACCAGGTCCCAACTTGGAAACAAACATGGCCAACAATGCAGTGCAGACTTTGCGATCAGGCGGAAGAAACACTTATACACTTTTTGTGCATTTGCCCAGCTGTTAATAATTTGAGACGGCATTATTTACTTCGTGCATTCCGCTCTCTCCAAATTAGATCATGCCGACCGGCCGTAATAGCCTTACTAAATGGCCATTCACTCCAGATTTCATGTAGGGCTGCCAGATTTCTGCAAAAAGTTAGCACATTGTTACAAAAATCAAACAAATAGTGCCCATAGCATATGACCGCTATATCGCTTCTGCATACTTTGCATACCTGGCATTCTGGTGGTGGATTTAAAAGGCTTAGTATGGAACCACAGTGCATGAGCATAGCTAGGATGTTAATGATGATTAATTATCTAGACATCAACAACCATGCCATATATTATACTATATGTCTTACCGCCATTAGCACTATGTCAACCTGGATATTATCATTGTCTGAGTAACGAGCACATTTGTATTTTTGCACATGACTCTAGCCATGAAATTGAGGATCACTAATATATGGTATTAATCTGTATGTAATTCATACCGGCAATTTTTGCACATGTTTTTAGTTATGAAATTGAGGATCTGCAATATCTAGTTTACATTTGTATTTTGCACATGAATTCAATTATGAAATTGTTAGGGCGATTTTAGACATGATCACTTTGTCATGACACGTGTCTATGCACTTTTTGCACTAGTCGCTTAACCACGACATCGAGGACGATTAATACACAGTAGTAACCAGTACATAGTTTATACTTTTCTTGGGCTTCAGAGGTACATCGTTAATCTTAAGTTTGGTGCAAAGAAACGAACAATTACAAGAACGCATAAAGAGCTTTGCACATAAACAACAAGAAATGGCTATCTGACTTATAAATAATTGGTAGTGAAATCATGCCGAATTGGAAGCCAATACACTAGGTTAAAGTGTTTGTGTATCAAGTACAAATGACTTCTGCTTGTAAATAGGAAAGTTATGGCAAAACTGATGATTTTTAATACAAAAATGTAATGGTTTTAATTAACTATACACAATAAAATCTTTATTATTATTTACCACTACCGAAGTGGCTTGTAAGTGGTGAAGTTATTGTCGTCCTGAGGCCTTAACTCTGTTCGGGGGCGAAGTAGTTGGTAAGGTCGTTCCTTTTGTTTCTGCCTTTCCTCCTTTTCCTCCATGCATTGTTTGGCTGCACTATTGCAATGGGCATTTTTATCGAGTTGGATTCTAATTTGTTTGAAACTTCCGCATGCTCGTTTAGTGATGAGCTCTGAGCCCTTTTGGATGATCCAGTTGTTTTTGGTCCACGCTGACCTTGATCAAAGGGGAGGGGATGTTCATTTGTTGTAAGCCAAGAGCTACCAGAGTGAGGCCTGGATGGTGTGGCTGGATTCCTTTCGCAGGCTTGGTGTTTTTTTTAGATCCATGAGTAAATCACTGAGCATGAATGGAAGTGAGGATATCTTGTCCAAAACCGAGGTGCAAGCACAACTGCCTTGCGTCAATTGGGCGGTCAGACTGGGCTTGGTTGATAAGATTATTTAGGTCACCTAATTTTTCGTCTATGATGGCAATGAAAACTGCTTGGGTATTGAGTAATGATGACTGAATGTCCTTTTTGTTTGCCTGATATTGTAGGGCATCCACTGACAGCTGCATAGTATTTAAAAGAGCTGGCCAGATAGTGTCCTTTTGCAGATCTTCTTCTGTCCCTGTTTTCAATTTAGCTCCTTGAGTACTTCCTGTTTGAGGTGAGATCCGAGCATTTGAGGCTACCATCTCCTCCTACTCCTGGATTGTAATGTAGGTGATGTCATTGTTTATCATCTAGGCCTCATACAAGACTTGCTGGCCTGAATGATCCCTGCTGACGTTAGCCTCTAGAGCATGGGTATGCTCAGTAGCCTTTGGCGGTGGAATTAGCCGAGCTCCTTCCCCTTGTTTGGGTGCTTTGATTGTCTGCTGCATCCCATGGGTTAAGGTTGGTAATGCACAGGTCAAAGGCTTGTTTTTGCCAGGGGAGTCTCTGTGACCAAAAGGTGGTCCTCCATCTGGGGTCCTGTTAGAGTCATAGATACAGTTAGATACTCATCATACCTCATTTGAAACAATCTCACGGTTTAGAGAACTAGTGCTTGGAGGCCTCTCAAAGCCCTGTTCTGTGGCTCCTTCTGTATTTCCTTTGCTGTTTCTTGCCTCCGTTGTGCAAGGAGTCATTGGATTGGGCTGGCCTCTATAGCTAGGGGAGATCAAACAGATACCCACTGACCATTCTGGCTCCTCTTCTGGTACTTGTATTGGGACACCAGTAGAGCCAGTTGAGATTAAGACGTCTAAATGGGAAGAGCCCCCACCCGAGGGGATGTCGATGAGCTTCCATTGTAACAGTGTCAGCAGACCAGTTATCCCTTCATTGCTAGAGTAAAGGACAGATCCTGCGTCCTTCAGGAAGCTAACTTTTCTATTTATTTTTGGCTCAAATCTGCTGGTCATTGCCTTTATGGTGGAAGCTCCCGCATCTATTGTTAAGGTTCCTTCATGTTTAACCTTAGGCTCCATGGTAGTGGAGAGAAGAAGTTTTTCTGCAATAGTGGTTGAACTCACTGTCTTGTAGTTGGAGTGACTTTGCATGTACGTCTCCTTTTGGCAGTCCTTTGAGGGATTGACCACATGACCTTCCCCGACCTAAATGGGGCCACCTAAAGTCTATCTTGTAGGAGCCTTTATTGAACCTCAGGGTTATGCTGTCTGTGCTGGGAGGATAAATTGTTATTGAGGGCGTGACAGGACAGATCAGTGATGGGTCAGTAGCACATGTTCAGTGATGATTCAAAGAATACACGTGACTGCCTGTCCAGATGCCAGGGTGCCCTCCAATATAGCTGCCGGGTTCAATGATTGGCTGTGGCCACCAGACGCTTGTTCGTGTCGTAGAGTACAGTGGCAGTGACATGGGTACCTGGGCACACAAAGCTGAACTTCCAGGGAAGCGCAGGGCCGCAAACCGCACCATGACCTGGCATGGCCACTTGAGCAGTTCCCACTACCTCCCTGAGCACGGACGCCCTAACTGCGTCTACGCCTCCGGGAAGCCTAAAAGCCTGAGAAGCCTGCAGACCTGAGCTGGTCGGCTTATTGGTGGGTCGGTGAGTCCATAAGCAGAAGGAGGCTCGCAGGTCACCCTGCTTCAGCACAACTTCCCTGCCACTTTGCTGATTTCTTCCTTCGGGTGCCACGGAGCAGCAGAAGGAGAGGGAAGCCGCAGGTGCTGGAGCTAAGCACTAAGCGATACCAAAGGGGATGATGGACGGAGCGCTTGAGCAAATCAAACACTCACCCCCAGTCAACTGATCTGGGTTTAATCCATCATCATTCTTTAGCTCACTCCACCACCCCAGTTCAGACATGGCCATATGCAAATCAGTCTGACCCTGTGCCTCATGGGAACAGTCCAGCCCGAACTGCCAAGCCATGTCTTCCCTGGACCGGAAACAAGCATCCTGGGACCGGTTTCTGGCTATTCAGCCGTCATCAGCCAGGCTAGCTTGAATCCAGTGGCAAAGTGAGCAAGGGACCCACGTCTGGGCATACCCTGCCAACTTAGGGCGAACAAAGCGATACCAAAGGGGATGATGGATGGAGCGTTAGAGCAAATCAAACACTCACCCCCAGTCAACTGATCTGGGTTTAATCCATCATCATTCTTTAGCTCACTCCACCACCCCAGTTCAGACATGGCCATATGCAAATCAGTCTGACCCTGTGCCTCATGGGAACAGTCCAGCCCGAACTGCCAAGCCATGTCTTCCCTGGACCGGAAACAAGCATCCTGGGACCGGTTTCGGGTTCAAAACCCTCATCAGCCAGGCTATCTTGAATCCAGTGGCAAAGTGAGCAAGGGACCCACGTCTGGGCATACCCTGCCAACTTAGGGCGAACAAAGCGATACCAAAGGGGATGATGGCTAAGCACAGGCAAGCTGGCTGGATGTTTTGTGCACATGAGGGCGTCCTACCTCCAAAGGGGTTGCTTCAGATTGGTGCTGCACCAAGTGGGCTGAGGGGCTTCAGCTTCAGGTTGGAGTTTTAAATTGAAGGCTTCAAACCCTCCCAGGCTGGCTACTGTCGCGCCACTGTACCGTACCAGCAGCACTGCTGGTGTTACTCGGCGGATGCCCTGAGTTCCCTGGACGTCCTCTCCACACCATCCTCCGCTCCATTCTGTAGCAGCAGCAATCGCCTCTCATGGCTCTGCCCACTCTGTTTCTGCTTCCATGTCTCTGTGACAAAAACACTAGGGGGCCGATTCCGATCTCGGTCGGAGGCGCACCCAATACCATTCGGTCGGGAAAAAAGCCATGCGAAAGCCTGTTTCCCGACCGAACCGTACGCGGGTCCGGCCGAGCGAGTACGATGCGACTCGCCGACCGACTCGTCCGGGCGACCCGACCGCTCCGACCGACTCGTACCCGGATCGTACCGCTCCGACCGACTCGGTCGGACCCGGTTCGCACCGCGCAATGGAGACGTTTTCCGGCCGGGTAAGTACGATGCGCACCTCGACCGCTCCGACCGACTCGCGCCGTCCGACTCGAACTCGCTGTCGGAGCCGTACTTTGGGGGTCCGTGTCGGACCCCCCTGTACGCGTACCCGTGCGAGGCGCACACAGGGGGACCCATGGGTCCCCCCTACCTGTGCGTGTACGCCGCGGCAGCGCTCGCGGCGTACTCGCTGTAGGGGCGCCCTTGTCCGCCTCGCACCCATTGAGGCAATGGGAGCCCGCGTACGCGTTGTACGACCGGCTCCCATTGAGTTCAATGGGAGTCCGACCGACTCGTGTCCGATAACATACGGACGCATCGTACTCGTTCGGTCGGACTGCACGGGTCCGATTCGGTCGGAAATCTCTCCGGGTCCGGCTCGGTCGGAGAAATTTCCGGCCCGAATCGGAATCGACCCCAAGGCGGTGGAGGTGGTAACGGTGGACTATTGTATGTGTGCATTTTTAGCAGGCGGGCTGCAGTTTAGGTACAGCAACACACTGTATTACACAATGACACATAAAAGACAACTCAGTCATATAACAACACTCCAATGCAACACAGTACAGCACAATGCAGCAAAACAACAGCACAACACAATAAATAGTCCCTGAGACACAACAACATACCAAACGTGCATTAATGTTATGTTAGGTTTTTTGTTTCTGTGTACGTTATTGGTGTGATGTTTTTGTGCTGTGTTGTGGTTGAGCTTTTTTTGTTGTGTAGTGTCTGGTAATGTATTTGTTATCTTGTTTAGTGCTGTGTTACTGTGTTTTGATTTGCATTTACTTTAGAAACATCAAACAATGTAGCAGCAAATTCCCTTAATGTTCCAGTGAAAAACAACCATTTACCACTATCTAAAGTGGTAACATACCACTTCTTCAGCTCTTCATCTATTTAAGATAGCGTTCAGCTCAAGGTTATTGCTAAGACAACGGGCCGGACCACAAAACATTTTTGACTGACACTATTTTGTGTCCTCTCTGGTAAGTCAAGGGAGCGCTTCTTTCAAACACCTTTTAGCAGCACAATAAGAAAGCAGGTTTCTGGAGGTGGTAATGTATGACAAGAACATTTATTATTTCTTGTGCAGCATTTTGTTGGACTGGTGATGTATTTGTTGTTTTCTGCATCGCTGTATGATTATGCTGCATTATTGCAATGTGATGTTGTTGTGTTGTTCTGTGGTTGTTGTGTTACATTCTGCTTTTACAGTTTTTCTGTGGTGTACCCTTTTATGACTTAATTGAATTGTTATTTTGCTTTCTGTATGTTATTGAGTTATGTTCTGTTGCTTACTTCAGGTGTGTCTAAAACTGCTGCAACATTTGCAGCCAAACACAGCACATACCTTTAAAGCTCCTGTGACAAGTACCATTATGCGCTATTTGTGTAAAAAAGAAAACTGAGCATAGAGAAGCTGAAATGGGACTTTCGAATGGCAGCTAAGGTAAGTAGAAAAAATGCTTTTAAATGAATGTTGTCTACATGCTTATGAGTTAAATTGTGTTTGCGGGAGAAAGAGAATGTTTATGTACAAGTCAGTGTGCCCCATGTGTGAGCATGTGTGTAAGTAAAAGTGAGTGTGAGTGAATGAATGAAAATGTATGAATGTGATATATTGTTAGAGTGTATAAGAAAGAATGAGCAAGAGTGAATGACAGTGAGTGAGTGTAACAGTGTCTGAAAATGAGTGAGTCAGTGAGTGAGAATAAGTGAGAGTGGGTGAGAATGAGGAACTAAGAGTAAGAGTAACTGCAAGTGAGTGTGAGTGAGAAAGTATAACTAACTCAGAGTAAGGATGAGTGAAAGTGAATATGAATGATTGAGAACCAGTGAATGAGAGAATGAGTAAGTGCAAGAGAGTGAGTGAGAATGACTGAATGAGTGCACAAGTGGGAAAGATTGAGTGAGGGTAACAGAATGAGTGCCAGTGAGTGAACTTAAGTGAGTGAAAATGTAATTTTAAGCTTGAGTCTACCTTTGGCCCTGGCGTACTGAAATAATTCTTGGCTTATAAAGGCACCTTTTGAAAAATACTGCCGCTGATATACTGGAGGGAATTTATAACAAGACAGGCACCTGTGACAAAAAAACTGCCACTGGCATACTAGAGGTAATACTTGGCATATGAGATAATAATGGCTAAAGATTGGCATACTGGAGGCAAATCTTGATTAGCGACACCCATGAAAAATGCTGGCAATTGGTATAGTGCAAAAACAACAATTGATGGACAGAATGAAGAACAATGTCATACCTTCACCCCATTACAGTGATCTGGGCCTAAATCCATCGTTTTTTTGCTCACCATGCCATTCCAGTTTGAACCCAGCCATAGGCAAATCAGTCTTGACCCTGTGCGCAATGGGAACAGTCCAGCCCGAACTGCCAGGCCAGGCCCTCCCTGGACTGGAAACAAGCATCCTAGGACCGGTTTCGTGGTTTCACCCCTCATCAGCCAGGATAGCTTGACTCCAGTGGCATGGAGAGCACGGGACCCACGTCTGGGCATACCCATCCCACAGGGCCGGACTGGCCGTAGCGGGCACCGGGCAATGCCCCGGTGCGCCGCACGGGTGGGGGCCGGTTTTGGGCCCCTGGGGGCCGTTTTTGTTACAGGGCCGTTTTTGCAGCATAGCTGCAAAATCGGCCCTGTAACAAAATTGGCCGAAAACCGGCCGTGGCAAAGAGCTCGGCCGCACCCCCAATCCCCCGGGGGGGCCGGCCGAGCACTTTGTCAGGGCCGATTTTGGTTCCCAGTCCGGCCCTGCCGTCCCACTCTGGGTGACAAATGCGAAAACAACAATTGATGGACAGAATGCAGAACAATGTCATACATCCACCCCAGTACAGTGATCTGGGCTTAAATCCATTGTTTTTTTGCTCAGCATGCCATTCCAGTTTGAACCCAGCCATATGCAAATCAGTTTTGACCCTGTGTTTTGAACCCAGACATATGCAAATCAGTCTTGACCCTGTGCATCAATTGTGTGTCTTTTGCTTTCTCGCCCTAAGTGCGCCGGGTATGCCCAGACGTGGGGCCCGTGCTCACTGTGCCACTGGATTCAAGCTATCCTGGCTGATGAGGGATGAAACCCCAAAACCGGTCCAAGAATGCTTGTTTCCGGTCCAGGGAGGACCTGGCTTGGCAGTTCGGTCTGGACTGTTCCCATGAGGCACAGGGTCAAGACTGATTTGCATAGGGCCAGGTCTAAACTGGGGTGGCATGGTGAGCAAAAGAATGATGGATTTAACCCAGATCTCTTGACTGGGGTGAATGTTTTGATTTGTTCTGCATTCTGTCCATCAATTGTATGTCTTTTGCTTTCTCGACCTTGGTATAGTGGAGGTAATTCTTTGCATAAAGTGCAACCATGGTTAACTATTGATACTGGCAAGCTACAGGCAGTTCTTGGCATAAGGAGCACCTATGTGAAAATCCTGGTGTTGGAATACTTGAGGAAATACTTGGCATAGGGAGCACCCATGGCAAAAATACTTAGAGGTAATTCTTTGTATAGGGGAGGACATCTGTAGCATATCAGAGGGGAAATCATGACAATATGCTGGCCTTGAAATTCTAGATTTAAATTTTGAAACAAGGGACACCCATGGCATATGGATGGCATGGGGCAACATTCTGGCACTGACATATTGTATGGCATCTTTGGCATAAGGCTGTACCCATGGCATATGGGTGGCACCCATGTCACAATACTGGCCCTGCCACAAAAGAGGTATTTTTGCCATAAAGGAACACCCACAGCACATTTTGAAATAAAGAGGGTCAACTTCCTAGGGAGCGTTAGGTTTCAGTGACGGCACGACATGAAAGGATTTAAATATTTAACGAGTGTCCTTTCAGAGCATGGCTTTTTAGCAAATTATGCTTTTAATATGCACTATTTGCCCCCATTTTGTTTCAAGATTTTCTTGGCAGGACAACCTCCCCTAAACCCCCTAGAAAGTTCTGGCTCACTCACTTAACTCGCTTGCTGAACTTTAGGGCAGGCATTGTACTACATCCTACCACATTTAAAGATAGTGTCAGTAACTTAATAAGGGTGCATCTAAAATAGACGTTTGTATTGTGCTGTGCTATTAATCGCACAGTTATTAGAAAGACATCAGCAGACTGAATTATTGCGATATTTTCCGGGACAAGGTCTTGTGACATAATTTCCTGGGAAAACTCGGGGTCAAAGGTTATAAGATGTCACTTCGTGTGATGTATTTAAGGTCAAAGGGTTTGTGATGTCACTTTCGCTTCCTGTAGCATTTTGGTGAATCGATGCTCATGCACCTACTTCCACCCTACCAAATACATCTTCGCATTCCTGAAACTATTGTATTCATGTGAAATATATTTATGGTTAGCCTGTTACAAATGCCTGATTCATTCATGTATGATCAGCACACAGCTTTGCGCTTAACCTGGTTCATGTTTGAGGGGTCAGAACGGCAGTCTCGAGTAAGAATAAAGTTACAAAAATGTCCCTCTGGTCTAGAGTGACCGTGTAAATCAGCAATCAATCACAACTCACTGTATTTCTGATCACTGCTGCTCAAGTGATGGAGCATGAACGTGCGCTCCTCCTAGTCCGCTGAACCGAGAGGAAGTCGACATTCCTGGGAAGAGACTGAGGGCGCTCTGCAGGCGGTGCGGGCCGAGAGCGCGCTCTGCTGTCCTACGAGCCCTCCACCGGGGCTGTGTTCGTGCGGATGCACAATGTTGGGCGTCGCGTTTACTCCTTTTGTGATTTGACTCGGGAAACGTTTTTGATTAAATGTTGACTCGAGGGACACACGCAGTCACTCCCTGCGTTCTCCTTGAACTTAAATGAAAACAGGTTGTGTATGGGCACACTGGAGTCTGCGTTCTGTTAATGCTTAGTTTACTTCGAGGGGGCTGAAGAGGTCTCTGTACTCATAGCTACTCTTGGGCGAGGCATTTAAGCCGGTAAGTGCTTCCCACAGACCACAAGTCTGGTTGGAGACGAGAAAGGTTGGTGAATAGTGAGGAGGGGGCTGTCCCTGGGTGAGTTAACTGTCCCAGTGGCAGTCTCATGTATGCTCCGGTTCCTACAGTGAAAATGAGGCTGCCCGCGGCCCCCGCAGGGGGACACCCTGAAAGGGCGGCCCCTTTAGTGGCATTTGGGCACGTCCCCACCCCCTGCGTTGTGCTATTGCGGGACTCCTAGCGGAGTCCCCTTACATGATGTTCCAAGCACGTCACTTCCGGCTTGGATTGGGGAGGGGAGGGTATTTAGGCCTCCCCACTCCATTTTGTGCCCTCTTTTACGCCTGGCACGCCGTTTTGCTGGACGTGTCCACGAGCTGTGTGCCAATTTCGCCAGGTGCCCGGAGCAGTTTGCGCGGTGAGTTTGCCCCTCTCCCCATCCCCATGGTTGGGCGTCCCCAGGCTGATGGCCTGACCCAGCCATCACTGAGGTTATTGTCCGCCTAGGGCGAGGTGGGGTTTGGGCTGCTCCCGGCTCGCATGGGCCCTGGCCTGGGGGCAAATCGCACATGTCGGGCTGTCCTGGCCATGTCCGGTGGCCCTGCACTAGCAGGCCCTGGTGGTCGCGGGCCCCGCAGTGTGTGTTCAGCCCTGCCCTAGTGGGCTCAGACGTCGTTTAGCCATTTCCACTCCCTTGCCGGGTCGTGCGAACACAGCGGTGTTTCGGCCCTGCGCGCCTTTCCATGGCCATGCGGCCCTCGCAGGCGGCCTGTTAGGACCTGGGGCCCGGCTATTTCCCCACGCGTCGGCTATTCTTGGCTAGCACTGCGGTGGGGCGGCCGGAGGTGCCCGGTCATAGTGTCCAGGGAGCGGCGCCTCAGACGACCTGCTTGGCTTCTCCGCTGGGGGGGTGGGGGGGTTGCCTTGGTGTGGTGTACTTGCAGCCCTCCCTCCTCCCTTTCCGGCCCTTGGGGTGTCCCCGACGTGCGGGCGGTGTTTGTCTGTGTCGGGCCCCTCGGCCTCTCTGTGCCTTGCGGGCAGGGGCCTGGCTGGGGCTCGCCGACGGCCTCATGGCTGCGGGACCCGCGGGGCGGGGTGCATGGCAGGCCGACACCTCTCTCTCGCGCTCGTTCGGGGCGCGCTGGGTCCTCCGACGGACTGGGGGCCGGGGGTGATTCTGCTGTGCGGGGGGCGCGGCAGTGGGCTGGACGCTCGGCTCCGGATGGGGCATGGCGCGGCGGCGCTACATCCAGCAGCGAGCGGGCCCGTAAGCGTTTGTCTAGGGGGGGGGTCTTTGCGGCCCTGTGCCCGACTGGGGTTTCCTTGTGCTCCGTGTTGGCGCTCCGGGCATGTTGATTATAGGGTTCGGACCCCTTCCGTGCCTACAATCCATGGTTGTGGATCCAGACCACTTTTGGGGCTGTGCAAAGCTTCCTGCCCCAGACACGCCGGTGGGAGGGTGTTCTGTTGTCGCTGCCCCGTTGTCCGGTCCTGCTCCAGGCCACCTCCCTTTCTCGGGGGCAGTCCCGGTGGGCCCAGCAGGCCACAGCGCGACTTGCCTGGGGGAGGGGTGGGCAACCTTGTTCTGGCCAACCGCCAGCGGCGGTGGGCAGTGTAGGACAAGCTTGGCATGGGATACGCCCAGGGTGAGGGAGTTTTTCCATAGCCGTGTATTACCCGCGTTCGGCTGGGGCAGCATGCGTGCCTCTCGCCCCCTCTCTTCCAATTGTGCCCCGTACCCACGGGAGGTATGCGTCCCACGGTCTTCGGGCTGGCTGGTTGGGCAGCCACAGGGCCAGGCCGTCTGCTTGCAGGGTCCCCCGCGGGCTGGGGGGGTCAGGGGCCGGCGCAGCTGCACCGGGCACGCCCGCCGAGTTTCTTTCATCCGGAGCAGTGCCTATCCCCCCCCCCTTTTTTCTTATGGTGCCCCCCCGGGGTTTGTCGCCCCGTGCGGGAGGCTAGATGATGCGCGTCAATTACATTGCGCTAGTTGATCTCGCGCTGCTGTAGCCCCCTGAGGATGGAGACCCGCTGGGGAGGGAGAGCGCACGCTTTGCATGCTCAGTCCCCGGGCTTTCCACCCGGCATCCCCACCCTCGCGACGACAGCAGCGCAGCGGTTTCAGGCCGGTGAGTGTAGTGTCCGGCTCGGGTCATCCCCCGCTAGTGCTTAGGCGGATGGATCGACTGTTTGGCACCTTGGGGGGTTGGCGGCTCCCCCGTTCGGGGCGGAGCTCCTGGCTGGAAGCGGGTATGCAGCTCAGTGGTGAGCACATGCGTCGCATGTTTTAGGCCCCGGGTTCAACCCCCCGACACCTCCAGGAGTCTCGGTTCCCTCTCTCTGCCCCTGAGCCGGTTCTTTGTCCCCTCGGTGGGCTGCCGGCTCAGGTTTCTACGCATCGGGTGGGGAGGAGGCTGTCCCCGGGCGGCACAGGGCATGAGGCTGGAGGCAGTCTCTCGGGCGGCTTGCCGATTACTGAGTCATGCCGCCCGCCGCATATGTCCAACGCCCGACTCTGGGGACTTTGTCAGCGTGGCAAGTCACGGTGTTTGGACACCCGCCTCTCCTGCTCTGCAGCGGGGGTCCTTGCAGCACCCTCTTCGTCATTAACCCCAGCATTATATCGGGGAGAGGATGTGGTCTGACCTACGCTGGGGGGAGAGCACTTAACTTCATATTCAGTTCACAGAGTAACCTTGTATCCATGTTTGGTAATGCTCATAGACAGAGTACCTCGCAGTGCAAGAGTCTGTCATCCATAATGATAAGCATTTCAGCTTTGAGTGCCTGGTCTGTAGAGGCATAACGGCCGAATTCGCAAGGCCAACACCAAGCAGGAATGTGATCGACTGGGGGCAATATCTTGATGTTATCGTCACTATTTTCACTGGTCCGCCATGCATTTAACGTCCACTGTCTTTACCCCCCAGAGAGGATCAGAAAGCTCGACGCGTGAGACGAAGGTTCAGGCGCCCATCCGAGGGCTAAGCCGTAGCAGGATTGCGCGGCTGCTGCACAGAGGTAGGCGGGGGGAGCAGGTCGGGTGGGGGGCCCGTTGGAGAGGGGGCATCCAAGGGAGTAAGACCCCGGACATGAGTTAAGGTAGGAGCACGCTCAGCGGCGGGTTGGTGGCTTTTTGGACCAATGCAGCCCCGCTAGGCCGGTGCTCGTCCGCATGCTCACTGGTTCACTTCCCCTGCGGGTCCACTCAGCCTCTCCTCCATATTAGGTCATTATATCTGTACAGTTGAGTTGGGTAACAACAAGCATCTGTTATTCTGCGCCAAGACACCTGCGGGTATTCTTGCGTTTTTGCAAACACACCTGTTACGTTATGTTATGCAGGGTTATCCTCTGAAGGGACATAACCATTGTTAATTGTATCACCAAGGTTTCGAACATTCCCCCACGCACCGAGCAAGAGGACCGAGGGAGGCCACCGAGGCGCACATTCGTCAGAATCAGTGAGTTTTCCAGGTGGACCCCCCCCCTGTGTTGGGGGGGGGGGTGGTAGGCGGGAGGGGTGCAAGCCGCTAATTATTGCCCCGTGCTAACTGCTCTTCTTTCAGGATGTGGAGCTGGCGCCCGGTTGACAGTCGTTCCACGCAAGAGCAAGTCCCCGGCGGACTCGGTGTAGGTAAACAAGAGCTACACCCACCCTTCCCTCACCCCACCCCCCCCTCCGCTGCGAGGGCCTCCGCTCCGCAACTCAGTCTAACCGTAGTTTTTATCCACAGCTAAGTGAGACACCCACCCCCCTGCTGGCCGGCTTTCACGGATACCCGCCCCCCCCCCCCCACAGGGTTCCCTCTTGAAGCGTGAGAACAGCGGACCCACTACAGGGGATAGGGGAGACGAGAAGCTAAGACGGAAGTAAGTACAGCAGACGCAAGGGGGGGGGGACTGCGGCCTAGCTGAACGAGGGAGGGGAGCCGTTCTTCAGCCTTGGCCTCTTGTGTAGATACTCACGTGCTTTTATCTCTGCAGGACCTGCGTAGAGGTTGCTGCACGACAAGCCAGAGGCATGGATAGCCAAGGATCCCCTTCCCTACTCTTCTCCCAAATCACCACAGTGGAAGAGTCCCAGGCCGGCACTTCGCAGGAGGCCATTTGGGCTGACTTCATGGAAATGGCGAAGGCCAGAGGGGTGTCCTGGGCCAAAGGGATGCTAGACGCCCGAGACCAAGCAGACTCTGGCGTAGTTGAGGATGTGCCCACTGGGGCTACAGCAAGGCCAGAAGAGGCAACTCTCGGACGGGCGAAACGGGCCCGCCGCGCGACAAACAAGGAGTTCCCACCTGAGTTCACAGTGCAGAGAGTCTGGGTGACCTCCCCTCCTTGGACAGCGGTGCCCGCAGTCCCGGCCGTCCCGTCCCCCCCTACCGCAGGGAGCGACACGAACACTGATAAAATGGGTAAGATGATGGACTCGATGTTGTGCATCTTGGAGGACTTTAAATCTCGCCTTGGCAGCACTGTACTATCACCCATGCCCGTGGCTGCTGCACCTAGCGTTGGGGGGCCTCCATCCATTGCTCAAGTTTGGGGGGAAGCGGCTAGCAGCGCGAGTGCTCTGATTGCACCGGGTCCTTCAGATGCCGGGGCTCCGGCTGGGGCACAGCAGGGTTGCTTAGCGCAAAAAGTAATAGAGCGCGACACCAGGGACCCCTCTGGCGGAGGCGGCCTTACAGTAAGTGCGCAGTTGCTGGCGACTCCCATCCCACAGTTATCGGCTGTGGCCTCCCCCAACAGTCCCGGCGTAGCAGACAAGGTGGCCCCCCCAGTGGGCGGGGCCACAGGGGCTCCCAATCCCGCCACAACAGCAAAGGCAGGCCAGTTGGACCTAGCAGCACCTCCGGCGCTCGTCACAGTGGCACCACTAGCATCTGGGCGCTGCTCACTGGCTTGGGAAGTACCTTTGGCTGCGAAAGAAGGGATCTGGAGAAGGGAATTTGTAGACATCTTTACTTTGCTAATGCATGGGGCAGACGGACTTGACACCAGGAAGATGGGGTTAAAAGATGACGAGAAAAAGGTAAAATTCCAGACCTGGCCAGAAAAGACCATTAAGAACTGGGGGGATGCTTTCGCAATACTGGCAGCAGTGGTGACGGAGAAATTCCCAGAACAGGGTCCCGCCATGTGGCAGTACTCCCGTCTTATCCATAATGAGGCTGAAAAAACTGGGGGCATCGGTTGGTACAATTACGATCGTGACTTCCGCAAAAGAATGGCAATGTGTCCAGACCTAGGTTGGGACCAAAAGGAAATTCAGCTCTGGGTAGAACACATGGGGAAGTTCACTGTAGATATCAAGGGGACCACGAAAAGTCAGAAGGGGCAGGGCAACCAGAAGGGACAGAAGCAGTCAGGGAAACGTCAGTTCAAGCAGTCCTTTCGGAAAGGCCAGGGAGGCGGCAACCAGGGGAAAGGGGGCAAGCGATTCATCTCTGGCTCGTGCAGATTGTACAACGCAGGGTCTTGTTCTTGGGGGAAGGCCTGCAAGTTTGGGCACATTTGCAGCAAGTGCGGCGCCAGTCACCCGGCGGTGTCATGCAACACCAAGCCAGCCGCCATCAAGCAAGACAACTAACATGCCTATAGCGACAGACCTTTTTCCGCCTGCCTGCCTGCCTCCAGCCTCACCCAGGAGCATCCCCCCCCTCCAGACTCCACCGAATTCAAGGTTTCCGCTTCTAAGGGCCCCTCACCCATTATTATTGGTAACCTCCTCCCTCTGCTTAGGATCTACCCCAACACAAAGGACAGTATGACGCTGGCGGAGGGTTTTCTGGAGGGTTTCAAGATCCCATACCAAGGGCCACTAGTTTGCAGGGATGCAGACAACCTGCGGTCAGCCAGAGAGCTCCCACGCGTAGTGCAGGAAAAACTCTTGAAGGAGACGGTTCTGGGGAGGATAGCAGGGCCTTTTGACTACCCCCCCTGGATAATTTCCTGGTATCTCCCCTTGGAGTAGTTCCAAAGAAACAACCTGGGTCTTTCCGCCTGATACATCACTTGTCTTACCCGGAGGGCAACTCAGTCAACCACTGGTTGGAGGACGGAACGTGCTCCGTTTCCTACTGTTCCTATGACATGGCGGTGGACATGGTCCGGAGAGCAGGGAGGGAGGCCTGGTTGGCCAAGGCTGACATTGAGTCAGCCTTCCGCTTGCTCCCGGTCCACCCAGACAGTCACCACCTACTAGGCTTCAAGTGGGAGGGCAAACTTTACTTTGACAAGTGTATGCCGATGGGTTGCGCGGTGTCCTGCGCTTACTTTGAGGCGTTCAGCAGCTTCTTGCAGTGGGCGCTCATTTGGTCTTACAACACAAGTGGAGTCACGCATTACCTGGACGATTTCCTCTTCATAGGGGAGGCAGGGACTCAGGACTGCAGCAGGGCACTGGGTCACTTTCAGGAACTGACAGGTCACTTGGGGGTCCCTTTGGCACCAGGGAAGACCGAGGGTCCGGCGCAGGTCCTCACTTTTCTGGGCATCGAGATGGACACCGTCAAAGGTGTGTCCAGGCTCCCTGCAGAGAAGGTGCAGGCATTGCAGCGGGATATCCAGGCACTCCTGGGCAAGGACAAGGCCCCTTTGGCTGTGGTTCAGAGCCTCTTAGGGAAGCTGAACTTTGCAGCCAGGGTTATACCAGCGGGCAGAGTCTTTGCAAGAAGACTAGCAAGGGCCACAGCCAATGTGCAAAGAAAACATCACATGGTCAGACTAGCGAAGGGTTTGAAAGAGGACCTCCTCATGTGGCACGAGTTTCTGCTGAGTTTTAATGGCACAGTCTTTTGGAGATCCCCCTGGGCTGGGAGCCCCGACATCTGTCTATTTACAGACGCGTCAGGCAGGGAAGGCTTTGGTGCTATTATGGACTGCTATTGGTGCGCGAAAAAATGGCCTAATGCTTGGCGTAAAAAGAAAATTGCAGCGAACATAACTGTACTGGAGCTGTTCCCCATCGTAGTTGCCCTTCATCTGTGGCTGGACACGTTGTCAGCCAGAAGGGTGGTTTTCTGGTCTGACAACATGGCAGTGGTGCAAGCCATAAACGGGCAGACAGCCAAATGCACCCTGGTGCTGTGTCTGTTGAGGGAACTTATCAGGGTGTGCATGCGCTGCAATGTCGAGTTCAGGGCTAGACACGTTGAGGGGGTCAAGAATGTAGCTGCTGACGCTCTCTCTCGTTTTCAGTGGCTCCGGTTCCGGGAGGCCTGGCCACGGGCGAGAGCGGCAATGACCCCTTTCCCAGCGCAGCTTTGGCGACTTCTGCAATGGAACAGCAGCTGAGAGCGATGGGTGAACGGGCACTCGCTCCAGGGACCAGGAAAAGATACAGGACTCAGCTCACCACTTTCCAGAACGTCTCCACGGCACTGGGCCAAGCATCTCACCCCCTAGAACAACAGGTGCAGTGTTTCGTACTCTGGGCAAAAAGGCAGGAGAGAAGCCTTTCTTGGGTGCGAGGCCATTTGGCGGCGTTTAGCCACGATGCCAAACTGAGAGGAGAACAGGACCCGACCAAAGCGTTCTTAATCAGGGCGGCGCTAAAAGTGTGGGCCAGGGAAGAAGTCAGAGTTCCAGATAACAGGGCGCCTATTGATTTCCACACTCTGCAGGGCATGCTAGATGTGGTAGGCCAGGTTACCCTCTCACAGTTTGAGGCTCGTCTCTTTGCAGCTGCCTTTTGCCTGGCATTCTTTGGGGCTTTACGCATTAGCGAACTAGTGGCCAGGTCTAAAACCGACCAGTCAGGAGATGCCTTATGCAGCCCGGATGTAAGAGTGACGGATAGGTTGGTAATCCATCTCAGGAGGTCCAAAACTGACCAAGCAGGGCGGGGGGCTGACATAGTTCTGATGCCTCTTGGGGATCAGAGGTACTGCCCGGTGGGTAGAGTCAAAGAGTACTTAGCTGTTCGCCCCTTGGTCCCCGGGTACTTCCTTATTCATGCAGACCAGGTGCCTCTCTCGAAGTTCCAAATAGATAAGGTCATGGGTGCGTGCCTTGAGCGGGCGGGTTTCACCCGGGCTGGCAAGAGGTATTCTAGCCACTCGTTCCGTATCGGAGCGGCCACTGCAGCGTTCAAGGCAGGCATGGGGCAAGAAAGCATAAAGAAGGTGGGACGCTGGGAGTCCCGTTGCTTTGCGCGCTACATTCGACCTTGAGTGGGACAGGTAGTGGCGAGCTGTGCCGGCGTCCCCTGGGGACAACGCATTTATGGGGAGGGCAGTGAAGTCTGGTAACGGAATCAAGCATTTGTTCCTATATTACATGTGCAGTGAAGTGCGTTCCGGATCCTAGTATTCGTTTTGTATATTGTGTGCAGTGAATCCCAGTAGCATAACATGTAGTGCATTGTGTAAAACCAAGTTTATTAAAACAAGTGAGTAAAAACGGCATCCGTTTATTTTGCCAGGTTTTCAAGTGTGGGTGATCGGCCATTCGCTCGTCGCCAGACTGGCTCAGTGGGCTGCACGCAGGAGGTGGATGCAAGGGTTCACAAACACTAAGCTTGTCTGGTGGGGTTTTCCTGGCATGACCTGGAACAGTCTCCTGAACAGGCTAGAGCAGGGCCTGGCTGGGCAGAAAGGTTTCCCCAACATCTTGATAATTCACTTAGGGGGCAACGATCTCACTACCAGGGGCAGGGGTGCCCTCCTACAGGCAATGAAGGCTGACCTGGGGGAGATCAGCAAGTACTTGGGGCAATGTGAGCTCTTCTGGTCGGAAATGGTGCCGCGCCTGGCCTGGCACGGGCCAAGTCTATTGAAGCAGTAGAACATTCGCGCAAGAGGGTGAATAGCGCAATGCGCAAGTTTACAGTCCAGCGAGGTTTTGGGTTTATCAGACATGAGCTGATCCAAATGAAGGTGAGAGGCTATTTTGAGGCTGATGGAGTGCACTTGTCCCAAGTTGGTTTGGACCTGTTTCTCTTGGACATACAAGAGGTCCTGGAAACAGCAGGTTGCAAATGAATGAGAGTGCTGTGTGGTGGGGGGCTCTTTAGGCGACGGGGGCCGCCTCCTGAGCTGTGGCGGAGTTACAGGGCGATCTGGACGCAGGACGGGTACAGAAGGGTACCTCTGCAAGAGCACAATAGGGGTGCCAGAGCCAAACCCCAGGAACCTCATGGGAGGGTCCTGGAACAATTACGTCGGCGCCCCGTTAGTCCTCCGGGCGGTTGTGGGCCTGAACAACCGGGGGTTTGCCTTGCTACGCTCCGCCCTGAAAGGGGCGTGAGTAATACGGACCAATGTGTCACGTGATCCAGTAAGGGGATCACCCCCATAAGGGTAGCGCCGATTGGATTCTCCACGGTGCTTGGCTCAGCAGGCGGGCGGGCAGCATAGGTTGGTTTAGCTGCCTGCCCTTGGATCGCCCGTAAGATAACCCACCATGTTTTGCATAGTTTTGTATGGAATAAACCTGCAGCATTATTTTCTCCAAACAAAAGGTGTGTGGCGTATTTATTTATGCATGCCTACTCTATTGTGGGGGGTGGGGGTCTTGTGCCAATAATGGAACTATGAGGCTGCCCGCGGCCCCCGCAGGGGGCCACCCTAAACGGGCGGCCCCTTTAGTGGCATTTGGGCACGTCCCCACCCCCTGCGTTGTGCTATTGCGGGACTCCTAGCGGAGTCCCCTTACATGACGTTCCAAGCACGTCACTTCCGGCTTGGATTGGGGAGGGGAGGGTATTTAGGCCTCCCCACTCCATTTTGTGCCCTCTTTTACGCCTGGCACGCCGTTTCCCACCCTACCTCTTACCCGGCGTGGGGGCTGTCAGGCTAATTGCAGAGGACGTGGTAATGTTTTCTTTGTCGTTGCAGGCGGAGTTACAGGGCGATCTGGACGCAGGACGGGTACAGAAGGGTACCTCTGCAAGAGCACAATAGGGGTGCCAGAGCCAAACCCCAGGAACCTCATGGGAGGGTCCTGGAACAATTACGTCGGCGCCCCGTTAGTCCTCCGGGCGGTTGTGGGCCTGAACAACCGGGGGTTTGCCTTGCTACGCTCCGCCCTGAAAGGGGCGTGAGTAATACGGACCAATGTGTCATGTGATCCAGTAAGGGGATCACCCCCATAAGGGTAGCGCCGATTGGATTCTCCACGGTGCTTGGCTCAGCAGGCGGGCGGGCAGCATAGGTTGGTTTAGCTGCCTGCCCTTGGATCGCCCGTAAGATAACCCACCATGTTTTGCATACTTTTGTATGGAATAAACCTGCAGCATTATTTTCTCCAAACAAAAGGTGTGTGGCGTATTTATTTATGCATGCCTACTCTATTGTGGGGCGTGGGGGTCTTGTGCCAGTAATGGAACTAAGACCAGTCTCCGACCCGGAATTGCCAGGTTCATATTGTTTTATTTTACTCGAGGTTTCAACATTTTTTTGATGGCCTGACTCCTCGGATGGCCTTACTACTGGTATGCCAGGTCCCAGGGCTTTAAGTGGGATGATAAAAACTGGGGGGAATTCTCTCATAGGGGCGTGGCCGCTGTAATTAAGGGCGGGGCTTAAACACATAAGCTAAAAATCTGTACTTAGCATAGTGTGCTGCTCCACTGGTATTTTGCTGCTTCTGTCCATCCATCCATGTATATAACACAACAAGCTGGAAGTCCACGTTTAGCACAGAGCACTGCTTCTGGTACTATCATTCAATGTAAGGGCCACAACCACATGACAAATGCCCCATGTATCGGCTTTCAGACTTTTCTTAGTGTGTATAAATTGGCTAGTTTTTTAGTGTTTACATAAGCCTGGTTGCACATGAATGTACTGCTATGTATCATACAAGCCAAAACACTTACACTGACTTTGGCTTTTACTGGCTCTTTATTTACTTACTTAGGTATTATTGATTGATCTACACTGATGTGACTGTAAAATTGGCTTTTGGCCTTAATTTGACCCTTTGTCCTGAAGTTTGCCATTACTATGGACAGTGATTGAGAGAAATGTAGTCTAAATGGTTAGAACATTTTTGAGAGAGATCGTGCACATGCATGTGTGCACGCGCACAAGTGCGCAGTGTATTTCACTGTGATTGTTTCTGGTGAAACTGAGTGGAGGGCTCCAACCAACAGCCCCTCAGGGCTATGTGCTCTACCCTGACACCACCAGCCCAGAAGGACGTGGTCCCTGGTAGTAGTTTCAAGGTCTTGTACGAGAAGAAATACCAGATTGCAGCATGATAAAACCAAGCAAGTATTGGCAAAGCCATTCAGTTTGCGGCTTGGATTAGAGTGCTGACAAAAGGGCTAAAAAATCCTGCTGCAGTACAAAACAAATACAATGGGATTGCCTTGCATATACAGTGCATGGGTAATATAAATAACTACATATGTAATAAAAGTGTGTAATTTTCAGATATACAATATTCCCTCATGCACTCCAATGAAATAGGTAGGACACACCGATACATCCAATAAAAAGAAGGTGAGGATAACATTTTCCGATAGGTAGATCAAACATGAAATTGACAATTTTTCAAGCCAATGGCTGAGGATTTTTTTAGCCAAGGAAGCTCATGGCTGAAAGAGACTGAATTAAATCCCTTTACAGTCAATATAGAATATACCATGAACAATCCCACACATGTACTCCTTGCTCATAATACCAAGGATGTGCCAAACAGTGTTCTACCACATCACAGTGCACCATTACTAACTGTGTAATGTACCCCCACCACCAGCATAGTGCACCATCATACATAGCACAGGGCACTACCACTGAAAGAGCAGTGCACTGCCACCCTTGGCACATTCAACTATAACCTAAGGCACACTGCACCACTACTGTCAGAACAGTGCAACACCACCTGCACTAAAGTACGCCGTCACTCGCTGTGTAATGTACCCTCACCAATGGCATAGTGCACCCAGGGCTTTAAGTAGGATGAAAAAACTGGGGGGTCTCTCAAAGGGGCGTGGCCAATGTAAAAAGGGCGTGGCTTAAAAACACGTAAGCTAAAAATCTGAGTTTAGCATAGTGTGCCGCCCGACTTGTATTTTGCGGTTTCTGTCATTGCATCCAGATATATGAAACAACAAGTAACATCATACCTACAACAAGTCACGACTATTGGCTTTGTCAAAGGTTGTTAGTTTCAAAAGATAAATAAGCGAAACTATGGCTTGTCTATAATGTTGAAAAAGCTTCGACTTACATCCCTGGTGACACCACGACATTGTTGCTGCCCCTGACTTTCAAAAAGAGAAGGGAAATCCCGAGAGAAAATGACTCTCTTTAAAGGATTTCCCTTCCCCTACAACGCTCACGTCATGCGGTAACTTCTCCACAAGTGAGCAGTGTGAGCAGCGCACATCGATGTGCCTGCTGTCACTGCAGTCTGGGGAAAAACGGACCGCTTGTGCCAGGGCACAAAACAGAGCCCGATAGTGACCCGTTTCGAGGCCTCCTTAAAAAAACTGCTGGTGCTCAGCACCGGTAAGACCCGGCCCACTTAAAGCCCTCAGTGCACCACTACGAAGCAGCAGTGCAACACCACACTCAACACAGTTAACTCCAAACAGCTGCACACTCCATCGTCATACTCAAAATAAGGGACCTGTTCTGAGGGACAGTGCACCACACACCCATGTCACTCTGCACCCTTCAACACAGCAAAGCACCTCTTTCCACACTTCCTAATTGTTTTCAGTTTTTGAAGCAGCACTTCAGGTGGTGCATTTGAAAGTCGCAATGGCTCCTTTCTTGATGCTATGCCCTCAGATACAGATCCTCAGTTTGTACCTATTTTTCACTTTTTTTGCAGAACCCCAAAGAACATCATGGATTTTCCCTGAGAATATGTTTTTGTTAAAAAATAATTCACATAACTACGAGCAGCCATCACTAGCTGTGATGGACAACTCTCCCATATCAGGTAAAACTGCACCATATACACACCCTGGAGAGGTAGGTTGTTAGAAATGGGGGTCTCTAGTTGGCAGAGGTAGGTACCTTTGACCAAATAGGGACCCTTGCTTCTAGTCAGGGTAAGGGGCTAAACTTCTAAAATAACCCCTGCTCACCCCCTTGGTAGCTTGGCACGGGCAGACAGGCTTATCTCAGAGGCAGTGTGTAAAGCATTTGTGAACACATACAGTAATACAGTGAAAACACTACAAATGGACACCACACCAGTTTAGAAAAATAAGTCATCTTTACTAGACTTAACAGAAGACCAAACGACAAAAATCCACAATACTGTAATCAAAAATAGACTTTAAAATGGTAGAAAATAGCTTAGTTCAATGTAGATGGTAAATGCGACACTTTACTCTCAAAGTACCTTAGATGCGTCACGCAAAACAAGCAAAAGGGTCGCAGGAAAGTTGATGCGCCGTTCCTTACACTCAGGGGAGTGGATGCGTCGGTTCCTTACTACTGCGCAGGGGAGTTGAGGCTCGCTTCCTTACTGTGTGGGGAGTTGATGTGTCGTTTCTTACTGCGGCCCGGTGACGATGTGACAAGATGGCGCCTCGATGCGATGCGACGATCCGGTGCAATGCGACAAAATGACGTCCTTGATGCGATGCGACAACGTTGGATGCGATGCGTGCACGCCCGACGGCTGTGTGGCGAACTCGGTAACTTCCGAGCCGCGACAGGCCCTGCGACACGCTTCTCCGGTGATGCGACGGCGACCTCTGCGGCGGCGACACGCTTCTCCGGTGATGCGACACGCTTCATCGGTGATGCGACGGCGAACAGCTGCGGCGGCGGCACGCTTCTTCGGCAATGCGACAACAACTGCTGCGGCGGCACGCTTCTCCTTGTTGCGTCGCGCTTCCAGCTCCCAGCGACACGCAGTCTTCTCAGAGGGCCCCAAACAACAGTAGGCACCTCTCTGCAGGTAGAATTCCCAGCAAACTGGCACAGGCACCTCAAGGCAGGTCCAAACTCACAACAGCAGAGTTCAGGGGAGCTGGGGTGAAGTCTTTGTGTCCCTGAGACTTCTGAACAGGAGGCCAGCTCACTTCAGGCCCTTGGAGATCGCCTTCAAGCAGGGGACACAGCACACAGCAAAGTCCTTCTTCTTTCCTTGGCAGAAACAGCAACTGCAGGCCAACCCCAGACACACAGCAAGGGCAGTACTTCTCCTCAGTCTCTCGAGCTCTTCTCCTTGGCAAAGGTTCCTCTTGAATTCCAGGAATGATCTCAAGTCTGGGGTTTTGGGTCTGATACTTATACCCCAAAATGTCTAGGTTCTCTTTGTGCAAGGGGCTCTGAGCCCAGTTCAAACCAGTTCTGGGGGCACTCTGCCAGTGCACTACAACTTCCTTTGTAAGTGTGGGCCTTGGTCCCAGGCACACCACAGGGGGGCGGAGCCAGCATTGTGGAAGGTAGACACAGCCCTATTCAGGTACAGGTGCTACTCCTCCCACCACTCCAAATGCAGTCCAGGCCTATTCAGCCTAGTGCTGACTCATCCAGACTCCTGGAGCCACTGCAACTCCCCAGCCCCTGTCACTCCAAAGCCAGGCAGTCAATCCACAAACAGGCAGAGGCACACAGGAAGGTTGAACAAGAAAATAGCCACTTTCTAAAAGTGGTATTTTCAAACACACAATTTAAAAACCATCTTTACTAAAAGATGTGTTATTTAATTCTGAGTTCAGGGGTACCAAACTCCATTTTTCTATCTTATCCCTATGGGAAGATATGCTTGTAAAATGTTACAAAGCATTCCTCATTCTGTCCTATGGGCAAGATAGCCTTTCAATAGTGAAA
This sequence comes from Calotriton arnoldi, assembly GCA_963921515.1. Lineage (NCBI taxonomy): Eukaryota > Metazoa > Chordata > Amphibia > Caudata > Salamandridae > Calotriton > Calotriton arnoldi. The sequence continues at coordinate 951,239 of CAWUFW010002849.1, forward strand.
AACGAAATTGGCAGTATTTCACTATCAGGACATGTTACACACATCTGTACATGTCCTACCTGTCACATACACTGCACCCTGCCCAGGGGGGTACCTTGGGCCTACCATACGGGTGTCTTATATGTAAGAAAAGGGAAGGGTAAGGCCTGGCAATGGGTGCACTGGCCAGGTTGACATGGCAGTTAACAAACTGCGCGCAGGCACTGCAGTGGCAGGCCTGAGACATCTTTTCAGGGCTACTCATGTGGGTGGCACAATCAGTGCTGCAAGCCCACTAGTAGCATTTGATTTAACCGCCCTGGCACACTTAGTGCACTTTACTAGGTACCTACTGGTAAAACAAATATGCCAATCAGAGAGAACCAATCACAATATCAATTTACACAGGGATCACTTGCACTTTGGCACTGATCAGCAGTGGCAAAGTGCCCAAAGCATCTAAGCCAGCAAAAACGGAATCCAGCACAGCATCAAAAACACAGGAGGTAGAGGCAAAAAGTCAGGGAAAACCACGCCAAGGATGCCTGGTCTAACACTAGGCAATTATCTTATTTCACTGTGCCTCCTTTTCTCTTAGCATCACATTTGAGAGCACTTTTACATACATCGGTTCATGGTGTGCGCTATACAAAAATCTCTCTTGCAAATGTTGTAGTTGACTTTAATATTGCATCAACTATAATAACCTTGGCCACCTATTGAATGCACATGACAGCTAACTTGCCTCTTGGTTCACTATTGATATCATTATTAGGGCCGGACAGAAGTATGAATGTTTCTAAATTCATGCTCAGGAACTATCACTTCTAATAAAATATGCCCCTCTGTGCAGTTATACTGTCTAATGCTCTAAAGTGAAATGCTTATGCAAGTTAAAGAGATACACAAGTTTGAAGATTCTGTACCATACTTTTACATTGTATTTGTTGCATAACTTTCATGCTAAATATGTTGACAGCTCAGTTAATGTTACAGCATTTACAGCCAAGTCAGACCAATGGCTCAGCTTTGGCTCAGCTCTCCCTGGTAATTTTCTGGCTTGCCGCCTTTATGATCAAGCACAGGTGCAGACTTTGGCAAATATGGGTTGTTATTCCCCATTGTGTACTGCAAGGTTATTAGAAAGGTATTAAACAAACTTGATATCATGTGGATACAGTATTTCTAATGGAATATTTTTGCACTTGCTATTAGCACAAAACCAGGAATGGGACTGAGTCAAGACTGATTTGCATATGGCTGGGTCCAAACTGGGGTGGCGTGGTGAGAAAAAAACGATGGATGAATGAAACCCAGATCTGTGACTGGGGGGATATGTTAGATTTGTTTAGCATTGCCGTATGTGAAGCCTGAGGTATTGATTCTCTCAGTGGGATCGTATCTGTTCAGGTTCTATCCTCATCAGCTGCTCTGACACAATATGCGTATATCTTATATGAGAGGCATACTGTAGCGTGCGAAGTAAATCCCCTGCCTGCTGTTAAAAAAGTCTTGAATTTTTTACCGCTTTTTTCCACATGAAGCGTGCCTCTGTGACGTTCACGCAGTTACAGCAGACGAAAGTCGGCGATCCTTTTTAACTTTCAGCAAAGTTCACCAGGCGGTGGGAAGTTTGGGATTACTCACAGGGCAGATCCGTTATGCAGTGTCCGAGGTCTGCCCGCCCTTGCCCTCCGTGACGTCACTCCCGTGCAGTTATGGTTCTGTGCTGCCCGCTGGACGGGGACACCGGAGCGGGGAGGACCGCTCTCTGCCCGACCCCCTTTCCCTTGCCCCGCTTCCTCCCTGCCCTTCCTCCCTCCCTCCCTTCCTGCAGGGAGGGCCGGCGCTTTATAAACTTGAGCTCTCTGTTGGGACACAGATTTGGCTGTTGCTGCTCTCGTTTCTCGGATCCCTTCGCTGCTGGTGCCTTGCCTTCCGCGGGATGCTGCTCGCCCGGCTCTCCCTCTTGCTGCTGCTGCTGGCAGGCTCCGCCATGCCAGCCCCCTCGGAGCTGGTCCGGGGGGTGGCGCAGTGCGTGGAGCAGAGCTGTTTCAGCCTTCACTGGAGCCCCAAGCGCTTTGCAGGAGCTATGCGGCTCTGTGAGGAGCTAGGGGGCAACGGGCACCTCATGACAGTTCGGAGCACAGTGTCCGCCGATATCATCGGCCTGCTGCTGAACCTTGGCTCCGAGGAGCGCAAAGCAGGGGACCATGCACTGTGGATAGGGCTCCGCCGGCCTCACACTGCTCGAACCGGCTCCTGCCCCGACCTTCCAGGGCCTCTGCGTGGCTTCCAGTGGGTCACCGGAGACTCCAACACAGACTACACCAACTGGAAGGCCTCTGGGGTAGGGAACAGCTGCTCACAGCGCTGCGCGACCGTGCAGAGTGATCTGGCCTGGAAAGAAAGGGACTGCGAGAGCCGAAGCCAAGGCTTCCTGTGCGAGTTCACCTACCCGGGCACTTGCAGTCCCTTGAGCCTCGGCTCTGAGCTCGCCGTGACCTATGTGACCCCCTTCGGAGCCGATGGCAGCGACTTCATGGCGCTGCCCCCTGACACGGTGGCCTCAATCTCCCCTGACGGATTCGAGCTTCACTGCCGAGGCCAGGACAGCACCAGCATGAGATGGGTTGCCCAGGGCCCAGGCCCCTGGCACTGCGAGGTGGAGAACGGAGGCTGCAGCCACAGTTGTCAAGAGGAGTCTGGCATTGTCACCTGCACCTGCCCCCAGGGCCTGGAGCTGGCTAAAGATGGACGGCAATGCGTCCTGCCCCCCGACCCCTGCCCTAGCCACGGATGCGCCCAACTCTGCTTCCTCAACACCACCGACAATGTGCCACAATGTATGTGCCAAGAAGGGTACGAACTGGGCGAAGATGGCACCAGCTGCCACGACGTCGACGACTGCCAGGTGAACAAGAACATATGCGATCAGCAGTGCGAGAACACAGTGGGGGGCTTCCGCTGCCTCTGCCACCCGGGCTACGAAATGCTCGATAACAAGTGTGAGGACGTAGATGAATGCTACGACCAGGTGTGTGAACAGAACTGCAACAACCTGCCTGGCACCTACAGGTGTGAGTGTGACCCGGGGTACACCATAGACTCACGCGATCCCAGCAAGTGCCAGATATTCTGCAATAGCAGCGAGTGCCCGGCGGAGTGTGACCCGCACACGATGGAGTCCTGCCGCTGCCCCCCGGGGTACATCATTGAGAAAGACGATGCCAGCGCGGTGCAAGCGTTCAGTGTGGAGGGCACACCTAGGACGGTCTGTGTGGATATTAACGAGTGTCTCTCTGAGTACTGTGACCAGGACTGTGACAACACCCCCGGCTCCTTCCGGTGCTCCTGCTGGCCCGGGTACACTCTGCAAGCCGACCTACTGTCCTGTAAACTCGATGGCGAGGAGGAAGGGAGCTCCGAAGACGTCACCACCACTATAGCAGTGCCCGGGACCACGCCACCTCCACCGGAGCCCCTTCACCTGGGCATCATGATTGGCATCGCAGTGGGCATCTTGTCCATTGTGGCCATCCTCATTGCCATTGTCTTTCACTGGGTCAGGAAGCACACCGTGCACGCGGTGACGGACTGCAAATGTAAACACGCCGAGAAAGACGTGGTGCTGCGACAGGTCACCCTGGGCACCCCCTCGCACCAGAAACTTTAGAGGCATGGGAGAAAGCATGCGCGGAAAGACTGGAACCAATTGCACACGCACGGACCCTCGCTCCAAGAGTGAGCCACGCAGATAGTCTCACGCCGAACGTGAGCCACGTGGACAGCCTCCCAAGGAGTGTGAGCCACAAAGACAGGCCCGCGGCCTCCCCTCGAACCCAGCAAGCGCTTAGACGACGCGCCTACACCAGAACGGGACTTTTAAAAAGCACTTTTTTCAGTTGTGAAATAAACACAAACCTCTGGTGCCGACCAGAAAACACGTCACAAGACTCGGGGTAAATGGTCAGTATAACCAGTGCGGACGCATTGACTTTTTAAGACCCCTGCTCACGTTTGTAAATTTTGTATTTGTTTTAGACAATAGCACCTATTGGTGAACATTTAATGGAGAATAGGTGAAACTGGCAAATATTGAATTAAGTTCTGACATGTACTAGATATTGGTCGGATTGCATTGCTTCTTTAATACCTCATCCTTCGAGAACGTTCTTTTGCTAAGGGCCTGTCAGTCTCCAGGAGTCGATGCAAAATTCAACGCCGGTGGAATGGTTGCAATCTTTGTATTCCTTGGTGAAAGGTAATGTGTGAGGGTGGGCGCGTTTTAAAGTTTGGATAGTTAATTTATTTAATTCGCTCTTATTGTAGTCATGGCCGTTGCCCAACGAATACGTTGTTAGCACTTTCGAAGAATATATTCTTACAACCCTGTCGTGGTTGGCACACTCCTGCTTCATTAATTAGTGTCCGGCTAGCTGCGTTTGATAAGTACTCGAAGGCCAAGGCAGTGAAGGCGTGGTAGTTGGCACAATAACTGAACAATGCCTTATGTGTTAGCATTGTAGAGCGAGTTTATGCCGCTTGTGCAGGCTGACTCCCTTCGGAGGCCTGCACAGTTCTGTGATTTCTCACTGACAGGCTGTGTCATTTCCTGTGTGCCTCCAGATTCGCTCCAGCCCATGTCTGTTTGAGTGTGGTGTAAACAAAGCATCATGTGTAAATCTGAGATGTATAGAATTTACTCCGGAGCAAAGCTTTTTGAATTGAACTATACAATTATATGTTTTCGCTTCTTGGTGCGACTGCTCCTGTGATTTGGCCCTTTCATAAGACCCCCATAGAAAGCACCCCTTTGCGATCCATGTGCCCTGCCTCTGGTGCATTGTGGTCCAGAATCGCTGATTGGTGGAATCCTGAAAGCAGATGGCTGCCACCCATTCAAACCACAGAACCACCCCACTCAGACTGTAGGTACATATCTGAAACCGAGCCACGTGTGGACCTCATAGTGCTTATGCATCTAGTGTGAATCATGACCACCGTTCTTCATTTTTGAAAATGGGAGATGATATCGTGTTTGCCACCAAGTGACCAATAATGTGTTTCCACGTTGTAAAGTTGACCGATTTATGAATAGATATTTATTGCTTTGTAAAATAAATGTATGCGCTGTGAAATGTGCACTTGTAAAAGTACAATAAAGTTTTTTAACTTAGCTTTTGGAAGCCAAGGGGCGTTTTTGTCGGCACATTAAAAACAAAAGCGATATGGATTATTAATGCAACCTAAGACTTAAAACAAGCGGTGCCTCAAGCTTCTGCCATTGCCACTTGTAATAGCGTAATCATAAGATAAGCACATATATTTATTTTATTTCTCTTTGCACCATGCATGGTTGTCTCACCGTCATAACTTTTCCAGTATCACAATCTGAAATTCTTCCTCAGCCTGGTGCGACTACAAGTTACTTTATTATCTATCACGCTGAAAAAAATCCAGCCACTTTCACTAAAACTCATTTTAATAGAGTGTTCTGCAGATTCCGTGGCAAGTGTCACTAAAGTCACTTTTACTACAGACTGCACTACAGGAAATCCGATTTGTATTATTTTGTCTCATTTTAGTATAGGGGACACTGTAACTAAGCTGATTTTTGTTTTATTAGTTCACTTTACAGATAGTCTGCCCTGCATCAATGAAATCTTTTTTTCAATGGAATGCTCTGCAGATAGACCTGCCACTATTACTACGAGCACCCTTACTATTGAGTGTTCCGCACACACTGGCGATTATCACTAAAACCCATTTTGCAGAGTACTCCTCAGATAATCCGTCTTGTGTCAGTGAATCGCATTATATTATAGGCTTCTCTGCAGACAGCCTGTCCATTAATACTAAAGCCTATGTTACTAAAGAGTACTCTTCAGGCAGCTTGTTCATTATTACTAAAACTCAATTTTACTAAAGAGTACTCTGCAAATAACCCAGTTCATATCACGGTCTAATATTAAAGCATTGTCTGCTTGCAATCCATTTTGTATCATTAGTATGGCGTACTGTTCATATAGCCCAGCCAGATTTACTTAAAGCCTATTTTACTATGGAATAATTTGTAAATGGTTTAGTTTGCATCACTTCATCACATTGTACTATAGAAACTCCCCAAATGGTCCCATCAGTATGCTTTATACTCATTTCACTATATAGGGCTCTCTACATACACCAGTCTGTGACATCAGCACAAAGAGAGCATCTCGCAAGAATCACTAAAAACCTTTTCCTCGGAGTACTTTCCAGATAGTCTGGCCAGTGTTACTAAACTCTGTTTTACTATAGTCAGCGCCACTGGAATTATGTGACAGGAGAGGGCCAAATTATGCGGTAGGGTTGGCAAACTTATGTGGCATGAAAAGGCAAATTATGCAGCGTAATGCGGCACATTTTGTAATAGCATTACTTCATTATTTTAAAATTTTTACACTTGTTAACTCTGTCTGGGCGAAGGTTGCACCTCATAAGTACCAGTTTTCCACCCAAATATAGCAATAAGCAACAGAAAGGTGTCCAGTCAACCTTTACAAAGGGCCTTCCACAGCGCAGCAACATGCGTTGCTGCATTTTTAGTAACATTTGAACCGTTTGAGCTTAAAAATCTTTTTTGTTAATATCTGCAAATTATGCAGCAGATGACGGATTATGTGGTAAATGTATCAAATCTAAATGCAGTGCCCTCACAATCACATCAATCCAGTGCCCTGACTATAGTTCACTCTGGCGATAGGCTGGCCATATTGCTTAAATCAATTATACTAGAGAGTACTTTACAGGTCACGTGATCAGTATCACTAAACTAGTTTCACTTGTTAATATTCTGTAGATAGTCTGCTCTCCACATCTAGAAACCAATGTTACCAGAGCATACTCTGCAGATAGTTTGGTCAGTGTTACTAAACTACATTGTACTATGGTATGGGACCAGAATATCAGGTTTTAAATTTCAACTTGCAAAAATACTGTAACCCTAATATCGACTACCAGAATATCCTGAAAGTGAGTATACATTTACTATACTTGACTCCACATCTACGTACCTTTATGATAGCTATCTCATCAAGATATGCAGATGCAGAGTTAAGACTAGTACATCTAAACCTCCCAACATTTACTTGCCTTCACAATATTCAGAGTGTCAATAATTTGGTCACAATATTTTTTCATGTTGATATGACATGCAAACTTTGCTATAGCATGCTTTAAAGATAATCCAACAAGTGTCAATAAAGTTCATACATTTTATTTGGAAGTGCCATGAAGATAATCTAATAACATTAAGTCAGATTTTATTATATAGTACTCTAAGAGAATATATGCAGTGTCCCTATAACCTCGGATACTACATCCCACTCAACAGATAATCAGGTTAGTATCACTAAAATCCCTTTCGAAATGAAATACTTTGCAGATAGGATGGTCTGTAGCATATCACTAAAAACTAATTAAACTTTTTTTTTTACTATAGAATATTTTGCACATTTGCATATAGGCTGATCATTATTGCTGAAACCTATTTCATATAGAGTTCTTCAGCTAATCCAGTCAGTCACACTAACATTCCTTTTCTTATGGAGCACAATATGCTTATCTAGGCAATTTTTTAAACCTCTGTTGTTATAGAATACTCTGAAAATAATCTTTTCTTAGAAACATATCACTATAGACTAGTTCTCTGCAGGTAATCCAGCCACTATCACTAAAACACACAATGCTAAAAAGTACTCTGCAGCTAAAATTGCTGGTATTGCTAAATCCATTTTACAATACCCTTTTTATTTTAGAGTTCTCCGTGGATAGTTTAGGCAGTATGACTTAATCCCATGTTAGTACATAGTACTCTGAAGATAATCCAGCCAGCATAAGGATATCCCATGTTACTAGAGAGTAATAATATATACCCATCAATATCACTACGTCCCATGCTAATATAAAGTATTCTGTGAATAATCGAGTAAATGGCTCTAAATCCCATGCAACTGGAGAGGAATTGAATGATGGTTCTGTCAATATCCAAGTGCCAAGAAGCAGAGATTGCGGTGAAAGAGTGGAGCTGCAATGTCCTGAATGGAGTGCCCCTGCGCACACATACAGAACTCCACACGTGCACACTCGTACTATCAGAGATAACACTAGTCCCCTCTCTAGTTCTGCTTTTCCTGTGCGTACAAGTATATGTTGTTTTGCTTTTCCCATAATAAATGCAAATCTACAAGCACCAAAAGGTAAAGAGAAAAGTGTCAGCATGGAATGGGCTACATTTATGTGATTTGGGACATAATGCATATATGTTAGGAGTACATCTAATGCACTGAAACGAGACAGGGCAAACAGATTATATAAGCGTGAACCCTTCCAACTACTACTTTCTGCACTTGGGAATCATCAACGCTGCATGCCTTAAGTTGATTCCTTCAGGCAAGGTGGCAAGCATGGCTTCAGAATCCCAAAACTGTGACAAGTTGCGTGTGGTTTGTGTGGTGTACAGTGATTGTATTGTTTCATTCTTGTAGCTGGTGTAGCTGTAAAGTTTTGTTCATTGTAGGACTGGTATGGGACTGCCCTGTGATGTGTATGCTTGCAATAGTAGTGTAGGTTCGTAGTATGACCTATGTGGGACGCATTGAGGTACCATTGTGACAGCCAGTGGGGTGTTCCAGTCGCGTGGCTGCAGACCTGATGCTGTACCTAGATATGTCAATGGTGCAGAAGTGTGTAAAACAGAGCCTCACATTTCCGTTTTTACCTTTGTGTCTGGTTTATGATTTCCATATCGGCTCATTTATGGAGTCCATGTTTCAAAGACTGCAACAGAAGGGCTTATCAGTAAGGAACATGTCTTTAAAGCTCTTCAGAAGATCTGTATGTCTATGATTTCTCTGTCAGCGGCTCATTGATGGAGTCCTTGTTTTTAGGATTTAGCCAAAGGATCTATCAGCTAGGAACCGGGTGGTCTTAACAGCTCTTCAGAAGTTGTGTCTTGGTCTATGATTTCTCTCTCGGTGCATTGATGGAGTCCATGTTCTAAGGTTTGAGCTGAACAGTCTATCAACTACGAAGAGGTTGGTCTTTAAAGCTCTTCAGAAGTTGTGTTTGGTCTATTATTTCTCTGTCAGCTCTTTGATGGCATCCACGTTTTAATGATTGAGCTGAACAGTCTATCAACTAGGAACAGGGTGGTCTTTACAGCTCTTCAGAAGTTGTGTCTGGTCTATTATTTCTCTGTCAGCTCTTTGTTGGCATCCATGCTCTAAGGGTTGAGCGGAAGGGTCTATTAGGTAGGAACAGGTTGGTCTGTAAATCTCTTCAGAAATGGTGTCTTGTCTATTATTTCCCTGTCAGCTAATTGATGGAGTCCATGTTCTAATGATTCAGCGGAAGGGTCTAATAGGTAGGACTAGGTTGGCCTTTACGGCTCTTCAGAAATTCTTTAGTTGGTGAGGAATGTTGCTGGTTCTTGCTGGAAGAGAGTTTAAAGCTCTGTTTGATCCACAAGCGGGATCCTTCCAGTGAAGGACTTTCTAAACCCTGGGGATGTTCAAGAGGGGGCCGAACTTGATCTGAAGGTTCATCTTCGCTGGGATAAGTCACTGGTGTTTCAGGGCATTTCATCCCTTTCAAGCCCCTGGGGGCCCCTTCCTCAAGATGGAAAGAGGTTAGAGCCCATAATTTCAGCAAAAGGAAGGCTGGGAACGTTCATATTATGCTTTGTCCCCACTTCTTGTTCACACTGTGCTAGTAATTTATGGTTTGCCCTGTCTTTTGTAGTTTTTATTTTCTAAAATCTTAATGTTTGTATTGTCATTTGCCCATGGAACGCCCCCCGTTGGAATGTATCCCAGATATATTCAAGGGGCTCAATGCACTGATCTGAAGTAGGCGCATCTTTATCACCAGCCCGGCTGGGATAAGGGCCGAATTTGTGGTAGGGGATATAAGCCTGACGCTAGGAACTAAATAGTAATTGTCTCTGTGTAGCTCTCCATGCACACTGAGTTCTCTCTAGGCACTTGTTTTAATAGGAATGTTTTGGTAGTGTGAAGTGCAGGTTTTGGGAGTTCAATCATACTGCAATTCCCTCTGCGGCTGGTCGGAAGGTTGTCCAGAAGGTAACTCAATCAATTTAATGCAAAACATTTTATGTTCGTATTAAAACCATATACATAACAAGATGGCTGGACACTGGCCTCTGACATACAAAACCATAATAAATCCAATCCCTACTCCATTCGGCTCGTTTATCTGCATTTTTGACTAAAGAATGACCTAAAAAAAGATGCTCACCTATTAAGCACAGGTCTCTGCATACATGCCTATTAAAGATCACACATGTAACTAGCAAAGGGACAATGTTTCACCATTAGTTTCTGCATTTTTTTGGCAGAAGAATCACGAGGGTGATTTATTTTCTTACTTCTCCTGTCATCGCAGACGTTATCATTTTTAAAGCAAATTCTCAAATTCCCTTGTGTCGGAATGATTCTACACAATCCTGGCCCCAGTATCAAATACAAACTTGATTTAACTTTGCAACATAGCTTTCTTATTCGTTGCATCGTAAAAAGATCGTCCAGTGATAGGTAGATTTTTAGTCCACTGCAGAAAGCGCTGCAGGGCCACTAGCTTCTCCATACACGAGGCCACCATCTCATGACTACCCATATCCGGTGACAAGTTCCATGTGATTTACATGTCTGAGGGTCTTTTAGTCAGTGCTGTAAATGGAAACGTACAAGTGCGGGTACTCACTCTTCTGAGTACTTGTTTGCTCTTGAGAAGTGCCGGTACTCTACCCATTAAACTTATTGAGGCAGTGCTGAGAAGTGCAGGCACTCTCACTTTCAAATTAAAGAAGTGCAGGTACTTGGTACAGGACAGTACCGCCCTATTTAAAGCACTGCTTTTAGGGCAAGATATATGAAAAAGTCAGTTTGCGACTTACTAATTGCAAATTTTTGTGATTTGCAATTAGGAAATCGCAAACAGCTATGTACAACAGTGTCTCAGACACTGTTTGCAATTCCCAATGGATCGCAATTGACCTGCCTCTTCAATATTCATGAGGCAGGCTCAATTTGCGACCCATTGGGAATGGCGACAATCACAGGGATGGTGGCCTGCTGGGGTCAGCAGACCACCATGTCTGTGATTGCATTTTAAATAAAGCAATATTTTTGTTTTGTAATGCAACCCGTTTTCCTTGAAAACAGGCTGCATTACAAAAATAAAAATGAAACTATTTTTTTATTTTATAAGAGTAGTCAGCGGTCCGTGGGACCACTGCCTGCTCTTAAAAAATGTTGTCACCCATATTCACAAAGGGGAAGGGGTCCCTCAGGGACGGCTTCCCTTTTGCGAATGGGTTACTGCCACCTCTACGGAGTTGTTAAATAATTAATGTTTTGCGACCGCATTCCTGTCGCAAGACATTCATACATACCAGTGCTATTCAGTATTAAGACGGGATGCCCTAAACATACCCCTTCCTAATACCGTATCACAAAAGCAAAATGAGATTCCATAACAAGTTACGTAGTCCCATTTTGCCTTTTGTACATAGCAAAATGCTGTTTACGGCCTGTAAAATGCTTCCTACATCTGGCCCTTAGTCCTTTTGACCTGAATTGTTTGGTGCAGTGGTATAAAGTAAAATGAGGGGCCTCTGAGTCTCACATATTGCACAATTATTCATTGGCCTTGGCTCCCCCTGAAAGGTTACTCCCCCCCCCCCGACCCCCCACCCTCAACCCCCTAGACTTTCAGGGGCAGTAGCGGTCGGTGGTGGGAGTGCTGCCGGGCGCTGACGTGGGGCGGGGGTGGGGCAGGGTGGGGGGTAGTAAACTACGGATTACGGGCGATTACAGGTAAGTACACATATAAATAAATAAAACGAATTTCGTTTCTCGCGCTGCATCACATTTGGCGATGCAGCGCGAGAAACGAAATTCGTTTTATTTATTTATATGTGTACTTACCTGTAATCGCCTGTAATCCGTAGTTTACTACCCCCACCCTGCCCCTCCCCCGCCCCACGTCAGCGCCCGGCGGCACTCCCACCACCGACCGCTACTGTTCAGGGGCCTGCTTTACCCTTAATCACGTTGGAACCTAGAGTAACAGGTCCATAAATAGCCACAACAGGAAGAACGCGCCAGCAAACTTTTAGCCTGTTTTATTTTAGGTAAAAATGCTCTTTAGAGAACGAATCAAGGAGCTTCCTATTTTTCCGAGACAAAATCCACGTGTTACTGCAGAAGTGTACGCTGGTAACCATCAGTTTCGTGCTCAGCTAAATTTGCCAGTGAAAGGAAGAACCAGGTTACGCGTTTTGCAAAATAAATTGTGTAGCAGAATTTGTGTGGAATCCGCACTCCAGAGATTATGCGGAAGCTGGTTGGACAGATGGACTGAAGGTGAGCCAATACTAACTAAGAATACAAACCTATTCATGCACATGTGTATTTATGTATATATGTAAGCCTTTTGTTGTCTATACATTTATTTTTAGGTATTTATTTATGAGTGTATTTATGCAAATATACATTTAATTTACACATCTATGTATTTAATTGCCTCGATACGAGTACCTTAATTTACTTGTTTATACATGCATGAATGTATCTATTAATCCACGTATTTTCTTATTAATGCGATTATATATATGACTCTTGAAACGCACTCATGCACACCAAAGCTCACCGCAGAGATCTTCGAATTTCAAACGAACAGAGAATGAACAATTCATGCTTAAAGCCAAAGAGATAAAATCTGATCATGTAACATGAGGAACCAGGTTTGATTCGGGCCTTTGTTTAGCAGGTTGTGAATCCCAGCCAATCATCAGTTCTCAAGCGCTGTTGTGTCCTTGGCAAGGTTCGAACTATGTAAAAGTGGCAAAAATAAAATGTGGCTGTAGTTCAGCTGTAGGGTACACATGGCAAGTGGCTTGCCTCTAATTCACTAATAGCCAGGGCCGCTGGATGTATACGGCAGGGGAGGGCCGTATTATGCGGTAGAGTTGAGTAAATTATGCAAAAAGAAAGGCCAAATTATGCGGCATTATGCTGCATATTATGTGATAGAATTACTTCATTATTTTGCTATTTTTAAAATTGTTATCACGTTGTGGACATTATTTGCACCTCATTAGTACTAGTTTCACAACCAAATATAGCAATAAGCTACAGAAAGATGACTAGTCAACCTTTGTAAAGGGCATTCCACCACGCGGCAACACGTATTGCAGCGTTTTAAGTAACTTTTGAACCGTTTGAGCTAGAAACACATTTTTTGGTTAAAATCTGCAGATTCTGCGCAGATGGTGGATTATGTGGCATAACTATAATTAATCGAAAATCGCTGCAGCAGCAGCTGCAAAATTCCCCTAGCATGTCCTAATAGCATTGCCATCAAGGCAGTGCAGGAATGTTTCGCAGGGCATGTTTAAAAACCCTCACTTTTAACAAATCCTTCTCAAAGCACAGATAAAAGCTGATGAACGAATGCGAAACGCTTCTGAGTGTTTAAGGAATACAGGGGCCTATTACCAACAGCGTGCGTTAATTAACGCAAACCACAGTTAGCGTCGTTTTTTTATCGCTGGATTCGTTTGCGGAGATAACGCGTTATTAGCAACGTTTTATCTCCAATGCGAAACAAATCCATCGATGGCGGCGATTCCCAGCATTAGCACGAGAATTCCTTGCGATAAATTCCTATCGCTAAGGAAAAACTCGCTAATAGGCAGGTGGGGACTTAACCGTAGAATCCACCTCCCATAGACTATAATGGCTAAGTCAGGTTTCTAGCAGGTGTTAAAATCCAGCGCTAATCGGGGTTAACGCACATTTTTTTATCGCTTCGCGGGCCTTGCTAATAGTGTGAAGTTGTGTTTGCGACTGTCTGCGTGTATTTTTAGTGAGGAACGCCCACTTTGCATGTCATTAGCGATAAATATCGCTGACATGCAAAGCGGTAAAAAAACGGGCGCTAATGCCCGCAAACTGTCGCTAACTGCTGTTAGAGACAGTTTGCTGATAGGGCGATAAAAATATCGCCGCTTTAGCGGCAAAAAGTGCCGCTAAAGCGGCGATAGTGCCCTTGCTAATATGCCCCACACTTTTTTGAACTTTGAGGAGACTTTATCATGTTTTTGCATGATTTATATGACAAATAGTTTCAAGGCTCGGCGCGTGCATGGACTCTTAGAGCCAGAGCCGACTATTCGCTCGGCTCTGGCTCGGCTCTCTCGGTTGGCTCACCCAGGCCTAACACAAAGATCCTGCCAGCGTTGGTAGAGGCTCCACATCAGGATTTGCGTGCTGTGCTGTTGCAGCAGACGGTTATTCTTTAGTTGGCAACAGTAACACCAACTTTTGGACCCTGGAAAAACAAGTAACGAGATTGACTACAGAAAAAATAAGTCGCTCAGGGCATTGGCAGCTCTAATGTTCTATTTCGGTTACTGAAGGCGAGTGAACCCAGAGCCAGCCGATCAGCTCCCAAAGAGTCCCATCACTTGCTATCAGTGAACTCCTCGTGGCATCCCACTGCCTGTCTCTATAGCTCTTTCACCATCTTCCTTCACGTCCTTCCTTTGTTTTCATGACAAGACACCTCGCTCTGTTTAAATAAACATTTTTCCCTACGACGGGCCTAGGCCCTTGGCATGCAAGCGTCGCCATTAGTTGAGTCACAATTCTACAAGAGTACAGCTATGCCAAAGTCTTGCAGAACTGACAAAATGGTGTTTCCCAGACGAACACGTATTTTTCGTGTTGTGTGTTTGTTCCACTGTGGTTGTCTCCAGTGCTTTAAATGGGAAAAAAATAGTGCAGGTACTCATTTAAATGTGGCGAGTGGGCGGGGCTAGGGGCGGGGCTAAAGGCAAGACATGCGAAGCTTATTGATTTATATACTAGTTGCAGCACATACCAAAACACAAGAAATTTGTTTCTATAAACAAAACAGGTTAATTCGTTATACAAAAATAAACAAACAGTGATATTTTAACGTCCTTATTTTGTAATATTTCTCTTTTCTCACACAAAAACACGCACGCACAAGCAGACAAACACAAGCAGACACACACAAAAGAATCAGGTCGGATTAAAGCCCTTTCAACCTCCTTACCTCCCATGGCTTTCCTCATTGTGCTATCACTGGGCTGCCTCGATTCCTTGCAACACAGCGTGACGGCGAACACCCGGATATCATGCAAATGATCCCCCGCTGAATAGTTCAGCGGGGGCTCATCTCAGGGCTATAAAAGTGCTTTGGCTGTCTGTCAGAGAAGGCATCTGACAGACGAAGACGAGACTCTCTCGTAGAGACAGGTTACCACCACTAGAGGCCAATGCGCCTACCCTTCATGAGTACCGGTACTCTCCACGGCAGTAGAGAAGTGCCGGTACTCAGAGGGAAAAAAATAAGAAGTGCCGGTACTCAGTACCTGTGAGTACCGGCCCATTTAAAGCACTGGTTGTCTCAGTTCCCGAGATAGAGATTTATTTTGCCTGCTGTGACTGGGTATACTGAGGTGTGAAAAAGTACCACACAGTTGACAGTATGTAATCACTAATTAAATGTTATGAATATACTCTTCCTCAACCTCCCACCATAACGCACTAAAATAAACTGCTGAAGGAAATGTTAACAGGAAGACAGACTGAATAGAAAAAAACACATCCAGACAGAGAAAGTTGCGTCCACTATTGGAATGTCATTATTACAATAGTGCTGGAACAAATTTCTGAGTGTGCTGCTTGCCAGTCAGGTCACTAAAATTATGCGGGGAGAGGTTTATATAATCCCGTTGTTACTAAATGAATGAGTGAAGCAAATGAGCAACATACCTTAAGTAGAACTCCGTTTTTGTGAGTTGGGGTGAGAGCTGGTAGAAAAGTGGTGGATACAGTGGCTGAAATAACATTTGGTGCTAATCATTATTGAATAGAAACAACTACTTTAGCCATCTCAAAGTTTTACTTGGGGGTCCGCTTTAAAGACAGATTTGATAGGAACAATATTTTTTATCTATGACATAGATAATATTAAACATTACCCCAATACATTCTTCAGGTGGAAATTAAAAATCTTTCACAATAACCTCAGAAATACTTTGCTCCCAGTGGGACCTTTAGACGCACTGCGGGAAATTGTTGGTGTGGCAGCCAAAAACGTTTGCACCTAAGTCCACTGTCAGCTGGTGATCTCTGAAACTGGTGGGGCATGCTCTTGCCCAGAATTCCAGTGAAAGAGCGAAGTCACCCGTTTCCTTCTGGGAACATTTAGGGGTTTCTCCCCCTCCCATGAAAACATTTTCAAAAACTGAGGTTAGTAGTGCATTTTTAACCACACACATCTGCTAAAAAAGCCAGGGGTATTTATGAAACATCCCACTACCTTCATAGTGTGCCATTGAAACCTAAAGGTTACGACAATGTGCTCCATTTCTTTCAGTATTTGCCATGGGTTCTCACATTTGTTAACAATTACATCCAGTATGTCAGGGCCAGCATTTTCTCATGGTTTCACCCCACAATATGCCATAATCCTTGAGACCAAGGATCACATCCAATATGCCAGCCCCTGCCTTTTGCCATTGGTGCCCCATATACCAAGAATCGCCTCTTCTATGCTAGGGCCAGCCTTTAGGAATTGGTGCTCTCTCTTACACCATTCATTACTTCCACTGTACCAGTGTCACAGTTGTGCCATGGGCATCTCCACAAGCCACAATGACCTTAAATATGCCATGACCTGTGACAGTCTAGGAAAACTCACACACCAAACCACACTCACACCTTCACTCACACTCACCTAATCTTTCAAACTCATTCACACTCTTCACATACATTCCCTCATTCTCACTCATCCTCACTCATAAATGCTAACTTGTTATAAACTCCCCTCACTCATTCTAACTCACTGACACTCCTACTTCCTCATTTACCCTTGCTCAGTCATTCACTTATTCTCACTCATATAGGCACACCCTCGTACTCATTCTTTCACATTCACGGACTCTCACTTGCCCTCTCCCTCCCTCACACTCACTCTGCCTCACTCGCTCACACTGCCTCACTCACACTCCCCTACTCTCTCTCTTACTCTCAACCATACTCATTCCTACTCATTCACTCTCTCATTGATTCTCATGCACTTTCACTCCCTAATAGACATACACATTCATTCTTTTTCACATACACTCACTCTCACCTACCTACACCCTCACTGATTCACATTAATTCATATTTGCTCACAAGCATACTCACACATTCATCTGCACTCTCACTTACACATAAACAGAGCATCGACACAGGAATCTCACCTTGCTTCCCCTGCTGGCTAGTCCTCCCTGGTAGCAAAAGGGCAGGACCCAGAGCTGGACATAGGAGCCAACAAGACATGATTCCTGGGATTGAAACAAAGAACCAAAGAGAGCAGCAAGGCACATTTTAAGAAGGAAAGGACATGACTCAACCCCTCTATCAGTGTCTATAAGGAAGCACAGCCCTTTCATATGTTGAAAGGTACACTGACAAAATATCGACACTCAAAATGTCCCCATACAAAAATATTGTGAGCAAAATATTGATGTAAAAATATCTACATCCTATACTTATAATGGTAAGTAGAAAAATATCGAAAAAAAAATATCAATCTCATAAATATAGTTGTACAAAATATATGTTTTTTATATGTATCTAAAATAAATTAATAAATATTAAATATATGAAAGAATAAAATTAATTTAAAAAGAAATTAGATTTATTATACATTTTAACAAATATAACAAATAAACTTAATTTAAAAGAGTTAAACACATATATAATGATGATTATATATATTTACTTTAAAACAATTATTAAACTAATAATTTTAATGCATTTTATAATTTTAAAATTACATAAAAATTTAACAAATATATATGTGTATAATATATATATATAAATATATATACATATACCAATAACCAGGAGCGGCTCCTCGAGGGAGTGCTGTGGGGCGGGGCGGGTTCGGGGCAGGGTGGGGGGTAGTAAACTCCGGAATTGGGCCGGACAAAGTTGAGTAAAGAAATAAATAAATAAAACAAATTACATTGCGTGCTGCATCGACGATTTGGCGTTGCAGCGCGCGCAATGTAATTAGTTTTGTTTATTTATTTCTTTACTCAACTTTGTTCGGCCCAATTCCGGTGTTTACTACCCCCCACCCTGCCCCTCCCCCGCCCGCCCCACCACCCGCAACACTCCCTCGAGGAGCCTTTACTGCCAATAACATAAAATCTATTTCAGAAAAACATTCTATTATAAATTAAAACTTAAACTATTTAACAGTAGAAAAGTATTGGATAGCGGAGGGGTTTAAATTACTATTCCTACTCCAATGAGTGCAACAGTAGGGAAAGTGTTGGATAGCGGAGGGGTAAAAATTACTATTCCCACTCCAGTGAGTGCAACAGTAGGTAAAGTGTTGGATAGCGGAGGGGTAACAATTACTATTCCAACTCAAGTGAGAGCAACAGTAGGGAAAGTGTTGGATAGCGGAGGGGTAAAAACTACTTTTCCTACTCCAATGAGTGCAACAGTAGGGAAAGTGTTGGATAGCGGAGGCATACAAATGACTATTCCCCCTCCAAGCAGTGCATCAATCGGGAAAGTGTTGGATTGCGGAATGGTAAAATTTACTATTCTCACTTCAGTTAGTTCAAAATTAAAAAGAAACAAATTATCATCAACAGAAAAAAAATATTTTTTTTAAAAGTAAGTACAAAAAACATATATGTTAAAAATAAAAATATATTTAATTTAAAAAAAAATATATAAAAAAATAATTTGAAACAAATAAATATTTTTATTCAGAAATTATTTATTAAGAAAAACATTAATTATTACATAAATTTAATCTATTTACTTCCTAGCCTATAACACCACACAACTCACAACCCACATCGAAATGGATTTGCATAATTAACATAATTAATTATCAATTAAACATATTATTAATTAAAAAACAAATTAAAACACATACAATTTAATTAACTTCCCACTCTTTACACCTATGATCCCCACAGCCTACAGCTAAAATTAAACTGTAAAAAATAATTACACAATTAAAAAACAAAATTAATTAAATAGTGTTTAACAACTAATTACAAAGTAAGTAAAATTAATTTACTCCCCACCCTTCACCCTATAAACCCAAAACCCAAACACACATTTTTTTAACAATTACTCTAATTAATTATCATTTTTTTTATTAATATTAATTATCAACTAATTATCAATTAATTAAAAATAAATTACTTCCCATACTGTACCCCTAAAAACCCCACAACCCACAACTAAAATTAATTACACAATTTCCATATTTACCTGTCAATTAATAACTTCCCACCCTTTACCCCTATAAACCCCACAGCATGGGTCTAAAATTAATTACATAATTACCATAATTAATTATCAATTAATTTATTAATTTTAATTAACAACTGATTATTAATTAATTACAAATAAATTACTTCCCACCCTTCACCCCTATAAACCCCACAACCCGCACCTAAAATGTACCCTAAAAAATTAAAAACAGAATAAACTTGATAAAATCTCAATTAAATAAATATTAATAAATAAAAATATTAATTAATTTATTATAATTAAATTACTTCCCACCCTATTCCCCTATAAACCCACAACCCGATACGGAACTAAAAAACGCAAAATTTAATTAAAATAAAATTAATAATTACTAAAACTTTAACACATAATAAAAAACAAAAACAATACTTATACAAAAAAATGCATCACATACATTTAAATGATATGCTAAAATGCATAACACTAATTAATAAATCGATATTTTAAACAACTATATTTTTGCAAAGGATGTTAATGACTTCTATATTTTTAAAATTGATATTTCTTACCTTAAGTCGATATTCTTGACCACAATATTTCTGCTGTCGATATTTCTGTGTCACGATATTTAAAACTCGATATTAGAGTAAGTCAACATTTCCAACTCAATATTTTGACTGAATACCATGTTGAGACTGAGGCTGAGATTCCATCCCTGCTCTTCTGTGTAGACGCTTGCTGATTAGCACTCTGTCAGCCCCATTTTAGCAGATGTGCTGATTTGCCCGTGGCATGTGCATTCTGCTAAATAATATGGATTGTTTCTGTGTGAGGGGGATGTAGTTGAATTACAGCCTCACAGTTGCGCAACCCATACATCCAGTTGCCTTTCTTCCTCTGCTGGCAAGTCCTCCCTGGCAGCAAAAGGGCAGGACTTCAGAGCTGGACATTGGAACCAGCAAGACATGATTCCTGTGATGGAAACAATGAACCAGAGAGAGCAGCAAGGCAAATATTATGAAGGGGAAAACCTGCCTCAATCCATCTACCAGAATGTATTAGGACTGGAAGCACACCCTTTCGTAAACTGAGACAGAGACTGAAATCCCACCCCTGCTCTCTTGTGTAGATGCTCACTGATTAGCACTCTAACAACCGAATTGTAGCAGATATTCTGATTTGCCTGTGGCATGTGCATTATATGATGACTCACTTGGGGCGAGGCATCAAATAAACGACCATGTGGATAAGCTGCCACTGTCTAAAACATTGCAGCAGACGTAACATCTATCCTATAGAAGATGCAGCACAAATAATGGCAATTAACAATACTGTGTTTTGATTAAACATTGTAAAAAAATACCACCAGACATAATGTGGCAGGAATAACAGTGCAATTAAAAATAAGGTACAGATGGTACAACTAATACCCCATAGTAGTAATATGAGCTTGCTACAATGCCGCTCTGAATATTGGGTGCACACAACTCCCACAGACTACTGGACCAAAGAAATGGACTTGATATAATTTGAGTCAAAACAAATTTCTCCTTAGGTTTTTCTGCAGAAATAAAGAATCTATGGCAGTTACTGGAATCAAAATATTAACCGATCCTCCCTGTTAAATAAAAGCATTCAGAATTAAGATTGTTAATCGCGCGAGCGCACCGATTCAAGATGGCCGCCCCTCGCTGATCTGAGGCGAAATCGGCCCGTTTTTGACGATTTTATGCCGATTTAACACTGGCATTTTTATTTTCTATATGAAGACGACGTTTTGAATAAGGAAAGCGCTTGGAACAGTACCTTTTGGAGCCTGGTGCATCAAGTGGAGCTGAGATTTATCGAGGTGAGCTGCTCTCCGGTGGCTGGTGTGCTTCTGTCCCAGGAATTCCTGTCAGAGGGGTGGAGAGCAGCTTAGGAAAGGGCAAGGCTGTGGCCTAGGCCACTCCCACAGCTGGTTTTAGCTGCTGCACTCTGCTTATTCAGGCTGTTTTCCTCATTTATCAGTATTGTTCTAACAATATTGCTTTTGACTGGTCCTTTATTGCTGCCTGCATTTATTTCTCTATTATTTATGGAGGGCAAGCAGTCGCACAGTATGTCTTCTAAACGGAAACAAAACGTTTCTCCACCACCAGTTAAATCTAAATTAGTGGATATTAGTGAACCTTCATTATCCACTTTATTGGAGGAACTTCCAGCTGTGCATTCTAATACTGATAATATTGCGACTGAGATTAAAAATTTACGTAAAGATATGGCGGGTCTTTCCATGAAGGTCTCTGACAACGCTATTAAAATTCAAGACAATAAAGTTAAAATTGATCATCTTATGCCCATTGCAGCCAAAATTGATCCAATGAATAAATTACTATTAGATTTGGAAAATCGCAATAGACAATATAACCTGCAAATTTTTAATTTACCAGAAGATGTGGAAGTTAATGACTGCAGGGTCTATCTAGAAAACCTAATTCCTGGTCGTTTGCGTATTAAGTTTCCTGAAAAATTTGAAATCGATAAGGCACATAGAATCCCCTCTCATCGCAACCCAAGACAAGATAAGCCTCGTCAAATGATTTTCAAAGTGTTACGTCATCACCATCTAATTTTAATAAGAAAGGCTGCCAGAGATATCCCTTCGTTAATGGTCAATGGGAATAAAATTTTAATTCATCAAGACTTTGCTAAAGAGACAGTCAATATTTGTAAGGAATTTGTAAACCTTCGTCCTAGGCTAAGAAATGCTAGTTATAAATATGGTCTGTTTAATCCGTCTACTATGCGAATATGGAAGGATGGATTTTCTAAATCTTTTCAACATCCTGAAGATCTTTGCCATTTTCTGGATTTGCAGTCTCAGTCATCAATGGAAACAAATTAAGCTACCACATGAATTCATTGTTGCTTGATTTTTACTGCCAGTATGTTTAATTGATTGGAGTAATCTTTCAGGGCATGTTAAGTGGCTTATTCTTGATATGCGTGTGTGTGATTCAGAAGTTCTATATATGTTTCTATGTTGTATGGTTATTATTTTTGGGGTCTTTTGGTGTCTTGTGTGTCTTTTATATATCAATTCTCGAGCTACTATTCTTTTTCTAATCTATCTTTTTTATCTATTTTCCTCTCTACCTTTTTTCCTTTTTCAAAATGTCAAGTGGTAATGGTATTAAAATTGTTTCATTAAATGTTAAAGGCTTAAGGCACCCTGTTAAACGTACTAAAGTTTTAGATTATTTAGCGAGGTATAAAGCGGATTTTGTTTAATTCAGGAAACTCATGTAGATGATAAAGTTCTATCCTATATGAATAAAAAATGGGTTGGGAGTGTTATTTCATCTCCGGCTCTCAATAGGAAAAATGGGGTAGCAATTCTTTTTACAAAAAAATTACATGTTTAAATTTTGCATAAGCATTCGGATTCTGACAGTCGTTTTATTATAGCTAAGATAAAAATTGACAATAAGGTTTTCCACCTCATTAATGTTTATGGGCCTACTAATGATGACCCGGAGTTTTGGTTAAGATTTACACCAGAGGTTTTAAATTTGGATAATGTTCCTCTGATTATTGGTGGAGATTTTAATCTTATTTCTGACCCTCTACTAGATAGAATATCTCAAGCTAAATTTCGTCCTCCAAAGGTGTTTTTCTCACTTAAAGCATTTTTCAAGTCTACTAAAATAGTTGATATTTGGCGTCTACATAATCCTACTGACAAACAATTTACTTCTTTCTCTAACCCTCATAACTCTTATTCTAGGTTGGATTATTTTTTAATTTCTCGTAATATAATTTCCTCAGTTTCTAATCCAGACATTCAGAATACAAATATTTCTGACCATGCTTTAATCTCCTGTATTTTATGTAATGAGTCCAAACAGGATAGTCATAATCGTTGGCGTATGAATACCAATACTGTTCTTAATGAAAATAATAAACCTAGACTTTTATCAGCTATTAAAGAGTTTTTTTCATTTAATGATGATGGCTCCACATCTATTATTAATCGTTGGGATGCATTTAAAGCATATATTAGTTGTGAGGATATTTCCATTATGGCACATGAAAATAAATTATTTAACACGAAAATTGATGAATTGGGAAAGCAGATAGCTAAATACGAATGTCTATATATTACTTCTAATAAACTCCTATATAAAGAAAAATTACAGAAACTTCATTATGAATTGAATTC
The DNA here is from genome assembly GCA_963921515.1 of Calotriton arnoldi. Classification (NCBI taxonomy): domain Eukaryota; kingdom Metazoa; phylum Chordata; class Amphibia; order Caudata; family Salamandridae; genus Calotriton; species Calotriton arnoldi. The sequence continues at coordinate 974,798 of CAWUFW010002849.1, forward strand.
TATTTTAAGTAATAGAGCTGAAGTACAAATTTCTAATAATAAAGCTAAACTTTGTTTTAGCGCAAATAGGTCTGGTAGGATGTTAGCTAATTACCTCCGTATTAAAAACAACAAAAATCAAATTAATGCTATTCGTTCCCCAAATGGCTCAATTGCTTTATCCCATGATGAACTCATTAAAGAATTCATGAATTATTACTCAGACTTACACAATAAGCCACCTTCTTCAGATACAGCTCTTATCGATAATTTTTTGGAAGGTTGTGGGCTACCTAAAATTTCACAAACTGATAAAACTAAATTCGAACTCCCGATTACAATTGAGCAAATACTTTCAGCTATTAAATCACTTAAGTTAAAGAAATCTCCAGGTCCGGATGGTATTCCTGTGGAATTTTATAAAGAATTTTCATCTCACCTCTCATCTTATCTGCTTTCTTTATTTTCATATTTTACCGATACTGGGTCATTTGCGGAGGCTCTGATTATTGTCCTCCCGAAACCAGATAAAGATCATTCTTTGGTTACCAATTACCATCCTATTTCTTTAATAAATCAAGACTGTAAACTGTATGCTAAAATCCTTGCGTCTAGGTTAACTTATAAACTTTCTTCTATTATCCATATAGATCGGTCTGGCTTTTTGAAAGAGAGATATTCATCAAATAATATAAGACTATTATTTCACGCAATTGAAACTGGAGCATTATTTCCTTTTCCTGCTGGAGTTCTAGCATTGGATGCGGAGAAGGCTTTTGATAAAATTCATTGGCAATACCTTTTATAGTTCCCTATATACATTCAATTTTGGCTCCTTATTTATCCATATGATTTCAGCACTCTACTATAGTCCTTCGGCTAAACTTTTTATTAACGGTAGACTTTCACAGAAGTTTTACCTTTTTAGAGGAACCAGGCAAGGTTGCCCATTATCTCCATTACTTTTTCTTATTGCAATTGAACCCTTGTTAACTGCTATTAGAAAATGCTCCGAAATTGAAGGCCTCCAAAGAAACAATGTGCCTATTAAAACGTCAGCTTATGCTGATGATATTCTTTTATATATTGCAAATCCTGAATCTCCCATCCCACCATTGCTGAATCTAATTGGTGTTTTTTCTACAATTTCAGGTTATAAACTTAACACTAACAAGACAGAATTTTTTTCGTTAAATGTCCATTGTTCACCTGATATGCTAACTAATATAGAGATAGTTTGGCAAAAAGATAAACTTAAATACTTGGGTATAATATTTGTCAAAAACGTTAAGCAAACTTTGGGGCCGATTCCGATTTGGGCCGGAAATCTCTCCGACCGAGCCGGACCCGGAGAGATTTCCGACCGAATCGGACCCGTGCAGCCCGACCGAACGAGTACGATGCGTCCGTATGCTATCATACTCGAGTCGGTCGGACTCCTATTGAAGTCAATGGGAGCCGGTCGTACAACGCGTACGCGGACTCCCATTGCCTCAATGGGTGCGAGGCGAACAAGGGCGCCCCCTACAGCGTGTACGCGGCGAAGCGACTCGCGCCGTACACGCACAGGTAGGGGGGACCCAGGGGTCCCACCTGTGTGCGACTCGCGCGGGTACGCGTACAGGGGGGTCCGACACGGACCCCCGAAGTATGGCTCCGACTGCTCTTTCGAGCCGGGCGGCGCGTGTCGGTCGGACTGCTCGCGGCGCGCATCATACTTACCCGGCCGGGGAACGTCTCCATTGCGCGGTGCGAGTCATGTCCGAGCGAGTCGGTCGGTGCGGTTCGACCCGGGAACGTGTCGGTCGGAGCGGTTGGGACGCCCGAACGAGTCGGTCGGCGATTTCGCATCGTACTCGCTTGTCCGGACGCACGTACGAATCGGTCAGGAAATAGGGCTCCGAATCTGATCCGGTTAAGCCGAATCCGATTCGGAGCCCTACCGGCCGAGATCGGAATCGGCCCCTTTGTCTCTAAATTGTGAGTCTACTTTGGCATATATTAAGGTTAAAATTCATAAATGGTCCTCTTTGTGCTTATCATGGTGGGGTAGAATAGATGTGGTTAAAATGATTTTGGCTCCTAAATTGTTTTATATTTTTTCAATGATTCCTGTTCAACTCCCTCTCAAATATTATAAAGATATAGACAAAGTTTTGTCTAATTTTATTTGGAATAATAAAACGCCACGGTTAAGCTACAAAAAATTGAAACAGTCTAAACTCAATGGAGGGTTTGGATTACCAGATTTTCTAAAATATCATAAAGCCTTTATTTTAAAACAAAGTATTTTATGGTTTCAAAATTTGGAGCATAATAACTCACCGGTTTGGCTACGTATTGAGCAGTATTCAGTATTACCTTTTCCTCTCACTGCTTTGCTTACAATGTCTAATTCTTCTGTTTTTTTAAACAAATCTGTAATATTGAAGTCTACTAGATTGATTTTACGTGTATCAGATTCTATTTTTCAATGTTCTATTTGTAAATCATTGAGTGTATCGCTATGGTTTAACCCATCAGTAAAATTAGTTCGTCATACACATTTTTGGAATTCATGGATAAAAGCAGGTATTTTTTGTACTTTAAAGATATTTATCATAATAATGCCTTTATGAGTTTTGAATACTTACAACAAAGATTTCATTTGCATTCATCAGGTATTGTTAAATAAGAATTGCTTTGTAACTCTATTCTTGATTCCTTCCCGAAGGGCTTTCCTTTCACTGTTTATTCTGATTTAGTAGTGTATCTCCAAACAATCGCGCCCTCACCCCATATAGTTTCATTACTATATAAAAAGTTAAATACTTCTGATGGAGACAATATCGATTTTCTTGCTTCCTTTTGGAATGCAGAATTACAGTTGTCCTTTCCTTTGGACTCATTGAGGAAGGTTTGGTTGAATTCTATTTCAGGTTGGTTGCCTGTAACACTATACCAAACTAACTCCTATATACTTTTTAATTGTTTATGGACCCCTTTAAAATTATATAATGCCAAACTTTTAACTTCTTCTGATTGCTGGAATTGTTCTTTAGTTGTTGGATCATTAAGACATATGTTATTTGATTGTCCTTTTGTTAAGAAGTTTTGGGATGAAGTTTGGCAAAGAATTTCTTGTATATTGAATGTATTAGATACTTTGTCATATGAATTAATTATTTGCAAAGCCTCTTCTCTCACTACTAAACTGTCTTTATTGAATAACAAACTTTTTGATTTTTTAATGTCAGCAGCTGTGAAGTCGATTACTGCTAATTGGAAAGAATATACTTCTTTATCTGTTCATGCATGGTGTGCCTGGATTATTTTTACAAGAAAGGGTGCAAATTTGACTTTATCTGGTATTTTTCATAATAATCCGAACTATTTACATTTCTGGAAACCAATTGATGATTATTTATTGTTGAATCTATAATATGTACACATTTAATTATATCTTTATGTAGTATGCCTTTTTAGCTTTAGTAGCTCTGTAAATGGTTCTAATGAATATATGCTGTTGTTCTTTTTATTTTTTATTTGCGGTGATATCATTAAGTTTTGTAGGTACTTTACAATATAATCTTGAATTTCTTACTTATAAAATTTGAATATTTATCTTTATTCATATTATAGTATTGGATTAATGTTTGTACCTTTTCGGAGCTCTTTTTTGTATGTTTCCTAGTCTCAAAAAATCTAGTAAAATATTTTGAACACAGAATTAAGATTGTTATATTCTATTAGGACGTAGAAAAGTTTTGCGACTTTTCCTGTTCGTTTTACCCGGGTTAGCTTAGATAAAAATGTCTGCAAGGATACCACTACTAACCTATGATGTTGTATTGTTACTTTCTGCAATAATACTGTAAAAAATTTAACCATTGACTGCAATTAGAATTTGTTATTATTGATACCCCTGATAATGCAGAACTGTCCTACTGATTATTCAATATTATCCTACTAATACACATATTCTCTCAGAGATCTGCTCCTGTTAATACCCATGCTCACCCAAAAGCTGTGCTGTTAATTCTATCTGGTCTCCCACCTATGATTCAGATAATAGCCAGTCCCAGTGCAGCCATGCTTCTGCTAATACCTAGGCTCACCCATAGCTATATTCCTGATAAAAAATAAACTAACACCAAGATGGACATTTAATAATTTCCATAGTAGTTCAGAAATTAAGTTTCACCTGGGATAGGGAAGCTCGTATTTTAAAGAGAGGTACCCACCCGGCCATAGACTCCTGTGTGATAAATAAAGTACAGGCTTATATCTCTTGGAACCTGCCCCATGGAGTGCACCGCTTTTGGTTATTATTGAGGCAGGGTATGCTCCCTTTAAACAACGTACTATCTAAATGGTATGGTTCTTCTCCGATTTGTAATCTGTGTAATAATTCTATCCAGGACGTTAATCATGTGCTATTTATTTGCCCCGCTCTATTATTGTATCGGCGTAAATGGATGAGACCAATTTGTCTACAATTATCTATCCTTTCGGCCTCTGCACTAACAGATTCTATTTATGAACCACCAAATGAAATGTTTTGTCATAGGATTTTTAACTTTTTTAAGTGTTTTTTAAATATGTACTAATACACATTTATATGAAGGATATAATTATCAACTTTGGTTTTATCTTATGTTTTATAGTATTTAGGGCATAAAGGATATTTGAACTTTTTTATTGTATAAAATATTCTAATGTTTTGTATTTGGAGATTTTTTTGTCGGCTTTCGCTAATGATTGTAGAAACCTTGCTATACAAAAATTTCTTACTTATATGTTGTTGGCCTTTTAATTTATGTGGATCTCTTTGGAGTTCCAAGATCATAAATAAATAAACTTGAAACTTGAACTTAGTAGTTCAGAGACCTTTCCTTCACGATGTATAAAGTCATCACAACTTCGCTGTAGATAGAATACAAACTGATTCATATTAACTCAGTTGATATACCTCCTCACATGTGGCTCTATATAACACCCAGACCTACCCATAGACAAGCTCGTTATGATACCCAGAGTCCCTCGGATCTTTGTTCTATTAATAACAAGACTCATTCAGAGCTCAACTCCTGTTAATACCAATATCCCGTCTTGACTCTGTACTCGATTATACAGATTCCTGATACTAATATTATAAATATAATTTTAATAAATTTGCTCTTGTCCTGATAATGACAATCCTCACTGCTAAAGCCCTGTTCCTGATGGTACTGAGGCTTCCTCAGTGCTCCACTTCTGGTTATAAAAATTCAGGGGCGTTGCTTGGTCAGTAAGACTGAGGGGGGGGAGGGGTGTGAGTTTCAGATTTTCCCAAAATCACACTGGCAAATCATTTTAATCATTATATGAGAAGCAGCATATGAGAGGGCTTAAGAGCCAGTGGAAAGGGAAAGGAGTACGAATTAGGGGAAGTACTTAAATCAGTATTTTGTAAAATAGCCATGTTTTAAGACCATCAAAACAGAGGAGTGTGTGTGTGTGTGTGTGTTTTTCTATGACTATTTAAAAATCCCAGGTAAAATCAGACAGACACCTTACCACACCGACTGAAAGCTCCTGTACCCAACTATTTATTGAAGAATTCATTTATTAGGGAGATGTAACACCCCAAACACCCCCCTCAAGCTACGCCCCTCTAAGTAGGGGCGTAGCTGCCAGTCGTGCAGTCCGGCATTGAAGCACAGGGACGTAGTGAAGCTTTTCAGTTCATATCTATCTATCTATCTATCTATCTATCTATCTATCTATCTATCAATCTATCTATCTATGCTTAACAATCAGTCTCTGTGGCTTTTGCCCTCTACCGCTGTACCTCTGTACCTGTACCTCTTTCTTCTCAGGTCTGCGCCTCTGTCTTCCTTCCTTTTTCTTCCCCCCCCCCCCATCGTCTCTGTTTCTGCCCCTCTTGGCGCCTCTGTTCTTCACCCTGTACCCACCTCTCTCTACCCTCTGCTTTTCTTGAGATAATGGGATGAATGAAGAGACGCTGGGAGGTGGACAGATAGTGAAGGGGAAGCAAGATGCAGGGAATAATTTTAAAAAAGGAAGGTGGAGAGATACGAGTGAGGATGGAGAGAACATACAGAAACAGAGGAAAAGAAATGGATACAGGGCAGACTACAGAGATACACTGGAGAGTGCTGAGCAAATCAAGGGGGTGGAGAGATACAGGAGAGAATGTGATACAGTAGAGCATAGACAAAGGGGGGAATTGAGAGATACAGCAGAAAGCAAACGGAAGGATGCAGATGTTTAGGGAGTAAGGAGAAGGGAGGTTGGAGAGATACAAGGAAGAATGGAAAAGTACAGGCGAGATATCAAAAGAGCAGAGAAAGGGGGGTTGTAATAAAGAAGTTGAAAGATAGAGCAGAAGAGAAAGACAGAGGAGAGAATAGTCACATGGAAAAAAGAGCAGGAGGGATGTACAGGGGAAGTAGAGCGAGGATGAAAGGTGGAAAGTAGCAATATACAGAGGAAGCCAGAAGAAAGGAGCATGGAGATCTACAAGGGAGGGTGTGCAGATGCAGAGAGACAGATGATAGAAGAACAAGTGCTTAGAGATAGAGGAGGAGAGTGAAAGGTGGAACGGTGGAGGGGAACTAGATGTGCACATTTGCAGAGTTTCAGGAAAGAATGGAGAAAAGTTAATGAGACAAAAGAGAAGGGGGCAAAATAAAATAAAAATTACTTGAGTGATGCAGGAGTGAAACGAGAGATGAGAGTTAAATACAGAGTAGAACAGGAACGTCCTTGGAGAACAAAGTGAGGGGAGGGGAAGTGGAGAGATACAGGTTAGAGTATGGGGAGAGTGAAAGGTGAGATGGGTCAAGAGAGAGAGGAAGTAAAAGAAGGGGAGTGGGAAAATATAAAAGTAAGGATGTAGACATATCCGAAGAATGAAATGGAGTGGGGAACTAAATACATAAGAGGAGAGAGTGTGAAAGACAAGAGAGGAGAAACGGGAGAGAAAGCTAGGGAGAGCAGGGGTGTAGCTATCAATGGTGCAGCAGGTGCAGTGGCACCAGGGCCCAGAGGTCTCAGGGGTTGACTGAATCCTGATTTCTGCTACATTTTGCTACTGACAAGCATTTGTGAGGAGGGGGCTTTACCCTGCTTGCACTGGGGCCCATGGCACCTTTGCTAGGCCAATGATTATAAGCATGGTCAGACATAGTTCAGCTCTTGATAAAGATGTACTCACAGCTCTGTTTAGATACTGCCTAAACTCACTCACATTTTAATTTATAGAAAATATTTAAAAAGAAACGGGAATAATCAGAGTGGCCTTAAGATTGGCCGGAAAGTAAAAATTACATTTTCTAGTTATTTTTCACTCATCACATCTCCGCATTAATATTAGCCCAATTGGCCTAAATTTAAATACTTATGTAGTTTAGTAAGGGCAAAATAAGTCGTTTCTTACATCGGTGTCCCATAGGACACCATCCACACAATTCTTTCTTTTACCTTCTCTATAACTCTCTGAAGAGCTTAAGTTTATTTTAAGTCACCATCATTTTAAACTAAAGTCATTCTGCATACTTGATATGCTGTGGTCTGTAGGAAGGTCCCAGACTTTTTTTAATTACATTTGACCTTTACCTCTATTTCTACAAATAGCTATTCTTGTGGGAAAAAAAAAGTTCAAAGGGCCTTCATTTGTGATTATCTTTCTGAAAGTTCCTTCAGGTCAGGGTGTGCTGCAGCACTTGCCGTGCCCTTAGTTCCAGCGCCTCTGCATCATTGCGGTATATTTCTTCCACTTTAATCTCTAAAGATTCTGGTCATTACAAAATAAACATAAAACAAACAGACACGCGTGCTACTGCAACACTTGATTAAACAGTATTCTGTTTTTCCCAGAACTGTTTAAATTAGCTCAAAGGCAAACGACTCCGCAGAGCAATTGCTGCAGCTGTTTTTAAATCCTAATAAACTCCACACAAATAAAGCACATCTACGCTCTGATGTTTCAGTCGATTTTCAGCAAATGCCAGACTTCCATACTGTGTTTATTTCGTTTGTCAAGAAAAAAACAAACTAGAAGTACAGCTGTGACTATATTAGTCTCAGATTAATTGCTCTGACAGTGGCAGTACAAACTATGTGAAGTAGTAAATGTAAATATTTGTCCTACAGGGGACATTAACAATTCTATGTCTAAGTCAAATTAACTTATTAATGTATTGTGGACTAAAACTGATATTTCCAAGTCCGATTTAGTAATATTTGAGAGTCAACAATCAAGGACAAAGCCAATGGGCCTGGCTTTATTGTCCAATTGCATCCAATCAGCTTTTGAGCACAACTGTGTTTGTATGGGTTAGGACATTAAAGCCAGACCTATTGGCTTTGACAATGGTTGCTTTAGTTGGTGTTATGTTGTTCATTTGAATGCAACTATTTTTATAACTTTGTATGTGATCTATTGGATGTTACTTTGCTTTCCTGGGGCTTTCCTGGGGAAGGCTAGCCACCTCTACTACGTTGTAATTGTAATTGCATTTACATAGCACTTACAAACCCTGACGAGACAATAGAGAGCTTTACTGCAGGTAGAATCCTACCCTGAAACCCAACGTTAGTTGTTAATCCTATGGTCATTGTTAATTGTTAGTTATTGGGATTAGTCTTGTGCTCTAAAAAGAAACCATTTCATACATTCATTCGATATGGGTTCAAATGAGCAGAGGTTGTGATTTATGAGATGAGATGTGAGCAATTTTCAGAAATATAATACCAGAGAGGAAGGTAGAAAGGCCAGCCACTTATGCAGGAGCTAATAAATAAATAGTGAGAGTGGGTTCGGAAGGGTGAAACAGGATTGGCATGCGTTTTTAAGTGGAGTGGCTTCTACTAGATGCATAGAGGTATAGAAGAACACAAACTCGTAATTAGGAGCAGGAGAATATATACAAAAGAATCATGGGTGACATAGTAGAGGCAGGCTGGAGTTGTTAGGTGTGAATTACTACCATTGTGCACACACATGTATGTTTCTCTGTGGGTAATTGGGTGAGGTGCAAGAGTCCCGGGTGCAGATGAGAGAATAGGAATTAAAAGATGATGAGGGGGTGTGATGGAGGAGGATGAGGTGCGAAGTGCTGCTCAAAGAATCTGATATCAGATTAAATGAATTGTGCTATGTAAGCTCTTGATTATTGTAACTCCTATCAGTCCTGTTTCTGGCCCACACTAAACATGGTTAATATAAAGTTAACATGTATGAGCTGAGAGTTGGAGCCTCCTCTGCTCTAAAGGTGCCATTTTTCTAAAACTACTGCTTCTACACAAGCTGTGCTCATTTTGGTTCTCTGCCCCTAAAGTAACTAAAACTTGCGTCCACGCTATGCACTTAGTTATTATCAATTATGTAATGACAGATTTTGCAATGGTTTTATCAATGAGGTCACAGAAGATTTCATGAGTGATGTAAAAAGTGAGGTCATAAGCAGTGCATGTCGAGGGTGCGGGTTTCAGTTACTTAGCACACAAGTTATAGTTAATTGAGATAACTATAACTGGCCAACTTCAGCGGCTTCGTCATTTAAAATGGTGTGCTTTAACTGACATTTTCACCTAACTATAACGTCCCTTTAACATTTGTTTTTTTCAGTGAAATTCTAGGTTTTTTTTTAACATGAAGTAATACTTTATTACCAAACATAAAGCCAAACCCATGCCGACAGCAGTCGGCCATGGGGTTGGCTGCAGGGCCTGGCCACAGGCCAGATCCTACCTCCAATCCATTGTGGTAAGAACAAAAATAGGTCCTGACATACCTCTTTTGGAGACCAGACAAGTATAGTGCATTCCAGGCTATAGAATGAGGGGTACTCATTTTATGGCCTGGAATACACTATACTTGTCCTTCCCGCAAATGGATGATGCATTCTAAAGACAACAGCATCATTCTGTAAAACGCACATGGGAGAATATAACAAAATTGTGTTGTAAATAGGCCAAAGAACACTGGTTTACTTTGCTTAGCATCATTGCAACCAGTGCTGTCTGTGTAAAATTAAGATACCATGATCTCCAACTGTTTCTTTTCTGACTTCCCTTTTTCCACTTACCTCGCACATGAGCACTTTTCTTGCACTTCTTATTTTTGACAACCATCTATTGTTTTATTGTTTATGCAATTTCTATAATTAATATATAAAGAAGATTTTGTCTCTTGAATTCAGTTTTTGTCTCTCTCTCTGGTGTATGTTTGAAGAGTATTTTGCTCTCTTGTTTAAGAAATTATGAGAAAACGTTTCCGGTGACTCAGTGAATTAATTTGAAGAATCTTTTTGCCTCTTTGGTCTCCAAAAGAGGTACGTCAGGACCAATTGTTTTTCTTACCGTACTGTACCCAGGTCCTTTGACGCATTCTGGGATACCCCATTAGCTTGTAATGGTCCAATCCATTGTGGACAGCCAACCCCACTCCACGCACAGCCTTCGGCGACAACCCGCCTGCTGCACATGAGCTATGCACAGCAAGGGGCTTGGGTGCAGGGCCTGGTCCCAAACTCCCCCGGACATGCATGGTTGAATATAAATGGGGTCATTTTAAGTAAGGCAAAGATACTGACTTTGTCAAATGGTCAGAACACCAGCATATAAAAAAGTGAGTCTATTGGCTTTATGAAAGGGTCTGAATATCAACATATATAAACCACATATATTGTCTTTGTCACAGAAAAGACCTATAATTATAATGAAATGTATATTTAATTAATTCACCCAGAGTTCAGTGTTTAGTTCAAGTGATTTTTATAATAAACCATAGAACAAACCACACAGGCCTCTGCACTCCAGATAAAGAGTACCGCATATCAACATAACTGAAGGAGTGAATTAAAGAAAATATGATAAACTGTCCTGGGGTCATGGGCTAAATGTCCCAGGAGAAGTACTTTTTTTTTTGATGGGGTGCTGCTGCACTCTGTGCACATTACACTTCACCTGCCCGTGCTCTCGGGCAGGGAAAAGATGGTGTCCCGGGGGTTGGGGTCCTTGAGACGGCCTAGGAATGAGGTCCCGGGGCCATTGAATGGCTCTGGGAGGGGCACTGTGTAGACCTTCCCCATTTTCAAAGTTCAAGCCCAAGGGGATGGGGTCCTCAGGCTCTCCTAGTGACTTGGGGAGGGGCTCCGGGTGCCCTCTCATCTTATCATAAAATTGGCCCTAGGGGATGGGTTCCCTAGGGGATGGCTTTAGGAGGAAGGATACCCTAACCTGCCCCCATATATCTTTTTAACATTTTTTACAGAACAATAGACTGAGTCACGAGTCCTAAGATGGCTGCTGCCACATCGTTGTTGATATGGTGGCAGCCAATGAGATCTTATCTCGAGATGTGTGGCTCTGCGGATCCTTTGCGTCATGAAATATGCAAAGTTTTTGAGCCTTAATAACTTAAAAAGCCACTGAATGGATTTACATCAAATCACAAAAGCACCAGGATCTAGCTTTCTACCAAATTTGGTGTAATTCTGCAGTATCACTGTTCAATTTTCCTATGGCAAAAGGAATGGGGAAAACGTGTCTTTGGACCCCTTTTTTTTATCAGCCCCCGATTGACAGATCATCCTAAAGCTTTCCAGAGTGGAGTTGAGGTGGACAAAACTTTTTTTGTAAATTTTCTTGAAGATTCGTCAGACGGTGCCAAAGTTATAAGTAAACCAAAACCCAAAAATGTTTTTCCTATGGAAATGCAGACCTAACTATAATTAGCCAGTGGGGGCCACCACTGGGTAATATATAGGTGTACATATATATATTTAGGGGCCGATTACAATGTCGTCTGGAAACTCTTCCGACCGAATCGGTTTCGGAATCGTTTCCGACCGAATCGGGTTCTGCGAGTCCGAATGAATGATTAAGATGCTTCCGGACATCGTCCGGTCTGACTCGCATTGACCTCAATGAGAGCCTGTGTTCCAAACGAGAACACCGGCTCCCATTGACAAAAGGGGTGGTTAGGGAAAACCTTACACCCTGTGGCGGGACCCTCATGGTGCCTGCCACACTGTGCATGCATGGGAAGGGGGGGACCCATGGGTACCCCCATGGGCCCAATTTGGAGGGCCCCGGGTGAAGGGGGGCCTGCTACAGGCCCCCAAAGTCATATTCTGACAGCCGATCCATGTCGGAACAAATGATTCGGAAAGGCTGTCCAAATCTGACATCCTAATCGCTCGGCTGGAAACATGGTCCGTATACCACTACGATTCGGCTCCGACCTATTCGGTTACTCCCATTGCCTTTCGTAACCGAGTTGGACAGTTCAAATGCTTTCCAGCCATTGTAATCGGTCATTGGGAAAAGTGTCCGAGTCAGTCAGAAAGGCGGGTTCCGACTCGGATTCGGACGAATCGAATGCCGTTCGGAGCCTTTCCGAACAACATTGTAACGACCCCTTAATATTTTGAATCATTTTTACTTCTTTAATTTTTTATTGCTTATACATAATATTTACAATAATTTTTTAGCTAATTTTATTGGAATTTGTTTTGGGAACTTGTTAAAAGTATATTTTAATATCTGTGTTTTTTATTCATTCTAATTATATATTGTTTGTACTTATTATGTTTGATAAATGATAATATATGTTTTTAATTTTTTATTACTAGTTGGTTGGTTTGTTTATAGGGAAATAAGGTGGACGTGCTTTTAAATATATTTTTGCTAATTTTAAACTGTATTTCTTACTTATTACTAAGTAAATGTATTTGGTAGTTATGTAAATGTTTAAATAACTTATATTGACTTTAAACCTTTTTGTTTATATTACTTTAGTTTGTAATGTACTTATATACATTTTTCGTATCAGTTGAATTTTAATTCTTATGCTTATTTTTTATTTTCTATTTTTTATTTTTTATTTATTTGTATATATTTATTTTATTTACTTAAGGTATTTTGTTTATTGTTCTTTTAGTTTTAATAATTTTTTACTTTGTATTTTTCTTTCTTATTTTGGGAATGGTAAATGTAATTTTTTTAGAGATCTAGACGTTTTCTTCTGCTGGTCAGGTTGGTTTGAGTACAGTAAAATTCTTCAAAGTGCAACTTTTTCTTTACTCCTTTTTTGGGTTGGATTGAGAATAGTAAATCACCCCCTCCAAAGTCCAACACTTTCAATATTGTTGCTTTGTTTGGAGTGGAAATACTAAGGGGCCGATTGCGATGTCGATCGGAAAGCCTCCGACCGCTAGTTGGAAGCTTCCTGACCGCAGTCGGAGGCTTTCCGACCAACACGGTCGATTTGCGGTCCGACTGCCGAATTATGATGTCGGCAGTTGGAGCGTAAACCGGCCGGTCATTCTGACACGGTTCCGACTGGCTCTTGGAGTCTTCCTGCCGGTCGGACCCACACCGTATTCCCCTATGGACGACTTTCCGCCGTCAGGATTACGATGCTGGTTTCCAACAGCCTTTCTGTGCGTGGCCTTTCCAACACCAAAAGGCTGTCAGAGAGCGACTTTGGGGCCCCTAGCAGGGCCCCCTTGCCTCCACAGCCTATGGTTGGTGGCTGAGGGGGTACCTAGGGCACCCCTGTAAAAGCCTGCAACATGTGGCAGGCACCATGGGGTGCCTGCCACAGGGTGCAGGGTTTTCCACCCCCCCATTTCTTTATGGGAGCTTGTATTACGGCCGGGTTACGGCCGAAGCACAAGCTCCCATAGAGAAATGGTAGTATGCGACCGAACAATGTTCGGTCGCATCTCAATTAGGTGATCAGAACGGCCGACCAGAGGTCGGTCGGTCCCGTTTCCGCCACATTGTTGGTTAGAGGAGACTCCGACCGACATTGTAATAGGCCCCTAAATCTGAAACCACCAAAGTTCAATGCTTTCATTAATGTTGCTCAGTCTTGAGTGAGAAGAGTAAATCTGATTCTTCCAAAGTCCAAAACTTTCCTTACTGTTTCTTTCTTTGGAGTAGGAGTAGTACATCAAAACCCTCCAGTCTCATCCCTACAAGATCCAACACTTTCTTTACAGTTGTTCTGGTTGGAGAGGGAATAGTTACTTTTAGTAATCTATTTATATATTCATCTAGTGATTTATTAATTGTATTTCATAATTTTTTTACATGTTTTTATTTATAACAATATTGCAACAAAAGGCCTGCACCTCATTGTTTGAGAACAAAACTATAGAGATTAGTGCACTACCTAACACTCAGAAGTTCAGCTCAAAATTCTGGTGGCACATTCAGTGGAGTAACCAAAATGCACTGAACTACCAGGTACTACAGATTCAAATAGAAAATCCCACCAAATATTCACCAAATGTCTGTACAAAGCCTGCACAACCCATTACCATCTCCTCTCAGGATCAGACTGTCAGAAATCACACACAGGAGGAGATCTCACACCCCCCTAGCTGGAAGGGCTGAGGGAGCAACACGCTTAATCAGCGGCTGAGGGAGAAACACGCTTAATCAGCTCCCACCAGCCACCAATGAATATTTAGATCAGACCTCTCCACAGGTTATTTCATTAGCAAATAAAGTATTAAACAGCATCCTTTGTTAGAATGCATATGTTTTTTAGGACATGTTATATGTTCTCTCTATGTTTGTTTTCATGAAATCCCAAACCGATTTTGAAGTGCCTTTACTGTTGAACAAAGGTCTGTGTTTAGAATGACCACTTAGTTTGTTTTCTGTGTTTTGCTTTCTTTTCTCTACATCTTTACCCTGAACCTCCTGGCAGCTTTGGACAAAACCTGGTACCCCTGAGCCTCTGCATCCCACATAAAATGTTCACCTGCACCTTCTCACACCTGACTAAGCACCTGGTCTCTCTCCTTCTCCTTTAACTTTTTATCCTCCTCTCTCAAGGCATCAAACCCAGGTGTCCAAGTAAAAGGGGGAGGGGTTTAGAGTTTGTTGCTGAGGCATCTTTCCTCTTTAGGCTGGCATATTATGTCCCCCATCAGCCCTAAACCTCTGCCCTTCTCATGAATCCAAATGTATTACTTCCAGACACTTCCAAATCTCACCACATTAGTGGGTTAAGCTTTCACCCCTTTAGGGTGAACACCATAGGTCATTGACTAAGGTTTGAGTGGCAATCTTTGAGTTTCTCCTTCAATGCTACTGGGTGGTACACCAAAGACGTTTTACTGAAATGTCAGCATTTTACATGTCCATCTCTCCTCCGTAGTACACCGTTGACACTCTACTGTGATGTTTGGGAAATGTCATGGACTGCATGTTCCCTGGCTCTTGGTGAATCCCATAGGGCCTTTAGTGGAGTATAGGTAGGTGGAGTCAGACATTACTGCTTTGAATGGAATAAAAGACCCTCTACAGGGTTGGTTAATTTGTATCAACCAACATAAGATGCATGTAGATTTCCTTCCGGGGCAAGTAGTTTTAATGTCTATTTTGCAACATTGTGTAATGGACTATGATTTTCAGAAGTCCATGACTGTATTGAGGACTGGGATAGAATGGGAAGAAACTCTAGCCCGCCCCCAAATAAAACATTAGTTCATATTGGTGAACCCATCTTGGGGGTGTAAACTGGGTTACTGTTGGCTGTGGGAAGGTGACTGCAGGAAAAGCTGCTCATCTGAGCATCACCCTGGAGCACGAGACGCATGAAGTCCTACAGAAACTGCACATGAAGGACAGCACAGCTCCAGCGCTGAAAGGTAAGAGCCTACAGGTTGGGAGAAGAGAAGGCTTTTCATGCTTCCCATATTGTCACATGTTTTGAGCCTGGACCTCTATCATTCTTCATATTGGATGTTCTGCAGTCATCTTTGCACTACCCTTGGGCATCTGCTGCCCTGAGCTCTTTGCTTCCTCTAGGCTTTAGACTCATGCTGCCCTTCAGATGAAGTGATAAACTCTTTGCTCCCCCTGGTCCTTGCTCATTCTTCCCCTCGGGTGCCCTGCAAATAACTTTTTTCATTTCCTGCAGGCCTCTTTCCTGCTTATCAGATCCCATGGTCGAGCTCTTAGTATAATAATAATAATAATAATAATAATAATAATAATAATAGTGTTACTTCTATAGCGCATACAGCTACCTCAAACAGAGGTGTCCCGGTGCTTAGCGGTAATCAGGAAAGCAGCTAAGGGATGCAACTGGACTAACCGAACAGCCACGTCTTCAAGTGCCTTCGAAAGTCAGGTTCAGAGTCCAGCATGCGAATATGAGGAGGTAGTGCATTCCATAACATAGCTGTCCTGACCGCGAAGGACCTTCCTCCCTTCCTGGCCTTGGAGAACCGAGGCACCCATAGTAGGTGCTTAGAGTTAGATCTCTTGTGTATTGCCCGAAAAGCAAGGGTCAAGGCCTTGAATTCAATCCGCCTTGCAACCGGGAGCCAATGAAGAAGCTTGATGTGAGGGGAAATGTGATGACGAAAAGGCACTCTTCGAATAAGTCATGCTGCCGCATTCTGAATCATCTGAAGTCTATGAATCAGATACCTGGGTAGTCCCAGGTACAGACTGTTAGCATAATCTAGATGGGATGTTATCGTTGCATGGACTACCGTCCTACTACTATCCTCTGGTAAGAGGTGCACATTTTTTAAAAAAAATTTCAGCTTGCCAAAACAGACCGACGAGACATGGTGTATGTGGTTTTCAAAGGAAAGAGCAGAGTCCCACTTAACACCCATATTTCTAGCTTCCTTTACCAGACAGGGCGGAGTTCCCAACTCCGCTGGCCACCAGAATCCTGGGGGCGGAGGAGAGGGCTGACCAAAGAACATGATCTCAGTCTTGTCAGGATTTAATTTCAGCTTGTTGTTATTCATCCAGCTGATAATGTCTTTCAGGCAGCCCGTTAATCTAGCAAATGACTCCCTTGACTGATCCTTAAAGGAGAATATCAGCTGTGTATCATCTGCGTACGAAACAGCCTTCAACTCCCAGGTGTCAATCAGATTGAAGAGTGGTACCAAATAGATATTAAAGAGCAGGGGACTTAATGCCGAGCCCTGAGGTACCCCACACCTTAGCGGTTTGGGTGATGATTGATGAGGTGAAAGAAATACACTTTGGGTACGGTTATGAAGGTAGGACTGGATCCAAGCGAGGGCTGTGCCCTGGAATCCGATCTGTTCGAGTCTATTTAGCAGTATCCTCTGGGACTTGTTCATACTTGCCCTCCTATGCCTGGCCTAAGCTCTTCTCATCCTCTGTGGGCTTCCTACTGTTCCTCGGGTCCCGTGAATTTTGCTTTCCCAGGGACATCGCCATTCTTACCTCGGGATGTTCTCTGTTAATTTGCACCACCTGTGTGGGCTTCTCTTGCTGCCCTCAAGACTGCAACCATAAACCCTCTTCATTTTTCTTGTGCTTCTCTTGCTGTCCCTTGCACCACTGTATGAGGAGCAGATGGCAACAGGCCAACTGCAGCTATGCAGAGCTGGGAGAATGCAAAGGAGGCAATAGTATCTATTCAGCCGAATGATGGTCATCTTTGGGATTCAAGGTGAGCGCCCACCCCAATCATTCCTTTCCCTTGGCTCATCAACCACACAAGCCTCTTTCTACTGCTCCTCTACCTCAACCTCACAAGTGTCACACCTTCACTCCCTTCCTTAGAACTATCTATTTCTGCCCCACACTCCCATCCTCTCTCACCGATTTTCCTCCACAGGCCTGCTTCCTCTAACTCTCTACCATGCCCCTCCTTTACGTGACCCTGTCTCTCCGCTTACATACCTTTTCCTTTCCACTCATCCCTCTTTTCTGGACCCATTTTTCTGCACCCCTCTTTTTCACCCTTCCCTTTCACTTCAAGCATACTTCCCACTCCAGCACCTTTGCCAGAGGTTTTGATATTTTTCGGTGTGCTTGTAGTACCGCTCTCATTCCTCTGAATGCTCATGGATTCACCTGATATAGAGACAGAGCCACATATAGGTGTACCCCTAAGTTGTTTATCACTTTGGAGATCTGCTGTGAGTACTCAACATCCGCACGCTTTCACTATGTGAGAGGGACTTCATAAAAGTCATGGACATCATACAGAGTTGAGTTTCACTATGACCCCTCCCTCCCATAATCCAAGTGAAATGCCTTTTTATCTCTACTTTATTGATATTTTGTCAAGCAATCTGTGAATCCTCGTGTATTAAGGACAAAGCTTGGGGATTCAGGCAAAACATTGAGTTTAAAATATCGTCCTACCTTCATATCAAGTCTAAAATATTGTGACATGGTAATATCGACAGTAAGAATATCGATGTCAAAAATATCGATTTTAAGGTAAGTAACATTGATGTTTAAAATATCAAAGTCATTGATATCATTTACAAAAATATAGTTGCTTAAAATATTGTTTTTAAATTATTATGTATTTTAGTATATATTTTAAATGTACATGATGTCATCCTTTTGTTTAATAATTTTTTATGTTTCTTAATATTTAGTTACATTTTTAGCAGTTATGAATTTTAATTTAATTACATTTTGTGTTTTTTAGTTCCGTAGCGGGTCGTGGGTTTATAGGGGTATAGGGTGGGAAGTAATTTAATTATAATAAATTCATGATTATTCTTTATTTATCATTTATTTAATTGATATTTAATTATGTTAATTGTGCTATTAATTTTTTTAATGTAAATTTTATGCGCGGGTTGTGGCGTTTATGGGGGTCAAGGGTGGGTAATTTATTTTTAATTAATTGATAATTAGCTGTTAATTAATATTAATTGATAATTAATTATGTTCATTGTGTAATACATTTTTTTTTAGGTGTGGGTTGTGCGGCTCAGGGGTAAAGAATGGGAAGTAATTTATTTTTTAATAATTAATAAATTGTTAATTAATATTAATTAATTGATAATTAATTATGTTCATTCTTTAATCGTTTTTTTAGGTGTAAATAAATTTTAAATAATTAATAATTACTACTATTAGTTATTTAATTGTCAATTATTTTAATTGTGCAATACATTTTTTCAAAGTTACATTTTATGTGCGGGTTGTGTGGTTCACAAGGGTAAGGTGTGGGAAGTTCAATAATTTTAATGAATTTATATTTCATTTTTAATAAATAATATTTGTTTAATTGATAATTAATTATGTTATTTATGCAATGAATTTTCCATTGTTGATTTTAGATGTAGGTTGTGGGTTTTGTAGGGGAATGGAGTGGGAAGTACATTTATTTTAAGTAATTAATAATAATCCTTTAATTAATATTAATTATTATTTTGACAATTAATTATGTTAATTGTGTAAATAATTTCCTTTAAATTTTATGAATGTGTTGTGTGTTTTGTGGGGTTTATTGTTGTAAATACATAAATTAGAATACATTAATAATTAATTTTCAATTCATGATAATTGGTTTGTGTCATGAATATTTATATTAATTATATATATATATTAATTATATATATATATATATATATATATCACTGCTCAAAGGTTGCCCATCGTTGAGAAGCACTCTGGTAGCAGAACGAAGCATCAAGCTTTCTAAAGGTATGGACGTCCGGACCCGCTGATCGATTCCACAGCCACTCGAGGTATTCTGCCTTACGCGTTTCGAAATGACTTTCTTCTTCAGAGGCATACCAGGGATGATTACGTGCATGGTCCGGCCCACATTCCCCTTATATATACAATTGCCCGCCCTGAATGGCTGCTCATGATAAGACAAGGCATTATGGGACGTCCATACCTTTAGAAAGCTTGATGCTTCGTTCTGCTACCAGAGTGCTTCTCAACGATGGGCAACCTTTTGAGCAGTGAGATATTGGCGGCAGCCTCGCCGCCGAGTTAAGCACCACCCCGCGAATCCAAGGGGGCTTCACGGTTTTGTATATACCGAGCCGGGACTAAGGGGCAGCGGGACAGGATTGAGGACTGATGTGCTCGCTGAGGCCCATTGGGGGCTTTTAACACGGTAATTTTGTGCATTCATTTGAGGACAATAAAGACCGGCACTACATTTCCCATAATGCCTTGTCTTATCATGAGCAGCCAATCAGGGCGGGCAATTGTATATATAAGGGGAATGTGGGCCGGACCATGCACGTAATCATCCCTGGTATGCCTCTGAAGAAGAAAGTCATTTCGAAACGCGTAAGGCAGAATACCTCGAGTGGCTGTGGAATCGATCAGCGGGTCCGGACGTCCATACCTTTAGAAAGCTTGATGCTTCATTCTGCTACCAGAGTGCTTCTCAACGATGGGCAACCTTTTGAGCAGTGATATATATATATATATATATATATATATATATATATATATATATATATATCCACCAAATCCTCTTTCCAGAAGAAAACGGTCCGCACTCATGCAGGTTATGCGATTTTTATTTCCTTATCTCCTTCGTTACAGGTGAAACAAAAGATCTACGTGTTTCGGTATTACAAATGCATATATTTTAGTAAAGTTTTAGGTGCAGGTTGTGAGTTTTGTGGAGTTATAGGGTGGGAAGTAACTAAATTACATTTATGTAATAAATATTTTTTGTTAATAAATAATTTCTAAATAAAAATGTTTATTTATATCAAAATAATTTTTCTATTTTATTTATAATAATATTTGTAGGTGTTTGTTATATTTATGTAACATTGTTCTATGTTTTTATTTTTGTAAAATTTTTAATATCAAGGGCCTGATTTTGATGTTGGGCGGAATTCCTGCCGCCCAACACCGACTCAGTCCTTGCACCGACCGATACCCAGTCGGCGGTCCTGACAGCCTCATTAGGATGCGACTGAACACTGTTCGGTCGCATTCCTACATTTCACTATAGGAGCATGCATGATGCTGTAAACCGGCCGTAATGCATGCTCCCATAGTGAAATGGGAGGTGTGGTTCATTTCTGCATCCTGTGGCAGGCACCTCAAGGTGCCTTTCACAGGGTGCAGGGATCAACAGGGGGGCACCATAGGTGTCTCCTCGGCCTCCAACTGGAGGCCCCAAACATGCTTCCCGACATGGGGGACTATTAGTATAGCGTGGCGATCCGCCCGCCATTTCCCACCGCCTGCCTACCATTTCCCCCCTGCCATATTACGATGGCGGGGGGGACCCCGGCGGACGGAAAGACCATCTGCCGGTTTTCCGCCGGTCTGACAGGCGACCGGGCGGAAAAGGGCTCCAATATGGTGGCGGTGTCTGCAAGACACCGCCATCCATATTAGGATGGTGGCGGAGATCAGCCTTTCCACGGTGCCGTTGTCGCCATGGAAAGGCATGCGGTCTTTGCTTCTGGGGGCCCGTTGCGGGCCCCCAGGGTGTTGGGGGGTGGGGGGTGCACATGGGGGGTACCTATGGTACCCCCCTGCATTTGCATGGACAAGGTGGCAGGCACCGCGCGGTGCCTGTCACGTTGTGCATGCAAATGCTTGACATGCACTTCTGACATTGCGGGATGCGCCCGCCAGTGTGGCGGGGGCATCCTAATGCGTACAGAGGGACCGCCGCACCTATGGCGGGCGGTCCCTTTGGCCGTTGCGGTGGCGGGCAGACTTTGTCCGCCCGCCATCGTAATAGAGCCCATGGTTTCCATGTCGGACACGCTGTCATGAAAACCATGTCGGAAACCGTGCATTGTAATCTAAAGGGCGAAAAGGCCTGCCCTTGAGATCACTGGCTGGATTCCGACTGGCCGACGGGCTGAGCCCGTCGGAAAGCAGCCAGAATGACCGGACGGTTTACTCTCTGACTGCTCATATCTTAATTAGGCGGTCGCAAAGTAAACTAAGGAGCCTTCCGAGCCACATTGTAATCGGCCCCCAAATATATTTGTATTTCTTTTTCCAACATATCTATATTTTTATTTATTTACTTTGCTTTTGAAATAATTTTATTTTGTTCATGATATTTGTTTGTTTTTAATGTTGCACTGACTGGAGTGGGAATAGTATATTTTACCCCTCTGCAATTCAACACTTTCCCTACTGTTGTACTGACTGGAGTGGGAATTGTAAATCTTACCACTCCGTTAACCAACACTTTCCTTACTGTTGTACTTATTGGAGTGGGAATAGTCAATTTTACCCCTCTGCTATCCAACACTTTCCCTACTGTTCTACTTATTGGAGTGGGAATAGTAAATTTTACCCCTCCGCTATCCAACACTTTCCCTATTGTTGTACTGACTGGAGTGGGAATAGTAAATTTTACCCCTCCGCATTTCAACAGCTTCACTACTGTTGTACTGGCTGGAGTGGTTATAGTTAATATTACCTATCCGCAATCAAACACTTTTATTACTGTTGCATTTTCTGGAGGGAGATTTGTAGATTTTACCCAGTTTTAATATTTTTGCTTTGTGTGTAGTGGGAGCAGTACGTTTTTTATATATTTACTGTAATAGTTTGGATAGTTTTGAATAATTTGCAGTGGGAATAATATATGGATTACATTTTATAATTTATTTTCTATTGCTATAATTTATATAATTATGTTTTTGTTCTTTTAAAATTATAATATTTTTATTTATTAATGTTTTTAATGTGTAAAATAATTTTTACTTTCAAGAATTTTAGGTTGTTTACTTTTTTAATTTAATCAGAACGGTTTGTTTTTTAAAGATGTTATTCATTGGTATGTGTGTGTGTGTGTATATATATATGTATGTATATATATATATATGTACCTAACTTTGCCCAGCAAATGAGGCCGCACATCACCGCAGGTAAGGAACATCCTTTATTTCAATAGGCAAACAGGCAGCTTCCGATCCTGTTGTGAAATCCCTGGCCTGACGCGTTTCAGAGTCTCATTCTCCTTCCTCAGAGGCCATCACGCGCATTCGGTAAGTTTCGTGCACTGACAAAGTTCCCTGCGTGCTTTCAATCACTTTTATTGGCCTCCGGTGTGCCTTCAATCTTAATTGCATTTTCCATTGCACGCTGGTTCTTGTAGTTCAATAATGCACAGATTTTTAACCCTCCAGTGGGCCCGATTGCGCCGATTATCTTAAGGATATTTTCTTCAGCCCTCCATTGAGCCCCTGGATCGGACTCAGCCTGCTTTTAATTGTTTTCCTGCTGTGCCATTCGCAAGGAGAGAATTCCCCTTGTATGCATCCACGCTGTTTTTTGGGATGGTGCGATCCCTCTACGGCCTGGAGCCGCCGTATTCACATGTACCCAACTTTGCCCAGCAAATGAGGCCGCACACCACCGCAGGTAAGGAACATCCTTTATTTCAATAGGCAAACAGGCAGCTTCCGATCCCGTTGTGAAATCCCTGGCCTGACGCGTTTCAAGGTCTCATTCTCCTTCCTCAGAGGCCATCACGCGCATTCGGTAAGTTTCGTGCACTGACAAAGTTCCCTGCATGCTTTCAATCACTTTTATTGGCCTCCGGTGTGCCTTCAATCTTAATCTCACCTGCAGCTGTGTGCGGCCTCAAGCTTCTGGGCGTTTTTGGTTACATATTAATCGGCGGTTCCAGGCCGCAGAGGGATCGCACTGCCCGCAACCAACGGGACTAGGGGAGAGGAAGATTCCTCTTTCCGAAGCTGCAGGGTACCTTTAATGAAGCCGGCAGAGTATCATCCAAGGCTCAATGGAGGGCCGAGAATAATCGTCCATAATTAGCTGCAGCGGAGGTAACCCACCAGAGGGCGTTATTTGGCAAAATGAGACCTCATATCCCAGCGTGCATTTGAAAATGAACTTCCACCAAGGGAGGAGCACTGATAGCTCACTAACCACAAACACGCAGGGGAAATGCGACAGCCATAAATCACCTCCGCTGACACGGCCTCTGAGGAGATGCAAACAGCGGCATCGAAACGAGTCAGGCCATGGACTTCAAAGGGATGTTAAGCTGCCTGCTTGGTTCAAATGGAGTTTGTAACTCACCTGCAGCTGTGTGCGGCCTCAAGCTTCTGGGCGTTTTGGTTACATATTATGCGGCGGTTCCAGGCCGCAGAGGGATCGCACTGCCCGCAACCAACGGGACTAGGGAGAGGAAGATTCCTCTTTCCGAAGCTGCAGGGTACCTTTAATGAAGCTGGCAGAGTATCATCCAAGGCTCAATGGAGGGCCGAGAATAATCGTCCATAATTAGCTGCAGCGGAGGTAACCCACCAGAGGGCGTTATTTGGCAAAATGAGACCTCATATCCCAGCGTGCATTTGAAAATGAACTTCCACCAAGGGAGGAGCACTGATAGCTCACTAACCACAAACACGCAGGGGAAATGCGGCAGCCATAAATCACCTCCGCTGACACGGCCTCTGAGGAGATGCAAACAGCGGCATCGAAACGCGTCAGGCCATGGACTTCAAAGGGATGTTAAGCTGCCTGCTTGGTTCAAATGGAGTTTGTAACTCACCTGCAGCTGTGTGCGGCCTCAAGCTTCTGGGCGTTTTTGGTTACATATATATATATATACATACATTCCAAAAGAAATCCAATAAGGCGCACACTCAGAGGATAATTTTGCTCATGCAGATTTATTGCTCAGTATATATATATTTGTTATATTTCTATATTATTTAATAATATCATCATCATTTATAAACTTTATTCGGTTTTACATTGTAAAAACCATAAAAGTTACAATATATACACATCTCATAAAAGAAGTACATTAAAAATTTACAATTCATAGCCATAGAAACAAAAAATATGTTTCCACCAAAGGATACAGATAATATTAACAAATACAATAAATAAATAACATATATATTTATACAATTAAAAGTGGAGAACACGCATGAGTCATACCTTAAGACTGTGAGTACCTCCTCCCCTAAAAGCTAGTATTCCAAACAAGCCCTGGTTCTCACGAGAGATTTCAGGTAGCCCACAATAAAAAATATACAATCTGGTTTCAGCAGCTGCAAATACAAAAGTGCTGGGCGAACCTGATTAAAATTTAGCCTCTTTAAAAGGGGGAGTAAAAAATGTCTCCGAGGTATTTCATAAAATTTGCAGAAGAACATAAAGGGGCCGATTCCGATCTTGGTCGGAGGCGCACCCAATACCATTCGGTCGGGAAAAAAGCCATGCGAATGCCTGTTTCCCGACCGATCCGTACAGCACACCGAACGAGTAAGTACGATGCGCACAACAGCACAGAATCCGGCCGAGCCGTACTCACCCAAACCAGGTCCTGTACTCCGACCGAGGCGAATCCGGAAACGCTGAATCGAGTCGCACGGAAGGGAAAATGCAGCTCCGTCCGGCCGAACAAGTACGATGCGCTTCCCGTACGCGCCCGAACCCGTCGCTACGCACGGCACGTCAAAGCATCCGGGAGAGGCGCACATAAGCTCCGATTCGCGCCACAACACGATCCACGGATACGAGACGAACACGCCAGCGACGAGGACGACGCGAAGCGGCGAGGACGACGCGAAGCAACGAGAAGGACGAACGACACGAACCAACCATGAATCCCTTCGTCCCGATCATACCAATATTCTACATTTACTACCGGAACAGGCACGGACGCGTACGGCGCAGAAGGTAAGTCAGACACCAACCACAAAACACATACAACACGTACACGACACATCACACACACACAGAGGGATGCAGAATATACTTACACCAGCAACAGCAGCACCATAGGGGCGGGATGCCCATCACCAATGCCACATATGCACACAGGGGCCTGAATGCGCACCACCACCCCTACCCAGGGGGCTGGATGCCTACCACTACTACCACCCTTAGCCAGGGGGGCTGGATGCCTACCACTACTACCACCCTGAGCCAGGGGGGCTGGATGCCTACCACTACTACCACCCTCACCCAGGGGGGCTGGATGCCTACCACTACTACCACCCTGAGCCAGGGGGCTGGATGCCTACCACTACTACCACCCTCACCCAGGGGGGCTGGATGCCTACCACTACTACCACCCTTAGCCAGGGGGGCTGGATGCCTACCACTACTACCACCCTGAGCCAGGGGGGCTGGATGCCTACCACTACTACCACCCTGAGCCAGGGGGCTGGATGCCTACCACTACTACCACCCTTAGCCAGGGGGGCTGGATGCCTACCACTACTACCACCCTGAGCCAGGGGGGCTGGATACCTACCACTACTACCACCCTCACCCAGGGGGGCTGGATGCCTACCACTACTACCACCCTGAGCCAGGGGGGCTGGATGCCTACCACTACTACCACCCTGAGCCAGGGGGCTGGATGCCTACCACTACTACCACCCTGAGCCAGGGGGCTGGATGCCTACCACTACTACCACCCTTAGCCAGGGGGCTGGATGCCTACCACTACTACCACCCTGAGCCAGGGGGGCTGGATGCCTACCACTACTATCACCCTCACCCAGGGGGCTGGATGCCTACCACTACTACCACCCTGAGCCAGGGGGGCTGGATGCCTACAACTACTACCACCCTCACCCAGGGGGCTGGATGCCTACCACTACTACCACCCTTAGCCAGGGGGCTGGATGCCTACCACTACTACCACCCTGAGCCAGGGGGCTGGATGCCTACCACTACTACCACCCTGAGCCAGGGGGGCTGGATGCCTACCACTACTACCACCCTTAGCCAGGGGGGCTGGATGCCTACCACTACTACCACCCTGAGCCAGGGGGGCTGGATGCCTACCACTACTACCACCCTCACCCAGGGGGCTGGATGCCTACCACTACTACCACCCTTAGCCAGGGGGGGCTGGATGCCTACCACTACTACCACCCTTAGCCAGGGGGTGCTGGATGCCTACCACTACTACCACCCTGAGCCAGGGGGGGCTGAATGCCTACCACTACTACCACCCTGAGCCAGGGGGGCTGGATGCCTACCACTACTACCACCCTCACCCAGGGGGGCTGGATGCCTACCACTACTACCACCCTTAGCCAGGGGGGCTGGATGCCTACCACTACTACCACCCTTAGCCAGGGGGGCTGGATGCCCACCACCACCCTTAGCCAGGGGGCTGGATGCCTACCACTACTACCACCCTGAGCCAGGGGGGCTGGATGCCTACCACTACTACCACCCTCACCCAGGGGGGCTGGATGCCTACCACTACTACCACCCTGAGCCAGGGGGCTGGATGCCTACCACTACTACCACCCTCACCCAGGGGGGCTGGATGCCTACCACTACTACCACCCTGAGCCAGGGTGGGCTGGATGCCTACCACAACTACCACCCTCAGCCAGGGGGGCTTGATGCCTACCACTACTACCACCCTTAGCCAGGGGGCTGGATGCCTACCACTACTACCACCCTGAGCCAGGGGGGCTGGATGCCTACCACTACTACCACCCTGAGCCTGGGGGGCTGGATGCCTACCACTACTACCACCCTTAGCCAGGGGGCTGGATGCCTACCACTACTACCACCCTGAGCCAGGGGGGCTGGATGCCTACCACTACTACCACCCTCACCCAGGGGGGCTGGATGCCTACCACTACTACCACCCTGAGCCAGGGGGCTGGATGCCTACCACTACTACCACCCTTAGCCAGGGGGCTGGATGCCTACCACTACTACCACCCTTAGCCAGGGGTGCTGGATGCCTACCACTACTACCACCCTGAGCCAGGGGGGCTGGATGCCTACCACTACTACCACCCTGAGCCAGGGGGGGCTGGATGCCTACCACTACTACCACCCTCACCCAGGGGGGGGCTGGATGCCTGCCACTACTACCACCCTTAGCCAGGGGGGGCTGGATGCCCACCACCACCCTTAGCCAGGGGGGGCTGGATGCCTACCACTACTACCACCCTGAGCCAGGGGGGGCTGGATGCCTACCACTACCACCCTGAGCCAGGGGGGGCTGGATGCCTACCACAACTACCACCCTTAGCCAGGGGGGGCTGGATGCCTACCACTACTACCACCCTTAGCCAGGGGGGGCTGGATGCCTTCCACTACTACCACCCCCACTCATAGGATGGACAATGCATGATACAACCAGCACACCACAACCTAGGGAATGCAAGAAAAAGACATCCCCCAACACCATGACAAGCGTGTGTAGACTGTGTCAAATGCCTACAACACCGAACATGACTTTGAACATACAATGTGACCCCTAGCACATGTGCCACACATATATGTGTGTGGCACCCACAATGCAAGCAGGCCATGACCATTGTGGCAATGGGGTCCAAACCCCCATCATCACAGTGACCAAAATGTAAGTGTGGGGTCCATAGCTGAAGCACATTTTGAACATTGTGGCAATGGGGTCTACACCCCCATCATCACAGTGACCAAAATGTAAGTGTGGGGTCCATAGCTGAAGCACATTTTGAACATTGTGACAATGGGGTCTAAACCCCCATCATCACAGTGACCAAAATGTAAGTGTGGGGTCCATAGCTGAAGCACATTTTGAACATTGTGGCAATGGGGTCTAAACCCCCATCATCACAGTGACCAAAATGTAAGTGTGGGGTCCATAGCTGAAGCACATTTTGAACATTGTGGCAATGGGGTCTAAACCCCCATCATCACAGTGACCAAAATGTAAGTGTGGGGTCCATAGCTGAAGCACATTTTGAACATTGTGGCAATGGGGTCTAAACCCCCATCATCACAGTGACCAAAATGTAAGTGTGGGGTCCATAGCTGAAGCACATTTTGAACATTGTGGCAATGGGGTCTAAACCCCCATCATCACAGTGACCAAAAGGTAAGTGTTGACAAAGAAAGAGGTGCAACTGCCAAACTGCATGGATGATTCCTGGTCACAGAACAAAAAACACATCAGTGGCAAAGTAGTGTATGTGTCCCATTGCAACATAAATTGGGTGAGCCAAATACTGCAGTGCAAATAAGACATACCTTTGGCCATGTGCAGACAAACAACACCCATGGGGGCTGACACCGTCAACATTCATCAATGACACAATGACAGAAGTGACCATCAGAATGCAGACCCACATATTTGCACCAATGGGCACACAAATGCAGATACCCTGTGGAGACTGCAGATGTGAGGTGAACAGATACCATACCATGGCAGCAATGGGACACACAAACCATGATCATTGTGCTGACCGATGACCTAGGAGTCCCAGGGACAGCAGGGAAACCCACCAAACTACATACAGCCAATGGCACACCCAAGATATGCCAATGCAGTGGTGCAGATGCACAAACACAAACAGGCAGACCCACACTGCACATCATACACAACAGGTGAGGGGGGTGCCAGTGTCCCCAGGCAACCACACAACACATGAGGAGACCTGAATACCAATCATACAGATGTGCATACAGTGCCACACAAAGGTAACTCATGGATCCAAATCCCCTATGTGGGCAAGCAGGCATTGTCAGATGAGAGGGAGCACAAATCACACATGTCACACAGGCACGTAGGAACAGCAACTGACACAGCAAGACAGACACACCACAGCACCACCCCCAGGGCCCCCACAATGTGGTGACCCTGGGCTGCATTACAATCCCACTGTGATGACAAAGCTAAATGTCGTTCACACTGTGAACCACAGTCATGTGTCCTGAGCAACAAACTACCATCACACCTACACAAGCACAAATCAATCAGCATGGCCAGTAAGCCAAGGCCAACATGGAGGCAGGGGCTTAGCCGGGCAACAACTCTCATCTGCACACACTCAACACCACACCCCTCGACCTCCAACAATGTGCAGCAGTGAAGTACACATGCACTGGTGACATTGCACATGCACCCATGACTATTCCAGGGTGGTGGGTGGGAACCAAGGTGCAGAAACACATGACACATGGCCACTCAACAAGACTCCTGAATGTCTGACACACTGCACACTATGCTGTACATGGACATGACGGCAATACCACACCAACCAATGGGATCCCAGCCACAGTCACACACCAATGAAGAAGCCAAGGTCACCCACAAAGAACACACATAGACAACAACCAACATTGCAGCCCAGACCCTGAGGAGTGCCAGCAGTCACACACACAACGTGTCACAATCACTGAAAGATAACACAAACTGGAAATCACATGACAGGGGCAAACAACAAGTGCCAAGGGGAAACCTGACTGTGACCCATCTGCGTCTGCACACAAACTCAGCCCTGACAGCAAACACACCTATGGGTGACACCCTGATGACCAGTAATGTGCCATGCACCCACATCACAGAGAACCCAGGGATAAGACTTTGGGGGAACATAGGTCAACTCAGCTAGCATCACAAACAGGTACAACACTAGGGATCACAGCATGCACAGCTAAACGGAAGTGAACACACAGACATGCACATACAACACACACCTTGGGCGCAGGCAATGTCACAGGAGTACACACTGCCATGAGGGGACTCCACTCCTGTGTGAGGAAAGCTGTGCCATATGTTGCCTCAGTAGGGCCCCATCATGTCAGCTGAGCACTTGGTCACACAATCAACAATTAGCACCAAATGATGGCTCCCGTCACATCAGCCTGGTCATGGAAGTGCCAACGGAATCATCAGCACAGATCCAACACACTTGTATAGCAATGTTGCACTGACAACACAGATGAGTCCTTCCCCATTGATGCCCAAACCTGCATGTCCAGTGGAGATGGCCACACGGTCAGGGAAGTAGACGAATTGAACAATGGCAGGCACAACAGATGTGCAGGGGTGGAAGCCACAGATGTGAAATTGCTAATCTAAGTAGGAAATCCCATTGCCAATTACTGAACACATGACACCCTCAGATGCTGCTATGGAGGACATGGATACACCACAGGATAGGACACATTCCCCTGGACCACATGGGTTCCTGCACAGTAACACTTCATTATCATGAGACCAAATATCACCATCACTGCAGCAAGGGCATGGTTAGCATCATCAACAACATGTACATCAGAAGCATAAGCACTAGAGAACAGAAAGTTGCTTTATTCAGCATATGTGTGGAATGAAAACAAAGTCCAGATAAAAACACAAAGGCCAATGGCCAGTCCATTGTAAAAGTCCAAACAGGGTGACAGTGGCAGATGTCACCCTACGCATGCCTGCACAAAACCAGGGACAATCCACTAGGAGGGGCAACCGGGGGGGGCAGGCCAGGCACCGCAGGGACAGGATCAGGGCTCACCAGGAGGAAGCAGGGAAGGGGTGGTGGGTGCTGGAGAGCCACTGACAACTGCAGTGGAGGTGTCTGACATGGTGTGTGCCGGCACAACTGGGGGCATGACTCAGATGTTGTGGGTGCCGGCACGACTGCAGTGGACCCTGCAGATGGAGTGGACAGGTCCGCCACTGCAGTGCCCAAGTCAGACAGGGTGGTAGTGGACTCCACTGCAGTGCCTACCACCAGGGGAGGAGAATGGGGAACAGGCAAGGTGGGCTGGACAGAGGGGGAGGACACCCTCACCACATCAGTGGCACAGACAAGCGCAGCGGGGGGTGGTGCCGGGAGAGCAAGTGCCAGGGGAGAAGGCCGGATCCTCTTGGGGATGGTATATCTGTGGGTGGGGGAACCTGGGGCAGGGTGTGGTGGGGGCACCTGTGGAGTGGGGGCCTGAGGGATGGAGGAAGGAGACCTGGTGCCTGAGCTGCAGGGCGGCGGCGGGGTCTTGCTCTTACGACTCTGGGGGACTTGCGGGTGGGGGCCTCAGTCTGTCTGCGCCTGGGGGAGGGTGTCCGGGGGCGAGGGGCACTCTGCTCCGTGTGGGTGGGCTTCCTCTTCCCCCTGGATGCTGGAGCAGCTGGATCGGAGGGGAAGAGGCCGAGGTCACTGAGGAAGAGGCGCTGGGTCTTTAGGGTTGCAGGTGAGGCAAGGGAGGGTGTTTTGGAGGGAGAGGCAACTGAGGACTGCGCAGTGCTCGTGGATGCGTGTGTGTGTACCAGGGCCCCATCCCCTGTGAGTATGGTTTCAGTCCCCTGACTGTGCGTGCGTGTGCGTTTTGTTTGTGGCGTGTGTGTCTGTGTGCTTGATGTGTGTGTGCTGGTGTGTGCCTGTGCCGGTGTGTGTGTGCTTGGGACGGGTAAGGTGCTGGGGAGTGTGGATGGGGCAGAGGCAGGAGGGGTGAGGGACTGTCTGAGGAGGGACACTGCTGCCGTCAGGGAGGAGTCCATGGACCTATTGCCCTCTGTAGGTCAGACATGCCCGATGAGATGCCCTCCATGAACGACACCAGCTGAGTCAACAGAGCGGTGTGCGCATGGAGGACACTCAGCATGGCTGTCTGCCCTACATGGAGCTGGCGAAGGAGGTACACAGACTCCTCACTCAGGGCAGCAGGGGACACAGGGGCAGGGGGTGCGGTGCCTGGCCCAAAGGAGACAAGCTCCCGAACATGGGAGCCTCCACGGACCTGGGGAATGGGAGCCGATGGGAGGGCGGTGGTGGTGCTGGTGGTGGCGGGGACAGCAACACTACCTGGGGTGTGGTGGCTGCTGACACCCGCCTCCACAAGGGAGTCATCCTCCGAGTTGCTCTGGTCCTCAGCTGAGGTGGATGGTGCTGAGGACTCCACGGTGTGGCTCCCCTCGCCCTCCGTGCCACTGGGTCCCTCCGACCACTCCTCGGCTGCTGACTCAGTCTGGCTCTCCGGCTCCTCCTGGTCCGTGGAGCTGTCCCCTTCCATGGCCATGGATGTATCTGCAAACAATGGGGAAACAGACAGACATCAGTCACCTGCACCAAACGCACACACCACTGTGAGCACAGCACATTACAGAGCAAGCCCTGGCATCATTAGTTGTACATTGCTAAAAGTGCCCTAACTGAACAGGAGCAGCCAATTGTCAGTCTGATGCCAACCATGGCACTCACATCCCACATGGCCTTGCACCCATCTGTCTGGTGTCTGTTGGATTGCAACACCCCAGTGTGGACACATGCACCAACTACACAGTAGTTGGACAGTGCAGAGGACACGGTGTGGCATGTGGACATGCACACATCACAGCTCTTGCCACTGAGTCAGTACAGGTTTCCGGATGAAAGGGATGCCCAGAGTCAAATAGGAAATGCATGTGATGCATACCAGCGACAGACACCATGATGCACCCATGTCCTGATAGCCATCGCCACAATGGTGTGCATGTAGCACATGTCACTCCCCTGCAGGATCACCAATAAGTAGACACATGCCATGGCGGAGGCATGACTGCTAAGTCATACATCACTGTCTCAGTGATGTATGACTTGGCAGCCAGACAACAACACTCTGCACTGTGTCACAATAGTAGGTCATGGGGAATGCAAGTCCTGGAGCTGCACAAGTGCACATGTACATCCCCCCACAACACATCATCTTAACCCTCATCTGTCCAGGTCATACCTATTGGACATATGGGAGACCTGTGACACTACCCTCTGAACCTGAGCCCCTCACAATCTGCTGTGAATGGGGAACAGCTGCCTGAACTTCACATTCGCATACCCCAGTCTGCACGGGCAGCTGATCAAACACCTATGTGACACACAAGTATCGTCTCCTATGGTCACATCTCCAGGGGCATGCTGAGCCCCTACCAAGAAACACCCCAGCAGTCCTGGCAACTAATCCACAGCACACTGACACAGAGGCAGACACCTGAGGGGTCAAATCACTGCGCACAATGTGTCAGCTGATACACGGGAGTGGGAGTACAGAGTGCATTGCATGGCCTGGAGTAGGCATGACTGTCCTGCCCCACATGAATGAGGGATGAGCCCTGGACAGTGGATAGCTGGCTATGTATGTGTGACACACGTAATCTGCACACTCCTGGGGCCCAAACATTGTTCCCACCTGCTGCATGGGCGTGTGCCACATACCCCAGGCACATGTGGTGGCTCAGCTCAGCAAGTGGACCGCATATCAAAGCAACACGCAGATTACATGTCCGAACACAGGCGTTGTGTGAACAATGGACCCACCCATGATGCCCACAACACAGTTAGGGAAACAGATGCTGTCCCCCACCTTTAGTGAAGCAAACTGCAAGGACACAGTCCCAAGTGACACAATTCCCTGAATGTAAGGGCCACACCTGGGTATCAGATGAGCAGTGGGCAGTGCACAATAGAGGGACATGGCTCCTGGACAACATGACTGCTGCACTGTGGCAGTTGAACCAGGCCAGAGGAGGGCACAAAGCATGTAATACAGAGTTCACAGTGCAGTCTTTGACTCACCCCTCCTTGCTGCTGTCTGGCCTTCAGCTGCCCATCCAGGTCTGGAAACACCACCGCCAGGATCTGGAGCATGTGGGGGGTCAGGGTCCGTGTTCCGCCCCTCCTGCGAGGAGGCGACAGCTTCAGCTGGACCCGTGCAATCCTCCGGGTCCAGCCCCGAAGGTCCTGCCACCTCTTCTGGCAGTTGCGGATCCGGCGCTTGTAGACCCCCACGGACCGGACAGCCCGGACGATGTCCTTCCAGATCTCCTGCTTCCGATGGGCATTAACCTGTCCGGATGACAAAGTGAAAAGGCCATTACTACACATGCAACATATCCGTGCATGACACAGTTGTATATACATGTCTCAATCACAGGGGCACATGATGTACACAGGCAGTGCAAAGCTGCCCATGGACAGTTTGCCAGACGTCACTACATGGTATCATTGCATGGGAAGTAAAACCTTGTTCAAATGCACTGTCACTGCACCATACCTGTCCAGTGCATGTCACTACACACTATGGGGGGTGACAACTACTCAGTGAGCCTGCTAGCCAGTGGCGTGCATACCTTCAGCCTTGCTAGTCAGACAATATGCACATTCAGAAAGGCAGTGCACAGAACACTCACCTGCTCCCCTGGTGTCCCATACAGCTTGCTGTACTGTGGAAGTAGGCTGTCCAGCAGGGCCTGGTTCTCCTCAAGGCTGAAGGCTGGGGCTCTCTCCACAGTACGTGCCATTGCAGGGTCCAGAGGGGCAGAGACAGCAGCAGTGCAGTGGCAGATGTCGTCCTGGAGCATGTAGTGCAGGCAAGTGAGCTCTCAGGGGAACAGCCAGCAATATATATGTGCTGGAGAGGCAGATACTGTCCCTTGTGTCCAAAGTGATAGGTCCAAGTCGTTTGCATCTTCTGAATCTGGCCAATCCATGGAATAGCAGCACCAATACACGCCCACAGCATCCTTCAAATCTTCAACTTCATGACATACATGATTTTGCAACATTGTTGTGGGTGACCAACTGAATTTCCAGCAACCGACTCGTTCGAAATTCGAAAACGCGTCCGTTGCCAGGCAAGGCCATTGTCAATGGGTGCGCACCGATCGGTCCATTGCGGTACAACGCGTACAGGGGTACAACGCATACCCGCACACATTCAATGCAATGGGCCGGCCGGGGCACCGATCGGTCCATTGCTGATCAACGCGTACAGGGGTACAACGCGTGCCCGCACACATTGAATGCAATGGGCCGGCCGGGGCACCGATCGGTCCATTGCAGTACAACGCGTACAGGGGTAAAACGCGTACCCGCACACATTGAATGCAATGGGCCGGCCGGGGCACCGATCGGTCCATTGCAGTACAACGCGTACAGGGGTACAACGCGTGCACCGCACACATTGAATGCAATGGGCCGGCCGGGGCACCGATCGGTCCATTGCTGATCAACGCGTACAGGGGTACAACGCGTACCCACACACATTGAATGCAATGGGCCGGCCGGGGCACCGATCGGTCCATTGCAGTACAACGCTGTACAGGGTACAACGCATACCCGCACACATTGAATGCAATGGGCCGGCCGGGGCACCGATCGGTCCATTGCTGATCAACGCGTACAGGGGTACAATGCGTACCCGCACACATTGAATGCAATGGGCCGGCCGGGGCACCGACCGGTCCATTGCAGTACAACGTGTACAGGGGTACAACGCGTACCCGCACACATTGAATGCAATGGGCCGGCCGGGGCACCGATCGGTCCATTGCAGTACAACGCGTACAGGGGTACAACGCGTACCCGCACACATTGAATGCAATGGGCCGGCCGGGGCACCGATCGGTCCATTGCAGTACAACGCGTACAGAGGTGCAGCGTGCACCGCACACATTGAATGCAATGGGCCGGCCGGGGGCACCGATCGGTCCATTGCTGATCAACGCGTACAGGGGTACAACGCGTACCCGCACACATTCAATGCAATGGGCCGGCCGGGGCACCGATCGGTCCATTGCAGTACAACGCGCATACAGGGGTACAACGCGTACCCGCACACATTGAATGCAATGGGCCGGCCGGGGCACCGATCGGTCCATTGCAGTACAACGCGTACAGGGGTACAACGCGTACCCGCACACATTGAATGCAATGGGCCGGCCGGGGCACCGATCGGTCCATTGCAGTACAACGCGTACAGGGGTACAACGCGTACCCGCACACATTGAATGCAATGGGCGGCCGGGGCACCGATCGGTCCATTGCAGTACAACGCGTACAGGGGTACAACGCGTACCCGCACACATTGAATGCAATGGGCCGGCCGGGGGACCGATCGGTCCATTGCAGTACAACGCGTACAGGGGTACAACGCGTACCCGGACACATTGAATGCAATGGGCCGGCCGGGGCACCGATCGGTCCATTGCAGTACAACGCGTACAGGGGTACAACGCGTACCGCACACATTGAATGCAATGGGCCGGCAGGGGGCACCGATCGGTCCATTGCAGTACAACGCGTACAGGGGTACAACGCGTACCCGCACACATTGAATGCAATGGGCCGGCCGGGGCACCGATCGGTCCATTGCAGTACAACGCGTACAGGGGTACAACGCGTACCCGCACAGGCCGGCCGGGGGCACCGATCGGTCCATTGCTGATCAACGCGTACAGGGGTACAATGCGTACCCGCACACATTGAATGCAATGGGCCGGCCGGGGGCACCGATCGGTCCATTGCAGTACAACGCATCACTGTACATGTGACTGGCATATGTCACCATGCCTGTCTCAGATGGACATATGCCAGCCACAGATAGCTCCCAGGGAGTGAGGGGCACACCTACATCACGACAGCCTGTTCAAACTTTATCATAAGGCATGTAAGGCTGCATTTCCTATTGTGTGTATGTTGGTGTACATGTTGTCCTGTGGGTGTCACCTGTGGGCAGCCACCCCCAGGCTGTGCACGTGTTCATGGGGACAGGATCCTGGGTGTTACGTGTACATGACCACTGTGATGTGCAACTGTTCATATCTGTGCATGAGCCATGGTCACATTTCACGGTGGTGTATGTGTATGTCATGTCACATACCCCGTGAGTCCCATGTGGGACAGTATGTTTGAGCCAGGGTGTCCCAGTGGCACAATATTGATGGTCCTCCACAGTCTGTGTGCATGTAGTGTTTACAATGTCTCTGATTTCATGTGCACAATGGGAGACAGTCTCCACATCCACGTTGTGTGTGCATGGACTTTGATGTTGTGCGTGTGTGTGTCACAGACGTCCATGTATGTCCTGCCGTGGCAAGTGGGACCACTACCTGTGGGGGTCATGGTTGTTTTGCTGTGGTGTATACATGATACTCCATGTAATGCCAGTGTCCATGTGGCAATACAGGGTCCCTGGGAATGTACCTGTCGTTGAGCTGTGGTGCCTGGGGCACATCTGTCCTCACATGTCACTGTGGGGGGTGATTGTGACACGGCAGCAGGAGATGGGAACTGTGACACGGCCTCATGATATCCAATGGGCCAACCTGGGACTAATTGATGCCACTTGTTGGACCGTGTTGACAGATGTTGGCCATGTATGTACCATACATGTCCTTACGGAACTGCACACTTCATGTAGTTGTGCCTCATAATGATGTATGTTGGGATATTGTGTGTTCAATGCCGCATATGTGGGGTGACTGACAATCTTGCTTACTTCTCCTCTGCACTGCAGGGCTCCTGCTGTCCATCGACCATTCCCAGACCTGGCAACGATGGTGGAACGGGACAGCATCCGACGGTACCGCTTCACCAGGCAGCTGATTGAGGATTTGGCAGTGCAGTTGTCCCCACATTTGCAGCCTGGCCGGCCGTATCCTACAGCGCTGACCCCCAAGGTGAAGGTGATGGCAGCCCTACACTTCTTTGCCACCGGTACCTTCCAACATACTGTGGCGACTGCTGGTGGGATGTCACAGCCCATGTTGAGCCGTGTGCTCCTATGATGTTTTGGCGGCAATGTTGCTATTCCTGAACCGGTACATCTATTTCCCTAGACTGCGACGACTCACTGACGTGAAGAGTGACTTTTATGCCCTGGGGAGGATGCCGCATGTCATTGGCTCCATTGATGGGACACATGTGGCTTTGGTACCACCACAGGCCCAGGTACAGGCCTACAGGATCCGCAAGCACTACCACTCGGTCAATGCACTGGTGGTGTGTTGCAGACATGACCATCACACACGTGTGTGCCCGTTTCCCTGGTTCAGCACACGATGCCTTTGTGATGAGGAGTAGTCGCATCCCCAGGATGATGGCACAGATGCAGAACCAGCGTGCCTGGCTTGTCGGTGTGTACTGACTTTGTGCCATTGTGTGTGATCTGATCTGTAGTATTCCGCCCACTTTTCCAAGTCAGCTAATGTGCACTTGTCTGTCCGTAGGTGACTCGGGATACCCCAACATGCCGTGGTTGCTGACACCCCTCAGGAACCCTGTGACACCAGCCCAGATGCGCTACAATGAGGCACATGGTCGGACCAGGAGAGTGATTGAGCGGACATTTGGTCTCCTGAAGAGCCGCTTCCGCTGCCTGGACAAGACCGGAGGGTCCCTCCCATATGCCCCTGCGAAAGTGTGCAAGATTATCATCGTCTGCTGCATGCTCCACAACCTGGCAGTGCGGAAGGAGTTGCCTCTCATCCAGGATGACAATGACCAACATCCGCCACCTGTGGAGGATCCTGGCCTGGACCACGATGCCAGTGACGATGATGATGATGATGATGAGGGTGATGTCCGCACACAGCTCATCACCAACTTCTTTAGCTGAATGTGAGTATCCTGAGGTGTCATGTCAATGATGTGAGTTGGCATGATATGTGTAGGTGGTGCTCTGGTGCTGTTGGAGTGTGTCCATGGGCTACTTGACTGGATGTGTGTGGCGATGTGTGCTTACAGGTGGGCTGTACTCCCCAACAGTGTTGACATGCTAACTTGGTTCTGGGTGGGTATCTTGTAACATGTATTGTGCATGAGTTTTGCTGTTCTGTCCTGTACTCCATTGCTTTTGACTGTGTGTCATTTCTGTCCTTCACAGGGTACTTTCAGATTCGTTTGGTCAACTGTGTCCACCGACGACGTGATTGCACTTCCAGGGTGGTAGCTGTTGTGTCCCTACAGGTGATGTGCGCCACACCCATGGACTTCCTTCCGTCTACAGTTGTTGACTGTGTGCCCGCTGCCAGGTGGGATTACCTTGCATCTGTAGTGGTTACGACATGTTGCAACTGTGTAATAAACCTGTGCTTCACTTTGTGATGTGCGTTGTCTGTGGTCACACATTTGACTGCCATTTGCTTACTGCACCTGTGGGCTACTTGACTACAACTGGGAATGGGTGTGGTGTCTGTGCATTGCACCGTCTTCCCTGGCAACATCAGTGTAGGCAATGGGTCAGATGGCCTAGGTGTGTATGTGTTGTGTAGCCCTGGTGGTGTGTCTCCCTCATATGTGTCACGTTGCCTTTACTTGCCTGTGTTGTACTTGCTGTTGCAGTTCGCATACACAGTGTAATTTTGCAGTTCATCATCCCCATAACAGCACCCACGTTGGAATCACAACAGAGGCAAGTATGGTGTATTAGTGTGTTTATTGTGATACATTTGTGTGAATAGTGCATAGGATGGGTAGTGCTGTACATAAATCTTGCAATCAGAAGTTCCTAGGTGAATTGAAAGTCCTGGTAGACAGAATCCCCAGTATCGGGGCCACAGTTGTCTGAGACATTGGTCCAACTTGTACTCCCCATGCAATGTGTGGGAGTAGTGTTGCCGTCAACAGGGTGAACAGTCTGTGCACAAAGGTGAACATCCAGAACAGGTTCAGGCTTCCTGGGAGTTGCGCTTGGCCATCGGCCTCTCACTTGCCCCTCTTCGGACGACCCCTCTTCTTGGGGGGAGGCACCTCAAGTACAGGCTGCTGCGGTGCAGGGGACTCTCCACCAGAGTCATCCTCCCTCTCTGTGGCAGTTGCAGTTTGGGCAGCACCAGATGTTGTTGGCACACAGGGAGGTGTGGACTCGTTGCTGTTCATCTGGCGGAGGCATTGTAAAATGTCCCTGTGCACCGCCGTCATCTCAAGCAGTGCATCCCACTTGGACTCCACGCGGGACATGTGTGAGTCCACGCGGGACATGTGTGACTCCACGCGGGACATGTGTGACTCCACGTGGGACATGTGAGAGTCCAAGCGGGCATGATGGGCAGCCTGCTGCTGTTTCATGTCTCTGAGGAGCCCCACTACCTGGCTGAGGTCTCCGGTGCTGGACTGGTACGCATCAGCTATGCGTACCAGTTGTGGGTCATCATGCACACCAGCAACCTCTGCAAGCAGCGACCTCTGTCTCCCACCCCTCCCACCACCCCTGCTGACATGTGCAGTGCGTGCAGTGGCACGCACAGATGACCCTGGTCCACCTTGGAGGTTGGTGGTGGTGGTGGTGTCCATGGCCCCAGGTTGGTCCAGGGTCCCTGTGCTGGTGTTGCTCCTTGTTCTGTCCATGTCGGCAGGGATGGTATTTGTGTTGACAGTCGTTGGAGGGGTGGGTGCAGGGGGTGCAGCTGGTGGTCCTGCTGGTGCTGCAGCTGGTGGTCCTGCTGGTGCTGCATGTAGACTTGCACCGGATGTGCCAGGTTGGTCTTCTTCGTCCGAGGAGGGCAGAGGCTGTACGACACCAGTGAGCTCCGCATCCTCTTGAGCCTGGGACTGGGACTCCTCAGCGTCTGCTGCTGTGTCCCCATCATCACCTGTTTTTGGGAGACACACACAATGTATGTTATGTTTCTGCAGGCATCAATGGTTGACACACATGACAGTTGTGACTGTGCCTCTGGGTGCGGGCCTGTACATTGCATTGTCCTAAGTCGTCACAGTCAGGTGTTGATATTGGTGTGGCACATTGTCCTGCATTATTTGGGCATTTCTATGTATTTGTTGGGGTGTGAACATGGTCTGCATTGGTTGTGTTTGGTTGACAGCCGGCCCTCCTTCCCACCCACCCAGCCAGTCAGTTATCCCACCATGGACTGTGTTTGCATTGCAGGGAGTGGAAGTTGTCTCTCAGGATGTCAGTCAGTGGTGTCCTGCTGTTTGTTGGTGCACAGTTCCCAGCAGGGCCTTGTGCTCCCCACAGCAGTAGCCAGTGTCAGCCATCTTGTGAGTCCTTCTCCACTCCCTGTGATGTGTGCATGGTTCAGGGTGGTGTTGATGGGACAGTTGTGGGGGTGACCAATATCAGTGACTGCCACTCCCATCATGCTATTGCCTCCACCCCACTTGCCAGCATTCCCATACTTACTTGCTTTTGTGGGGAGTTCAGTGTGTGTGGGTGTGAGGGCAATGGGAAGATGGCTGACAGTGGTGTCCTGCTGTTGGTTGGTGTGCAGTTCCCAGCAGGGCCTTGTGCTCCCCACAGCAGTAGCCAGTGTCAGCCATCTTGTGAGTCCTTCTCCACTCCCTGTGATGTGAGCATGGTTCAGGGTGGTGTTGATGGGACAGTTGTGGGGGTGACCAATATCAGTGACTGCCACTCCCATCATGCTATTGCCTCCACCCCACTTGCCAGCATTCCCATACTTACTTGCTTTTGTGGGGAGTTCAGTGTGTGTGGGTGTGGGGGCAATGGCAAGATGGCTGACAGTGGTGTCCTGCTGTTGGTTGGTGTGCAGTTCCCAGCATGCCCTTGTGCTCCCCACGACACAGCAACAGTGTCAGACATCTTTGATGGGCCTTTCCACTCTCTGTGGGATGTGCATGCGTGAGTGTGAGCTTGCTGGGCCATGTGGTGGGGGATGTAGAGCTGTGACTACGACTCCCATCATGCTATTGCCTCCACCCCCCTTCCCAGCATGCCCATGCTTCCTTCCTTTTGACTCTGCTTCCCTGTGGGGCGGGCTGGCTGTGCTGATAGGATGGCTGGGAGTGTTGTCCTGGCAGTTGTTTGGCTAAAAGTCCCAAGAGTGTCCCTGTGCTTCACACAACATAACCCAGGGTGGTGGTTCTTTGTGGGATCTTGAGTTAGGATGGGAGGCATTGCATTCTACCAGGTGGGTTCTGTGGAGTTTGTGTTGAGGGGGGTGTGAGGGGAGGTGCTTGTGACTATGGTCAGTGCTGCAAGTCCTCCTTCCCACCCAGCCAGCCAGATATCCCACCATGGAACGTGCTTGCATTGCAGGGAGTGGAAGTTGTCTCTCAGGATGTCAGTCAGTGGTGTCCTGCTGTTTGTTGGTGCACAGTTCCCAGCAGGGCCTTGTGCTCCCCACAGCAGTTGCCAGTGTCAGCCATCTTGTGAGTCCTTCTCCACTCCCTGTGATGTGTGCATGGTTCATGGTGGTGTTGATGGGACAGTTGTGGGGGGCAATATGTGTGACTGCGACTCCCATGATGCTATTGGCTACACTGACTTGGCCAGCATACACAGAATTCCTTCCTTTGAGTGGTCTTCACTGTGTGTTGGTGTTGTTGTGGTGGCTACATGTCTGGATGTGTTTGTTAGTTCTATTTGTGCCACTGCCTAGCTGTAGTTGTAGTTGTGTTTGTACATGTGATGGCACAGTTGGATGTAACTTTTTTGATGGCATGTGTTGTGTTTATCTGACTGACATACACATTTTGGGATGATTCTGTTCTGGTTGCTGTGTAATTGCTATGAGTGCATGGTTTGACTCTCCCCTTGACAGTGATGTGTGTGTGTTTTGTGGCAGAATATTGTGTACATTTGTTGTGTACTCACCAGGCTCTGGGATGTTCTCTAGTCCATATACGCTCACTGGCGGTAGGATGGCCCGCACCTTCTCCTCCCAGGGCCTGAGGTATATTGGCTTGGCAGGAGGGCCACTGCCGGTGTATTGGCTGATGATGTAGTCTTTCTTGAGCAGGTCCCGTACCCTCCTGCGCACGTCATACCACCTGTTCTGGATGTCGCTCTTTGTGCGCAGACATGGTGATTGTGCGTTCACCCTGTTGATGATCCTCTCCCACATCTTGGTTTTCTGGGAGATGGGGGTCTGTTGGACTAGTGTGCCAAACAGCTGTGGCTCTACCCTGAGGATCTCGTCTACCATGACTTCCAATTCACAATCTAGGAACTTGTGATTCTTCTTGGGGGGCATGGTGATGGGTGGTGATGGTGAGTGATGTGTGTGTTGGTGTGCAGGTGAGGGTGTGTGAGTGTGTGTTTTGCTGGGTGTATGTGAGGAAGGTATTTGTTGGTGTGCTGATGGTGTGTGGCTTGTGTGTGGGATGAGCTGTGGGTGTGTGGTTGCTGTCTCTTGGGTGCTGGCAGTGGAATGGCATTTGCAAAGGATCATGGTTGTGATTTGTGTCCTTTATATGGGTGGAGTTGTGGGTGTGTCTTTGTTCTCTGTCCCCACCCCCAGTATTTATTGGCTTTGTAATTTCTTGTTTGGCCTTTTTTTGTGTGATTTTTTCTTTGTACTGTCTGTGCATGTTGGAAACGTTCTTGTGACCGAGTCGGACCCTGCATTTGTCTCGTACGGTGTTCTCCGTTTCGTTCACGCTGTGTTTGTGCAGTTTTCTATGCTGCGTACGCGTCGGTCGCGGTGTTTTGTGTTGCTTCGGCTCGGTTTTGTATGCGTGTCGGTCGTACGGCTTGTCCTCCGTCCGACTCGGTCGTGGTTTTCGCGCCTTGCATCGTACTTTGCGGTTTGGAGTTCGCGTGTACGTTTCGGTCGGATTTGTTCCGGGTGCGTGTTGGTCGGTTGGATTCGTATGTTTTTCCGGCCGGATTGCTGTTTTCCGTGTGGCTCGGTCGTTCGGCTTGGGTTCGGTACGTGTCGGTCGGATTTTGCACGCCTTGCATCGTACTTGGCGTGTCGGGCGCCACAGGTACGTGTCGGTCGGTATAATTTCCGGCTCCGAGTCGGTCGGTGCTTTTTCCGGCCCGAATCGGAATCGACCCCAAAGTGTAGCAGATCCTGTGGAGACACGTTGTCGCAGCCACAGGGTGCTAACACCTGTCCTCTGCTACACCCTTTCGGAATGGCAATTAACAGATGGAAAAAATCGAGACGAAACCTAGACAGTAAGAACCGCTCATGGGTAGTCAGTGTTCCCAAAAGGTATGGCTCGATCAATGGATGAGTTTTTAGGGTCAGAAATTTACGGACGCTCGGTTTACATAATTCCTGTTCATCTCTTTCTAGCTTCCTGATACAACAAAAAACTTTCTTAATCGATTCCACATCCTTTTTTCTTATGGTGGAGGGTTTTAAAAAGAGTTCTGGGCGACCCAACTCTGTAAAACGACCTCTGACATACTTCAACCACGGGATTCTAGACATATGTTCAAGATTCATACAGTCCATTATAATCTGCTGGGTGAGCTCTAGCTCCTTGTTTGGCCAACACTTAAGCCAAAACACTAAAGGGCGCAGAGCGAGAGTATCACATAAAAATGGAGCCCCCAGTTCTTCATGAGCTACCAGGTTTGATAAACTGGTTTGCATTCCCAGCAGGCGCTTTAAAA
The DNA here is from genome assembly GCA_963921515.1 of Calotriton arnoldi. NCBI lineage: Eukaryota > Metazoa > Chordata > Amphibia > Caudata > Salamandridae > Calotriton > Calotriton arnoldi. The sequence continues at coordinate 1,019,360 of CAWUFW010002849.1, forward strand.
AGTTATTCTCTGCCACCTGCAGCGCGTCAGCTGTGTTATACCCCCAGACTTCACTACCATAACATGCAGATGACACACCTTTGGCCTGGTAAATTTTCAGCATGGCTGCAATTGGGCGCTTGCCCATCTTAGCAGCAAAGCTGAAAATAGCGGCGGTTATTCGAGTGAGCTCCCCCTTTTTCTTCTGTATAAGGGGTCCCCACTTTAAGCGATCATCCAACAGGACCCCCAAATATGAGAACACTGACGTTGTGGGGACCTTCGCAGAGCCTACAGAAAAAGAATACTTTTTCGTAGGACGAGCCCCTACCTGCAAGACATAAGATTTTGCATTATTGATGGCTAAGTCACGGGACCCCATAAAATTCAGGAATGCATCTAGTAGAGACTGGAGTCTTCTTGCGGTTCTTGCTATGAGGACTGCGTCATCCGCATATAGGAGGACCGGGAGACCCCGGCGCCCCACATGCGGAAAGTCGGCCCCCGTCGATACCAGAGCTCCTTCAAGATCATTGATGTAAAGGTTAAACAGGAAGGGGGCCAGAATACAGCCCTGCCTTACCCCTCTTTCGATATTAAATTCCCTGGAAACCCGAAGATCCTGTGCATATCTGATATTCACCCTAGTGTTCCTATGCAGATCCATTAGAAAGTCCACGATGGAGGCCTCCACCCCCATGGCCCTCATGGACTGCCACAGTTTGACCCGATTGACACAGTCAAACGCGGAAGACAGGTCCATGAAGGCCATGTAGATCATGCCTGGGTGGGCCATCGTGTACTTGCCAAGGATCAGATAGAGGTTTAGGCATTGGGCCACCATCGACCTCCCAGCACAAAACCCATATTGGGTATCAGCAATGATGTTATGCTCCTCTGCCCATGAAGATAGTCTTTGCAATAGTACTCCTCCCACCACCTTTACTACTGAATCAATGAGAGAAATAGGTCGGTAGCAGTGTGTACTATTTCGATCCCCCTTTTTAAATACTGGCACAATGGTAGAAATGGCCCAGGAATCAGGGCTACCGTCCCTGGCCGCTGCGTTCAGTACAGCCGCCAGGATCGGGGCCCAAAAGGATGGATCCGACTTATAAAGGTCCGGCGGAATTCCGTCCAGTCCAGGAGCCTTGTTGCAAGTTAGGCCAGCAATTCCCACCTCCACCTCTGTTAGCTCAAAGGCCAGACAGTCAGTGCTTGTTGCCCGGGGTAGCTGGTCATGATGACCCATGGAGCCCTTAAACATAGATTGAAAGTGGGCCACCCATTCGTCTTCCATAATGTGGGAGCCTAAAGCGTTACCTGTATCTTCAGTAAACAATGGTCTATTAACAATGCCCCAAAACCGTGTGCCGTTCCTTAAAGTGCTGGACTCTAACAGCTCCCTCCATGCCTCCTCCTTAAGAGCTCCCTTACGGGTAGCTAAGACCTGCTTATATTCTGTGCGACATGCGCGTATGTATAGGGGGTCTCTTGGGACAACTTTCAAGGCCTCCTTTAACTTACGTGCTGCCTGGGAGCAGGAAGAATCAAACCATCTTGGGTTTGAGTTGGATACCTTATGAACTGGAGCCCTCAAAGTTCCCCTGCTTTACGAGAAATAACACTGAAAGCACTAAGGACATCCCTCGGTAGACTCTCCGGTTGAACACAGAAATCAAGTTCAACTGCACATGAGTCTCTCACCTCCCTGTGGAAAGCATCCGGTTCGATCTGAGACCATTTAAGGCGGCGCCCACCGTCTGTGGGTCTTGATGTTCCCGGTGCCCTTCCCCTAGGTTTACTAAATAAAAATGCGCCACAAAAATATACACAGAGGGGATTGTGATCACTAAAAACGCTTTCCTTAATGGAAAACCTATGAAAAAGGGACTGAAGGGAGGAGGAGATTAAAATATGGTCTATGAAAGACCCAGTACCTCTCCCTTTAAAGGTGGGAACCAAGGCTTTGCAGTTAGGGGCAGAGAGGGACATTAGTGTCAGTAGATCAAATTCATTGACCAGATTATTTAGTTCATCCCCCTGTGTTGAGTGCTCAAAATGAAACCCCCTCATTCTATGGCATCCCAAATCGGCCATCTTCATAATCTTAGGGTCGCCACAAGGGTGGGTATTAAAATCTCCCAACACCATCATGGGACATGAGCCATGATCACAAAACCTCCTTATATAGTAACTCAGCTGGATGATGCTACCTTCCCCCTTTTTGCTATTTGGTGAATTATAAAAATTAATTAAGCTCATTATATTGTTCCCCTTCTTTAGTGTAATGGCCTGGAGGTCCTGGCCAAAAAAGGGATGGATTTTTACCTGGCACTCCACTGTCAGCGAGATATAAGTAACCAAACATCCTTTGGCTCTGCCACTAGTTGACGGAGAGGCAGGAACAAAATAAGCTTTAAAACCCTCCAAAAACAGATTGCAATCCACCAACCAGGTTTCTTGAAGGCAGATTACTAAGAAATGCCTAACAAACTGTTGCCATACGGGGTCCTGGAACTTGTCTGCCAGGCCTGCTATGTTCCATGATAGAACGTTACTGTCCGTATCATGGGGTGTCACCTCTCTTTGTGTTAAAGGAAGGTGAGCCATCTGCGGTGTCTCTATCTCGGTTGCCAAGGTTGAGTGAGCCCTCTGTTGGTGCATTGGCTCCACTACGGTCTCGGTAGGGATGTCCAGTCAATCACATTCCTCCAGCCCCGATAACATAGAAAATCTATTAGCTAGTGCTAGTGTAGGAGGCGCGACAGGAACAAAGTGAGGCCCCCATGAGTGACTTATACCATAAGGTAATTGTGAGAGCCCTTGGTTCCTACCTGCAGAGTTTTTATACGACCAACTGGCTCGAGCAAGATCCCTGTCATTATTCCCTGATATATACCCCTGAGAATCAGTTCTATAAAAGAAACCCAGTGGAAGTACCTGTATTGTGGACCCGTGATGTGGCGGACCGACGTGAATATCCCCTGACAGGATTCTTTCGGGTATAGAGGCCCTGTTGAAGTTTACTATGACGCAGTCACCCCCTCCCGGCTTCCTGGAACTGCCTATCCAATCCACTCGGCGTACCATAATAATGTTACGTTCCACACCAGGAGCCACAGGGGTGTTAGTTGATAACCAGTGGAGTACCTTGTTCTTTAACTTGTTGTAATCCTCGTTTACACCTGGAGGGAGAGGCGGGACATTCCCCAAGACCACTACATAAGGAGTGGATTCTGGGGGAAGATGAATAGTAGGAGGGCGCTGACGAACCTCCCCTGACAACACCACGGGGCCATCCAACTGACCTGCAGAGAATTGGCGGTCCCGCCTGTGCAGGGGAACTGCCAGGGGCCTACTGAAAATCTGGCCACCCCTTGAGTCGTCTACCTCCCCTTGAGCTAAATGCGCCGTATGACGCTGCACAAGCTGCTGGTCTCCATGAGATTTGGTAGAGTTTTTGAGTAAGCCCGGGTCAGACATGGCGACTAATTCTAATTCTGGAATCTCACTTGTAGCCCCACAGTTTACAAGGGCATTAGTTTGGAGCCCCCCTACAAGACTTTTCTCAATTGATGTCAACCTCTCTAGGATAGGACTCAATTTAGTATCCAACAGGGTGGTCATTATATCTTTAAAGGCATTGATGAACATCGTGTCTAGATTTGTAACTACCGGCTTGAGCGCCGAGGACTTGGCAGAAGGCTTATTGGCAGAGGTGAGTTTTGGTCTTTTTGCTTTACCCCCTGTAGTTTGAAGTTTCCGTTTTGCGCTCCCCCCGGTGTTAGGCCCCCCCTGGGCAATGGATTGACTAATCTCCCTATGGAAGAGAGAATGGGTGGACATAGGATTCTGTGTGTTAGTGCTATCCTTCCCTTGTAGGGGAACAATACTTTCTCTTCTTTCAATTATTATAACTGGGGAGAGAGATCTATGCGGGGTCGGGGAAGGGGCCGAAGAGGGAGCTTCATAAGTTCATATACAGGAACTAACCCTTCAGTAATAACGGAAGCTGCAGGCGACCCCTGGCAGCTGTCGGAACAGGCAGGTGGAAATTCAACCAGGGGCACACTAGATCTGAGTAAAGGTGGGTGCAGACAGTTAGGGGATGATCTAGAAAGACGCCTGTTCACTAATTCAATCTCTTTATCGATGACGGCAGCTGCTCTCTGCAAAAAGGAGTCCATCGTGGTGACCGTGGGAGAGGAACTAACCGCTGATTTAGCCCCAACAGGCCCCAACTGAGCCTTTCGCCTCCCCATAACTTTAAAGTGATACCAATACTAAACTGAGACAAATATAAACATAATAATGGATAAAAATAAATAAAATAAATTTAAACAGTAAATATACAAATACAATAGGCGCAGGGGAATGCCTCTTGTTCGTAATATATGTCCAACACTAGTCCAGGGAAGCTTCTTCCCTATCAAAGGCTTCAAATACCGATGCTTAAGTTGTGCATCCGTGCAGAGTCTGTATGATAGGTGTAAGTGCAGGCCTACCTTCTTCCGCGGGTGCAAGGTCTTAAGGACTGGCTATTCAGGTATCAACAAGCAGGTTAACCAGCAGCTCAAAAAACAACGGCCAAGAGAAAGGCCCGGCCTCTGCCGGTCTCGGACGGGCGCAGACGGGCCCGCCCTTGGCCCGGGCGCGTCCCGCGCTGCGGGAGGGCCGCTGAGATTTTATCGCGCCCTCCGGCACGGTGACGTGATTGCAGGAGTGCAGGGGCCTGTGGGAGATGAAGTCTCGTTGGGCCGTTCCCCTCATGGCCGGAAAAAAGAGAAATCAAGCCGTTCCCCTCACGGTGGCAGCGGAGGCTATGCAGCAGCAGTGGACCCAGCAATGGACCCAGTCAGCTAGGCTTTAGAAACACGTCCCGCGCTGCGGGAGGGCCGCTGAGATTTTATCGCGCCCTCCGGCGCGGTGACGTGATTGCAGGAGTGCAGGGGCCTGTGGGAGATGAAGTCTCGTTGGGCCGTTCCCCTCACGGCCGGAAAAAAGAGAAATCAAGCCGTTCCCCTCACGGTGACAGCGGAGGCTATGCAGCAGCAGTGGACCCAGCAATGGACCCAGTCAGGTAGGCTTTAGAAACACGTCCCGCGCTGCGGGAGGGCCGCTGAGATTTTATCGCGCCCTCCAGCGTGGTGACGTGATTGCAGGAGTGCAGGGGCCTGTGGGAGATGAAGTCTCGTTGGGCCGTTCCCCTCACGGCTGGAAAAAAGAGAAATCAAGCCGTTCCCCTCACGGTGGCAGCGGAGGCTATGCAGCAGCAGTGGACCCAGCAATGGACCCAGTCAGGTAGGCTTTAGAAACACGTTATAGAAAATATAATATAAATTACAATTATTAGTTTAACAATTGTTTTTTAAGTACATATATGTAAATATATATTAATTATTATATATGCTATATAATGTATTATATATATTATTAGCATTTTTAAATCACGTTCGTTTGTTATATTTCTTAAAATATATATTACATCTATTTTATTTTTTTAATTAATGTTAATATTTAATATATTTAATATTTATTTTCTAATTTATATATATTTAAAAACTATATTTAATACAACAATATTAATGACATCGATATTTTATTTTCATATTTTTGTACTTACCATTATAAGTATAGGATCACGATATTTTTGACATCGATATTTTTGTCACAATATTTTTGTTAGGGGATGTTTTGGGTGGCGATGTTTTGTCAGTGAACCCATAGCTTGATACATGGGGAGAGGGAGCACACTACTTCTCATCCCAGCACAGTTCTCCCCATTGCATCCTGGTAAATGCAGTACACTTACTTTCAAAGTTGCTGTAGTTCTTCACCAAAGTTGGTGCAGGTAGCGCTGTTATCTCTAGACACGTGTTTCTGAGTTTAGCCCTTCATCAGTAGGGAGCAAAAGTTATGTAGAACAGAGAAAAGTAATCAGGGGTTGCTGAAATGGTGCCCAAGTCTTCACAGGTCACAGTACCACTCCACAGGCACACAGGTGCATCCCAGGAGAGCTTGTCAGCTCATTGGCTCAAGGGAGCCTTTCAAACACAAGGGGGGAGGGAGCACCCTGCTTCTCATCCCAGCACAGTTCTCCCCATTGCATCCTGGTAAATGCAGTACGCTTACTTTCAAAGTTGCTGTAGTTCTTCACCAAAGTTGGTACAGGTAGTGCTGTTATCTCTAGACACGTGTTTCTGGGTTTAGCCCTTCATCAGTAGAGAGCAAAAGTAATGTAGAACAGAGAAAAGTCATCAGGGGTTCCTGAAATGGTGCCCAAGTCTTCACAGGTCACAGTACCCCTCCACAGGCACACAGGTGCATCCCAGGAGAGCTTGTCAGCTCTTGACTCAAGGGAGACTTTCAAACACATGCTTCTCATCCCAGCACAGTTACATATATCTTTTTTGGGTTTTTCAAAATATTTTATTGAATTTCAGAAATACAGGAACAAGAAAACAGACAAAAACAAGTCTGCAAAAATGCTGTGAGCAGTCATAGTACTGATATACATATCATATAGAATTATGTAATACAAAAGGTATTGGAAACAGTAACAACCTAAAAAAAAGAAGTTTACATTATAAAAGCACATATATAGGGCTACTTATGTAATACTGGTTTAAGAATAATGGTAACAACCCTAAAAACATAAATATACATTATACAAGCACATATATAGGGCTACTTATGTAATACTGGTTTAAGAAATATAAAAATGAGTATTTATATCTTAGCAAGCGGAAATATAGTCATCAAGTGTTTTCCATATAAGAGATTTGACTAAACGAGGCTTTTTAGTTTTCTTTAAAAAAAAATCAATGCCTTTCCTTAGTTATAGAATCCATTCCCACCAAACTTGTACGGATAAAAGGTTTGCAGATTTCCAATTCATAGTAATGGATGTGATTGCACAGGATATGAAAACATCAAACAATTTCATATCCATATATAATAAAGGAGCAGCAAAAGAAAAATATTTGGTTACAATAATGTTAAAGGTTAGAGGTGTATCAATCTTTAACACTTGAGAAATTCTGTCACAAACATCAGCCCAAAAACATGTGTTTCAGAGTACCAGGTTCCAAATGACAGTTCCAACAACCTGGTTTATCACGAAAACGTGCCTCATATATTTTGACAGGAGACCAATAACAATTGCTTAAAATAAATTAATTGGATTGGCAAATGGATGAAGGGAACCAACAAGAAATATATCAGAGCTAAATTTTCTTCACATGCAATGGGGTATGATTTGTATTAAGAATAGGATTCCAAAATTCACATAGTTGCGTAAGGTTGGAATGAGTCGTAAGTATTAATTTTTTATTATATTTTGGAAGCAATATGGTCAGAAAATCTATGATTATTAAAGAAAAGCTCCATATCCAATTATGAAGGATGAGGGATAGAGCAATTATAGGGATTACGGGTTGTGTTGCATAATACTACATATTGATGTTAAGCAGATGAAAGGGATGTGATATTGGGATTGTAGATCTGATGAAGACAAAAACATACTGCTGTGACAAATATCAGATATGTGAAATATCTCAACATCAATCCATGTAGTCCAACAAGAGAGTAGTTTGTTCTTAGAATTATACCATAATGATACTTTTTTTAGAATAAACAATCTTATTATGAAATAATGCATCAACATTAGCTAGAGCAAGTTTTCTTATATTTAGGATTCAAGAGCGAAACCCTGGCTTATGAAGGTCCAGGGTAAGGTTTGCAGGTAGAGGAAAAGGAGCAGCAATATTCCTATGAATTTAAACCCAATTTGGTGTAAGATTAGTGTCTGAGTTTGCAAAAGAAAAATGATATTTCTGAAAATCAGGAAGGCCAAAACCACCCTCCGATTTTGAAGATTGTAAGGATTTATATTTAATCCTTCCGGATTTGTTGTTCCAGATGAATTTATTGAGAATTGTGTTGAGGTTTTTATTAAAATGTGTGGGAAATGACCAAGGTAACATTGAAGTCCAAGTATTCTTTATTGCATGATTAATTAAAATCATTACAATGTACATTATTACAAGTATTAAACATGCATTTGCAATGCAACAAGTCTCGCATTTACGTGAGTTTGAGCTATTGGCATTGTAAATGACAATGGCTTTTATTTATTTTTTGTTTTGAAACATAAATATAATGCATTGTCATTTACAATGCCAATAGTTTAAACTTGCATAAATGCTTGACCTATTGCAGGGCAAATGCTTGTTAATTTCAGGGTACGGCCAAAGGTGTTAAGTTGCCAAGAGATGCAACAACTGGTTTATATCGCTCCACTGTTAAACGTTGGTAGTGGGTATGTGGAAGCCTTAACGACACCTGCCTCCCCTTCGGTCTGTGGTCGCTGTTATTAGTCCATCGCCCCCACGATGGCTTTCAGTCTTCCTTGTTCACCCCCAATTAACTGAGACAGATCCCGCCGAAAGCCTGTGTATGAGCCTGCCCCTTCACTGCACGCAGCTGAACCCGATGCTTGTCACACATGTTCCATTATAAACCTATTACTGTGCCACCTAATTGGGACCATATTAAACATACGCTGCCCATACAGCGGTAAATCAAGCCGCCAATGGAAGCAAAGCAGAACTCTTTTGACACTTACACAAGAGGAGCTTGTCAAGGCGAGGCATATTTATGTCAGATTTCCGGACTGCCTTTTCAAAGGCACTTGAACTCCTTCCAGGCTTTAAGCTCCCTGCGGTTCCCAGGGGTTCTTCTCAGCACAATAAGTAGATATTTCAAAGTAAATATTTGCATGTTAAAAAAAAATAGGCTCCGGCCATTGTACCCTGGAAGGCAACAACTTTGATCTTTGTGCGCGCCGAATGAAGGATGGCCTATCTCAGTAATCCGGCCGTGCTGTTACCCGGATATCTGCGCACCCCGGACCTCTCTCGTGAGCTTTTTCGCACCGCTCGTTCTCATGTCCAGAACGAGCGCCTTTGAAGCCACAGCCCCTGCCATTGTGAGGCGCGGCAATGACATTGGGAGCTTATTAGGGGCTAGGTTGCCAAGCTCTCTGCACAGGAGGGTCCTAAGGGGTAAATGTCTGTGGGAAAAATGCTCAGTTTTATTTTAAATACTCTATCCCCTTCTCTGATCTGTTGAAATGTCACCCCTGTCCGGCGGTTTAACTTCCCTGCTGCTTCCCCACCCTGCGATCGAGAATCACGCATGGCCACTTCCCATGTGTATTTGAATATAAATGGCAAATATATTAAAAAGTGGCAATCAAAAAAAGGCAAATGTTATTGTGCTTCATAATTTTCCCCGAACAGCTTGTCCTTTACCTATGAGATTATTATGCTTGTCGTAACCTTTAACCAAATCAGTGACGTCACATCTGCGAACTCTGGCTTGCGCTTTACAAATACACATGATTTGTTAAAACCGCAGAGTACATACCTATGAAATATGCAGTAATAAGGGCTCTGCACATAAGCACCCACGGAGACACGCATGACAAGTACATGTAATACAATGGCAGGAGAATCTATCTGTAACACCAATTCTGGGGAAATACTAATGTAATGCGTGCAGGCACTTATTACTAGCGTTAGCATTCGAGGGGCGCTAGAACCCCAAGAGCAAGCTGGGCTGACTGCACCCCAATAAACGCTGCTGGTGACAGCCCTGTGTGTGTGTGTGACTGGAGACGTAGGGGTGGCGCTGACAGCAGAGCCCGGCTGCACCTCTCTCCTCCTACACATTCCTCCTGACCCTCCTGTTTTGGAAACCCGACTCTTCCTCTCGCTGCCCTGACCCCCGTGATCCCTCGGGGTGCACTTTGTTTATCCCAATGCGGTGAGATGTCAAAACTCATCCAGTCTCACTGTGAGGGCTGGCGCCACTGAGCGAGAAACAAGAGCACGCAGCGCCCCTCCCCCTCACACCTACAACTGCAACTGAGGGCTTACTGCAGGACTGACTGCCCTCACACTCGGGGAGATGCCAATAGAAGAGCAACGCAAGGCTGACCCAACATGACTGAACACACTGCGGACCCGAGAGAGAAATCCAGCAACGGCCCTGGACCCGGAAATGAGGACAGTTACAGCCTCGTGGGCTGACCGGATATAAAGCCACTAAGCTGTCCAAGCACGGGCCGCAGGAATTATCTGGCAACCAAGGGCCATATGACCCTCCTGCCTTAACTAAATTATGCGGCAAGAAAAGGCAATTTATACCGCACAATGCGACACGATCTGTAGCAGCATTATTCTGCTATTATGACACGCACGCACAGTAAATCCGTCTGAGCAAATGTTTTTATCTCCGACAGTACCCGTTTGTCACCTAAAGCAATTAGAAAAGGAAAGGTTACCAGTACCAGTCAATCTTTGCTCAGCATGCAACATATAATTTGTATCTGAGAAAATCTTGTAGTAAATGGTGGATTATGCGGCATGTGCGGACAATCCATATTAAAGCAAAAATCACTTTAACATATGTAGATGTTAGCCCGCACTTTTGGAACAGTTACGGGGTGAATCAAAGTGTACACATCCTTCCCTGCAGGCCTCGTTTCTGCTTACGAGACGGGGCCAGAAAGTGCTTTGTGAACATGAGTCTCCCTCTCCATTCATCCCTGGCTCGCATTCACCCCACGACTAAAGCTAGTCTAGGAAGAAGATTCCTTCTCCGTCCAGGTGTCTGGGTGTAAATGTACTCTTGCATTAGTAATGTAATGGTATTCTACCACATAGTGTATTTTCGAGAGTACCGGGGCAGATGTAGATTTTAAAAAAGTAAACACGCGCCCTCGGCACATCTGACATTTGATCGCATGAACAGCAAATGTGACGAGATAAGAATTGCGGCCCTGTTTAAAGCTCAGAAGAGTGTAAACACGGAGCGCTTTCTTGTGTGAACTGCAATTAGACAACTAAAAAAAAAAAAGATGGGAGGAGGGGCCATCGTGCGCTGTGCGAGGAGTTCCTACCTCACGGGAAAAAACATGGCGTCGGCCTGTCCAGATGGGCCGTCCTAAAAGTGGACAAGGAGGTAACCCAAAAGCCCGCTTTCCAATCACGCGCCATCGTTTAACATAAACGATGACGCAAGCCAATGGAAAAGAGGGCGGGGCTCCAAGTACACTTCTGGAATCGTATCGATTACAAAAGGTCCTCGCATGGCGAGAGCAGCGCATGCGCGCTGCTAACGCCAGGCGAGACCTAAAAACACAGTAGGGGAAATCACAGTCCATTCCAAAGCATAAGTTGCTGTAGAAAAAATAGGAGCAGTGTCTGGATTCTTGCTCTTCCTTCATAACAGACAAACTTAAATACTTTTGGTTGAACTCATTTAGTCGCAAGTGCAAGAATCATGAAAACAAACTATAAAGGCCATGATTGCTCATAGGGAGTTGACCATCAGACTCCATCAGTGCTGGTGTTTTTTTGGGCCAAAAAATAAGGTGCTAATGCATATCAAAATAGCCCACTAGGTGGCTTCCCACCTCTTGCCCTGAGTGCTACAAGCCCCTAGCCACATCTGGAGGCCATCATTAAGAAATATTGTTTACAAGGTGCATGTATGTGAAAAAAATTGATGTTAAAATCAACATATGGAAGTTTTCTAGATGCGAGGTAGATACCAACAAACCAAACAAGGCATAGAGTGCTAGTGCATGAATGGTAGGTAACAACTGGGCCCCCTATCTCCAAGCCAGTCCCAGTAAGAAGCCTGCCTCCCACCCGGCTGAATGGTGTCAGTGCTCTTCCAGCTGTCTGGATACATGGGTAAGGAACCTCACTACCTTGCAGGACAATTGGACTGAGGACCTAATTCGAAAAGCAATTACTGCCGGGCAGAATGTCCTAACTTGTAGGGCTCTTAAAGCTGGCCATAGAATTGTTCACCTTTGGACTAGAAGGGCCAGGCACACACAGCAGATGCAGTAAGCTTTCCTGTTTGTATTCACATAGGTGACAATCATTGTAAGACTAGGACTGCTTCCAAGAGGGGATAGACACAAAGACAAATGCGCAGGTGGGCATATTTCATGGCCATGGAAAAATGGGCAGTCAGGTATGGTTATGGGCCCCACACGGCATATGATCAGAGAAATGCCCAGCATGTCATTTGTGTGCAAATTCTGCCTTGTCAAGAGTTCATGATGAGAGTTTGGCAGCTCTGTTGGTGATCCACTTGAAGGAGGCATTGATAGTATGTATACTATTTGTGGTGTAATTACCATCTTAATAGCTTACAATTTTCCCCACCAGGATAAGTTTAATAAGGACCATTTGTCCAATTTCTCTATAAAATAGGATATAACGTTTTTGTAATTCATATATACAGTGCCCTTACATGAATTTTGAAAAAAGATTCCTAGATACTTCAGAATAGACGAATTCCAAATAATATTAGTACCACTGAGCAAATCTGTTGTACAAGACACATTTAGTGGGAAAAATTCTGTTTTATTAATATTCAAAGTGTATCCTGAGATTGAAGCATAATCTTCAATAATTCTCAGTACTGGTTATGCTATTTATGGGGTCACTTATATAGAGTAGAACATCACTTGCATAAGCAGAGGTTTTTAAAGTTATTCTATTCATAGTAATCCCTGTATTGTCTGATGAGTTACAAAGAAGGCAAAATAAAGGTTCAATGGGCAGTAAAAATAATAGGGGAGCTAGAGGGCATCCTTTCCTCGTGCCTCTATATAAAGCAAAGGATGTGGAGGTAATAACATTAACATATATAGGTGCCGAAGGTGAAGAATAAAGGGCCGGATGTACGACCATTAAGTTTAGTGAGACGCAAATTGCGCAAAATTGCGACTCGCAATTAGCGACCCGCTAAACTTAATGTACAACAGTGTCTCAGACACTGTTTGAGATTCCCAATGAGGTCGCAAATTGCATGCCTCATGAATATTAATGAGGCTGTTGCAATTTGCGACCCCATTGGGAATGGCTAGCACTCCCAGGGATGGTGCCCTCCTGGGGTCGGCAGACCACCATGTCTGTGACTGCTTTTTTAATACCCGAAACCGGTCCCAGGATGCTTGTTTCCGGTCCAGGGAAGACATGGCTTGGCAGTTCGGGCTGGACTGTTCCCATGAGGCACAGGGTCAGACTGATTTGCATATGGCCATGTCTGAACTGGGGTGGTGGAGTGAGCTAAAGAATGATGATGGATTAAACCCAGATCAGTTGACTGGGGGTGAGTGTTTGATTTGCTCTAACGCTCCGTCCATCATCCCCTTTGGTATCGCTTTGTTCGCCCTAAGTTGGCAGGGTATGCCCAGACGTGGGTCCCTTGCTCACTTTGCCACTGGATTCAAGATAGCCTGGCTGATGAGGGTTTTGAACCCGAAACCGGTCCCAGGATGCTTGTTTCCGGTCCAGGGAAGACATGGCTTGGCAGTTCGGGCTGGACTGTTCCCATGAGGCACAGGGTCAGACTGATTTGCATATGGCCATGTCTGAACTGGGGTGGTGGAGTGAGCTAAAGAATGATGATGGATTAAACCCAGATCAGTTGACTGGGGGTGAGTGTTTGATTTGCTCTAACGCTCCGTCCATCATCCCCTTTGGTATCGCTTTGCTTTTTTAATAAAGCAGTTTTTTTTTTAATGCAGGCCGTTTTCCTTAAAGGAAAACCAGATGCATTTAAAAAATAAATATTTTACTTTTCAGTTTCATTTTTTAAGGGCAGGCAGAGGTCCCTGGGACCACTGCCTGCTCTTAAAAAATATTTGCAAACCCATTCACAAAGGGGAAGGGGTCCCATGGGGACCCCTTCCCGTTTACAAGTGGCTTACCACCCTTTTGAAAAGGTTGGTAAACTGCGAGTGTTTTGCAATCGCAAATGCGGTAGCAAAAACAATAATACATAGGTTTGAGACTTGCTATTAGGAAGGGACGCCCTTGGCACGCCTCTTCCTAATAGCGAGTCTCAAACCATATTTTGCGAGTGCTAATAGGTTAGCGACTCGCAAAATATGGTTGGTACATTTTGGGCAGGCCTATTTTGCGGTCGCAAACAGGCAGAATGCCCGTTTGCGACCGCAAAAAGCGGTCGTACATCTGGCCCACAATGCCTTAACTAGTGAAAGAAATGTGCCAAAACCAAGGGCCAGATGTACGACCATTTGGAATTGCGACTCGCAAATTGCGAAAAACATTGGGCCTGATTCACAGAACTAACTTACGTCAAAAAACGTAAAGTTAGTACTTTTTGGTATTCACAAAATACACTTACTCATTTTGGTATTCACAGAATGAACTTACTCATTTCGGTATTCACAGAAGTTAGTAGTCCTAACTTTACTACTCCTAAACTGAGAAAAATCCTAACTTTAAGACTTTCGGTATTCACAGAAGGCATTTAGGAGTCCTAAAGTTAGGACTACTAACTTCTGTGAATACCGAAATGAGTAAGTTCATTCTGTGAATACCAAAATGAGTAAGTGTATTTTGTGAATACCAAAAAGTACTAACTTTACGTTTTTGACGTAAGTTAGTTCTGTGAATCAGGCCCAGCGAGTCGCAATTTGCGAGTCGCAATTTCAAATGTACAACAGTGTCAGAGACACTGTTAGCGATTCCCAATGGGGTCGCAAAATCCGAGGCTCATCAATATTCATGAGGCACTCGCATTTTGCAACCCCATTGAGAATGGCTGGCCCTACCAGGGATGGTGGCCTGCTGGGCTCAGCAGACCACCATGCCTGGAACTGCTTTTAAATAAAGCAGCTTTTTTTGGTAAAATGCAGCCCGTTTTCCTTAAAGGAAAACGGGATGCATTTTTTTAAAAAAAATTAAACGTTTTCGTTTCATTTTTTAAGGACAGGCAGTGGTCCCTGGGACCACTGCCTGCCCTTAAAAAATATTTTTGCATGCATTTGCAAAGGGGGACCCCTTTCCATTTGCGACTGCATTACCACCTACTTGAAGTAGGTGGTAAATTGCGACTGTTTTGCGACCGCAATTGCTGTCGCAAAACAGTCATACATAGGGCTCAGAGTCGCAATTAGGAAGGGACGCCCTTGAAACGCCTCTTCCTAATTGCGAGTTGCAAACGCTATTTAGCGAGTCGCAAATAAATTGCAACTCGCTAAATAGCGTTTGTACATGGCCCTGTAGGGTTTTTGCATGCGCAAACGGGTCGCAGACCCGTTTGCGTATTCAAAAACGGGTCATACATCTGGCCCCAAATGCATCCATGGTTTTGAACAAAAATGTACAATTAACTTTACTAAATGTTTTTTCAGTATCTATAGCTAGAAGACATAAAGGATGCTTTATTTTAGGTATGGAAGCAATAGTATTGCAGACAAGTCTAGATGTGTGTGCTGACAATCTTCCTTTCATAAAACCAGTTTGATCTAGGTGGATAATGTGGTTTAAAACCTGGGACAGTCTAAGTGCAAGTATTTTTGCATATATTTTGCAGTCTTGATTAATTAATGAGATGGGGTGAAAGTTTTAAGGCAATGTATAATCTTTTTCTGGTTTGGGGAGAGCAATGATTGTGGCATCTTTAAAAGTTCCCTCAACAAAAGCACTAGAAGCAAAATCCTGGAAGAAGGATAAGAGGACTGGGGCTATCTGAGTAGAGGAAGATTTTTAGAATTCTGCTGGAAAGATATCAGGTCTTGGTGCACATTTAGACTTTGAGGACTTTATTACAGACTATACCTCTTCGATAGTTAAAGGGACTTTAAGAATAGTTCTATCTGTGAGGGATAATGTTGGTAGATTACAATGAGAAAGGAATCAATCAATTGCAGTGGCATGAGCATTGTGGGAATTACTCTAGAGGTTTGAGTAGACATTTTGTAATACTTGGGCGATTTCTGTATTAGATAATAGCAGGTGGCCATTTAATTAACTTTCTGCTTGCACATATAAAGATTTGCTCCTTTACTAAGTAGTGTACTGTAGTGTTGTTCAGCTATAGCAATTAGTTGCTCTGAGGATGATAATTTCGTGTAAAATAACTTGTCCTCATGTGCCATTATGGAAATAGAATCGCTTCATATGTATTTTTAAAAGTGTCCCAATGAGTAATTTTGGAAGTATCTTCAATTGTGTTGTTTTGAAGGTAATCAGTTATAGCAGTCACTAGTTTGAGTTGATTTGGGTCAGAAAGTAGAGTTGTAGTATTCAGTCTCCACCTGTATGTATGTTTAGGAATGTCAATTAAGGTCAACGAAAAGGAGATTAAAGCATGATCTGATGTAATGATAGGTTCTATTTTAGAGTTTGAAATCATATGAGTTAAATGTCTAGAGGATAATAAATAGTCTATACATAAATATGTGGAATGAGCATTGGAGAAAAATTATCAATTGGGTGCGTGTGACACCAATGATCTAGTAATTTAGTGTTTGATAGAAAGTTTTTGAAAAATTTATTAATTTTTGTAGGGCAAAAGTTAAATAGGAAATTCTATCCAAGAGTAGTTCAGAAATCATAATAAAATCACCTCCCTTAATAAGAGGTACAGGGCCTACAGCAAGTATTTCGGACGTAATTGAATGCCAAAAGTGGGGGTCATCTTGAGTAGGAGCATAAATATTAACTAAGTGGAGAGCATTCTTATCAGTTTGGATATGAACATGAATATAATGGCCATCTGAATCAGTCTTACAGTTCAAAATGGTAAGTTGCAGTTTGAGAGAAAAAAGAATAGCTGCGACCTGATGCTGGTGAAGAAACTATATCGCCCTCCCATTATTTGGTCATAGATGCTAGGATGTTATCGTCAATATGGGTTTCTTGTATAAAACAGATGTCAGTCTTACATTTGTATAAATAATCTAGAATTTTCTGTCTTTTTACTGGATTTCATAAACCTTAAGATTGAGTGAAGCAATTTTTAACTTACAACTATTTGCTATAACATGTTAAAGTTGGCAGAAATAATATATTAGAAAGTAGGATATAGATAGGAGTGGAAAAGCTAGAAAAGAATAGAATTAGAAAGTAGCCAATAGATAAGGACAAACACACAAACAAGGCAAACAAACAAACACTTCTAACGTTGAGAAGAGAAACACATAAAACGAAAATTTTTAACTATGAAGGTATGATCCAGGAATCCGGTGAAGAACATATTGACTACTAGTGGAAGAAAAGAGTAGGCCTGAGTGTGAAATTCCGCTCCGCTAGCAGAATTTGGGGGGGTTTTCCCACTCTGCGCTCCACGTAGCACGTGGAGTTTTTTCCTCGCTCACCAACATTAAGTTGGTGAGCACGAGTGAGGAAAATCTTACTCAGGGCCTCCTACCGGTGAGATTTCTCAACGCGGGGCGAAAAAAGGAAGCTGGCGGATTGACTCCGCACTAGAGGACGCCTCTCGTAGCTCTCCTCATGGGCCCCGGTGCACCCGACGATTCCCTTCCAGCCTTCTTCTAAAAATTACAACTACAATTTTGACGGACTCTATAAGTCTCAAGTCTAAATAATTAAGGCAGCTGTACTCAAAACTGATGTGCCGGAACGGGCTGCTACGTAACTACATCCTTGCGGGTCGCGCAGCGAGGTAGTTCCTGTTACGGCTGCCATAGCTCTGTGACTCCAAGAGCTCTTCACCAGCCCTAGGCAGCATGCGGAGACTGGTGGCGGTGCTTGGGGAAGAAATGGCTCCGCAGTGCAATGCAATGGGACACAGCCGCACCGAAGCATTCTCCGAGATCGGTTGTGGGATGTCGGTCTTTGAGAGCCGGCGTGATGAAAGGGATGGCGATGGTGACGGGGTCGCAGATCCGTTACCTCCATTTGATGTGGCGCTCAATTCCGGCTCCCAGCTGGGAAAACCGATCCTCCGGCTGCTGCGATCCGGAAGAGCGGCTGGATTGCTCCTGTCCTGTGGGTCTGAGATCTCCATTCCGGGTCTTGAGATGGCTGAGGTGCTCAATGCAGCCGTTCAGAAGAGTTGGGGAGAGGAGGAACGATTTATGAGCTGCCCAGCCGTGGTATCATCGCCTTCAGTCCCAGATCGGCTAGAAACTTGCAAGGTAAATGAACTGAAGGTAAATGAACTGGCTGCTAGGGACTTGTCTATCACGGCTTATAATATGGAAAAGGAAGCTATTGTGGGTAGGGAGGGCCGCTGTGACTTTGAAGCCGGCTCCTCTGACACTCCAGAATCACCTGCACTAGGCTGTAATATCCCTGAGGAAACTGCTGAAATTTTGACACAGCTGCAGCATGTGACGATCAATGTGGGCACAGGGGATGGTCATTCTCCAAGCAAAGAATTATCTGAGTCGGCCCCCATGGAACAACTGAAATTAGGTCCCATGGATTCCCGGTCCGACGCTGCCTTAAATAATGAACAATCTGAATCCACTCAGTATTTGGAAAATATACAGATTAGCCATCAGATTAGTCATCAGGCAAGGCCCACAGATCAGAGAATTGCTCAGAATTTGACTAATTGTATAGGCGAGGCAGTGGAGCCCACCACTCTGAAAATTTGTACTCCAGTTGGGGGGAAAGGTACTAAGGCGAAAGGCCCCAAAACGACTAGAGCAGCTAAAGGAGGTAACGGCCGTGGTGGTGGAGTTAAACCTCAAGTTACTGTTGCACTGGGACGGCTTAAGGACTCTGTTGCAAACAGTACAAAGACGAGCCCTGGTATCAGCCCCCTGCGCAAATGGGTGGCCTCAAAGGGTGATGTTAAGGCTATCATCACACAGCTATCCAACTCCGGCAACTTGGAAACTGCAATAACGGAAGCTGAAGTCGAAGTTGAGGCTGAAGATCCAATACTCGCACCCCATCTTGGTACTGATCCGCTTGCCCCATTAACTCAATCAGATGGCCCTGTTGTGAACTCGGGCAGATTAAATGGGGGGTTTCCTAGTCCCTTATCCCTGCCTCCAGCATCTGCGTCAACATTCATATCTGGGGCCTTCTCTACACCTCTGGACCAAGTTCCTAGCTCTGTACCTCCACCCCTGGCTCCACTAGAATTGGAAAATGCTACAAAGGGCATGCATCTGGTCGACTGTGATGAGCCGTCCCTATCTACAATCCCTCAGGCGTTAGCTACTCAGAGAGCAGAGGCCCAAGAATACTACTCACAGGCTAAGATAGACAGCAGAGAGATAAAACAAGCTTTGACTGATGTTACGACCAAGGTTACTCTGCTATCTTCTAAGGTCACTGATCTACAAGAACGCGTTGCAGCGGTGGAAGAGGCAAACACGTACACTGTGAACTTAACTAAAGCACAGGAATCTCAGATGATGTTCATGCAGGCTAAGATTGAGGATCTTGAGAATCGTCAACGACGCCAGAACCTAAGGGTCTTCGGTATACCGGAAGGGAGGGAAGGCTCTGATCCCCGGGCTTACACTGTCAGTCTTTTTCAGCAAGCATTCCCAGATTTAGCGAACTGGGATATGGACACACAGGTACAGCGAGCGCATCGACTGCCCTTGGCCATTTCTCAGGGGGATCAAGCTAAGTCAAATTTCTCACGGCCTATACTGGTGTTCTTGGGCAATTTCTTGCTACGTCAGGCAATCTATTTAAAGGCTCGCCCATCTGCTCCTGTCAAATTGGACACTATTTCTATATTTGTACGCTCTGACCTGTGTAAATTCACAATGGACAAACGGAGGTTGCGCCCATTAATGGACCCATTTAAGGTAGTCTGTTCACAAGTGTTTTTGCAGGAGCCAGCTCGTCTTAAAGTTATTAAAGATGGTCAGTCGCACTTCTTCATTACTGAGCAGAATGCTAAACAGACATTAGCAAAATGGCAGTCCGATATTAGTAAATGATCCTATAAGAGAAGGAGGCGTGCACTGAGGTAATAAGAGATGTGCACTTTTTTGCTTGCCCTTGCCACCCTTTTCTTTTTCTTATTGGGATACTCTTTACACTCACTAGGGAGGAAGGTGGCGGGGGTTGGGGGAGCCTCGGGGTCTGGGGGGGGAGAGGGGTGTTCTCTTAACGCTGTCAGCCAGCGACAGCAGATGAAGGGGGTGATTCCTTTACACAGGTATGGGGGGGTCTATTAAGGGTAGGTGGTAGACAGAGAATGGTAGCCAGCGGCACCTGGTTAATCTGGTAGAGCGGCAGGGGGTAGGGGTTGGGGAGGGAGGGGATTAAATAGCCACACTTTAGTCAAAGTATCACTGGTAGAGCAAAAGGGGAAGGACGATGGAATAAGAGGGGAGGTGATTGAATCGAGTTTACGGAGACTGTTTAATGTCTGATTTTAAATGTATGTATAGGAATGTAGCGGGTCTCAATCAAGCCAGAAAACGTCGACTAGTAGCGGAGGAACTCCGTGTGTTTAAACCTCATATATTGGGTCTCACTGAGACTCATTTAGCTTACAAGGATAGATCTCAGTTAAAACAACTTGGTTTCGATATACTTGTTTGCACTTCACAGGCGATCTCTACTCGAGGGGTAGCCATATTGAAATCCAAGAACTGTAGAGCAAGAGTATTACGTGCACTTGCTGATTCTAAGGGGAGATGGGCAATTGCCCAATTATTGCTTTTTGGGTGTAGGATTACGATATGTGTGGTTTATGGTCCTAACACAGACTGTCCCGAGGTTATCCACCATCTATGCTCTGAACTACTGGAGTGGGCCGGTGATTTGATAGTCATGGGAGATTTTAATTGTATTATTGACAAGAAGATTGACACTACTAATACTGCAACTCGGGCTAGAATGTGTAAGACCAGGGCCGCTATCCTAGAACTTCTCAATATACACCGATTGGAAGATGCATGGAGGAGATTATTTCCAACACTCCCAGGGTACACGTTTTATTCGTCCCCACATAAACAATATTCCCGAATTGACATGATTTTCATTAATAGAACTATGTTGGAAAAGGCATCTATAGAGGTCTGTCCTAAAATTACTTCGGACCATAATCCAGTGATGTTAACTCTGCAAATTCAGCAGGGGGATAGAGAATCATTTAGGGAATTTTCATTTCCCAGATATCTCGGGGCCGATTCACAGAACTAATCTGAGACAAAATCCTAAACTTACTACTTTTGGTATTCACAGAAGGCACTTACGATTTTTGGTATTCACAGAATGAACTTACGACTCCTAACTTTATGTCCGCACTCGGGCCGGAATTTCCGCACTCGGACCGTACTCTCCGCACCCGGACAGTACTCTTCGGCTAAGGCCGTACTCTCCGGCTCGAGCCGTAATCTCCGGCTGGGGCCGGTGTAATCAATGGGCCGGATTGCAATTTTTACAAAAAGGAACATTAGGAATGTGTGATAAATGGTAGAGAAGGTAATGAAAAACAGTTTGGGCAGGGAAAAGAGTACGACCAGACACTACATCATAACCCAGAAAAGTTTTCTCCTTTGCATCATGGTACATGCAGTGCACAATTTGCGCTCCCCTCACTGTTGACTGTGCAGTCAACACTGTTATGTTATTTATTTCTATTAAAAATAATGTTTATCCTTTACACTATTTAAAAACTTTCATTATGTTGCTGATGTCATCAGCCAGGTAGTGATCCTTTCACACAAACACTATCCATGCTGTCATCTAATCTGTGTAGCACACCTTTGGCACTAATAGGATAACGCAGGCATTATCCTTGCATTTTTCATTTCACAGAGGCAAAACCCATGCACTCATGCAATCACCGAGATACTACCCCTGCACTTATGCAATCACCAATGCTCTACCCATGTACTCAAGCAATCACTCAGGCACTACTGTTGAACTCATTCATTTACCTCTAATACTACTCTGCACTCATTCATTCAGTGATACACTACCCATGCACTCATCCAGTGACCCAGGTAATTTCTATTGCAGTCTTCCTTTTACTCAGGCAATACCCATGTATTCATCTAAGCAACCAGACATTAGCCATGCACTAATAAAGTCACCCAGGGACTACCTATGCACTCATCCAATCACTCAGACAGTACCCCTGCACTTATGCAATCACCCAGGTACTGCCCATGTACTTATGCAATCACTCAGGCATTATTCTTCCACTCAATCATTCACTGAGGCGCTAACCATGCACTCATCCAATGACCCATGCATTAACCTTGCACCCATTCTTCCAGTCAGGCATTACCCATACACTCATCCAATCACTGAGGTACTACCCATGCACTCATGGAATCAGACAGGCACTACTCTTGCACTCTAGCATTCACTTAGGCAGTACCCATGTACTCATCCATTCACTCAGGCACTACCCATGCACTCATCCATTCACTCAGGCAGTACCCATACACTCATGCTGTGCAGTCAACACTAAGGGGAGCACAAATTGTGCACTGCATGTACTATGATGCAAAGGAGAAAACTTTTCTGGGTTATGATGTAGTGTCTGACTGTACCCTTTTTTCCTGCCCAAACTGTTTTTCATTACCTCCTCTACCATTTATCACACATTCCTAATGTTCCTTTTTGTAAAAATTGCAATCCGGCCCATTGATTACACTTTATCCGGCCCCAGCCGGAGATTACGGCTCGAGCCGGAGAGTACGGCCCTAGCCGGAGAGTACGGTCCGGGTGCGGAGAGTACGCTCCGGGTGCGGAGAGTACGGTCCGGGGGCGGAAATTCCGGCCCAAGTGTGGACGTAAAGTTAGGCGTCCTAAGTGCATTCTGTGAATACCAAAAATCGTAAGTGCCTTCTGTGAATACCAGAAGTAGTAAGTTTAGTATTTTGTCTCAGATTAGTTCTGTGAATCGGCCCCCTCCTTAGTAACTCAGACTTTTTGACACATATGCGAGGAACATTAGGGGAATATTTAGAGAATAATAGGGGCACTGCCTCAACTTCGGTGGTATGGGATTGTATGAAGGCTTATGTAAGAGGGGCTACGCTCCAGTATATCTTAACGCAGAATCGCCGTTCTATCAGGGAGATGGAGCAGGAACATATGCTTTATTTAGATTTGGAGTGGCAACACGCAAGAGCCATTACTCTAAGGGATACGGCGGAACAGCTAATATATCGCCGGCTTATAGAAGTGAGAGCTAAGCTTAATAGAGGGCTAATGGATAATGTTGCTGCTAACTATCACAAGTATAAAACCAAGCAATATGAATATGGGGAAAGGGTCGGTCGCGTGCTAGCTACTCAGATCGCCAATCAAAGGGCCGGATCTTACATTAAATCAATAAAAGGGGTAGATGGTGTATCTTACATTAGATCAGTAGATATAGTTGAACAGTTTAGACTCTTTTACGCTGATCTATATGGCGAATCAGCATTTTTCAGCAAACAAACTGTTTTGGATTATATACAGGAGAGCGCGTTACCTGCTCTCAATTCGCAGGACTCTGAGTCTTTGCAGAAAGACATAGAACTGGGGGAGGTCAAGGATGCGATCAGTGCTCTACCATGAGGCAAGGCTGTTGGCGAGGACGCTATTCCGCTGGAATTCTATAAAATGTTTAAGGACATTTTGGCACCTGTCTTTTCTACACTACTTAGCAATATCATACATGGGGACGATGCCTCTCCTTCTTGGAATATCACTAATATCATTGTATTTCCTAAGAAGGGGAAATCGGTAGAGGATATGAGCTCGTATCGTCCTATATCACTGATTAATGCTGATGCTAAAATCTTTTCTAAAATTCTCACCTCGCGGTTGGCTCTCCTTATTCACCAGCTAGTCTCGGAGCAGCAGCACAGCTTTATCCCAGGTAGAGACACGGCAGCTCATAGTAATACAGCTATTGCCGCATTTGATGTCTCCAGTCAAGTAGATCAACATATAGGGATTGTGATGCTGGACGCTGAAAAAGCCTTTGACCGAGTTGCCTGGGGAGCACTATGGCCGACCATGTCATCATTTGGCCTTAGTCAAAGGTTCATCTCCACGGTTCAGAAATTGTATAGCAATCCGGTAGCAGCAGTCAAACTGAACGGCCTTTCTTCAGCTTACTTTGTAGTTCAAAGGGGTATGCGGCAGGGCTGTCCACTATCCCCATTACTGTTCGCTCTCTATATTGAGCCTTTTATAAGGCACCTGTGGCAAAACGTTAGGATTCCTCCAGTATCTCTTAGTGGACTGGAATTAAAAATAACCACATATGCGGGTGATATTGCTATTTTCTCCTCCAACCCGGTAGATGCTATAGTCGAAATCACACAAGAGGCGCAACGTTTTGGTTCTTTTTCCGGCTATAAACTAAATCTGACTAAAACTCAGACATTTTTTAATTTTTAACCGGAAACGGCTCCAGCAACACTTGGGATTACAACAACAGCAACGTATTTGGGAGTCTGTCTTAGTAGCCGAGTGGACAATGTGGTCTCCTTGAACTATGAGCCATTGCTTAAAATAGTCACGGCAAAATTACGCAGTTGGCACCAGCTTCCTCTTAGTATCTATGGGAGGTGTAACATAGTAAAAATGAATATTTTCCCAAAGTTTTTATACCTATATCGTACAATCCCTCTAAGAGTTCCCTGGACATTTTTTAAGCATCTAGACAGTGTCATTGGCAGTTTTATATGGGGTTATAGACGTGCAAGGAGAGCTCTTCCCTATATCAAATTACCTTATAAACATGGTGGCTTTAAGCTTCCAGATTTCAAACTTTATTTTTGGGCCGCATTTGTTGGTCGAATTCGGAGCTTGTTAGGCGGGCCTGATACTGGTACGGTTTGGCTGTCATACCAACTGGCCTGTGGACCAAATACTGGGTTCCTGCTTTATAAAATGGCTGAACCCAATTACTACAAGCGGGTCAGGTTTAAGATAATTAGAGATATTATTAGGATATGGCAAGACATTCGTAAGGAATACTCTTTACCAGTGCTGCATCAGTATACGATGTTGTGGGGCAATCCTATAGTACCGGACATATTCCATGACCACATTGGTAGATGTTGGCAGCACCAGGGTATTTCTCAACTTGGTCAGCTTTTTGACGGTCAAGGGTTTCGATCTTTTCTAGCCTTGAAAGACGAGTTTGGTCTGCCACAGAGTACATTTTTTAAGTATTTACAAGTAAGGGACTATTTCTTACGGGGCCAGAAGATATCAGAAATGGTGAGCCCTTCTGAAGTACTATCTGCACTCTTTCAGACCTCAGGCCGAGGAACTATCGGCATAGTTTATCGGAAACTACTAGCAGCCGCTAGTGACGACGGTTTGCAGGTAGCAGCGAAACTAAGTCGGATTTTTCAAACCGATATAACAGGTGAGAAATACAGGCTTCACTGGATATCGTAGACACAGCTGTAACTTCTGTTAGTTTGAAACTTCAGCAACATAGGATAGTTTTCATGTTGTACTACACCCCGAAGCTGATTTCCAAATGGGCTACGACTCAATCCTCAGCTAAATCACTTTGTCCTAAATGTTATGTTTATGCTGCAGATCTAAGACATATGTTTGTCACTTGTCCAAGATTGAACACATTTTGGACAGATGTAACCTCTATGCTTACATTATTGATTGGCTATAATGTCCAGATCGCAGAGAAGGAAATATTATTGGGGGTAATACGAGACATGGGCAGTTATAAGAGACTATTAGTTTCAATTGTTATAACATGTGCTCGCCTATGCATAGCTCGAGTATGGATTCAAAGCACGAGCCCAAGCATCAACGAATTCTGGGCCTTACTCAGACAAATATATGAAATGGAATTAGCACTAGCCAAAGCCAGAGGCCCACGATCTTGGTTAAAATTTAAAAGGGTCTGGTCTAGTCTCCAACGGGATTAATTTATCTCCTCTTTTTTCCTCCCCATTCTTTGGATCTTTGTTTTAGCCTCTCTAGATTTTTACTTTAAATTGTGTTATTATTTTTGCTGATGTTGTCTTCTCCTTGTACGTTTATGGTAATTGTATTAGGCTTTGATTGATGTTATTTCTCTACTTTTGTATATTATGTATGCTCTATTTTCTGTTATCGGTTTCTTCATAATTCTGTTTTGGGTACTGTATTATACTTATGGCTAAGAAAAAGAATAAAAAAGAGAAAAAAAAAGAGATTTCTCAACGCGGGCGGTCATGGATGGTTGCTACTGCTCGCGTTGAGAAACCTTCCATTCGCGTTGAGGAAGCTGCTGCTCGAGTAGAACATCTACTCGAGTGGTAGAAAGAAGCATCAACCTCTTGCGTGAACTCCACCCAGGCCTAGAAAATAGTAGTATTAGTTATGCAGCATCAACCATCAAGTATTATTTATAGAAGACTGAGATTCCTTTGCCACTGGAGCATGACGATCAAGATATGCCATTAAGTCTGAGGGTGAGATGAAAGATATGGTGACATCATTTTTCCAGATTCGCATTACTGCTGGGTCAAATAAACCATATTTATAAACAGCATCTCTCAGTATGGGGCGTGAGTAAGAACATTGCTTGCGCATGGCTACGGTCTCCTTTGCAAAGTCCTGATGGATATAGACTTTATGTGGTTCAACCAAAAGTGTTGCAATTTCTCGAATAGTCTTCTGAATAACTACCAGATGTTGACATCGTAGTACTTTAAAAATCATTAATCTTGGTTTGAATTGCTTTGGCTTGTAATATGAGGCAACTCGATAAGCCTTGTCAATTACAAAAGTTTCTGAAAATTTTATTTTTAGTGGTGAAGGTATGAGATTTTCCCAAAAAGATCTTCAATTTTTTCCGTCAGTATTCTCTGGTAAATTGAAAATGCATAAATTATATTGGTGATTTCTGTTTTCAAGGTGTAAGAGCTGCTTCTTCATAGGCACTATAAGATTAACTTGAAATGTCATTTGGTGAATCACAGTCTTATTACCTCATATTTTAATAGTGTTGTCAGAAATCTGCATTGTGAGTGCTGCCGTTTTATCTCTGCAGATGTTTAATATCTCAGAAGATGGCGTCAGTATTATTATGTATGGCTTGTATTTCTTCCACTATTTTTGCCATTGATTCTGCATGTAAATACACCCTTTTGGTTTTGGCAGGACGTGGGCAAGATGCTTGTTTATATTTATTGGGAGGATTTTGTGTAGTTTTTCTATCCATTTTATATCATTTTAAAGAACAATCTCTCTTAAATTTGCAAATATGAATGAGATATGGAGGCGTGATAGCAAAATCCCACACTTGAGGAAAGATACACTGAAAAAATGGATAAAAGCCAAATTGAAAATATGATGTGCAGAGAGCGATGTTTAGAAGGTAATAGATAATAATAACAGACATTAACTTTAAGATGAAGAGCTGAAGGTATGAATAGAACATTTAAGATACAGCAGCAAGGCTCATAAGACCACTCTCTCAGTTAGCCTCTCAAGCACTTTTCAGGAATGGCTCCTGACTGGAACATTGAAGGAGTTGAAAAGAGGACACCAAGGTTTCGTAGATGTCAAAAAAGTCATCAGGTCTGCACCAGCATTAATGATAAAGTAAAAGAAATGCAGACAGTGGAGATTCAAGCTGCAATTCAAACGTCTTTTTTCATCGTAATTTGCAGGATTTGACGGTGCTTAAAAATCAACAACGAAATTAAATGAAATAGTGTATTTGATATAGCGCTCAGCTACTCAGACTAGAGTGTCCTGGCGCATAACAGCGGAAGGAAGACGTGCGTAAAAGACCCATTAGTTATTAAAAAGCCATGTTTTTAGCTTCTTCTTGAAGGAGAGTAGGTCTGTGGTTAGTCTTAGAGACTCAGGGAGGCTATTCCACAATTTTGCGCCTAGAAAGCCGAAGGATCTGCCTCCTGTGTGGGCATGGCATATTTTAGGCACGATGGCCAAGTTGGCATTAGAGGATCTTAGGGGTCTAGATGTTATGTAGTGATTTACGCGCTTATTCAGGTAGCCTGCTCCTAAGCCGTAGAAAGCTATAAAGAAGATGGTCAACCCTTTGAAATCAATCCGTTCCTTTATGCGGAGCCAGTGTAGAGACTTGAGAATAGGGGTCATACTAGATCTGAGTTTAGATCTCAAGATGGCTCTGGCCGCCGCGTTTTGTACCACTTGTGGGCGCTGGATAAGGGATTTGGGAAGACAGAGGTACAAGCTGTTGACATAGTCAAGCTTTGATGTCACCAAAGCCTGCACCACGATCTTTCTGCTCTCAAGCGGTAACAGTGGCAGGAACAACGTCTCAACAGGTAATTTTTGTAGGCAATTATGTAAAGTGTAAAACATCAATTACAACTGAAAGGAAACAGGTAGACATCAATAGTTTGTATACGTTGTATAGAGCAGTCTATATTGAAAAACTATTGAATACAATTAGTATATTAGTGCTATTTACATTGTATGTGGGTGTAACCCAAACATTCGTGTGCACATCAGTGCTCGCGCAAAATGTGAATGCCACAAGTGACACATTAAAAAGTGTACAAAACAGCGAAGGGGACGTGAAAAATATAATTTGGAAATTGGTTACAAAACAAAGTATTAAGAAAACATAGAGTAATCGACAAGTTAAAAGAACCAATAAATGCCCAAGAATGCACTGACTGGTCGACAGCATTTCAACCTGTATGTAATTCAGGTTATCATCAGAATCGGGGTTACAGAAAATTCAGTGGTTGCTGTATAAAAAGAGAGTGGAAAGGGATAGGATAAGAGTACGGAATTAATCAAAGGGTGAGAAATCGGAGAATAAGGTACGTTTGTGGCAGGATACCTGTAGTGGACAGTGAGATATGGTCCACGAGATAAGTTACTTCAATAAAAGCACCCAGAAATCGGTATTCACAATTTCCAAGACGAACGGTATCTTAAGGGTGCAGTTTAGGGCGTGAGTGCACAGGGAGAATCTGTGAAAGAATAAAAGTATGAGTCAACAGGGTCTGCTAAAGGAGTGTTTTAGCAAAAACCGACATGGGGCGATAAACATAGTGGCACTAGCCCGTCTAGCGAGTAGGCTCTAGCAGGCAATATAACAAAGTCAATTGTAGATGGCTGAGCTGGCCCAATTAGAAGGCAAAGTGCCATAAGTAGTATAGTATGTCGAGTGGAGGCATGTCTGTAACATGACAACCAGACAGACAGGATAGTTCTAGTGTTAGAATAAGGCCTCATTACTTAGCGAGATTCCAGTGCACAATGGAGACCCACGGAGTATGAAAACACTGAATGACGGTTAAGCAGGGAAAAATGCTTAATGTGTTCCAACTATGCGAAACCAGCATTGCGTGGAGAGGGTATGGGTCGCGGTAAATTGATTAGTCCGAAGGAAGTGTTTGACTGAATGGGGAACGCAGTGGATAATCAGTATAGGTGTTTAAGTAAAGACGTAATTGAAGTCTGGAGAAATCAGGGAATCGCTTACCGTTTTTAGAGTATTGCAAATCCGGCATAGAAAAGAAGGCATTCGGATCGCGGAATCTTACTTGTACAGAGGAGATGATTGTAAAATAGAATGGGGTGGGGGAACCGATAGAGGGGAAGGGTGGTTAAGCACGGCCATCCGGGATCAGGAAGGAGGTAAGGAGGTATCAATAAAGAAGGTGTGTTCGCTTACCTCTAATGCAAATCCAGCATGAGTCTGGAGTTGGCGTGGACCTGTCAAGAATGCGAGCGCCCTCCAAATTGTTGCCAGGATGGCGTGGATATACGTAAGGGAGTCAGGCAGGTGAAGTAGAGTTCAATTGCAGGCCCCGATAAAGAACTAGAATGGGGAGAGTGAACGGAGGGGGGACAATTAATGGTGCCCCGGGGATAGAAAAGAGGGAAGAGGAAAAAAGGAAAGAGGCCCAACTAATAGTGAGCCTGAGAATATATACGTTTAGAACAGA
Source organism: Calotriton arnoldi (assembly GCA_963921515.1). Lineage (NCBI taxonomy): Eukaryota > Metazoa > Chordata > Amphibia > Caudata > Salamandridae > Calotriton > Calotriton arnoldi. Next base: position 1,049,064 of record CAWUFW010002849.1, read on the forward strand.
CAGTTATTAAGGTACTTGCCCAATAGTTATCTGACTATCTTGCAGTATATTACATCGTAGAGAATTAGATTTATTCAAATGTAAAAGCAATTATATATGCAGGAAAATAGACAATATCTCATTGTCACTAAATTGAAGCGATAGAAAAGCATTATCAAGTACATAAGGTTACTAATCATCATATAAAAGAATAATTTATACAAATATGTAATGTTTTCGATAATCAGGGTTAACCATAGATATTAGTTTAGTGTGTATATCGAGATGTCAGTGGGACAGCAAACACTGTCAGAGGATACAGAGAGGTCCCAGTGTACAAATGGGTATAGGGTGAGTAACCATACTGGTCCGAAAGGTGAAAGTTTCTAGACATGAATGATGTTATTCCATTCGTCCAGGGTGTTCAATCCCTAATTAACTGAGTCACAATGTGTTATCCACCTGCACTAACATCCATTTAGGAGTTGTTGTAGATCCCCTCCTCGTAGGGGCAAGGTAGGTTGGTCAATGACTTGCCATACAATGTCCATTTCACAGTGGTTTTGTTCAAGGTAATGTGAGACCAGAGGGGTGTTTTTGACTCTGCATCTAATGCAGCCCTTGTGTTGTATGATATGTTGTTTCACCATCTGGGTAGTTTGACCAATGTACAACAAATCACAAGGGCAATGTATAGCATAGATCACATTCATTGTGAGACAATTGGTGAATTGCTTTAATTGTTACGAGTGGTCCCTTACTTTGAATTCTTTTGTTTTTAGTGTGAGTGGGCATACCACACAATTTTGGCATCTGAAGTGACCGAGTACCAGGGAAGGCCGCATCCGGACGTGATGGAGTTTGTATTGTCAATTTTGTTGGCCCTGTGATGGCATGTACCAAGTGGTCAGCTTGATTGCTGCCTCTTTTGTATGAAAGAGGGGGGGTTGTTTAAAAGCGGTGTGTGTATGTAAGACGTTCCAGTTTTTCTTGAAGATTTTGTTTACTTTTTTTCTTGAGGGACTGAAAGTAGAGACAAATGGGATGAGTGTATGCTCCATTTTTTGTCTGGGTGTCAAAAGAATTTCTCTATGACAATACCATGTGTGTTTACATGCTCGAGAAACCAGGCGGTGTGGATAGCCATGCTGGCTGAAATTCTCTGATAGTATTGCAGCCTCCGGAAAATAATCTTTTGTCCATTTGCAGTTTCTCCGGATATGGACAAACTCTCCGTATGTGGAGCAATCGCGGAGGTCGTGTGGATGGTAACTGGAGTACAATACAAGTGTGTTCCGTTCCGTTAGTTTTGGAACAGTGAAGTGCCAATTTTACCGCCCTCAGTGCGAAGAGTGACATCCAGAAAAGGAAGATAATTTTTCTTAGATTCCAAGGTAAATTTGAGGTGGGGTTGGCAGTTATTAAGCCATTCAATAAAGGCTAACATGTTGTTGTTAGTACCCTACCTTAGAAGACGAAAATTGTCAATGTATCTACGCTAGAACCCAATTTGGTTAAAGAAAGTGTTGGTTGGCGTGAGAATACGAGTCATTTCTAGATTGTATAAGTACAAGATGTCAAAGTTGGGAGCAAAATACGCCCCCATGGAAACACCCTTGCCCTGCAAGTAGAAGGTGTCATTGTACAGAAAGTAGTTATTGCTGAGAGCAATTTTAAGTAAATCGATCACAAATTCAGTAGGGATTCTGGTGGGTTTGGGCCGGGTGTTCAGAAGATTATGAATGATCTGTAGGCCAGCGTCATGTGGAATGTGTGTGTATAATGACTCAATGTCCAAGCCTACAATCAAGTCAGTATTCGTGTTAAAAGGTCTATCTTCTATTAAGTTAATGAGATTGGTGCTGTCTCGTATGAATGTGTCAGTAGAGGTAACAAATTTCTTAATGATGGCATCAATGTATTGCCCAGTGGCTCCAGAATGTAGCCACAGCCCGAGACAATCAGTCAGCCTGGGGGGTTGATGGCGTCTTTATGTATTTTAGATAAAACATTAATGACAAGTGTCCGGGGATTGGGACTATTGAAGAAAGAATGTTCTTTTTGGTTATGATGTCCTGAAGTCTAGCCTGGTTTGTGATCATTTGTATTTGGGTACAGATGTTTGGTAGTGGGTCAGAAGGGAGTGTATGGTAATGGGCGTTGTTCGATAGTTGCCTCATAATTTCCATGTCATATTTGTCAATATCCATGATTACCTTACCGCTGCCATTATCAGCAGGTGTTATCACAATGTTAGAGTTTTCCTTAGATTGTGTAGAGCCTGTTTTTCTACAAGAGAGAGATTGCAAGGGACAAACTCAAATTTGTGTTTGGTTTCCATGATTTCATGTAGTACTAGTCATTCAAAGGTTAGTACTTCAGGTGGCATCAAAGCAGTAGGTGGGAGGAACGTTGATGGAGGATGAAAAGGATACTGGGAAGACATGTTTTAAGCTAATGCGTCTAAAGAATCATAGCAGGTCCTCCTGCAAATCAAAAAAATTACTTCGGTCAGTTGGGACAAAAGAGAGACCCTTGCTCAAGAGAGAGATTTCTTCGATAGACATAGCATGTTGAGGTACATAAAAAATGGAGATCATTTCAGTACTAAGTTCTGGTGTCATGTTGGGTATAGTTACTGGGATGGTGCAGGTGCAGCGTCAGTATGGGAGGCCACGCCCCTCCCTCGGCCCGCAGCCTGCAGGGCTAAAAATAAAATGATAATAAAAATGATTTATTATCAATTTATTTTTGTGGGTTGCCTCGGCTAACTTTCAACAGCGGGGATGATGCTCACCCCTGCAACATATCATACAACACAAGAGCCACATTAGAGTCGAAAACGCCCCTTTGGTCTCACGCTAAATTGAACAAACCCACTCTGAAATGGACATGGTATGGCAGGCCATTGACCAACCTACCTTGCCCCTACGCTTAGGGGATTTACAACAACTCCTGAAAAGATGTGAGAGTAGGTGGATAACACGCTGTGACTCAGTTAATCAGGGATTGAATACCCAGGACAAATGGAATAACACCATTCATGTCTAGAAACTTTCACCTTTTTGACCAGTATGGTTACTCACCCTGTACCCATTCATACACTGGGACCTCGCTGTATCCTCTGAAAGCGTTTGCAGTCCCACTGACATCTCGATATACACACTAAACTAATATCTATGGTTAAACCTGATTATCAAACACATTTTTCAAACACACTGTCATACCTTTATGGACTGTGATTTGACTTACATGTTTGTATAAATTATTCTTTTATATGATGATTAGTAACCTTATGTACTTAACAATGCTTTTCTATCGCTCTAATTTAGTGACAATGCGATATTGTCTGTTTTCCTGCATACATGATTGCTTCTAAATTTGAATATATCTTATTCTTTACAATGTAATATATTGCAAGACATTCATATAACTATTGAGCATGTACCTTAATAACTGTTCTAAACGTATATATTCTCAGGCCCACTATTATTTGGGCCTTTTTCCTTTTTCCTCTTCCCTCTTTCTATCCCCCAGGGTCACCATTTATTGTTCCCCCTCCATTCACACACCCTGTTCTATCTGTTTATGGGGGCCTGCACTTGAACTCTACTTTACCTGCCTGACACTCTTATGTATATCCACGCAGTCCCGGCAACAATTAAGAGGGCACTCGCATACTTGACAGGCCCACCCCAACTCCAGACTCACTCTGGATTCAGTTTAGAGGATATGGAACACACCTACTTTGCAGATACCTCTTTACCTCCTTCCTGATCCTGGATGGACGTGCTTAACCACACTTCCCCTCCATCTGTCCCCCCCCATTCTAATTTACAGTCTTTTCCTCTGGACAAGTAAGATTCTATGATCCGGACGCCTTCTTTTCGATGCTGGATTTGCAATACTCTAAACACGGTGAGCAATTCCCTGATTTCACTGGCCTTCAATTGCGTCTACGCATAGCCGTCTATACTGATTATCCACTGCCTTCCCCTTTCAGTCCAACACATCCTTCCGACTAATCAATTTACTGCGACCCGTACGCTCTCGACGGGACGCTGGTTTTGACTGGTCAGAACTCGGTAAGCGTTTCTCCCTACTTAACCGTCATTCGAGGTTTTATACCTCGTGGGTCTCCATTGTACACTGGAATCTCACTAAGTAATGAGGCCTCATCCCAACACTAGAACGATCCAGTCTGTCTGGTTGTCATGTTACAGACATGCTTCCACTCGACATACTATACTACTTAGGGCATTTTGCCTTCTAATTCGGCTAGCTCAGCCATCTACAATTGATGTAGTCATATTGACTGCTAGAGCCTACTCGCTAGATGGTCTAGTAGCACTATGTTTATCGCCCCATGTCAGTTTTTGCTAAAACACTCTTTTAGCATACCCTGTTGACTCATCCTTTTATTCCTTCACAGCTTCTCCCTGTGCACTCTAGCACTGGAGTGCACCCTTAAGATACTGTTTGTCTTGGAAATTGTGCATACCAATTTCTGGGTGCTTTTATTGAAGTAACTTATCTCGTGGACCATATCTCACTGTCCACTACAGGTATCCCGCCATTCTGTATTCTTATCCTATGCCTTTCCACTCTCTTTTCGTACAGCACCAACTGAATTTTCTGTAACCCGGTCCTGATGATGAACTGAATTACATACAAGTTGAAACGCCGTCGACCAGTTAGCGCATTCTTGGGTGTTTATTCGTTCATTTAACTGTTGATTACTCTATGTTTTCTTAATACTTTGTTTTGTAACCAATTTCCAAATTATATTTCTCACGCTGTTGCTGTTTTGTACACTTTTTTCACGTGTTACTTGCGCCATTCACTTTTTGCATGCGCACTGATGTGCACACGAATGTTTGGGTTACACCCACATACAATGTAAATAGTGCTGATAGACTAATTGTATTCGATATTCTTTCAATATAGACCACTCTATACAACTTATGCAAACTACTGATATCTCCCTGTTTACTTTCAGTTGTAATTGATGTTTTACACTTTACATAATTGCCTCCAAATATTAATTGTTGAGACGTTGTTGATTGTTGCACATTACCTACCCAGTTCTCAACTGCGTTTATGGGTTATCTCCTGTGGTTTTTTTCTGTGGGCGTGCTTAAGGCACGTCTGCCATCTTGGATTGTGCATGCTCTGGCAGTCTTCAGCACACATATATCTCATGGAGTGGGTGAAGGACCCAAAGGGGATAAGTGGGATAAACATGGAAGTCAAGATTCTTGTTTGTAGGGGGTTTATGTGGAAGGCAGCGGCTACTCTTGGCAGCACAAGCAGGAAAGGGGTACACCAGGTGTATGGCAGCATGGGGTGAAGGACAGGGGTGCAGAGTTCATCAGCTGCCCCTGGGTACAGCTGAGGGGATGGAGGGCAAGTATTAGATATGGGTGCAGATGAAAAGGAATACCTCTGGGTACAGGGGGTATTAAAGACAGCAGCCCTTGGATGTGGAGGGAGGATTAAAGGCAACCACTCCTAAGTGCAGGGGTGGGAAGGCTTTAAGGCAACAGCCCCTGGGTGCAGGTGAGGGGTGGAAGAAGGCAGAAGCCCTTGAGTACAGAGGGGGCATTGCAGGCAGCAGCCTGTGGGTGCTGGATGGGAGCAAGCCAAAAGCAGAAGAGCCTGAGTGCTTTGAGAAGCTTGGAGGCAGCAGTTGCTGTAATTTTGGGGGATTTAATTGAAGGCTGCACCCCTGGGTGGGAGAGGGATTTGAAGGCAGCAGGCTGTGGGTGAAAGTGGGAAGGAACTGAAGGCAGCAGCCTCTGGGCACAAGGAGGGGGAATTGAAGACAGTAGCTATCGGTACGTGGTGGGGGTGTCAGTGGCCCCTGGGTGTCTCTGAGTGCAGGGAAGGAATTGAAGGCAGCAGCCATTTGTGCAGGGGGCATTGAAGGCAGGAAGGCAGCAGTCTTTGGGTACAGGGGAAAATTGAAGAGGAATTGAAGGCAACAGCTCCTAAGTGTAAGGGTGGTAAACGTCAGTAGTCCTGGGACTCATGTAAGTGAAAGGCAGAAGCCCCTAGGTGCGGGGAGAGGGGAATTAAAGGTAGCAGTCCCTGGGAGAGGGACGGAAGAAATCAGCAGCGCCCAGGGTGAGGGGGTAGGAATTTAACACAGCAGCTCCCGGGTGTGTGAAGGACCTTTGACACTAGCTGTTCTTGGGTGCAGGAGGTGGGAATTGAAGGTAGCAGCCCCAAAGTGCAGAGGAGGGGTGGAAATTGAAGGCAGCAGCCCCTGGGTGCAGGCGAGTGTTGGTTGTCCTTCATCATTTGTTGCAGCTCATGACGGTTGTTTGCGTTCCCCCTTAAGGCATTGATTTTTGATCTGAAAGCAGACATAAGATTGTTTAATTCATGCACTCAGGAACAGGCTTAGAACCAATGCAGCCATGGCAAAAAATACAAACTAACCCTGCATTTGCTTTTGTGCTTCTTTTCTCTTTCTCTGTCTCTTACTCTTTCAATTTCTCTTCCTTTCTATTTCTCTTTCAACTTTCCTTGTTATTTTTCTTTATGTGTCTCTCATCTCTTGTTTCTCTTTTGCTACTTGTCCTTGCTGTGTCTGATCCCATAAGCCCTAGAAACTGGAGAAAGTCGCAAAGGAAATTATTTGGGCCCTAAAACCGGCCTCCAATGGCTCTAGCCCCCAGGGAAATGACAATTCAGGTCCTGCATAGGACACTCTAGTGCAAATGCTTCCCATTTAAACTCAATACCGGTGATTGAGTGACGAGTCATGATCCTTCTTACCTGCTTGGCTTCCTCCATGCAGCCATGTAAGAATGAATGTATTGTCATTTTAATACTGAGGTGAATGTCAAAAATACTAAATTGAAAAAACAAAAATATTTTTGTTACACAATTCTTGGATTCCTCCATGGCTTGTGCCCGATGCTACCACCACATTACCTCACTGACCCAAAATACAGCCCCATGCCAAGCCTCCTTCTCCTCTCTATTTACACGAAGGAAACATTCTATACATTCCTTGTGGGACCAAATGTGCTCCATGTTATTTAATGTATAGAAATTAACGTCAGAACTAAAGATTTATCGGAGAGAATTTGCACAGAGCAAAGTGCCCTAACAATTCTTGTGTGCTTAAAACTACAATTATATAAAAATGCCTTCTATATTTATATATAGGTTCTTTATTTTACCTTGAATAATAAATATTACTTGACGTCTAATATTAAAATCACTGTTGATTTATTGGCTTAGTTGACTTTTTCGCTCTTGGGAAATCAGTAACAATCTTCATCTCATCACGCTTGTTTTGTTACTAGTTTAATACTACATGAAAGATATGATGCCCTGACAAAAATAGCCCATGTGGGAGCACAAAGACTTGCTCTGAACTCAAACATAACAAAGGGGTTCCATTGTAGTGCAATGACTCTTCACACTGTAGTGGAAACATTACGTAGGCAGATTGACAGAACTAATACACCAATAAATTGGCTTTAGACTGTTCAATGGGAAATACTTCTCTAGGTTTATCCAAAATGTGAACAACACTTTCTTCAATCAAAGACCACCCACTTAAGTGCTATGGATGTAATGGTCTCTTCCTCAGCACAACCAGCTCCAATGGTGCTGACGGTGAGACCATCTCGTCCTTATCACTCTAGGGGCTGTAAAAGTGGTGGACTCAGGCAAACCAGCAGCTGAATTGAGTTGATCCAAAGCCCTTCTACAAGTGGGTTTCTTTTTGCTCATGACAAAAGTTTGGGCTACACCAAACCTACAAAGGAGTTGGCGTTTATGAATAAGTAACTGATGATAAGTAACCGCGCTTGCCCAAGCTTGTGAGGGAATCCCCTTCTAAACCTTGGTTTTCGCCGGAGCTTAAAGTCCTGAAACACGAGTGTAAGATATTGGAGAGGGCGTGGCGCTCTAGTAGCTACTGCCCCTTGGCGAAACATACGCTCAGAATCAAACAAAAAAAGCTATTATGCCGCTATAGCTGTAGCCAAAGTCCGATACTTTACTTCGCGTATCGACCGGGCTAACAACAATTTGAAGGAAATTTTTTCCATCGTTCTAAGTTTTATGTCTCCCAGTGCTCAGGCACGGTCTGCTCCAGTTTCGGAGCTTTGGTGCAATACTCTTGCCAAGTTCTTTCTGGACAAGATCTGCAACATTCAAGCTACTTTTTCCTCCTGTGCTACTCCACCCACGGCTCCTCCATCTGCCCGGCCTTTAGCTGGCCGTACTCATACTCTGTCAACTTTTTTGCCAGTAGATTTGTCCAGCACCCTTAAAATTCTTAAAGGTTTGAAATCGGGTTCTCCTTCTGACCCTTGTGCTGCCAGACTCTTGGCCTCAGCTGCTGACATTATCAATCCTGAAGTTAATAAGATCATTAACACGTCTCTACGGGATGCTTTTGTTCCGACGACCTGGAAGCAGGCTAAAATCCTCCCCCTCCTTAAGAAGCCGTCTTTGGACCCGTCGACTCCAGGAAGAAATACCGTCCTATTTCGCTCCTGCCAAGCCTGGCTAAGGTATGCGAGAAGGTGGTTACAAATCAACTTACAGAGTATGTCGAGGCTACGGGTTTGCTCCACCCGGCTCAATCTGGTTTCCGGGCTTCGTATAGCACGGAGTCAGCATTGGTGGAGGTGTCAGAGGCGATCCGTGAGTGTCGGCGGGAGAGCGGCGCTGGTTATGCTGGACCTCTCGGCGGCATTCGATACGGTGCCCCACTCCTTGCTTCTTGATCGTCTCTCGGCGATTGGTCTATCTGGGTCTGTCTGGAGCTGGATCAGGTCCTTCCTAGAAGGCCGTTTGCAGCAGGTCTGGCTTCCACCTTGTGCCTCCGCACCTCAGCCAGTGGCTACGGGTGTCCCGTAGGGGTCATCCCTTAGCCCCCTTCTTTTTAACATCTACGTCACCCCGCTGGTTTATTTAGCGGAGACATTAGGGGCTAGGGTGATGGCCTATGCTGATGACACCCAGCTTCTGTTTTCATGGGGAAGGGACGATGATTCAGTTCTTTCTGCTCAACATTGTTTGTCCTCTGTCTTTCACTGGCTCGCTCAGGCGCAGCTTAAGTGCAATGAGGAGAAATCCGAGATCCTTTTGTATGGCAAATTTCCTGCCAACTTCAGAGAGAAGCTGTGGCCCCCGGGTTTCCCCCTGCCCAGCTCGAAGGGAAACTCCGCTAAGAATCTGGGGGTTTGGTTCAATGAGAACTTGACTTTTTCAACCCAGGTCAAGAAGCTGGCTGGGACCTGCTTCGGCATTTTGAAAACTCTGAGAAAATTTCTTCCTCTTCTTCCAAGATCGGCAAAGGAAACGGTTGTCCGCGCTCTGATCCCTTTCCCGTCTAGATTACGCCAATGCACTGTACACTGGCATCCCGGGCTACCTCTTGAACAAACTGCAGGTAGTCCAAAACTCGGCCGCCAGACTCCTGCTAGGTCTTTCCAGCAGGTGCAGTGTGCGCTCTCATTTGCGCTCTCTGCATTGGCTTCCGGCGGAGGCTCGAATAAAATTCAAAATGTATTGCCCATAGTGCTCTCCATGGCCTGGGACCCATCTACCTCAGAAGAGGTTTTCCTTTTACGTCCCTGTGAGACAGCTGTGTTCTTCCTCTCAGCTTCTAGCTGAGATCCCTCGGTTCAACCGCCAAAGACTTGGCGGGAGCTCTCTTGCCCGAAAAGCTGCTCTGGCATGGAACACATTGCCGCTGGCTCTGCGCGGCATGCAAGATCCTGCGACTTTTAAGAAAAAGTTAAAAACCTTTCTCTTTTAGCTCTGCCTTTTGACCTTGACCCCTTTTCAGGTTCGCGCCGGGACACTCCACGGAGTATCTGTGCACGGTATAAATTTATATAACATAAGATAACATGATTGTTATTTGGGACCCTCTTCATTGCTTGATGCAATTCCAAATCCCTTTAGTCATTCTGGGTGGCAGCAGTTCTTTTGGCAAAGATAGTAACCAGTACCCCTGCTTTCTGATAGATCATAATGTAAACAAAATTTGACATGGGCAACCATTTCAATATTGTATAGCAAAATCGTTTTTACACTAGTTCACTAACGCACAACACAGGTACAGCATTGCATTTGCTTCTTTGTTACAAAGACAGTACAGTACAGTTGCAAGACCTGCAGTGTCCAAAACAGGAAGAACCATGACATCACAGCATAAGTCTTCCTTATGCATGTAGCACTAACTGCAGCACTGCAAACCTCTGCCATGGCCATTGCACAAGCACATTAAACTGCAGCTGAATAACTTTACATCACAAACATACACACCACATAGATGAAGTAGTGACTGCAGCACTTCAGTCTTATTCACACATACTACACAGATGTGTACAGCACAGGTACATCACTCACAGCAGCAAGGCATGCTGACACATACATTGTCATATATACACACACATTCGCACAACACATACACACATGCACACACCCACACACACACAAACAGTGCTGACTGAAATAATGCAAGCCTATCTCACACAAAAACACATAATTTACTGTAGAAATGGAAAGCCCTCTCTTGTGCTCTATCTCACTCTCCTTTTCTCTCACTTTCTCTCTCACTCTTACATTCATGCCAGGCAGGCAGAAACTTAGCTATACACACACATACATCCCTCTTAAACATACTCAAAATACACTTCTAATGTCTTGCTTGAGTGGGCCTATAGCTAACTCGAGAATGACCCCTTTGTAGGGCCCAGGAGAGACAGGCATCATGGGCCAGGTGGTGGTAATGAAGAGAGGGTCTGGGCAGCGATAGGGGCACTATCTCCATGTCATCACTATATGACTCGTACCTAACAATCTCTCTATATTTGCAGACTGTAAGGAGCTTACAGAGTACCAACTGACACACCATTTCAAAAAACACTACATCTCAACACCTCAATGGACTCATTAACCTGCAAGCCAAAGTTAGCCGTCCCATCCTGCTGGGAAAAACTTTCTGTTTGTATTGTACTTTGCTGTTGGCCCTTTACAGCACTCTGTTGCATCTGGCTAGGTTTGCTTTATATAAATACCACTCACATGCATACATTCACGTCATTTCAGGCTTAATATCAATTGAGCAGGAGGATTCAGAAATCATTCTATTTTAGCAATATATTTCTAGTGATGTTCTGTGTAGATTCCATTAACATAGTACAGGTCGCACAAGACCAATGCTACGACTAGTGAGATGTTCTGAAAGAGTTGGTGGAGAGGAAAGATTCCTCAGGTGATGGAAGGCCAATTTCACAGCAGCATTTATTTTAGATAGGAATGAAAGCTTACTGTTATATCACATTACCAAATTTAAGGTTCATTCTACGGGCAGTGAGAAACTGTCCAGGCATACAGGTCATGTCACAGGGAATTAAGATGGCAAGTCACAGCCAGATTTTCAGCATCCTAAGCTGAATCTCTGATTTGCAGTGCATTACGTTAGGATGATCTGTGATGTTTTCTCAGAGCTTAATCCAAATATATGTGCCATTGTTGGAAAGTGGTTTATTAGTAGTGATAAGTAGGAACCTACCACTAATATTAAGGCCACAAACACAATATAAGCTTCAGTAAAGGTCAGTAAAGGTCTCAATAAATTATTCCCTTGCTCAACCCTTAGTAGCAGGCTTAACTTACGAGACAAGTGCGTAAAGCATTTAAAAACACCAATACAGTAAATAAGTAAGACACAACACCTAATAAAAAAATCAAAACCAATTTATTAAAATAGGAAATATATGTATCTTTAAAATTACACCAAAACAACAAACATCCAATGTAGGGAACCAGAGATATGAATTTATAAAGAATGAACACTTTCTAGTCCTTAAAAGCCCAAAGCACCACTTTGGGACAGCTGGTCGTGCTTGACCGAGACAACGTCAATGTTTGAGGCAGACTGTGATGGAGCCCTGGTCGGATACACTAAGCAGGAGGCCGCAGTCAAAATTTTACCTTCAAACTTACAACATTTTTCAGAGCTTTTTTCTTGTCATCGAGCAAGGCTCTTCTTCAAGCCATATCCATGTCAACGTCATCAGCTTGGTTCAGCGCGAGGTACCAGTCTACTCTTGGAAGTTTTGTTGACAGCTGGCTCGCCAGAGCTTTCAGCAGGACGAACCTTAAATCCAGGCCGGGTCGGCGGCTTGACTCTTGACGACGGATCGGTCACCTTATGGAGCTTTTTCTAAAAGTTGGTCCAAACTTCTCAAACTTCCTTCTGAAGTTCCTCTTGTGGGTTCAAAGTGTCCAAAATACCTATCCAAGGGTCTAGAAGCTCTGAGATGGTCCTTGGGATGATGGGACTACGTTTCCAACAATGCACCTGGCTAAATCCTTAAATGTCCACTGAATGCACTAAAGGATGGGGACTTCTTGGTGGAGATGGTGCAGGTGAGCTCTGTTACTTTCCACTCCTTAATCCTTGTGAAGCCAGGCAAAGTGCTTAGGGCTCTCGTTCCAGATTGTGCAGCAGGTGCAGTCCTTCAGAGTGCAATCCTTTGGGTGCAGATCAGGGTTCCAGCAGGGCAGTCCTTCTTGTTTCTGACAGGGATCAGAGTTGCTAGGCAGCTCTTCCATTTTTATCTAGTGTTCCTGGGTGACAAGCAGCCCCCCCTGACCAATGGGGAGCATGTGCCACCTCAGGTAGGATCACTTCCTGCAAAGTGTGGCACATTCTTGACCCAGAAAGCACCATTCTTCCAAAATCCAAAATGGAGAAACTCTCTCCTGGAGGTTAAGATCTGGCTAAGCCATCCCAGTGGCCTTACACTAACCCTAACACTCCCCTCCAAACCCCTCTGCTAATTTAATTACAGGGGCTCCTGTCTGGCTGGGGGGTGCGGGATGTGTGGGTAAGCTGTGCTGCCCTAAACTGTCATTCCCTCTTTGAAGACCAGTTTGGCTACTCCACCCACATCCTGCCTTTTGCTCTGCAGCTTATAATTCTCCTCCCACAGGAAATCCTTTGTCTCTAGTCGGGCCACTTCACACCTCATTAAGACTGCTTGGCTCAGCTTGGCAGAGGCTGGCCAATTGGAGAAGGGCAGCTGGAAGGCTGTATTTTGGCTCACAGAAAAGAACGTTCCATAACTTTTTTTCTGAAATAGTTAGAATAAATCTAACAGTGGAAAGTTCTTAGATTTATTTTAACTATCATTTTGATACTTTAAAGTTAAACTTTTATAAAGTATACCCATGTTAACCTATGGAGCCATTGTTTTACAATGGGGAAAAATAAATTGGCAGTTTTTCCCTCACCAGGGCATATAAAACATATTTTATAATGTCCCTGCTTATAGTTACAAGGCACCCTACCCCTGAGGCACCTAGGAGAGAGCTATGGGGTGATGTATATGTAAACATAAGGTGGTTTGAATCCGATAAGTCGAATTTGCAGATATTTTAAGTTTAAAAGCAGTCTGCGAGGCAGGGCTGATGTTTAAAATGACAGCAGGCACCACAGTAGTGCACACCTAAGTGCATAAAATCTACTAGGCTTCTAAACATACATGCCCTGCCTTATACTAGGGACTTACAGGTAGGGTGTCAATAACAATTGTAATTATACCTAATCACCATGTACTTGTAATCAATTCAATAAAAAAAATTAATTTCTTTAGACAATAAAGTTCCATAAAAAAAGATTAAAAAGAATCATTACATAATTTTAGCCGTATTATGTTAAAAAGTAATCGGCAAGTACCAGCTTCTCAGTTATACAGATTCAATCAATTCATGTAAAAGCGATGGTTTAGAGCACATATTTGATAAAAAAGCATATGATATTTAAAATGTACCTTGTCGATAGAATAAAAAATAGACAGTTTTCACTCTTAGGGATAAATTATAGCGCCTCTTAAGGTGAACATAACCTGATGGTGAATGCACTTTCCTATTGCAGCCATACAATTTAAACACATCATTAATAAGCTGGAAGTAAATATCTTTGGCAATAAGAACATATAAATGAGCCAATTGTTTCTATTTTCTCTACATGTTTTTATGTTAGCTGTACAGTAGATAAAAACCTGTAGTCTGAATAAAACGAGTTCTCTTGAGCAAACTTCCTGGCTGCATAATTTGTAACTGTGTCTCTTAGAACTCGCCCTAGGGCGCTGCGGCATTTGAAACTATGGTTTTCTTTCCTACTAATTTGTCTGCTGCGTCCAGACATTTTATAAGTTTGGAAATTGCCTGCGGCTGAGCATTGTTCAGGAGATAATTGACAGGCACTGGCATTGTCCGTGACCCTTCTTTAATCAGCAGATACCGGATTAATCTTTTGCGTTCCTCGAAGAGAGCAGGGCAGATGCAGAGCAAGTGTGATAAAGTTTCCTGGAGCAGGCCACATAGGTGACATGATTTAGGGCCCGATTCTGATGCGGGTTGGAAAAGCTTTCCGACCGAGGGCCTGATTCTGATGCGGTTAGGAAGGCCTCCTAACGGCATTTGCTCCTTCCAAATCGGATCGGGAACGTGTCTTCCCGACCGAGGGCCCAATTCTGATGCGGTTAGGAACAAATGTTCCCATTGAAGTCAATGGGAGTTCAACCAAATCGTATCTGGAAGCATCCGGATGCATCCTACTCCGCCGGTCGGACTTTCCCGATCCGAGTGGGTCGGACACCATTTCCCAACCGATTCGGTCGGGAAGCTTTTCCAACCCGCATCAGAATCGGCCCCTTAGTGTCTGTTTGGCATGCCCATGAGGGGAGTAAATTCAATGATGAAAAACAGCCCATCCGTAGTTGGGAAAATGTCACTTTATGATACGGTGAAAATGGTTCCATTACATATTTTTGAAGCCCCATTCTGGCATAGCTGGTAAGAACTAAGGGGCTCATTAAGATGTTGTGACGTTCGCCACCGCCGAGCCGGCGGTGGCGACCGCCACGACATCAAAACGAGTGAAACCCCCGCCATATTACAATAGCGGGGGGTTTCGCAGTGGACGGAAAGTGTGTCCGCCGCTTTTCCGCCGGCCGGCAATCGTTCCGATTGCCGGCCGGGCGGAATTGGGCCCTAATATGGTGGCGGTGCCTAGCAGGCACGGCCATCCATATTAGGATGGTGTGATGTGGAGGGAATTACTTTGGGGGCTCGTTGCGGGCCCCCGGGAGGTGGGGGGGTGTAGGGCTGCACTTGGGGGGTACCTATGGTACCCCCCTTATTGCCATGCACAAGGTGGCAGGCGTCGCGCGGTGCCTGCCACGTTGTGCATGGCAATGCACAACATGTATTTTTGGCATTGCTGCGGGTGCTGCTTACAGCAGCACCCGCAGCAATGTTAACAATACGGAATGCGGCCGCCAGGGTGCCGGTCGCATCCTAATTGGTGGTGCGGGACCGCCGCCTGGCGGCCGGTCCCAACACCGCTAGCGTAGTCCGCCCGCCATCCTAATGAGGCCCTAAGACAGCATGTCCTCTTTTGGTGAAAGCCCAGTGGTCTGATTCAATTTTAACCTTTTCATTCACAGCTGCTTTGAACTGTGGATGCCGTAGTTTCAAGTTCCACAAATCTGCAGCACCTGTTAGCTCCAGTGCTTCAGAAAGGTCGTGGGACCAAACATTTGATTGACATGAGCTGTTGGCAAGTGAAACTTCTAACCAAATGAGATTATTCAACGATCCAGATTCTGCTGCATGTGCTGAGTGCATGTACTTTAAGATGTAGGCCTTCTGAGTTAGTAGTTGATCACTCAGTGCAAATTCCATCCTGATCTGGGCTGGAGAGGTGTTTCATAGCAGTTTGAACAGTGATCTAAATACTGCACTCTGTGAGCTGTTCAGGAAGATACACAATTTCCCTGAGAAAGCCGCTGACCCGTATGCCAGCGTTGGAATGAGTTTGGCAGTGACTATTTTCAGCAACGACTCAAAGGAGTACTGGTTTGTGCTTTTGAAGATTGTTCAAAAGGCAGATTGTAATAAAGCCAATTTCGGTTTTGGTGAGTTTAGGTGTAATATGTGACATTCCTTGTCATCCAGCCAGCACCCCAGATATTTATATTTAATCATGATAGTCAGACAATGGTTGTTAAGATGCCAGTGGCCTCGTTTTATCTTTTTACGGCCAAGGATAACGATGTTAGTCTTTTTATAGTTGATTGTCATACAGTTTGAGCAACAGTGATTATATCAGACATCTAACAGTCTTTGAATCCCAATTGGGTTTTGGCTTAAAAGAATGACATCGTCCGCATAAAGAAACGTAGTGATATGATGATTTGCTAATTTTGTTGCATGACAAATTGCTAAGTTTAATGCCGGTACCAGGTCACTCATGATCGGATTGAAAAGAACTGGTGCTAATACGTACCCCTGCTTGATTCCTTGTTCAATGCTTATTTTGTCAGAGACTGCTGTATGACATCCCAGTTTTACTCAGGCCCATGTATTAGAATAGTGCAGCAAAATGCCTCATAGTAGTGGTTCCAGGATTTGCCAGGCTATAAGTTTTGACCACAGTAGTTGGTGATTAAAATGGTCGAAAGCCTTGCTATTATCTATAAAACAACATTAAAGCTGTTCCTTCTTCTTTATTTGTTTTGCTGCGACCATCCTTATGGCCACAAGGTTATCAATCGTGCCAAACAGTGTTCGAAAGCCAGTTTGACTGAAAGATTATACTACAGTTGGTTCTATTGGGTGGAATACATTTCTTTACAGTTTCAGCAATAATTTTGCAGAAACAAAAATAGAAACACACATAGATGAAGTCAATCAAAGTAGATATATTGTAACCTGTTGGTTTGTACGTTTTCTTTTACAAAATTAAAAGGCTGTCATGAACAATATTCATAATTGAAAAAGGCGAAAAAGAGTGACTTATAATTGAATAAGTGATCTATGGGTGACAAGGTGTTTTGAGTGAAGATAATATATACAGTGCTTTACAAAACAGTATATAAAATATTGAAATCAATGGACATCTGTCCCTAGACATATAAATCTCCAATGAGCCTCCTATGATTCTGTTATTTGGCGTGGGATGGAGAGCGTAGGATATGGATTGTCGGGGTATGTCAACGTTTCGACCCAAGAGGGTGCGTGATTACGATGAAGTCACAGCGGGTCTTCTTCAGGACACAAGACGGACAGCCAGTAAAAGTGGTGTGAGGTGCCACTTGGAGTCCTTATTGGAATATAAGGGAGCCTGATCCACCCTCCGGTTGAATCCTTTGAGGGAGCAGTAACGAGTACGAGTCACGTTGCTCCAGTCAGAATCTGATTCTGTAGATACAAACTTGGGAACAGCAAGCCACAGATTAATCTGTGGCTTGCTGTTCCCAAGTTTGTATCTCCAGTTTGTACATAACTGTAGTTAATTCCACTTTACTACACTGTGAGTAGTTATGTGGAATCCATGGACTAGACTTGATGCTCTGCCCTTGCTCCCCACCAGGACAGATGCCTAAGACCGGCTAGTGCCTCGTCTTCTGAAAGCAAATACAGAATTGTGTGTACCTCAAATCTCAAGGCTTTAACGTTGTTCATACTCATTCAAGAATATTGGCTTCTATAGTCTAAGCCCAATTACTGACTACATTGTTGTTGATGAATACTGTTAGAAATGGGGGTCTCTAGTTGGCAATGGCTGGCCACTGTCCAAGTAGGGACCCTTCTTCCTAAGTCAGAGTGAGAGGGTTCCACCCGTTGATAACCCCTGCTCAACCCTGTGGTAACGTAGCACGAGCAGTTAGGCTTATCTCAGAGGCAGTGTGTGAAGCATTTATGACCATACACAGTAACACAGTGAGGAACACTACAAAGGGACACCACACAAGTAGTAATCAAAAATAAGTATCTTTATATATAGACTTAACACAAGACCAATAACGATAAAAAGCCACAATACTGTAAAATAGGATTACTCTTGAAATGCTGCAAAAATAGTTCAAGTGTGCAAGAGGAGTTCAGTTCAAAGCAGTGGTCTCTGCGACCCTTTTACCTACAAAGTACCTGGATTTCGTAGCAAAATCAACAAATTGTCGCAAAGAAGCTGTAGCGATGAATTTCTGCACGCGAGGCCGGCGATGCGTTAAATCCTTGCCGCGAGGGAGGATGATGCGCCGATCTGCTGCTGCGTGTAGAGACGATGCGACAAACTTCTGCACGCTACACCGTTGATGCGATGACTCCCTGCCGCAAGGGAGGGCGAGGCGGCGATCTTGTTGCGTGTGCGATCGGGTTGCGATGCGAAGAAATGGCGCTCCGCGAGGAGCGGCGATCCTGATGCGATGCGATGAAAATGGCGGACGCTCGGCGTCCGCGCTGCGATGTCGTGAAGCGATGATCTCGGTGCGATGACTCGATCTTTGGTTGCGAGCACTCGGCGGCAGCAGCGCAATGATTTTTGGGCGCTCTCGGCTGCGGCGGCTCGCAAACGTGCGTTAGCGACGATTTCAGCACTCTCTTCTCTGTAGTAGAACTAGAGGCCCTGGAACTCACAGGAGCCTCACCTGCAGATAGAAATCCTCGCTGGGAGGAATCAGGAGGCTGGTGGTGAAGTCTGATGTGCCTGAGACTTCAACAGGAGGCTAGCTCTCTCCTAGCCCTTGGGTGATTGCTTTAGCAAGATTAATAAAAGTTCTTTCAAAAGTCCTTTTCCCTCTTCTTCCAAGTCCAATGGTAACCACTGCAGGCCAATCCAAGAAACAGCACACAAGCACAAGGATAGTCACCTCCTGCAGATTCCTTCAGTTACACGGACAGAGGTTCGTCTTGACATCCAGGAGCAATACCAATTGTAGGGGTTTCAGCACAGATATTTATACCCCAAAAGTCTTTGTTCTCAAAGCTACAAGTCACTGAGCCTAGCCAGAACCAGTTCTGTTCAGTCCTGGAGCACTTTGTTTACCAGACTGCATCCTTCCTTTCAGCAAGAGGGGGTCTGCCATCAGACGCACAGTAGGAGGTGGAGCCAGCATTCACCTTGCCAGGCACAGCCCTATTCAGGTCAAGGAGCCACCCCTCCCCATACTCTAAATGCAGATCTCTCTATTCAACCCAGGTCTGACTCAGCCTGCCCTGTCCCTCCAAAACCAGACAGCCAATACACATAACAGCAGAGCACACTGGAAGGCTTAGGCAAGAAAATACCTACTTTCTAAAAGTGGTATTTTCAAACACAGAGGGGCCGATTCCGATTCGGGCCGGAAGCGCACCTAACAGTATTCGTCCGGAAAAACTACCAGCCGAACGCGTCGTTCCCGACCGACTCGAACACTCTACCGAACGAACAAGTACGATGTGCATAACAGCCCAGATTCCGACCCAGCCGTACTTACCCAATCCAGCTCCTTTTCTCTGCCCGAGCTGGATCCGTAAACGCCGAATCGAGTCGCACGGAACCAAATACACAGCACCTTCCGACCGGACTAGTACGATGCGTCTTCCGTACGCGCCGAACCCGTCGCTACGTCCGGCACATTTCAGCATCCGGGAGAGCCGCACATAAGCTCCGTTTCGCGTCACTAAACGATCCACGGCTACGAGACGAACAAGCCAGCGGCGAGTACGAGTCGAAGACACGCGAAACCCGAGCAGAGACGAACCAACCATGAATCCCATCGCGCAGGTCCTACCAATATTCTACATCTATTACCGGGACCGATTCGGACGCGTACGGCGCAGACGGTAAGTCAAACACCAACAATACAAACTAACTACACGTACCTAAAATATGTCACACACACATAGGGATGCACAAATGACGTACACTAGCAACTGCACAATCATAGGGGTGGGATGGGCATCACCAATGCCATACACCCCCATAGGGGCCTGGATGCCTATCACTACCACCACCCCTACTCAGGGGGGGCTGGATGCCTATCACCACTACCATCCCCACTCATGGGGGGCTGGATGCCTATCACTACTACCACCCCTACTCAGGGGGGGCTGGATGCCTATCACTACTACCACCCCTACTCAGGGGGGGGCTGGATGCCTATAACTACCACCCCCCCTACTCATGGGGGGCTGGATGCCTATCACTACTACCACCCCTACTCATGGGGGGCTGGATGTCTATCACTACCACCACCCCTACTCAGGGGTGCTGGATGCCCATCACTACTACCACCCCTACTCAGGGGGGGCTGGATGCCTATCACTACCACCCCCCCTACTCATGGGGGGCTGGATGCCTATCACTACCACCCCCTACTCATGGGGGGCTGGATGCCTATCACTACCACCACCCCTACTCAGGGGTGCTGGATGCCCATCACTACCACCACCCCTACTCAGGGGGGGGCTGGATGCCTATCACTACCATCCCACCTACTCATGGGGGGCTGGATGCCTATCACTACTACCACCCCTACTCGGGGGCTAGATGCCTATCACTACCACCACCCCTACTCATGGGGGGCTGGATGCCTATCACTACCACCACCCCTACTCAGGGGGGGCTAGATGCCTATCACCACTACCATCCCCACTCATGGGGGGCTGGATGCCTATCACTACTACCACCCCTACTCAGGGGGGGGGCTGGATGCCTATCACTACCACCCCCCCTACTCATGGGGGGCTGGATGCCTATCACTACTACCACCCCTACTCATGGGGGCTGGATGCCTATCACTACCACCACCCCTACTCAGGGGTGCTGGATGCCCATCACTACTACCACCCCTACTCAGGGGGGCTGGATGCCTATCACTACCACCCCCTACTCATGGGGGGCTGGATGCCTATCACTACCACCCCCTACTCATGGGGGCTGGATGCCTATCACTACCACCACCCCTACTCAGGGGTGCTGGATGCCCATCACTACCACCACCCCTACTCAGGGGGGCTGGATGCCTATCACTACCACCCCCTACTCATGGGGGCTGGATGCCTATCACTACTACCACCCCTACTCAGGGGGCTGGATGCCTATCATTACCACCCCCTACTCATGGGGGGCTGGATGCCTATCACTACCACCCCCTACTCATGGGGGGCTGGATGCCTATCACTACCACCCCCTACTCATGGGGGCTGGATGCCTATCACTACCACCCCCTACTCATGGGGGGCTGGATGCCTATCACTACCACCACCCCTACTCAGGGGTGCTGGATGCCCATCACTACCACCACCCCTACTCAGGGGGGGCTGGATGCCTATCACTACTACCACCCCTACTCAGGGGGGGCTGGATGCCTATCACTACCACCCCCCCTACTCATGGGGGGCTAGATGCCTATCACTATCACCCCCCCTACTCATGGGGGGCTGGATGCCTATCACTACCACCCCCCCCTACTCATGGGGGGCTGGATGCCTATCACTACTACCACCCCTACTCAGGGGGGGGGGCTGGATGCCTATCACTACTACCACCCCTACTCAGGGGGGGGCTGGATGCCTATCACTACCACCCCCCCTACTCATGGGGGGCTAGATGCCTATCACTACCACCCCCCCCTACTCATGGGGGGCTGGATGCCTATCACTACCACCACCCCTACTCAGGGGGGCTGGATGCCTATCATTACCACCACCCCCTACTCATGGGGGGCTGGGTGCCTATCACTACCACCACCCCCACTCATGGGGGGCTGGATGCCTACCACTACCACCACCCCCACTCATGGGGGGATGGATGCCTACCACCCACACAACCCCTACTCATAGGACGGGTAATGCATGACACAACCAGCATACTCCCACATAAGGAATAACAGAAAATTACATCCACCCAAACAACATGACAAGCGTGTGTAGTCCATGTCAAATGCCTACAACACTAAACATGACAATGAACATACAATGTGACCCACTAACACATGTGTCACACATAAAAGTGTGTGGCCTCCACAATACAAGCCGACCATGGCCACTGTGGCAATGGGGCCTAAAGCCCCATCACCACAGTCACCAAAAGGTAAGTGTGGGGTCCAAGGCTGATGGACCTTTTGGTCAGTGTGGCAATGGGACCTAAAGCCCCATCACCACAGTCACCAAAAGGTAAGTGTGGGGTCCAAGGCTGATGGACCTTTTGGTCAGTGTGGCAATGGGGCCTAAAGCCCCATCACCACAGTCACCAAAAGGTAAGTGTGGGGTCCAAGGCTGATGGACCTTTTGATCAGTGTGGCAATGGTGCCTAAAGCCCCATCACCACAGTCACCAAAAGGTAAGTGTGGGGTCCAAGGCTGATGGACCCTTTGATCAGTGTGGCAATGGTGCCTAAAGCCCCATCACCACGGTGATCATAAGGTAAGTGTAGGCATGGTAAAAGCTGCCAAAGACAAACTGAATGGATGAATCCTGGTCACACAACAACCAAAACATCTGTGGCATAGTACTGCTTGTGTCCCATTGCAACATATATTGGGGGAGGCTAACAGTGCAGTGTCACAGAAACATCGCTTTGTCCATGTGCATACAAACATCACACATGGGGGACCACATTGCCAACAATCAGCCGATTCCACAATGACAGAAGTGACCATCATGATGCTGACCCACATATCTGCACCTATGGACACACAAATGTATATAATCTGTGGAGACTGTGGATGTCAGGTGAACAAATACCATACCATGGCAGCAATGGGACATACAAACCATGATCATTGTGCTGACTGATGACCCAGGAGTACCAGGGAGAGCAGGGGAAAATCACCAAACCACATACAGCCAATGGCACATTACAGAAATGCCAATGCAGTGATGCAAATGCACTGACACAAACAGGCAGACTCACACTTCCTATCAAAGACAACAGGTGATGGGGGTGTGCCAGTGTCCCCAGGCAACCACACAACACATGAGGAGGCCTGAATCCCAATTACACAGATGTGTATACAGTGCCACACACAAGTAACTCATGGATTGGATTCCCCTATGTGGGAAATCTGGCATTGTCAGATGAGAGGGAGCCCAAATTACACATGTCACACAAGCTTGTAGGAACAGCAACTAACACAGCAAGAGACACACCCACCACAGCACTACCCCCAGGGACCCCACATTGTGCAGACACTAGCCTGCATGACAATTCCACTGTGATGACAAAGGTAGATGTTGATCACACTGTGAACCACAGCCATGTGTCCTCAGCTACAAACTACCATCACACCTACACAAGCTCCAATCAATCAGCAGGGCCTGCCAGCCAAGGCCAATATGGAGGTAGTGGTCTAGCCGTGCAACAACTCACATTTGCACACTCAACACCACACACCCTCATCTGCAACAATGTGCAGCAGTGAAGCTCACATGGACTGGTGACATTGCACATGCACCCATGACAATCCCAGGGGTGGTGGGGGGAACTAAGGTGCAGAAACCCATCACACATGCCCACTCAACATGACTCGTCTATGTATGACACACTGCACAGTACGCCGTACATGCGAATGATGTGAAATCCACCACAAACAATGGGATCCTGGCCATAGTCACACACCAACGAAGAAGCCAAGGTGAGACACAAAGAACACACCTACACAACTTCCGACATTGCAGCTCTGACCCTGAGGAGTGGCAGCAGTCACACACACAACGCGTCACAATCACTGAAAGCTAACACAAACTCAAAATCACATTACTTGTGTAAACAACAAGTGCCAAGGGGAATGATGAATGTGTCCCATCTGCGTTTGCCCACATCCCCAGCCCTGACAACAAAGACAACCTGGGATGCCAACCTCATGAACATCAGTTTGCCATGCAACCACATCACGGAGAAACCAGGTCCAAGATGCTGGATGAACACATACCAACTCTGCAACCATCAGAAACAGGAACATCCCTAGGGACACAGCCTGTGTAGGAAAAGGGAAGGGAACATGCACAGACATGCTCACACAACACACAACACGGGCACATGCAATGTCACCAGATTACACACAGCCATGAGGGCACTCCACTCCTGTGGAAGCTCCGCTGTGCCAAACCTTGTCTGTGCACGACTCAAACATATCAGCAGGACACTCCGTCAGTGAGTCAACAACTACAACACACAGAAGCCTCTGCTCACATCAGCCTGGGTACGGGAGTGTCACGTCAGTCATCTGCATACACACAAAACACGTGGCAATCCAGTTGTACTGTATACACAGATGAGTCCTCCAAAATTGATGTGCAAAACTGCATGTCCAGTGGAGACGGGCACACAGACAGGGTACTAGGAACATTGGACAGTGGTAAGCCCAACAGATGTGCAACAGTGTAGGACAAAGATGGTAATATACAAATGCTAAACGTACATCCCTGTGTCAAATGCTGAACATTACACCCTCAGACTGCAGCAAGGGATGCTATAGATCCAGACTAGATTAGGACACAAATCCCATGGGCCACATGGAGCCCATCACAGCAAAACTTCATTTACCTGATCTGAACACAATTACAACAGCAAATGCATGATACTACACATCTACATCATGTACCACCAAAGATTAACCACAAGTAAACAAAAAGAGGCTTTATTCAGCAAGTGTGCAACTCAAATCAAAAGTCCAAAATTAACAACGGCCAATGTCCAGTCCAAATATACAGTCCAAACAGGGTGATGTGTGACTACTTGTCACAACTTGCTTGCCTGCACAGGTACCAACAGGGGACATCCCCCTTGGAGGGGCATACGAGGGGCAGGCCAGGCACCGCAGGGACAGGATCAGGGGATGCCAGAAGGAGGCAGGGAAGGTGAGGTGGGTGCAGGAGTGTCACCGGCAACTGCAGTGGAGGTGTCTGACTCAGGGGTCCGGCACCACCGCAGGGCTCAAGTCCGATGGTGTTGGTGCTGCAACCACTGCAGTGGGCTGGGCAGATGGAGTGGGCTGGGTCCCCAATGCAGTGCCCGAGTCAGATGGGGTTGTTGTGGACTCCACCGCAGTGCATGACTCCAAGGGAGTGGAAGGGGGGCAGAAGAGCTGGGCAGGACAGAGGGGGGACACGGTCTCCACACCAGTGGCACATACAGGCAGAGCATCTGGTTTGGGGGTGGAAGAGCAAGTGGCAGGGGGAGGGCCTGAGCACTTTGGGGATGCGGTATCGGTGTGTGGGGGAACCTGGGGCAGGGTGTGGCGGTGGAACCTGTGGAGTGGTGGCCTGTGGGATGGAGGTGAGAGACTGGGTGGGTGACTTGCAGGGCGGTGGCGGGGTCTTGCTCTTCCGGGTCCGGGGGACTTGCGGGTGGGGGCTCACTCTGCCTGCGCCTGGGGGAGGGTGTCCGGGGGCGAGGGGCACTCTCCTCTCTGTGTGTGGACTTCCTCTTCCCCCGGTATGCTGGATCAGCGGTATTGGAGGGGAAGAGGCCGAGGTCAGAGAGGAAGAGCTGCTGTGTATGTGGGGTTGCAGGTGAGGCAAGGGAAGGGGTCTTGGAGGGAGAGGATCTTGAGGATTGCGGAGTGACTGTGGTTGCCTGTGTGTGTGTCAGTTCCCCATCCCCTGTGTGTGTGGAATCAGTCCCCTGAGGATGCTTGTGTGCACGTCTTGCCTTGGTTTTGGGTGGGTGTGTGCTGCTCGTGTCTGTGTGTTGGTGTGATTGTGCAGGTGTGCATGTGCTTTGGACAGGTAGGGTGGTAGGAAGTGTGGATGGGGCAGAGGTGGGAGGGTTGAGGGACTGTTGGAGGAGGGACACTGCTGCCGTCAGGGAGGAGTCCATGGACCTATTGCTCCTCTGTAGGGCAGACATACCCGTTGAGATGCCCTCCATGAACGACACCAGCTGTGTCAACAGTGTGGTGTGTGCATGGAGGACAGTCAGCATTGCTGTCTGCCCTACATGGAGCTGCCGAAGGAGGTACACAGACTCCTCACTCAGGGCAGCAGGGGACACAGGGGCAGGGGGTGCGGTGCCTGGCTTGAAGGAGATACGCTCCCGAGCACGGGAGCCTCCACGGACCTCAGGAATGGGAGCCAATGGGAGGGCGGTTGTGGTGGTGGCGGGATCAGACAGAGTAGCTGGGGTGTGGTGGCTGCTGACACCCGCCTCCACAAGGGAGTCATCCTCCGAGCTGCTGTGGTCCTCAGCTGAGGTGGATGGTGCTGAGGACTCCTCGGTGTGGCTCCCTCGCCCTCCGTGCCACTGGGTCCCTCTGACCACTCGTCGGACGCTGACCCAGTCTGGCTCCGCTGCTCCTCCTGGTCCGTGGAGCTGTCCCCTCCTGTGGCTGTGGATGGATCTGCAAACAATTAGGGAAACAGACAAACATCAGTCACCTGCACTGACCGCACACACCACAGTAAGTACAGCACATCACAGAGCAAGCCCTGGCATCACTAGTAGAACATTGCCAAAAGTCATCACACAGATTAAGAGAAGCCAATTGTCAGTCTGATGGTCAGCCATGGAACAGACACCCCTCCTGCCCTTGCACCCATCTGTCTGGTGCCCGTCTGATGGTAAGACCCCAGTGTGGACACATGCACCACCTACACAGTAGTTGGACATTGCTGAGAACACGGTGAAGTATGTGAACATGCCCACCTCACATCACTTGCCACTGAGTCAGTGCAGGTGTCTGGATAAATGGACGGCCTGAGCCTAAAAAGAAATGCATGTGATGCATACCAGCACCAGACCCCATGAAGCACCCATGTCCGGATAGTCAATGCCACAATGGGGTGCCTGTTGCACATGTCACCACCCCTTAGGAAGTTTAATGCCATGACACAGGCATGCCTGCAAAGTCATACATCACTGTCTCAAGTCACATGGCCATGTTAGCCAGCAAACAACAGTCTGCACTGTGTCACTATCCTAGGACATGGGGAAGGCAAGTAATGTAACTGACAAGTGCACATGTTCATCCCCCACTAACCACATCCTCTGAACCAGTATTTGTACACTGCACACCATTTGGACAAATGGGAGACATGAAACACTACTCCCTGAACCAGAGCACCTCACAGTGTGCTGTGAATGATGAACAGCTGCCTGAAAGTCACAGTCTCATACACCTGTCTGCACAGTCAAGTGATCAAACACCTATGAGTCACAGAAGTCTTGTCTCACATGGTCCAATAGCAGATGGCATGCTGACCCCTAACCGAAGGACATCACAGGAGTCACGACAACGTAGTCACAGCACAACAACACAGAGGCAGACACCTGAGGCAACATTTCACTGAGCACAGCATGTCAGATGATACACGGGAGTGGGAATACAGAGTGTATTGGATGCCCTGTAGTAGGCATGACTGTCCGGCTCCACCTGCAAGAGGGATGAGCCCTGGTCAGTGGGCAGGTGGCTAAGCATGTGTGACACACTTGACATACATACTCCTGAGGCTCAGACAATTTACCCACCCGCAGAATGGGGGTGTGGCAAATACCCCAGGGACATGTGGTGAATTAGATGTGCAAGTGGATCACATATCAAAGTTACACCCAGACTACATAGCACGACTCAGGCATTGTGTGAGCAACTGACCCACCCATGAAGGCAAACACAATGTCACGGGAACAAAATCTGTCACCACCTTGAGCAAAGCAAAATGCTAGGACCCTGTACCCAAGTGACACAATTATTATGAGCGTAAGGAGCACACTGGCGCATCAGATGGGTAGTGGCCAGGTTACAATAGAGGGACATGGGTACTGGACAACAAGACTGATGTACTGGGGAAGTTTAACCAGGCCAGAGGAGGGCACATAGCATGTTAGACAGAGTTCACAGTGCAGTCTTAGACTCACCCCCTCCTTGCTGCTGTCTGCCCTTCAGCTGCCCATCCAGCTCCGGGAACACCACCGGCAGGATCTGGAGCATGTGGGGGTCAGGGTCCGGTGTCCGCCCCTCCTGCGAGGAGGCGACAGCTTCAGCTGGACCCTTGCGATCCTCCGGGTCCAGCCACGAAGGTCCTGCCACCTCTTCTGGCAGTTGCGGATCCGGCGCTTGTAGACCCCCACGGATCGGACTGCCCGGACGATGTCCAGCCAGATGTTCTGCTTCCGATGGGCATCAACCAGTGAGGATGAGAAAGTGAAAAGGCCATTACTACACATGCAACATATCCGTGCATCACACAGTTGGAAATACATGTCTCAATCACAGGGGCATATGATGTACACAGGCAGTGCAACGAGGGCTATGGACAGTTTGCCAGCAGTTACTACATGGTATCATTGCATGGGTAGTGAACCTTGTTTGAATGCACTGTTACTCCACTGTACCTGTTCAGTGCAAGTGACTACACACTTTGGGGGTGCGAACTACTCAGTGGGCATGCTAGCCAGTGGTGTGCACACTGTAAATCCTGCTAGTCAGGCAACATGCACAATTAGTGAGGCAGTGGACAGCACACTCACCTGCTCCCCTGGTGTCCCATACAGCTTGCTGTACTGTGGAAGGAGGCTGTCCAGCAGGGCCTGGTTCTCCTCATGGGTGAAGGCTGGGGCTCTCTCCACAGTACGTGCCATTGCAGCAGCCAGAGGATGCAGAGACAGCAGCAGTGTAGTGGCAGATGTCGTCCTGGAGCATGTAGTGCAGGCAAGTGAGCTCTCAGGGGAACAGCCAGCATTATATGTGTGCTGCAGAGGCAGATACTGTCCCATGTGTCCAAAGTGATAGGTCCAAGTCGGTAGCATCTTCTGAATCTGGCCAATGCATGGAATAGCAGCTCCAATACACGCCCACAGCATCCTTCAAAAATTCAACTTCATGACACCCATGAATTTGCAACATTGTTGTGGCTGGCCAACTGAATTCACTGCATCAGACTCGTTGTAAATTCAAAAACCGCATCCGTTGCCATGCCAGGCCCCAGCCAATGCGTGCACACCGATCGGACCATTGCTGTACAACGCGTACCCGCGATACAACGCGTACCCGATACAACGCGTACCCGCTCACATGCAATGCAATGGTCCGAGCGGGCACACCGATCGGACCATTGCTGTACAACACGTACCCGCTCACATTCAATGCAATGGTCCGAGCGGGCACACCGATCGGACCATTGCTGTACAACGCGTACCCGCGATACAACGCGTACCCGCTCACATGCAATGCAATGGTCCGAGCGGGCACACCGATCGGACCATTGCTGTACAACGCGTACCCGCTCACATTCAATGCAATGGTCCGAGCGGGCACACCGATCGGACCATTGCTGTACAACGCGTACCCGCGATACAACGCGTACCCGCTCACATGCAATGCAATGGTCCGAGTGGGCACACCGATCGGACCATTGCTGTACAACGCATACCCGCTCACATTCAATGCAATGGTCCGAGCGGGCACACCGATTGGACCATTGCTGTACAACGCGTACCCGTGATACAACGCGTACCCGCTCACATGCAATGCAATGGTCCGAGCGGGCACACCGAATGGACTATTGCTGTACAACGCGTCCCTGTACAGGTCACACGCATGTGTCACCATGCTGGTCAATGGTGAACCTATGCCAGCCACATATACTTTCCAGGGACTCTGGGGCACACCTACTACACCACACCCAGTCCACACTGTATCTAAGGCATGTGTGGCAGCATGACCTTATCTGTGTATGGGTGTGTACATGTTGTTTTTGGGCTGGCACTTGGGGGCAGACACACCCAGGCTGTGCACATGTTAATGGGGACAGGGTCCTTTGTGTGTCGTGCACATGACCACTGGGATGTGCAACTGTTCATTTGTGGCGCATGTTGCATGGTCACATTTCCAGGTTGTGTATATGTATGACATGTCACATACCCCAAGGCTCATGTGGGAAAGCATGTACATCACAGGGTGGCCCATTGCCACAATAGTCATGTCCCTCCGCAGTCTGTGTGCATGTTGTGTTTCACATGTCTGACTCCATGTGCACAATGGGAGACAGTCTCCACATCCACGTTGTTTGTGCATGGACTTAGATGTTGTGTGTGTGTGTCACTGACGTCCATGTCTGTCCTGCAGAGGCTACAGGGGGCACTACCTGTGGGAGTCATGTTTGATTTCTCTGACGTGTACATGATACGACATGTCATGCCAGTGTCCATGTGGCAAGACAGGCTCCCTGGGAATCTACCTGTCAATGAGTTGAGATGCCTGTGGCGCATCTGTCCAGATGTCACTGTGGTATGTGTGTGGAATGTGAGTGCAGTAAATGGGTACTGTGACACAGCCAAATGGTTTCACATAGCACACCCTGGGACCTGTTGTCCACACATGTCGTACAGAGATGTTACATGATGTCCATGTGGGTGCCATATGTGTCCAAACAGAACAAGACACACATCAAGTACTAGTGTTTGCTGATGATGTAGCATGTGAACTACAGTATGGTGAATGGCACATATGTGGGGTGACTGACAATCTTGACTTCTTCACCTCTGCAGGGCTCCTGCTATCCATCGACCATTCCCAGACCTGGCAACGATGGTGGAACGTGACAGCATCCGACGGTACCGCTTCACCAGGCAGCTGATTGAGGATTTGGCAGTGCGGTTGGACCCACATTTGCAGCCTGGCCGGCCGTATCCGACAGCGCTGACCCCCAAGGTGAAGGTGATGGCAGCCCTACACTTCTTTGCCACCGGTACCTTTCAACACACTGTGGCATCTACTGGTGGTATGTCACAGACTATGTTCAGCCGTGTGCTACGCGATGTTTTGGTGGCGATGTTGAGATGCCTTAACCAGTACATCTATTTCCCACAACGTCACCGACTCACTGACGTCAAGAGTGACTTCTATGCCCTGGGGAGGATGCCACATGTCATTGGCTCCATTGATGGGACACATGTGGCTTTGGTACCACCACAGGCACATGAGCAGGCATACAGGAACAGGAAACATTACCATTCTGTCAATGCTCTGGTGGTATGTCTTGCAAACATGACCATCACACATGTTTGTGCCCGTTTCCCCGGTTCTGCACACGATGCCTACGTGATGAGGAGTAGTCGCATCCCGAGGATGATGTCACAGATGCCGAACCAGCGTGCTTGGCTTGTCGGTGTGTACTGACTTTGTACCATTGTGTGTGTTGTGCTATGTTGCTTTCCGCACACTTTTCAATGTTGGCTAATGTGCAATTGTCTGTCTGTAGGTGACTCGGGATACCCCAACATGCCGTGGTTGCTGACACCCCTCAGGAACCCTGTGACACCAGCCCAGATGCGCTACAATGAGGCACATGGTCGGACCAGGAGGGTGATTGAGCGGACCTTTGGTCTCCTGAAGAGCCGCTTCCGCTGCCTGGACAAGACAGGAGGCGCCCTCCCATATGCCCCAGCAAAGGTGTGCAAGATTATCATCGTCTGCTGCATGCTCCACAACCTGGCAGTGCGGAAGGAGTTGCCTCTCATCCTGGATGACGATGACCAACATCCGCCACCTGTGGAGGATCCAGGCCTGGGCCACGATGCCAGTGATGATGATGATGATGGTGATGGTGATGTCCGCACACAGCTCATCACCAACTTCTTCAGCTGAATGTGAGTATCCAGAGTGTTGTACTATCAATGAATTTGATTTGCATGATATGTGTGTGTGGTGCTCTGGTGCTCTTTGAGTGTGGCCATGTGCAACTTGACTGGATGCATGCGGAAATGTGTCCTTGCAGGTGGTCTGTACTTGCCAACAGTGTAGACATGCTAACTTGCTTTTGTGTATTTAACTTGTGACAGGTATTAGACATGAGTATTGCCATTCTGTGCTGTTCTTCTGTGCTTTTGAGTGTGTGTCATGTCTGTCCTTCACAGGGTGCTGCTGGAGTTGTTAGAACAACTTGGATCTCCCGAATCAATGATTCAACTTCCAAGGTGGCAGCAGTTGTTCCCCTACAGGTGATATGCCACACACCCCTGGACTTTCTATCTTCTGCATTGTTTGACTTTGTGGCCACAGCCAGGTGGGATTAGCTTGCATTTGTAGTGGAAACAACATGTAGCAAATGTGTAATAAACCTGTTCTACATTTTGGGGTGTGCGTTGTCCGTAGTCACACATCTGAGTGACATTTGCTTACTGCACCTGTGTTGTAGTTGACACAGACTGTGAATATGTGTGGTGTCTGTGCATTGCAATGTATTTCCAGGAGACATCAGTGTAGGGGATGAGTCATATGGCCCTGGTGTGTATGTGTTGTGTGGCCCTAGTGGTGTGTCTCCCTCATATGTGTCACGTCGCCATGACTGCCATGACGGTGTTGGACTTGCTGTAGCAGTCAGCATGCACAGTGTCATATTTCTGATCACCATCTCCATGACAGAGACCACGTTGGAATCACAACAGAGGCAGATATGGTTTTTTGGTGAGTTTATTTACAAAAGGTGTGGGGATGGTGCACAGGATGGTGGGTGCTGTACATAGAAATTGGAATCCAAAGTTCCCATGTGAATTGGAAGTCCTGGTACATGAAATGTCCAGGGTATAGTCCACAATCATCTGATGAATTTGTACAACTAGAGCTCCCCATGTCATGTGGGCGAGTTGGGTTGCCATCGACAGGGCGTGCAGTTTGCACACAGAGGAAAAGTTCCAGAACAGGTGTTGGCTTCCTGGGGGATGTAGCTGGCCATCGGCCTCTCAGTTTGGCCTCCTCGGACGGCCCCTCTTCTTGGGGGGGACCCTCAGGTGCAGGCTGCCGCGGTGCAGGGTACTCTCCGCCAGAGTCCTCCTCCCTCCCTGTGGCTGTTGCGGATGTAGTGGCAACAGATGTTGTGGGCGCACAGGGAGGTGAGGCCATGTTGGTGCTGATCTGGCGGAGGCATGTCAGTATGTCCCTATGCACCGCTGTGAGTTCTTGCAATGTGTCCCACTTGGACTCCTTGCGAGACATGTGTGTCTCGACACGGGACATGTGGGAGTCCAAGCGGGCATGATGGGCAGCCTGCTGCTGTTGTATGTCCTTGAGGATCACCACTACCTGGGTGACCTCTCCGGTGCTGGTCTGGTACGCATCTGCAATGCGTGCCAGTTGTGGGTCATCACGCAGTCCTGACCCCTCTGCAAATAGCGACCTGTGTCTACCACCCCTCCCACCACCCCTGGCAACACGTGCAGGGCCTGCGGTGCCACGCACAGGTGACCGTGTGCCCACTTGGGTGTTGTTAGTGGGCTCGATGGCAGCGGCTCCAGTTTGGTCCTGGGTCCCTGCGCTGTTGTCACCTGTGGTCCTTGGTGTGTCCGTGTTGGCAGGGGTGGCCTGTGTGTTGGCAGTTGTTGGAGGGGTGGGTGCAGGGGGTGCAGATGTTGGTCCTGCTGGTGCTGCATGATGACTGGCACCGGAGGGTCCAGCTTGTTGTTCGCCATCCGAGGAGTGCAGAGGCTGATCCACACCAGTGAGCTCTGTGTCCCCCGGAGCCTGGGACAGGGACTCCTCCTCATCTGCTGCTGAGTCCCCATCTTCACCTGTTTTGGGGAGAGACACAGATTGTATGGTATGTTTCTACAGGCATCAATTGTTAAAACACCGGACAGTTGTGACTGTACCTCTGGATGCGGCCCTGGACATTGCATTCTACTCAGTTATGACAGTCAGAGAGTGATATTGGTGTAGCACATTGTCCTGCCAACCTGTGGCATGTCAATGTGAATGTTGAGGTGTGTGCCTGACCAGCATTGGTGGTATTTGGTTGCCATCCGGGCCAACTTCTCCCCCCAGCCCAAATATCCCACCATGGAACATGCTTCCATTGCAGGGAGTGCAAGTTGTGTTTCAGGATGTCAGTCAGTGGTGTCCTGCTGTTGGTTGTTGCACAGTTGCCTGCAGAGCCTTGTGCTGCCCCCAGCAGTACCCAGTGTCAGCCATCTTGTGAGTCCTTTTCCACTCCCTGTGATGTGAGCATGGTTCAGGGTGGTATTGATGGGCCAATTGTGAGGCTGAGCAATATCTGTGACTACCACTCCCATCATGCTATTGCCTCCACCCCCTTCCCAGCATGCCCATCCTTCCTTCCTTTTGACTCTGCTTCCCTGTGGGGTGGGGTGCCTGTGCTGACAGGTTGGCTGAGAGTGTTCTCCTTGCGGTTGTTTGGCTACCAGTCCCAAGAGTGTCCCTGTGCTTCACACAGTATGAGCCCGGCTGGTTGGTCTTTGTGGGATCTTGAGTTAGAATGTGAGGCTTTGCATTCTCGAGGTGGGTTCTGTGGAGTTAGTGTTGGGGTGTGTGTGAGGGGAGGTGCTTGTAACTATGGTCAGTGCTGTGAGTCCTCCTTCCCACCCAGCCAGATATCCCACCATGGAACATGCTTCCATTGCAGGGAGTGCAAGTTGTCTTTCAGGATGTCAGTCAGTGATGTCCTGCTGTTGGTTGTTGCACAGTTGCCTGCAGGGCCTTGTGCTCCCCCAGCAGTACCCAGTGTCAGCCATCTTGTGAGTCCTTTTCCACTCCCTGTGATGTGGGCATGGTTCAGGGTGGTGTTGATGGGCCAATTGTGAGGCTGAGCAACATCTGTGACTGTCACTCCCATCATGCTATTGCCTCCACCCCCTTCCCAGCATGCCCATCCTTCCTTCCTTTTGAGTGGACTTCAGTGTGTGTGAGTGTGAGAGCAATGGCAAGATGGCTGACAATGTGGTCGTGTTGTTTGTTGGTGCACAGTTGCCTGCAGGGCCTTGTGTTCCCCCAGCAGTGCCCTGTGTCAGCCATCTTGTGAGTCCTTTTCCACTCCCTGTGATGTGAGCATGGTTCAGGGTGGTGTTGATGGGCCAATTGTGAGGCTGAGCAATATCTGTGACTACCACTCCCATCATGCTATTGCCTCCACCCCCTTCCCAGCATGCCCATCCTTCCTTCCTTTTGACTCTGCTTCCCTGTGGGGTGGGGTGCCTGTGCTGACAGGTTGGCTGAGAGTGTTCTCCTTGCGGTTGTTTGGCTACCAGTCCCAAGAGTGTCCCTGTGCTTCACACAGTATGAGCCCGGCTGGTTGGTCTTTGTGGGATCTTGAGTTAGAATGTGAGGCATTGCATTCTCCCAGGTGGGTTCTGTGGAGTCAGTGTTGGGGTGTGTGTGAGGGGAGGTGCATGTAACTATGGTCAGTGCTGTGAGTCCTCCTTCCCACCCAGCCAGATATCCCACCATGGAACATGCTTCCATTGCAGGGAGTGCAAGTTGTCTTTCAGGATGTCAGTCAGTGGTGTCCTGCTGTTGGTTGTTGCACAGTTGCCTGCAGGGCCTTGTGCTCCCCCAGCAGTACCCAGTGTCAGCCATCTTGTGAGTCCTTTTCCACTCCCTGTGATGTAAGCATGGTTCAGGGTGGTGTTGATGGGCCAATTGTGAGGCTGAGCAATATCTAGGACTCCAACTCCCATGATGCTATTGGCTACACTGACTTTACCAGCATACACAGAATTCCTTCCTTTCAGTGATCTTCCCTGTGAGGTGGTGTTCTAGTGATGTCAATATATCTGGGAGTGTTTGTTGGTTCTATTTGTGCCACTGCCTTGCTGTATTTGTTGTTAGGTTTGTAGGTGTCATGACACAGTTAGATGTCACTATGAGATGGCAGGTATTGTGTTTGTCTGACTGGCATTCACATCTTGGGATGAGTATGTTTTGTTTGCTGTGTATTTGGTAAGGGTGCATGGTTTGCCTATCCCTTTGAGGGTGCTGTGTGTGTATTGTCACACCATATTGTGTATATAAGTTGTGTACTCACCATGCTCTGGGATGTCTGTTAGTCCATATACGCTCACTGGTGGTAGGATGGCCCGCACCTTCTCCTCCCAGGGCCTGAGGTATATTGGTTTTGCAGGAGGGTCACTGCCGGTGCGCTGGCTGATGATGTAGTCCTTTTTCAGTAGGTCCCGGACCCTCCTGCGTACATCATACCACCTGTTCTGGATGTCTTCCTTTGTGCGCAAACATGGTGATTGTGCATTCACCCTGTCGACAATCCTCGCCCACATCTTGGTTTTCTGCGACATGGGGGTCTGTTGTACCAATGTACCAAACAACTGTGGCTCTACCCTGAGTATCTCGTCTACCAGGACTTCCAATTCACAATCTAGGAACTTGTGGTTCTTCTTTGGGGGCATGGTGATGGGTGGTGGTGGTGATTGATGTGTGTGTGTGTGTGTGCAAGTGGGGGTGTGTGAGTGTAGGTTTAGCTGGGTGTGTGTGAGGGTGCTATTTGTAAGTGTGGTAATGGTGTGTGGCTTGTGTGATGTATGAGCTGTGAGTGTGTCTGTGGTTGCTGTGTGATGGTGTTGTTTGCTGGCAGGTCTGTGGAATTTGCAAAGGCTCATGGTAGGGATTTGTGGCCTTTATGTAGGTGGGGTTGGGGGTGTGTCCTTGTTCCATTTTTTCCCCCACCCCCAGTATTTATTGGCTTTGTGGTAGCTTGTCTGGCCATTTTTTTTAACTTTTTTCCCTTGGTGCTTTGGGTGCATGTAGGAGTCGTTCTTGTGTCCGAGTCGGACGCTGCTGTTGTCTGGTGCGATGTTGTCCGACTCTGCTCCCGCTGTGTTTCAGGTTGGTTTCATGTGCGGCGTACGAGTCGGTCGCGGAGTATTGGGTTGATTCGGCTGGGTTTTGTGTGCGTGTGGTCGTACGGCTTGTGCTCCGTGCGAGTCGGTCGTGTTTCGCACGCATAGCATCGTACTACGCGGGTCGGAGTTCGCGGGTACGTTTCGTTCGGTCGCTATCCGGGTGCGTGTCGGTCGGTTAGTTTTGAGTGTTTTTCCGGCCGGATGGCTTGTTTCCGTCCGGCTCGGTCGTTCGTTTTGTATTCCGTCCGAGTCGGTCGGGTTTCACATGCATTTCATCGTACTACCCGGGTCGGACGGCGCCGGTTCGTGTCGGTCGGAATAAATTCCCGCACCGAGTCGGTCGGTACGTTTTCCGGCCCGAATCGGAGTCGACCCCAGAATATAAAAATAAACTTCACTAAAAGATGTATTTTATTATTCTGAGCTCAGGCATACTAAATTCGTTTTTCTACCATGTTCCTGGGGCCAGTTAGGACTATAGAATGTAATAGTCAAACTGCCCATTCTGGCCTATGGGGAACAGGTAGCCTTACAGTAGTGAAAAACGAAATTGGGTGTAATTCACTACCAGGACATGCTACACACACCAAGGCATGTCCTACCTTACACATACAATGCACCCTACCATAGGGGTGACTTACATGATGCCAAGGGAAGGTTCAGGGGCTGGGAAGTGGGTGCACTTCACAGCCAAGATGGCAGTTCTGGACTGCACACAGACTCTGCAGTGGCAGGTCTGAGACACACTTTACAAGCTGCTTCTGTGGGTGGCGCAAACCAGCGCTGCAGGCCCACCAGCAGCATTTGGTTTACCAGCCCTGGGCACACACAGGCCACGCTACTTGGGACTAACAGGTAAACCAAATAAGCCAATCATGGATATACCAATTCACATGTCATATTTACACAGGGAGCATTCGCGCTCTGGCACTGAAGGGCAGTGGCACAGCGCTCAGAGCATCTAACACCAGCAAAAACAGAGGAGACAACAGCGAAAAATGGAAGGGAGACCCACGCCAATGGTGCCAGGTCTAACAAATACTATTTCATCTAGGTGTTATGCAGCTCTTTTAAAAAACTATACACCAATTTAAGCAAAACTATTTGGTTGCTAATTGCTTGTTTGTATTCAATTTTTTATACCGTTAGTTGACATTTTTAGGGATGTGTGAATAGGCTCAGTATTGTGAAGGGTGTTTATGTTAACTTTGTGCAATGCATCAAATGTGTGTTTCAATGCTGTTTTAGCCAGATTTATTTTTTATACTAATTAAGGATTCTTCTCTGCCTTTTGGTGGGTTGTCTTGGTTTCATCAACAGTTGTTTGGCGCCATCTTTGATCGGAACTCTGTTTGGGCTCTAGTCTTTCCAGAGTGACATCCTGGGTCCCAGAGGGATATAAAAAAGCAAAGTCAGTGCACTCATGCAGCAGGCATGCACAGCGAGTGCACCAGAAGCACACTGAAGATGCACCAAAGGTAAGACTGTCTGTGCCTATCAGCATCCCATAGGTGGGCAAGGCCAGATCGTCTGGTTGTTTTGCTTCAGACTCGGTTGGTACAATGTGCTACTCAGCTGATAAAGTCCTCCAGGTAAGACCACTAATCTTAATACAGTTTAAGGTCTATGATTTTTCCCTGTTGATATCAAGGTGGGACAACCTCACTTAGGGGGTCATTAGGATGGCGGGCGGAAGCACATCCGCGGTGCTGGCGGGGTCGGAAATTGCCCTTTTCCGCACTCCAGCAGTGGTCCTCCCGCCAGCCATATTACGATGGGCAAACATAGCCCATTTTCCGTCCGCTGCTTAGCCAGGAGAACCGCCAGATTTTTGCGCCCGCCACTGCGGCGGAGTGAGCCAATAGGGACTCACCGCCGTGCGGAATGACGTTCCGTCCGCCGTACAAATCACGATGCCGCAAACAGCCCATCACACCGCAGCGGAGAATCCACCCACCCAGAGACGGCGGAAACACGACAGCGGAGCGCGAAACCAGACTCCCGGTCCCCTCCACCCGGTCCGGACCGCAATGGATCCAGCTCTTCAAGCCATTCCGGTGCTGTACCTCATACACTACCAGCAAATAATGGACCGTCGCGGACAACGCCGCAGGTACGCAATGACACAACTCCGCACACAACCACAACACACAACTCCTGTGCTGATATACTGTTCCTGTCCACATCAGACACTCTGTTGGGGACAGGAACACCTCCCCAAGTGTACCCACACATGTCCCACCTGTCAGGAAATCACCCCTCCGCATCCGGGTCACCAATCAACCGCGAAATCACTGCAATGTCCCGGTCACGTCACCGCAGCGGTGAAGACGCGGGAAAACATGCGCAAAATGTAGTAGGCAGGGCCTGCGCCAGGCATGGGCAGTCCACAAAGATTCACAGGGCTCCACCTCCACCCTTCCCACACTACGCTTCCCACACCCATTTGGGGCACATGCTGTGTGCTCCTCCTGTGCCCCCCCTGCACAATTCATCTCCCAGGTATAGCCAGACCTTGCACCTCACACACCAAATGACCAGGGCGCCTGTCTTGGAAGGTGGGAGTGAAGAGGAACATCCTGCACAGAAGCTCAGGGGCTGGACAACCCTCCTCCTCACACCTATCTCCCACTCATGTGAAGCAAACTGAGTCTAACTATAAAATGAAGACTCACACTGCATAAGAACATCCACTGAACTGTCCACACTGCCTGTCAAGTCACTCACAAACACCCCACACTGACACACAGCCACATACACACACCATAGGTCAGCAGCAATGTAGTACAATCAATGGGACAACCAAAAGTGAAGTGGACAGTGCTGGAAAACCATGGAGCAAGCCACATAGCATCTGTAAATCACATGCAAGAGAAGGAACATATTTCAACACCCTTAGGTCATCAAATCAGACATGGGTGGCACAGTGAGTGAAATTAAACCAAACTGACCTCTGTGCAACAACTCAGGGACACATCAAGGCAAGCCATGCATAGTCACAGGAATGATAGGAAGTGTCTGAAGTCATACAGTGAGCAGCCACACATCTGTCTCAACTGACTTGACATGTGTACATCATCAGTACAACACACATGGCCCATTGTCACACTCCTTGACTGTCAAACACAACTAGGACCTTCACACATACCCATTCTCTACCCACCTCATACCTGCAGCACTCAACACCTGTGAGAAGCACACATAAAGGCCAAAATGGTGTCCTTTGAGTTCAATGACAACCAATCACACTCCCTGTGGTGCACCCACAAACATTACATCTGAAAGAGACACGTTAGTGACAGATTCCTTACCTTAGAATATCCCCAGGCGTCAGGCTGGATCCGGAAAGTTTTTTGCGTAGCAGTACCCTTGCGCGTCGGTAGGCGGCGTCGTGCGGCTCCGAGTCCGTCGTCGGTGTCGTGATCGCCGGGATGACGTCGCGGGCAGTACTTAGACGCCGCCCCTGCGCGCTGACGTCAGTTCTTCTTTTTCCGCGCCAGTAAGCGCAGATCCGGGAAGAGCAGTGCCCTAGTCACTTTTTGACTATCTTTTTTGTGAATTTTTTCACTGTCTCTTCAACGAGTCTTCACGACTCCTAAGGTGGCTTAGGGATGCCCGGCTTTAAGCCCTGCGAGGAATGTGGTCGCATGATGTCAATCACGGACCCGCATCTCGAGTGTCTCTTCTGTCTCGGCCGAGACCACGACACAAAGTCGTGCCCTGACTGCCGGAAACTTAATCCGAAGGCTTTGCGAGAGCGGTCTCGAAAGCTCCTCGAGGTCCGGCAGTCGGTTCCGCGCCGCACCAAGCCCCGGTCCCGGGAGAGGTCGAGGGGCCGGACGTGGAGTCCCCGCCGTTCGTCGGAATCCAAGTCTTCGCGCTCCTCCGGTAAGTCGAAGCACAAGAAGTCTAAGCGGCATCATCGCTCTAAGACTTCGCCTCGCCGGTCTCGCGACTCGGCTGAGGTCCCTGTCGGCACCGTCCCCGCCCCCGCGGCCCCGGACGTGCCTGTCGAGTTACCCCCGCATTACCCGTCCTTCCCGGGTTCGGGGGCGACTCAGGCCCAAATACAGGAGTTCCTGTCGGCCATGGCCCGCCTCTTCGGGCCTCAAGGTCCCTCCGGTGCGCCTTCGGGCCCCGCGGGCCCTGATGGGGTTGCCCCGGCGTCGCCGTCGACGCCGGTCCCGGCGTCGCCTGTCCCACCGGCCTTCATCCCGGCCTCGGCTCCGGCCCCGGCCTCGATCCCTGCTCCGGTGGTGCCGCAACCCCCATCGACGCCGGTTGACCTAACCACGCCTCCGCCGACGCCGATGTCCCCGGTGCCATTCCTGACGCCGTCCGGGGCTCCGGACGGCGTCGTTCCCGGCTCTCTCCGGCTCCGGACATGGAGCCGGACCGGTGTCGCCCCGACGCCGGTTCCGGCGCCGATGAGACCTTGGGTCCCTAATGTCCCTCCTCCTCCATATTATGAACCTGAGGAGGACCAGGAGAGCTGGGAGGGGTCTGAGGACCCTCTCACACAACAGTGCGAGTTTGACCCGGACTGGTTTGAGGAACTTGGGGATGCCAGTGGTCTGGACACCTCCCTGACTCTGGCATGCTGTCTCCTCCCGTGGCTACGGAGGAGGGGGCTAATTTTGCAACGGTGTTGCGTAGAGCTGCTGGAGCCTTGAATCTCCAGTTGCCTACAGTGGCCGTCAGGACTAACCTCCTGACTGAAGTGCTTCAGCCGGCGGCCTCCTCTTCGGAGACTGTGCTGCCGTTCAATGATGCACTCACTGACGTTCTTTTGGGTGCCTGGTCCAAGCCCACCACAGGGGCTCCTGTGGATAGGAACGTGGCCCGACGCCATCGCCCTGCTCCGGGCGACCCCTGTTTCTCTCCCAACACCCCACCCCTGAGAGCTTGGTTGTCCAAGCCTCTGCCTCCCAAACCGCCTTCCCTACCGCCCCTCCGGATAGGGAATCCAAGCGCCTGGATCACTTTGGGAAGAAGGCTTTCTCTTCCTCCAGTGCTGGCTTGCGGTCCGTTAACACCGCTTGCCTCTTGGGCCGATATACCCACTCCCTGTGGGATTCGGTGGCGACTGTTTTGCCGCAGTGTTCTGAGGAGGTCCAGACACTGCTTACCCGCGCCATTGCGGAAGGGCGTGATGCGGCTAAATACACCATACGCTGTGGCCTTGATACCGCCGACTCGCTGGGCAGATCGCTTGCAACGACGGTGGCGCTGCGTCGCCACGCCTGGCTGAGGACCACTGGTTTTTCAGGGATGTCCAGAATACACTCATGGACATGCCCTTTGATGGAGTCGGTCTTTTTGGTTCAAAGGCAGACCATGCGCTGGAGCGTTTCAAGGACTCGCGGGCTACTGCCAAGTCCCTGGGCCTTGCTGTTGTGCGCCCTCCGCTCACGTCTGCTTTTCGCCCCTTTCGTGGCCACGGAAGGGGCGCCCAGTCACGTCAACAGCCCGGCCAACGGCCCGAGCAGCAAGCGCCTTCGCGTGGCCGAGGATGTGGATACCGCCGTGGCGGTTCGGGCAACCAGCGTGCGGGTCAGGCCACCACCTCCAACCCGTCCGCGGCCTCCAAGCCCTCCTAGTCCCTCCTTTCAGGTGCACAGCACGCCAGTCGGGGGCAGGGTCTGCCATCACCTTCACCACTGGCATCCCATCACCTCGGACAGGTGGGTCTTGGACATTGTCCGAAGGGGCTACTCCCTCCCCTTCGAGACCACCCCCCCAGCCATGCCACCTCAATTCCACCGCATGTCAGGGGATCACTTGGTGCTTCTACAGAAGGAAGTCACGGCCCTCTTGGCCAAGAGGGCCATCGAGCATGTTCCGACCCCAGAAGTAGGGCGTGGTTGCTACTCCCACTACTTTCTGGTGCCCAAAAGGGACAAGGAGGACATGCGTCCTATCTTGGACCTCCGGAACGTCAATCGCTTCCTCCGGAAGGAGAAGTTCAAGATGCTCACCCTAGCTCAGGTCTTGACTGCCCTCGACCCTGGAGACTGGCTGGTAGCGTTGGACTTGCAGGACGCTTATTTCCACATCCCCGTCCTGCCGGCCCACCGGCGTTACCTACTGTTCACGGTAGGCCTCGAGCACTTTCAGTTCACTGTGCTTCCCTTTGGCCTTATCAGTGCCCCTCGGGTGTTCACGAAAGTGATGGCGGTGGTCGCAGCTCATCTGCACCGGGCAGGGGTTTCAGTCTTCCCCTACCTCGACGACTGGCTGCTGAAGGCGGGCTCGTCCCAGGCAGTTGTCTCCCACCTCCAGACTACGGCCGAACTCCTGCACTCGCTGGGGTTCTCCATCAATGTGCCGAAGTCGCATCTGGTTCCTTCTCCACAGCTCCTTTTCATCGGAGCAGTTCTGGACACGACGCAGTTTCGGGCCTATCCTCCCGAACGGCGAGTCCGGGATATTCAGGCTATGATTCCGATCTTTCAGCCTTTATCCTGGGTTTCGGTACGGATGACCCTGAGGCTGCTGGGCCTCATGGCCTCCTGCATCCTGCTGGTCGATCATGCCAGATGGCATATGCGGGCTCTGCATTGGGACCTGAAGTTCCAGTGGGCGCAGCACCAGGGCAACCTGTCCGATCACGTCCAGATCTCGGTGGGGACTGCAAAACAGTTGCAGTGGTGGCTCTCGAACCGGCAATGGGTCATGGGCAGATCCCTCTCCCTTCCCCAGCCAGAGCACACAGTTGTGACGGACGCGTCCCTTCTGGGATGGGGCGGTCACATGGGAGAGGCGGAGATCAGAGGCCTCTGGTCTCCGGCGGAGTCCCGGCTCCATATCAACCTTCTGGAGCTCCGGGCGATCCGACTTGCACTCAAGGCATTCCTTCCCTCTGTCAAAGGGAAGGTAGTGCAGGTGTTCACAGACAACACCACCGCCATGTGGTACTGCAACAAACAGGGCGGGGTGGGGTCGTGGACCCTCTGTCAGGAGGCTCTGCGCCTCTGGACTTGGCTGGAACATCAGGACATGTTCC
The DNA here is from genome assembly GCA_963921515.1 of Calotriton arnoldi. Classification (NCBI taxonomy): domain Eukaryota; kingdom Metazoa; phylum Chordata; class Amphibia; order Caudata; family Salamandridae; genus Calotriton; species Calotriton arnoldi. The sequence goes on from CAWUFW010002849.1 coordinate 1,092,458, forward strand.
TGATGGTTCAACACCTGGCAGGTTCCCTGAACGCCAGAGCGGACAAACTCAGCCGCAGGTGCATGATGGATCACGAATGGCGTCTTCACTCGGAAGTGGCGCAAGGACAATGGGGAGAGCCTTGGTTAGATCTATTCGCCACCGAAGAGAACGCGCAATGTCATCAGTTCTGCGCGTTGGAATTTCCAAGGCGGCACTCGCTCGGCGACGCTTTTCGTCGCGAGTGGAGTTGCGGTCTGTTGTACGCCTTTCCGCCTATACCACTTCTACACAGAGTGTTGAAGAAGATTCGGCACGACCGGGCCCAAGTCATCCTTGTGGCTCCGGACTGGGCTCGAAGAGTTTGGTATCCCGAGCTACTCAGTATGAGCGTAGATCCCCGATCCGTCTGCCTCTTCGGGAGGATCTTCTGTCGCAGCAGCAGGGGACGGTCCTCCACCCGAACCTGTCCAGTCTACACCTGCTTGCGTGGAGATTGATCGGCGGCAGTTGATTCCTTTCGACTTGCCTCCCGAAGTTTGTGATGTGATTCTGGCAGCCAGGCGTCCCTCCACTAAGGTGGTATACGCCTGCAGGTGGAACAAATTTGTGGCATGGTGCACAGCAAAGGCTGTGAATACCCTTTCTGCCCCTCTTTCTGAGGTCCTTCTGTTCCTTCTTTCTCTGGCCCAACAGGGTTCTGCCCTGGGTACCATCAAGGGTTATATTTGTGCTAGCCTATCTCGGCCTTCCTCAGGCTCCCTGATCAGCCCTCCCTTTTCAAGTCCCCTGTTGTTAACAGGTTCTTAAAAGGCATTACACACCTCTTTCCTCCTGTTCCGTTTGTGATGCCTCAGTGGGACTTGAACTTGGTTCTTACCTTTTTAATGTGCGCTCCCTTTGAGCCTCTACATAACTGTCCTCTTCGTCTTCTAACTCTGAAGACAGCCTTTCTGGTGGCCATCACCTCCGCTCGGCGGGTGAGTGAGCTCCAGGCTCTATCATGCAAACCTCCCTTTCTGTCTGTCCATCCAGACAAGGTTGTTCTTAGGACGCGTCCGTCCTTCTTGCCAAAGGTGGTTACTGCCTTCCACATTGGGCAGACCATCACTTTGCCTACCTTCTTTCCGCCTCCGCATCCTTCCAGAGAGGAAGAGAGGCTCCACCGTCTGGACCCAAAACGTGCGCTCTCCTTCTATATCGACCGCACAAAACACTTCCGGGTGGATGACCAGCTCTTTGTTGGCTACGTGGGCGCCAAAAGGTCGGGCGGTGCACAAACGAACCATCTCCCGCTGGGTTACCTTGTGCATCAAGGCCTGCTATTCTTTGGCTAAGAAGGAGCCTCCTGTTGGGCTGCGTGCCCATTCCACCAGGGCAACGGCTGCTACCACGGCTTTCGGCCGCGGTGTTCCGCTGCCGGTTATCTGTCAGGCAGCTACGTGGGCCTCGCTGCACACGTTTACAAAGCATTACTGCCTTGACAGTCAGGTCCGGAGGGACGGCATCTTTGGCCGTTCTGTCCTCCAGGACTTCCTTGTCTGATCTTTGTTCGCAGACCCACCACCGGGGTTGGTATTGCTGGGGTATCTATTCTAAGGTAAGGAATCTGTCACTAACGTGTCTCTTTCAGATGCACAAGTTACTAACTTGTGTAACGATAGATCTGTAAGAGACAGTAGTTAGTGACAGATTCCTACCGCCCCACCCATCCTCCCCGTTCTGCGAACTGATTTCTAGGGTTAAGGACATCCCTTTCAGGGCCCTAGTATTTTTCAGACACCTATGTCAGCTTCTTGCATGGCTCTGCGTTCCTGACGCGGAAAGTCGTGTACAGAACTGACGTCAGCGCGCAGGGGCGGCGTCTAAGTACTGCCCGCGACATCATCCCGGCGATCACGACGCCGACGACGGACGCGGAGCCGCACGACGCTGCCTACCGACGCGCAAGGGTACTGCTACGCAAAAAACTTTCCGGATCCAGCCTGACGCCTGGGGATATTCTAAGGTAAGGTATCTGTCACTAACTACTGTCTCTTACAGATATATCGTTACACAAGTTAGTAACTTGTGCATTAACACACAGGGATGCCTGAACCAATGCAGACACCAAAACAATAGCCAAACACAAAGCTCACAAACAACATACACAGAGCTACAACAAGCCCACACATGTGCAGCAAAACAGTGGAAAGGCAATGTGACCCTAGACAGAACAGGAATACACAACATTGTCACTCAGGACCAATGCACAGACACCATACCTCTACACAAACAAGAGGTGCATCATCAAAAATCTACCATGAACACTAACTGGGATCAATGGGACAATCAGCTAACACAGACACAGACACCTCACCACCCATGAAGTGGACAAGGTGCCCTATTGTACCAGAAGCATGCACATGCACAACCCTGAAAAGTGACAGGTCAAAAATAGGAGGACTAACCACCAATGTGCACTGAAAACAAGCCCAGCAACAAGAATCCTCCTTGCTGCATGTGACAGACACACAAGTAATGCACACCACACCTGCAACACACATCTGAATGTATCACACAGCAACAACCACTCACACACAATGTCATGCAAATAGAACATCACACACACATAGCATCAGTCAGTACAAAGAGCCAACACAGGCCAAACACTGCATACATCCACAACAAAAACACAACAGATGCACAGACCAATCCATCACAATGCAAACTCAGCTGCACATCAGGGGATGCCCAACAAGCAAGTACAAGGCAACATACACTGACAACACTGCATGCACACCAAGCAGTGTGTGCACAACAACCAAATCAGTAGCACACACATCTGAGTGCCACACCATGAACTCCCACAGCACAAACATAACATCACACTCAGGAAGTGCAGCACTACCTCAGCAAACACACATACAGCTTAGCCATCACCCACAGATGCACAACTCAGGGACATCCAGATGCAAACAACATGACCAGAGGACTGTGCTGCCCAAACATCTGCACTGCACATGAGCAACCATGACAGCAAACAAGTACAAGGAAATAACACATAACTAATTTGCAAACTGTCCTGAGTAGCACATTGGTCCTGGACACAGATCAGCCTCACACAGCATAGTGTCACACTTAGAAGTGGTGGGGAGGCTCACACACTGGCAAGCCATGGGGTGGAAGACATGAGACTGAAGTGGTGTGTACTTCAGTAGTGGACAGGTGAGCAGTGTACAGTACACAAACACATAGAGGAGTCACTCACAATGTGTAGGCATCAGAAGCACATATGGGGATGGCATGACTCCACATACCACATACCATACTGGAGCCAAAAATAGGTCAAGTGACAGCAATGCATGAGAAAACGCACAAATATTGTCAGTGTGGCTGAGCAGTTCTGTACAGTGTGCACAAACAGTAACAAGACACATGGCTGATCAACAAAACACAACACAGACTTGCCTGTCACAAACTCTGCATACTCACAACTGGCAGCAACAACAAGTAGGTGTCCCCCAGGAGTGCAAGGACACAACAACACACTGCCCAACCTACAACTCCCACATGTGCCCACAATCTGAAACACATGGCAGACTATTGAAACAAACAGGCACTCAGCTTCTGTGTCATACATGTGTGCAGTTGGCATTGCAGGGGCACACACACATCAACACTGACAACAAAACCACCCCTTTACACTTCATGACCACACAAGTGCACACATCCAAATGTACCCATGTGACTAGGGAGACAGGCCATCACAAGATGACCATACATCAACACTGCTGCTCACACATCAAGAAAGATCACACAGATATGAAGGACCCTGGCCAGCCCGCAAGTTATCCTGTGGATAGAATACACCTCTGTTCTGGAATTGCATCAGAACATGACATGTGGACAATTTAGCAAACCTGACCATATGATGAGTATGATAATCGTAGATCATCACAAACACCCATCATTGCACCCTCAAACCTCAGAAGAAAGAAGAACTAAAATGCCCCTCACCACTGCCAAACCCAGAAAAAGTAAAAGAAGCAATTGGCAATGTGAAGGTGGCATACAGAGCATTTGTCACATGCAACCATACACATACCGAAACACTTACATTTAGCAAGGACACTGACAAAGCAGACAACAGGAGTAACTGTCTTTATTACATATCACCAAGATAGGCATCAAAAGTAGACAACAGCAAGGCCAGTGGCCAGTCCATAGTTCAAAGTAGGTACATGTGTGCATGAGAACCTGCACAGGGAATGGGCATCCAAAGTTACAAACAGCAAGGCTAGTGGCCAGTCCATAGTGCAAAGGAGGTACATGTGAACATGAGAACCTGCACAGGGAATGGTCCCCCAAAGTGACAAACAGCAAGGCCAGTGGCCAGTCCATAGTTCAAAGTAGGTACATGTTTGCATGAGAACCTGCACAGGGAATGGGCATCCAAACTTACAAACAGCAAGGCCAGTGGCCAGTCCATAGTTCAAAGTAGGTACATGTGTGCATGAGAACCTGCACAGGGAATGGGCACCCAAAGTTACAAACAGCAAGGCCAGTGGCCAGTCCATAGTTCAAAGGAGGGACATGTGTGCATCTGAACCTGCACAGGGAATGTGTGACACCGTACACTGGCATGGGAATCACCACACCTCTGAGGATACAGATGGGCAGTCCAGGCACCGCAGTGGGAGAGATGGTTTTGGGAGGGGGACATTGCCTCAGACTTGGTTGTCAGTTGAACTGGGAGGTGGCTGATTGTCGGGGACCGTTGGCGGACCAGACCTAGGAGAGGGAGGAGCAGCTGAGGTAGAGGCATCAGTGGCTTTGTGAGCCGGAGGGCTGCTTGGACCGGGTGGCATGGTGGCACGGGGAGGCGGAGAAATGCTGCTGTGAGACACAGTGTGTGAGGGAGAATGTGGAGGGCTGCCTTTCCACTTCTTGGGGATTCGATACTGAAGAATTGTCTTGGTAGGAGTGTGAAGTGGGGCGGGCACAACAGCCTCACTCCCACCAAAGGTGCTTCAGGTGCAGGTGGTGGCCCTCCCTCTGGTGATCTGCTGGGTCTTGTGGTATGCTTGGCCTGGCCTTGCCTTTTCCCCTCCATCCCCTGTTGACCAGGTGAACCCCCCACAGTGCCCTCCTGTCCCAGCTTCACAGGGGTGTGGGTGGGAGTTGAGGTTGTGGGTGAACCTGCCTTAGAGAGCAGTTTCTGCGGACTCTTTGCAGGCACCAGCTTCACAGCAGGCACGGCAACTTTTTGCCTGTCTGTGGGAGCAGGTTTTGGGACGGAAGTGTCTTTGGATTGGACTGATTTGGATGCATGTGAGCCTGAGGCCTGCTTCTTGGCTTGATGCCCCTGAGTGTCACCCGAAGGGCTTTTGGCTTTGCGTTCCTGTGTGACTTCTTTTGTTTTTGGGGATGGTGTCTGCGCTCTGGCCCGCTTGGAGTGCTGCTGTGTTGTGCTTCGTGTAGAGTACTTTGAGCCTGAGGGCTGTGGTGTGTGGTCACTCTCGTCAGATGTGGCCACTGGCAGGGTGGTTGCCGAAGGGACTGGAGCTGGACCCTGAGCCTGTGCCAGCTGAATGGCTGCCGTCACTGTGGAGGACAAAGACTGGACAGTCCTGTGTAGCCCACCCACGTCAGAATGAATGCCCTCCATGAAGGCAACTACCTGTGCCAACTTCTTGTCATGATCAAGGAAGGCATTCAGTAGAGTAGTCTGACCCACACACAGCTGGCGCAAAAGCTCCACCGCCTCAACACTGAGGGCAGCAGGGAAGACAGGGGCAGGGGCAGCGGTGCCTGGGGGGAAGGACACTCTACCCTTCTGACTGCTGCGGGCACGGGCTAGCACTAGTGGAACTAGCCGGGAGGGTGGGCACTGGACGATGTGTGGTGGAAGAAGAGGCAGATTTCCCACTCCCTGTGTCCGCCAACATCGAGGAGTCACCGCTGGCGTCAGATGACGTTGAGGTTGGTGTTTCCGGGCGTGATTCTTCAAGGGCACTCCGGTCCCCCTCCGAGGCGCTGGTCACATCAGTGTCAGTAAGCTCATGTGTTGCCGTCGAGCAAGATGCCTCATCCCCGGTGTCCATACCCTGTCCTTCTGTGCCCTCTGTAGATGCTGCAAGAGACAGAGACGTAGGTTCAGTTTAGTGCCATACTCACAAACATCATATGCAGACAAAGCACAAAACAAGATGATGATAGACCCATGTTGAACACACCCCTGTGCAGTCTCCATGTGCAGCCACAATGCAAATATATGAAGATGCATGGGAACATGCATACTTGGCATTGATGAGCCATGAGATGTTCAATCAGCCAAATAGCTTGCCCGTGCCCCCATGTAACCTGACATACAAATCCCTGTAAGCATACCCACGTGCCTGTAGGTGAAAAAGATGTACATCTCAACTTGTTGTCACAGTCACATATGGAGTCACTTTAAGGGGACAACACAGCTACAGACTCCAAAATGTCCACTTGCAATGGCCATGAGCTCCTGCCATCCACCATGTTGTGCTTTGAAGCACAACTACTGTTGCACATTGGTGTCAGATGTGTAGTTCTCACAAGTTCGAGGTCAGGCACTGCACACATCGACGAAAGCACACTAAGATGTGGCACACTGCCGTTCACTGCCCAGTGATGTCCATGACTCCCCTAATGCAGCAGATGCCATAAGGCCACATCTCAGCATGCAATGTCAAGGGCCATTACATGAAACACATGAGAAAGTACATGTACCGCAAATGCATGACAGCTGCACTCAACACAGAGGCCACTTACAAGCCATTGCATCACACAAGGAACATCACAGAGCTCTGCACTGGGTCAGGGTTGTGACACATACAGTCACACACCCCAAAAGTCACCCTTCACAGAATACTCACCCCCAACTTGCTGCTGATGGGCCCTCAAGCGTCCATCCAGCTCTGGCTGTGCCACTGTCAAGATGTGGCTATTAGTGGTGTCATGCTCCTGCGCGCCAACCTGCCAGTCCGAGGGAGCAGCCCCAGCGTCATCTCTGCCATGTTCTTGCTCAGCCAGCAGATGTCATCCCACCTCTTCTGACAGTGTGTGTGCCATCGGTTGGAGACACCCAGAGCACGCACCTTGCGTGCAATGGCCCTCCATATGGCCTTACGCTGGTGGACCTTGAGCTGCAGGCATGGGAGACAAGAGGAGGAAATATCAGTAACAATGGGTTATGTACCATTGTGTCTCAGTACAGGAGCATGCACAAAATTAGCACAGCTATTCAGACATGCTTAGCAGGGGCCATACAGCATGACACGTAGTACATTACCATAAGACAATCGTACACAAATGCATGCAGGTATGAGGATGGGCACAGTACCTGGACATCTCATGCACATGCAGAATGCCAGCAAAACCAATGTGTTGGAGGCCCACATCTGCAATGCAGTTTGTGAGGGAGCAGGACAGACATCACATTGTAAATGAGGTTCTGTGGCAGAATCACTGTGTCCAACAATGCACACCCCTCAATGTCCTTGGGCTGTGAATGGCTCACTGTGTCATGGCGGTCACATTTAGGGACATGATCTGACATTCTCACACCCTTCTCACAAGGTCTGTCTTGTGCAATCCACAAGCCTAAGATAGCTCATTGAGGAATAGGGTGGCAGACGACACATATGTCTCACTCTGTCCATTCAGTGATGGGTCCCTGTCAATTTGGGCAGTAACTGTGCAGGCCAGAGTGGCTCACACTGAGGTTTAACGTGGGCCATCATAACAGTCACATGCATGTACAATATGAGAGTGCAAACAGTGCCTACACATGCGAGTCAGTACACATGATGAGAATAAGGGAAGGGGGATGTTTCTGAAGTACAACAATGTGCTGTGACATATGGGAATTTCCAACAAGATTGTCACCCTCCGGCAGTTCACTCCATCACTTCCATCAGTACCCTCTGGACGGAAAATCTTTGTAATGTCACAAATGAGCATGTGAAAACCTCCTGGACTCAAACATCCATTCGCACAGGCAATGTCTGTCCTGACTACCACTTTCCAAACTTGCAGTGTCACTGTATGGCTGCAATGACACTGCATGTCCCTCCCATCCTGAAATGCAGCCCTGGAAATGTGTAACATAGGCGACAAACCCCATTTTCCTTAAGTCAGCATGCTAGGCAGTGTATCACACAAACCCACACTCTTAGGCACATACTGCAGCAGCATTTACAAAAAGGAGCTATAGAGGGATACAGGTCAGGTCGCCCCCCACTCACAATATTACAATACAATAAGGACCTGCTCCTTTACCTGAACATGATAGTTGGATTTCCCTTTGCCATCATTGGCCACACAAAATTATGTATATCAACAGCAGCTGCAGCTATACTGTCTGTTGTTTGGAATTCATGTTCACCTTTGTATAAAATTCTTGTACTTGGTCTCCCCCGGTTAGTAACCCACCTTGTAGTGCAAAAAATCAAGTGTTTAAGAAAAGGTGGTGAAAAGGCTGGCAGTGCCTCACGGGAGCAACACCATGGGAGTTTACAGATAGGTTCTCACCCGCAAACTCAGGTTCTCATCATCAGCGACTGCCATGCCACAACAGAAAAGTGTAGAATTGTAGAAAAAGTAAAGAAAAAATCACGTGCTCAGTGTGGTGAATCGTAAGACCGGCACTCGGATAACTTATCCGTATGCCCACCTATTCTGACCCAATAACGGAATAGCGGAAACTGAACGTGAATACCGCTGCACCGGGACTAAAAACGAGCTAGACAACCACTAGCTATACTATTTTATTCTATGTTGTGGGTCTGCTCACATTAAAACCAAGACACACTGTTGCCACCTATCTATTTTGTCATAGAGGGCCAACATGTTTCATTGCCATGATTGAACTTACGGCAATTTCTTCAGGGCAAGGGTCAGTTCTCGCCACACTGCAACAATCTTTTTTATGTATTTTACCGGGTCGTTGCCCCTCCTGGGCATACCTGCAACCCCCTCTTTTTCTTTTGTAGAATGTGTGTACGAGTCCACACTTCTAGAATGTATCGCCACAGCTGCTTATCGTCAGCCGGGTCTCCTAGAGTGTTTGGCCTTCGCTCAACACCTGTAGCAGATCAACTTCATGTGTGCACTCCCTGCACTATCACTTCCACTCTGAGATGCTTACCATGACATCTGGAGCACCATAGAGCCTCCCATACTGTGAGAGCACCTCGTCCACAAGGACCTCCAGCTCCTCTATGGTGAAGGGACGGGCCCTGATGTGCTCAGTTCTCGCCATCACTGGGTCCAGGAGACAGGAACAGCAGCAGTAGGTGGTGAAGAGTGTCAGGCAGCATTGTCTGGAAGCAGTGGAAATGTGTGGCTCTCTCCCACACATATATAGCTCCCTGGGGTTGTTTCAGTGGTACTCAGATGCTGCAATTGGTGTTTCAGGTCAGCTTTTTACAAATGCATCCAATGAGCGGCCCCGCGGTTGCGAAGCACGCCTACCGCGATTTTCAAAAGTGAATTTGTCTATTGCGATTGCGGCTCCCATTGGCTGTAAGAGCATGGGCATTGGCGGTGACACACCGCGGGGCACAGGCAGTCGCTACCGCAATCGTGCATCTTTCAATTGCATCCAATGACCGGCCCGCGGTAGCGGAGCACGCCTACTGCGATTTCCAAATGTGTATATCACGACCGCGATTGCGGTTCCCATTGGCTGTAAGGGCATGGGCATTGGCGGTGACACACCGCAGGGCACAGGCGGTCGCTACCGCAATCGTGCATCTTTCAATTGCATCCAATGACCGTCCCCGCGGTAGCGGAGCACGCCTACCGCGATTTCAAAATGTGTATATCACTACCGCGATTGCGGTTCCCATTGGCTGTAAGGGCATGGGCATTGGCGGTGACACACTGCGGGGCCCAGGCGGTCCATACCGCGATTTGGTCGCTTGGCATTGGTGCCTATGGCCGTGATTGTGGTGGTGGTGCACGCCAACCACCATTTCCAAATGTGTATATCACTACCGCAATTGCGGTTCCCATTGGCTGTAAGGGCATGGGCATTGGCGGTGACACACCGCGGGGCCCAGGCGGTCGCTACCGCAATTTGGCCGCTTGGCATTGGTGCCTATGGCCGTGATTGTGGTGGCGGTGCACGCCAACCGCCATTTCCAAATGTGTATATCACTACCGCGATTGCGGTTCCCATTGGCTGTAAGGGCATGGGCATTGGCGGTGACACAACGTGGGGCCCAGGCGGTCGCTACCGCAATTTGGCCGCTTGGCATTGGTGCCTATGGCCGTGATTGTGGTGGCGGTGCACGCCAACCGCCATTTCCAAATGTGTATATCACTACCGCGATTGCGGTTCCCATTGGCTGCAAGGGCATGGGCATTGGCGGTGACACACCGCGGGGCACAGGCGGTCGCTACTGCGATTTGGCCGCTTGGCATTGGTGCCTGTGGCCGTGAATGTGGTGGCGGTGCACGCTTATGGCACCTATGGACACATCATGCTGTAGCAATGTCAATGGCCAGGTCTCAACATTAAACAGTAGACACTTACTATGAGTCATGCCACCAGTTAGTGCAAACCAATGCTTGTGTTACATTTGACTCGCTGATGACTACACATGCCATGTCAGTGCACAGGATTACATGCATTGGCATGTACTCCTCACATGTCACTTATGATATTGTTGTGCATGTACACAGATCTGTGGTGTGATGGACTCTCAAAGATGTACACATGTCAATGTGTGAGATGGCAAAGCAACACACAGTAATGAAGGTCTGGCTACATGATGTGCCCATTTCACTGTGTACATTGCTGAGCTCCTGTACATACTTGATCATTGTGCGCACACTGTGCTCATTGTGTTGTTAATATGTGCCCTGTCGGACTTACGCAAGAGGGTGTGGCAGGTACAGCAGCTACGTCGAAGCCAGCATTGTTGCTGTTTCACACATGTGCTGTGTCAACTACTCTCAGGGCTGGTGACACAAGATGTTGAAATGTACCTTTTGGCATTCACATAGTCTGAATCTGTTTGGGGGGTACTCACTGTGTGAATACTCGACAAGTGTATGACTAGTTTAGATCAAGGTGTCCCTACATGTCACTTGTGGTGTAAGCTGTAGTTTCATGCCAGTCATTGTTGGCGCTGTGTCAGTCAAAACCTAAGATGTTGTGCCCATCTCAGAGGGGAATTGAATTGACATGTGTCCCCTTTCCTCTCACCTAGGAGGCGACCAAATGTTTTTCATCCATTCACGGTGCTTGCGTACATGAGGATGAGGACGTCATACGTAAATTCCGTTTGGATCGACCTACCCTTCTGGACCTATGTGCTCAGTTGGAGCCCCATCTGAGGCCTCGCCGAACCTATACAACTGCTCTGACACCAACATGTAAGGTGATGGCGGCCCTGCATTTTTTTGCAACTGGTTCATTCCAGTACACGGTGGCCAGCGCAGGTGGGATGTCTCAACCAATGTTCAGCATGATGCTACGTGATGTCCTGTCCGCTATGATGAACTACAAGGACAGCTACATCCATTTCCCCAGGAGACATGAGTTGGCAGCTGTGAAGGGAGATTTTTATGACCTTGCCCACATCCCTAATGTTGTTGGTGCCATTGACTGCACACATGTTGGCCCCGTTCCACCAAAGGCACGTGAGCACAACTACAGGAACAGGAAGCATACACATTCCATCAATGTGCAAGTGGTATGCCAGGTGGATATGATAATCTCCCATGTCTGTGCCAAATTTCCAGGATCAGCCCATGACTCCTACATCCTGCGTAACAGCATCGAACCACAGCTGATGGCAAATCTGCATCCAGAGCGTGCGTGGATTGTGGGTGAGTTCGCAGAGTCAAGTAGTGTGCTGTATGTGTGACATGCTGTCCTCTGCCACAGTTTTATCACAAAGTTTGTCTGTGCATCTCACACCTAGGTGACTCTGCTTATCCCAACCAGCCTTGGTTGCTGAGCCCACTGCGGAATCCCAATGGGCTACAATGAGGCCCATGGGAGGACACGTCTTGTGGTGGAGCGTACTTTTGGCCTCCTTAAGTCTCGATTTCGGTACCTGGACAGGACCGGTGGTGCACTGATGTACTCTCCCCAAAAGGTGTGTCAGATCGTAGTTGCATGCTGCATGCTCCACAACCTTGCCCTGCGCAAAGAGATCCCCCTGATCCTGGACGATGATGAGCAGCAGATGCCCCCGCCTGCAAACCCACACATGTCCAGTGACGAGGATAGTGGAGAGGAGGAAGGTGTCAACCTGCGTCAACAGCTCATCAACCGCTACTTCCCTTGAAGGTGAGTGACATTGTACAAGGGTGCCATTGTATGCTGTTTTTGTAGTTGTAGGAAATGCCTAGGGGAGCTTTGTGACAGCTGCCTGTTGTTGGCTCTGTGCTGAGGGCTAATGTTTCTGGGACAGGGTAGTTATGCACAGCTACATGATGTCTATGTCGATATCATTGCTCATTGTAATGTGTGCAGGTTTGAGTACCTTGATGACGAGTGTTGTTTAATGGGTGTGAAGCCATCACCTTACAAGTGAATGTTGTTCTCTTGTGTTTTCCTAGGTCCCTTCAGCCTCTCAATGCCTCACAACAATCAGTGCACCTGGTACATTGTAATCTGAGTCACGATTGTACATCCTGTGATAAACATGGAGTTTACACGAAATCATAGGTGTGCAAAGAGTGTTTATTTACAATAAGTATATGTGTTAGGGAAGTGATTATTTACAAATAGGTGGGAATTGAATCAATGAGTTGTCAGTGATGGTAGACGAAACAATAGGGTAGTCCCCACATTGAAGTGGTGACACAGTCCAACAGACGCCTGCCATCAACATGGCAGTGTGGGTAAGGACAGTCAACAAAGTCAATGGCAAGGTGAAGAGAGGTGCCATCATGGCTGGCTCTTTGACTGGCGTTTGGCTAGTGCTTTGCCACGTGATCCTCCCTTGTTTTTCCTCGGACGGCCCCTTGAGCGTTTGGCAGGGGGGGCCTCTGCTGCGGGCTCAGAGGTGTCTGAGGACTCATGCTGTTCGAGCTCACCTTTCTCTGTGGCCGCAGGTGAGGTGCTGGGACTGTCATCCTGCGGGCCTCTGGAGGGAGGTTGAGCTGTCCTTTGGGCCGCAGGCCTGTCCCTCAGGACACCCACAAGCTGGCCCAAGAGGTCCACGATTTGGTCCATACGCGTGTCTATGGACCTCAGCAGCAGGCGGAGCTCACGTGATTCTTCCAGAGCCTGGCCGTGTGTCCCTGGGCTTGTTCGTATGCCCCAAGGACTCTGACGATGTTGGCCAGGGCTTCGGTCTCAGTGTCCTGTTGATTTTGTCGCCCAGTTGCCCTCCCACCTGCCCTGCTGTCCCGGACCTGTGGCATCACCACTCGACGCACCCGCTGACTCTCCCTGCCCTCCTCAGATTGTGGGGTGGTGTGGGTATCCTCTGAGGCAGTGACAGTGTTGTAGGTAGGCCTGGGCGGAAAACTACGCTACGCTCGCGTAGTTTGCGAAGTTTGCGCTACTTCGCACTACGCGAATTGCACGTAGCACAGTGCGAACACGCGTAGCGTAGCGTAGCGTAGTGCAGCGGTCATTTTTTGCTTGCTCGCGGTCCTCAACGTCAAGTTGGCGACCGCGAGCAAGCAAAATGACATCCCGGCGAGACTTTTTCCTCGTTCGCGATCAGCAACATCAAGTTGCCGATCGCGAGCGTGGAAAATAAACCTCCCGGCGAGATTCTCAACGCGGGGAGGTCAGGTTTCTCATTGCGAGTGGTCGCGTATGCTCGCGACCGCTCGCGATGAGAAACTACCAGTCCGCGTTGAGAAGCTGCCGCTCGAGTAAAATCTACTCGAGCGGCAGTAAAAGACAGCTCGCACTGTGCAAGATGCCGTTTTCAATGATTGCACAGTGCGGACAAGCATCCGGCACTGTGCAATCATTGCGAACACGCACTACGCAGTTCGCGTAGTGCTACGCGTAGCTCGCGTAGTGCGAACTGCACTTTGCGTAGCTTCGCGAAGCGTTACTTCGCGAACTACGCCCAGGGTTAGTTGTAGGCAGCACTGGTGGTGGTGGTGGAGGCCGCACAGGTCGTTACAGCAGGGGTCAGCGCAGTTGTTGCTTAGGTGGTGGATGGTGAGGACAGTGGGGGCCTGGGACCTGCTGCGCCCTGGCAGGCCAGATGGGCCAGGTTCTGTGTCCGCATCCGAGGAATTTAGGGAGTCTGCATCCGAGAGTCCATGTTCCAGGGGGGTAGACTGGCTCTGCAGGTTGGTGTTGTCATCTGCAGCAGTCAATTCTTGGTCACCTGTAGAACAGAGAAGAAATGGTCATTGAAGTGCACCCCACAAGCTTGGTGTTAGATGTTTGGATGTTACTTGTTATACACCACACAGTTTACATTGAGATCACTTTATGGCTGCACGGTACTGAGCATCATGACATGATGTGTAGGTACCTACATTACTTGTCCATGGTGTGACATGTCAATAGATACCATGCTCCACGTACAGATTGTGTGATTACAAGGACATGTCGTCATCTAACGACTAGCAGCACAACAACTTTATGTGAAGCATCTTTGTTGTTTACTCTGCATGGAAGACCTTCATTCTGGGTATCTACTAGCCATTGTTATCTCATGCATCCCTCTGTCATAGCATGTTCTGTACTTTGTTTTTAAAAATGACCATGCTTGTTTTGTTTTCATATGGGCCTTGATGCTCTGCCACCATGGCACTTACACATAGCATTCACTGCTGTGCATGATTGTGCCCTGAATTTCTTCAACATGTGATTTGGTGAGTCATACTTTAATTTCTGTGACAGTTACATACGCTAAGCTGTCTGCACACTGGAAGTGGCTATTGGATCTATGCCAAGTTGGGTGGGATGTGAGGGTTGGTGTGGTCATATGGCCCCATGCTTTTTGAGAGGAATGGCAGGGTGCATGCACTGTCTACCTACCTGTTCTGTCACACAGTTGAGGGGAATTGCTGACACATGTTTCTGGGTGTGGGTGGAGTGCTCCATCCTGCTGAGCTGTGGGACAAGGGGGCCTGGTGGGAGTTGTAGTGCTGGCTTTCCACCCACAAGCACCCCTCCCTGTTAAGATGGCTACCTACCGGTTAGGTGGAGGTGAACAATGCAATGGCTGCCACATGGTTCTGGATGTGGGGGAGTGCTCCATCTTGCTCAGCTGTGGGACAAGGG
Organism: Calotriton arnoldi; assembly: GCA_963921515.1. NCBI lineage: Eukaryota > Metazoa > Chordata > Amphibia > Caudata > Salamandridae > Calotriton > Calotriton arnoldi. The sequence goes on from CAWUFW010002849.1 coordinate 1,107,675, forward strand.
TGCCTGGTGGGAGTTGTAGTGCTGGCTTTCCACCCACAAACACCCCTCCCTGTTAAGATGGCTAACTACCTGTTAGGTGGAGGTGAACAATGCAATGGCTGCCACATGGTGCTGGGTGTGGGGGAGTGCTCCATCTTGCTCAGCTGTGGGACAAGGGTGCCTAGTGGGAGTTGTAGTGCTGGCTTTCCACCCACAAACACCCCTCCCTGTTAAGATGGCTACCTACCTGTTAGGTGGAGGTGAACAATGCAATGGCTGCCACATGGTGCTGGATGTGGGGGAGTGCTCAATCTTGCTCAGCTGTGGGACAAGGGTGCTTGGTGGGAGTTGTAGTGCTGGCTTTCCACCCACAAACACCCCTCCCTGTTAAGATGGCTACCTAACTGTTAGGTGGAGGTGAACAATGCAATGGCTGCCACATGGTGCTGGATGTGGGGAGTGCTCAATCTTGCTCAGCTGTGGGACAAGGGTGCTTGGTGGGAGTTGTAGTGCTGGCTTTCCACCCACAAACACCCCTCCCTGTTAAGATGGCTACCTAACTGTTAGGTGGAGGTGAACAATGCAATGGCTGCCACATGGTGCTGGGTGTGGGGGAGTGCTCCATCTTGCTCAGCTGTGGGACAATGGTGCCTGGTGGGAGTTGTAGTGCTGGCTTTCTACCCACAAACACCCCTCCCTATTAAGATGGCTACCTACCTGTTAGGTGGAGGTGAACAATGCAATGGCTGCCACAAGGTTCTGGGTGTGGGGGAGTGCTCCATCTTGCTCAGCTGTGGGACAAGGGTGCCTGGTGGGAGTTGTAGTGCTGGCTTTCCACCCACAAACACCCCTCCCTGTTAAGATGGCTACCTACCTGTTAGGTGGAGGTGATCAATGTAATGGCTGCCACATGTTTCTGGGTGTGGGGGAGTGCTCCATCTTGCTCAGCTGTGGGACAAGGGTGCCTGATTGGAGGTATAGTGCTGGCTTTCCACCCACAAACACCCCTCCCTGTTAAGATGGCTACCTACCTGTTAGGTGGAGGTAAACAATGCAATGGTTGCCACATGGTTCTGGATGTGGGGGAGTGCTCCATCTTGCTCAGCTGTGGGACATGGGTGCCTGGTGGGAGTTGTAGTGCTGGCTTTCCACCCACAAACACCCCTCCCTGTTAAGATTGCTACCTACCTGTTAGGTGGAGGTGATCAATGCAATGGCTGCCACATGCTTCTTGGTGTGGGGGAGTGCTCCATCTTGCTCAGCTGTGGGACAAGGGGGCCTGGTGGGAGTTGTAGTGCTGGCTGCCTGTACACATGCAACCCTGTGAATGTTGCTAGCTACCTTTGGGGTGATTCAGAGGGAGTGAATGTTAGATCTGTGAGACATGTGTTGGGGAGTGTGTGGTGCACATGGATGCATTTGGGCCTAGGAGGTGTAGCTTTGTAATTGTGCAAGACAGTACATAGCAGTGTGATGGTAGACATTTGTTCTTACTTACCAGCCTCCACTCCCCCGGGTATTCCTGTGAGACTCTCTGGATGCAGTATGGCAAGCACCTTCTCCTTCCATGCGGTGAATGTTCTTGGTGTAATGGGAGGGCCACCGCCAGTCCTCTGATCCAGCTCACGGTTCTTGTGGTTCCTCTCTTTCACCTTTTTCTTGAGGTCATGCCACCGCTTCACGATATCCCTCTTGCTGCGTGGGACAGTCCCTACTGCATTGACCTTGCGGACTATCCTTTCCCACATTAGTGTTTTGGTGGCTAATGGTGTCTGTTGGACCATGCGTCCAAACAATTGTGGTTCTACTCTGATTACCTCATCTACCATGACTGACAACTCATTGTCAGTGAATTTGGGCATTTTCTTCTGTGCCATGGTGTGTGATGTGCAAAGGGGTTGAAAGTGCAGGTGTGAGAGTGGTGGTGGTGATGTAAGTGGTGTGTGTGTGTGTTGTTGTGCTGGTGAGTTGTGTGGTGGTTTGCCTCTCCTTTGTGCTGTAGGCTTGGTTCCTTCAGTGGTAGAGTATTGCAAAGGATTGTGGTCAGGGAAGGGGCTTGTTTTATCCTCAGCTATGTGGGTGTGTCAAAATGGAGTATTGATGTCAGGTGTGTTGTGTGGGTTGACCTGGGATTTGTGTTTTTTTTTACTTGCCTTGGGGATGTGTCATTGGGGTGTATTAGGTGTTTTTTGAAGCTGAGCCAGGTTGCTGGGTACACTTGGTGGGCATGTTGTGTGTTTTTTTGGGTCGGCCGCCATGATTTTTCCGGATCGGCCGCGGCGGTGGGTATACGACCGCCCTTCCGCCAGCTCTCCCATTCATCACTGGTTGCGATCACTGCGGTCGGAAACAGCGGATCGTTCCGCTGTCACCTCAATGGTATCCTAATTCCACGTGCGGTCAATACGCTGGCCGTGCGGCGGTTTGGGCTTTTTCTGCCGCAAATCCGACCGCCGCGGACGGATTTTCACCTGCTCCGCACGCTACCGGAGGTCTTTCTTGGCATCGTTCCGCCGCGGTCGGATTTTTTGGGCGGTTGATCCTAATCAGACCGCTGGTTTTCCCGCGGTACATGCGGACGGTTGATTCCCACTACCATGGCGCTCCGGATGCTTTTCCGCCCGCCATCGTAATCAGCCCCTTAGACAGTTTTAAAGCAAAGATAAATCATTTCCAATGTTTCCATGCAGCTCTGCTAAATTTTAGATCTCTACCTAAACATTGAGTAATGATCTACAATCTCATTTTAGACTTGAAGCCCAGATATTGCATTGGCAATTCCAGAGTGCTTAAAATCGTACATATCAATAGGGATTCATGCAGAGGAGGGTATGTGACTGTTCTTTTTCAGGAGAACCTGGTGGTCACCTTGATATCCACTGTCAAGAGGTTTTGGCTTTTGGTTTTAGTCCCACATCTACCTCCTCAGTCCCAGATGTTCTATTTTATCACCAACCTGTGACTGCTACTAATTTGTTCACTGACTTTGTTCAACAGAAAATCTCCTTTGACAACTAAAGCATCTAAAATAATGATATTAGATGACTTCAATATTAAAGTTGATGAAGCAAATACCTTAATTACCAAAACTTTTACAGATTAATGTAAGATTATTAATCTGGGTCATTGCATTGATTTTCCTACACATGTAGCAGGACATAGCCTGATTCTGCTATATGTGCTTAATAGCTTTATCTCTCAACTGAAGAGTATGTCAGTGAGTTGGTCAGATCATTGCCTAATCATGTTTGTGATCACAATGTCATCTGCTCCACCTATCAGTAGATCCACAACTAAGAACACCACCATGAGAAATGTTTATCAGGTCAACCATAACAATATATGTTAGTTAGATGAAGGGGAACTTCGAGTGCTCGAAGATGACCTAAACTTAGCTCTAGGAAGCATGAACATTCTGATCTCCAAAGCCCCTCAGAAAATTGCTCATCATAGAATAGTAAGCATGGCCAGGAAAATTCCCTCTCACCGATGATTTCCAGAACCACTATGGTTATTCAAATGTGTCAGTAACGTTTTGTGGTGTATCAGGACTACAGTCACACATGTGATTAAAGAGCTCAAGTAAGCATGGAAAACAGCAACATCAGAGTTGTATGCTGAACCGATTTCCAAGTGTAGAAATCACACTCATGAACTGTTTAAAATAGTGAAAGAACTAGCTAATCATAAAGCATGTAACAACTCATATACTTCCTCACAGCACTTCTGTGAGGCTTTGACCTCTTATATCTTCCCCAAGATTGAAACGCTTTACATCGACTTTATTCTGAACACTAGCTACTACTCCACAGCTAGCATAGAAACATGGACCTCAGTGCTCCTGAACCTAATAAACCTGGGCAACAATTTTCTCTGTGTCTGAGGAACTTATATTTTTTCTGTGAGCAACTCTTTAAAATCGGGCTCTCCATTAGATCCTCGTCCCATCAAATTATTTCACATGATCACTGACTCCATTGCTTCTACTACGGCTTCTTGAATACATTTTGCTTTTAACACAATGATGGTTTGCTCTTGATGGAAAAGAACTCTGATAAATCCTGCACTGAAAGGTGTCTGTATAATTCCATATTAAAGAATTCCAGGCTAATTTTGCCCTGTCTGTATAGTAACTTTGCACTATCAGAGCTCCCTTTATCTAATATGGCCTATGATCCTTAGCCCCTCATTAAAACATTTCCTTTAAACTTGACTTGTCCTGCATATTATGGATGCAGTCTTCATCAATACATCATGAAAAAACTCTGTCATGGCACATGCTGATAATTAAAGAAACAGCCCCAAAGGTACATTTGTGTTAAAATATATTCACACTATGGGGAATAAAGTTATAAGTCTTCTCCACACCAATTACGTGCTGTTTTTCTGTAAACGTTAAAAGGAACATACGTGATATTCTTATCCAGTACACCTCATTAGTATATAGATCGTGGAAGAGAAATCCAGAGTCTAATTAGGTTTTGACATATTCTCACAAATGATATAACTTTTTTTCTTTAAATACCGGTTTCACTCTAACAGAAATATGACTTATTGAATTCAGTTCATTGTTATAGCCCAGAATAGAAACTAAGCGGAAAAATATGTAATTCAATTTAGCACAAAAACGTGGAATTCAAATTCGTCTGGTAACTGTACAGCCACAGTTTGCCTCATTTTTGAAACAAGTTATCCCTAGGAGAATTCGTTTATACAGAGCAGTGTAAACCGGCACTGAGATCCCTTGGGTAATTGGGATTCATTAAAAAATCATTACGCAGTCCAAAGCAGAGTTAAGGTTCTTAAGGTATTTCTTAATTCTTAACTCCTTATTAGTGATCACCTGTTAGCATGAGTTGAAGGGTTTCTGGAAATAAATAAATGAAGCACATATTTATTGTCCGTGGCTATTGAAAGTTAGTATAATTCTTTTTGTGCTGATTTTTGTTATATTACATGTAGACATTTATAATACATATCTGGCAAAACGACTGGATTTATAAGTCGCAAATGTAAGACATTATTTAAATTAAAATTTTGAAAGGCATGGCATAGAGACGAGTACTCTTATATACAACTATGGTCTATGTAAGGGAAAGTATGAATTTGAAAAAAATTAAAACTTCCAAATCCCCATGTGGGCACCCAACGCAAAAGGATCACTGACAGATTATCGACAACAGAAATATCGACCTACAGAAATATCGTGACAAAAATATCGTTGTCAAAAATATCGACCTCCTATCTTCATAATGGTAAGTACAAAAATATTTAAAAAATAATCTTGTTGTTAAAAATATCGAAGTAGAAAATATCGTTTGTTTATATGTATAAAAAATAATGTAAAAGAAATTAAATAATACATTTAACTTAAAAAAAATATTTAGATTTATTTGTATATTTTAACTAATATAAGTAATAAATGTAATGTAAAAATAAATTATACATACATATTTAAAATGTAATATATATATATTTACTTACACATAATTAATAAATAATAATTTTAATTAATTATAAAATGTTAGAAATATATTAAAATGTATAAATATATATATATATATATATACACCTGTAACATAAAAAAAAATTAAAATATATTATAAATTAAAATATTAAAATATATAATATTTTTAAACCTACACTTTACACTGCATTGACTGCAACAGTAGGGAAAGTGTTGGATAGCGGAGGGGAATAATTTACTATTCCCACTCCAATAAGTGCAACAGTAGGGAAAGTGTTGGATAGCGGAGGGGAATAATTTACTATTCCCACTCCAACGAGTGCAACAGTAGGGAAAGTGTTGGATAGCGTAGGGATAAAAACTACTATTCCCACTCCAGCAAGTGCAACAGTAGGGAAAGTGTTGAATAGCGGAGGGGAATCATTTACTATTCCCACTCCAGCGAGTGCAACAGTAGGGAAAGTGTTGGATAGCGTAGGGGTAAAAATTACTATTCCCACTCCAACGAGTGCAACAGTAGGCAAAGTGTTGGATAGCGGAGGGGAATAATTTACTATTCCCACTCCAGCGAGTGCAACAGTAGGGAAGTGTTGGATAGCGGAGGGAATAATTTACTATTCCCACTCCAATTAGTGCAACAGTAGGAAAACTGTTGGATAGCCGAGGGGTAAAATTACTATTCCCACTCCAAAGAATGCAACAGTAGGGAAAGTGTTGGATAGCAACGGGGTAAAAATTACTATTCACACTTAAGTAAATTCCAATTTAAAAACAAACAAAATATCAACTACTATACAACATATAATAAAACACCCAAAAACAAAACATATCTATTATACATTTTTACAAAACATAGAAACATATAATAATGTAGAAAAAATATATAATTTACATAAAAAGATTATTTATTTTATCAAGAAATTATCAAACAAATAAATATTTTGTAATAGAAATTATAATCAAAAAAAAAAATTATTACTTAAATGTAATATATTTTCCCTACCCTATAACACCACACAATTTACAACAATTATCTAAATTAAATAAAAAAGTGTACCTCCATAATTAACACAATTAATTATCAATTTAAAAATTATTAATAATTAGAAAACATATTTAAAAAGGTCAAACTTATTGTAGTAACCAAACATAACAGCTATACAACATAAATCCCCAAACAAAATAAATAATTACCAAAAATATTTAACAATTAATAAATAAATATTAATGATCAAGTAATGATTCATTAATGTAAACTAAATTACTTTCCACCATCTACCCCAATAAACACCTTAAGACACACCTAAAAATATTTACACAATTTCCATAACTAATTGTACATTAATAAATTCATATTAATAAACAACAAATAAGTAATTAATTTTAAATAATTTACATCCCACCATTTACCACTATAAACACCACAACTCACACATCAAAATTATTACACAAATGACAAAATTAAAATGTAATTAATTAATTAGCAGCAATTAACAAAGAATTAATGAATTAAAAATAAATTAACACTATAAAATAATAATTATTCATTATTATTTAAAAGATATTATTACATTTATTTAAATTAAATTACTTCCCACCCTACTCCCCTATCAACCCACAACCCACTCCTAAAAAAATCAAACAATTAACATAATTACCAATTAATTAATAATAATTAATAACACATTAATAAATAATTAATAATAAATTATTTCCTACAATTAACAATATAAAATATTGAATAAATACATATTAATTATGAAAAAATATTAATAGTTTAATTATAATTAAATTACTTCCCACCCTATTCCCCTATAAATCCACAACCCGCCCTTAAAAAAATGACACAATAAACATATTTACCAATTAATTAATCGATAAAAATTAACAACCAATTAGTAATTAATTTATTAATAATAAATTAATTACCATAATTAACACTATAAAATCAAAATTAAATAAATACCAATAAATAAAAATTAATATTCAATGTATTATAATTAAATTACTTCCCACCCTATTCCCCTATGAACCCACAACCCGCTACGGAACTAAAACGCAAAATGTATATAAAATAAAATTAATATTCAATTTATTATAATTAAATTACTTCCCACCCTATTCCCTATAAACTCATAACCCGCTACGGAACTAAAACGCAAAATTTAATTAACATAAAATTAATAACTTCTAAAAATTTAACACATACATTAAAAAAAAATGCAATAATGCAAAAAAATATAGCACATACATTTAAAATACATACTAAAATACATAACACTAACTAAAAAAACGATATTTTTAACAACTATGGGGCCGATTCCGATTCGGGCCGGAAATCTCTCCGACCGAGCCGGACTCGGAGAGATTTCCGACCGAACCGGACCCTAGCAGTCCGACCGAACGAGTACGATGCGCACGTATGCTATCGGACTCGATTCGGTCGGACTCCCATTGAAGTCAATGGGAGCCAGTCGTACGACGCGTACACGGGCTCCCATTGACTCAATGGGCACGACGCGAACAAGGGCGCCCCCTACAGTGTGTTCGCGTCGATGCGGGTCGCACCGTACATGCACGTGTAGGGGGACCCATGTGTCCCCCTGTGTGCGACTCGCGTGCCTACGCTTCCAGGGGGTCTGACACGGACCCCCAAAGTGCGGCTCTGACAGCTCCTTGGAGCCGGACTGCGCGAGTCGGTCGGAGCGGTCGAGGTGCGCATCGTACTTACCCGGCCGGGGAACGTCTCCATTGCGCGGTGCAAGTCGTCCCCGTGCGAGTCGGTCGGAGCGGTCGGGTCCTGCGTACGAGTCGGTCGGAGATTTCACGAGCGCACGCATCGTACTCGCTCTCCCGGTCGCACGTACGATTCGGTCGGGAAATAGGGCTCCGAATCGGATCCGGTAAAGAAGAATCCGATTCGGAGCCCTACCGGCCGAGATCGGAATCGGCCCCTATATTTTTGCAAACGATTTTAATGACTTCAATATTTTGGAAAACGATATTTCTTACCTTAAACTCGATATTCTTGACCACGATATTCTGGCAGTTGATATTTCTGTATCACGATATTTTGCACTCGATATTAGTGCAAGTCGACATTTCCTACTCGATATTCTGACTGTTTACCGCTCAAAAGTCTGTGAATAGAATTTCGAGAAAATACGCGTGGAAGAGGGGTTTACAATAGCAATCAGTACCCCAAATAGTAGGAATAGCCAGCCTCATTTTAAGGCCATGACCTCACTGCAGGCATGTACTGCAAAGGGGCAAATTAGCTCCGTCCAGCGTTGGCACTAGCACCTAAGTTCTAACAAGACTAATTGACTGCCAGAATATTCAATGCATCAAAGCACTTTTTCCTGCCAATTAACCTCAGAAACACCCGGGTTATGATGATTCATTTGTACCACATATAGGGCCCGACTACGATGTCGTATGGACCGCCACCAACAGGCGGTCGGTGGTGGTCCGCCTGATGTCCAGGGCCACGGTTTGACCGCTGGATTACGAGGCCGGTGGTCGGAGTGCTACAGATGGGGAGAAAGACCACCACCTTCGACAGGATCGGAGTTCCCATTGGGGCAGCGGTCGGACAGGGAATCCCTGAATGGGGGTGGTGCCTGTGGGATTACGATGTCCCTTTCCCTCTACCTTTTCATGATGGTCTAACCACCATGAAAAGGCAGACGGAAAATGAGTTTGGGGGCCCCTAGTAGGGCACCCGTCCCCTCTGGGCCTCCGCTATGGGGCCCGGGGGGGGCACCCGGGGTGCAGCCCAAAACATGCATGCACCCAGTGCCAGGCACCACGTGGCACATGGTGTAGGGATGTTTCTAAAGATGCCTTTTTGCATTGAGGCTTGTGCTGCGGCCCTTCTCTGGCTTATATGGCGGTTGGATCATAATTCGGAGGTCGGGACCGCCGCCTACTTGTCGGGAGGTCCTGATCCCGAAAGGATTTTGGTCAATCGTAATCAGTCCCATAGACGACAATGCGTTTAAGTGAACAACACGGTAGACAACTGTCAATTGCAAAAACATGGTGCATAAATGAATAGAAAAAAAGTATACATGTTATCGGAATGAAGAGGACTGAAACACTGCGGTCACAGCACAGTAGCTACAACCGACTATGGATGTAAACAGACAAATCTGCAAATACGATAAAAGCAGATCTACCTCCAAACACAGTGGGCAACTTCAAAGGCATTTGTTCACAAACTGGCCTGTACACATGCATCTTGCCACTGTGCAGATTTTGTGTTGGGGAATACCAGGGGCCATATTACAAGGGTTGCAACAGGAGTTTGACCTCACTTTGCACACCCCAGGGCACTTTGGTATCACAGAAGGGGCTGCAGAAGCTGGAGCGTCCCCTTCTGTAATTCCAATCGTGCTGGCATACATAAAGCGCCAGCGATATCATCAAAGGGGTTCCATCATTTGTCGGGATTAAATACGACTGAGGACTTACATACTTGGTTATGAGGTCTACACAATGCTCACACACTTTCAAATCTAGATTCAAACCATTGGGGTTTTATATAATTTTCAGGCCGCTACATCACGAATACTGCATAACACAAGTTCTCTTTTTTTACCCTTTTTCAATTTTATCTTCACTTTTTAGCACTAGACACTTTTGCACACAGCGGCACATAGCACTTTATGATCAAACAGTACATTCTAGAGGACAAATGCCCATGGGGGCAATAGTGGCCGGGATATGAGCAGTAGTTGCACAGGAGGTTGTTTTTAAATGGTTTTTACATATTTATACAATTTGTTGGGAAAATTTTAGAGAGCAATTTTTTACGAGTAATGATCAGTGGTTTTTAACATTTAATTTTAAGGCCGCAATTGGCGTACTCGTATTTAAGTGTTTTTGTAAATATTACCTTATTGTTATGTATTAGATTCTATCCATCAATGCTGCTATTCAAAATGTATTTATACAGATAAAATTGCGTAATTTGCACATGGTGGTAGATAATATTCAACCGTAAAACATCCGTTGTGAACGTCTGTCTACCCACAATTGTACTGTAACATCAGAAAGTCAGACGAGTAGTCTGTCTTTAATGTCTATTTGAGCACTGGGCACTTTAAATATGGGGTGGAAATGACGAAAGAAACATGTGATCAAGGCCCTGAGAGGCCGAAACGCGTCATGGCAGCACAGCAAAAATAAATATCAAGCACAAAGAAAAAGAGGAGTCCGTTTCCATCTTTTTTGGCGTAAAACCAGAGACAAAGAAGGAGAAAACTTACGATATATATATATATATATATATATATATATATATATATATATATATATATATATATCAAAAACAAACTTCCTATATATATTCCAAACGTTGGACTTGCTGGCATTTTAATAAACAGCACTGGATTTGCACCAAGAACCTGGGGTCTGCTGTCGTCTTTTCAGGTCCGGGTGAGGCTTCTCAGAAGGACGAATCGAATATATATATATATATATATCCAAATCCTTACCGGTGCATGTAAAGGTAAATCACGGCTCGGGCACAGACTCCAGATTTTGTGAAACGTTTTATTTCAATGACATTGTTCATATGACGCGTTTCGGCCGCTGACCTGCGGCCTTGCTCACATTATATATATATATATATATATACACATCTATCTAGTTAAAATAGTATTATTAAACTAATAATTTCATGTTATATTATAATGTAATACATTTTAAAATAATATAATAATATATTTTTTATATATATATAAACAATTAAAAAACAAGCCATTTTAATTACAAATAAAAAAGTAAGGGGTCGATTATGATGTCGGGCGGATCGCCACCGCCCGCATGGCGGTGGCGATCCGCCCGCCATTTTCGTCCGTCCGCCACCAAATTCCCCCGCCATATTACCATGGCGGAGGGGACCCCGGCGGACGGAAAGACCGTCCGCATGTTTTCCGCCCGGCCGATCAGTTGACCGGGCGGAAAAGGATTAATATGGTGGCGGTGTCTGCAAGACACCGCCATCCACATTATGATGCCGGCGGTGATGAGCCTTTCCATGGCGGCGTCGCCGCCATGAAAAGGCTCGCGGTCCCTGACATTGGGGGCCCGTAGCGGGCCCCCAGGTATTTTGGGGGTGGGGGGTGCACATGGGGGTACCTATGGTACCCCCTGCATTTGCATATACAACATGGCAGGCACCGCGCGGTGCCTGTCACGTTGTACATACAGATGCACAACATGCATTTCCAGCACTGTGGCGGGCGGTGTTGTGAGCACTGCCCGCCACAATGCTGGAAATCACATGTGCGGGACCGCCGCACACATAGCGGGCGGTCCCATTTACCGGGCGATGGCGGGCGGACAAAGTCCGCCCGCCATCATAATCGGCCCCTAAGCAATATAAAAAATTACAATTTTATAATTTACTAAAAATATTTAACACATTAAAAACAATAATTTTAAATAATATAATTTTAAATAAACTACAAAATAATAATATAAATTATAACAATATAAAATAAACTATAACATTTTACATTTAATACATATACTATTCCCACTAGAATTTATACAAAAGTAGGCAAAGTGTTGGGCTGACATGGGATAAAATGTACTATTCCCACCTTACACAATGCAACTGTAGGAAAACTGTTACATTACACAGGGGTAAAATTTACTATTTCCATTGCATTTAGTGTAACAGGAGGGTAATTATTAAATTGCGGAGGGGTACATTTTACTATTTCCACTACAGTCAGTTCAACAGTAGGGAAACTGTTGGATTGAGGAGCGGTAAAATATACTATTCCCACTCCAATCAGTGCAACAGTATGGAAAGTACTTTAAAAAATAAAATAAATATGTATTACATAATTAAATACCTATAGTAAATTACTACAAATATTATCATAATTAAAATGCAAAACTATGGGGCCCATTACGATGGCGGGCGGAAGCACTACCGCCGTGCTGGCGGATGCAAAAACCACCAGTTACCGCCGGCACGCAGCAGTCCACACGCCCGCCCAATTACGATGCGAAAAGCAGGCCAAACACCGCCGGCAAGCCAGCAACACCGTCCGCCATCAAAGTGCGCCCGTTCACGTAGCGGCGCAGCACAACTGACACACACCGTCCGACGAAACACGTCCCGCCCGGCGCATAAATTACGATGCCGCAAACAAACGGCTCCCACAGCAAAGAGACACCGCACGTGAAAGAGAGGCGGAAACACGGACGCCGAGCACGGACAACGAAGAAGCGGCACCCCGGGCATGAATCCAGCACTGCAGGCCCTTCCCATGCTTCTGCTGATGCACCACCAATGACGCAACGTACCGCGGAGACGCAGGTAGGCACACACACAACAAGTGCACGCAAACAGCGCACACAGTGCAAGGGCGGATAAAGCGGACAACCCCCACCAGCGCGTGCACACTACACATCCACCATTGCATCCACATATGACACACAGGCCAAATCCTAACATCGCGGAACACATGTGTACACACCACCTGGGACTAGGAACCAACCACCCCGTCACGGCCCCAAAGCGCCGATGACGCCGCCACACATGCGCACAACGCAGAGGCCAACCGCAGCGCCATGCATGCGTCGCACACAGACACAGGGACACAACCAAGCAGCACACACACCAGCCCCACCCCGAACGCACATGACACGTGACAGGCCGGCCACAGACATGTCCCCAACGCCCAATTCACGGACAACACCCAACGCCACACAACCGACGCACACATGTCAGTTAAGTCACGCAACAGCAGGACACACCCCAGTGTAACAAACATGGTGAAGCACACAGCGGCGGCAACACCAACTAGGAGAAGCAGGGCTCCTTCGGGAAGAGGAACGCCAGTACCACACTGAAAAACCCATACCACCCTGCACATATGAACAAGACACATGAAACGGAACACCAAAGAGCCCGGGGACCGACAACAGGTGGCCCAAGAATTACATCCACACACAAGGCCCAACGCAGAGCGGAAAGGCAGCCTGCCGCCCACACAAGGGAGAGCAGACAGCACTGAATGACCTTCCATTCCAACACCGAAACCACAGCCCTACGACAGAAGCCGGTGAATACAGCCATTGTCCAAGAATAGACCAACACAGGCATGCCGAGGAGACCGACCACACGGCAGATAGCGCATATCACAGAAGCACACAACGGACGGGGAAGAAAGAAGAAAACACTCCCCCATGTCGGCCACATGCAAGTTAATTGGAAGGAGTCACACAGCACCGACCTTGAACTGTCTGAGAAGCATGTGGGAAGAGGGCCCGTGTCCTCCAAACAAGCCAACAGAACACAAGTCCTGTCTCCCCACGACTACACAGAGCTCACAGCAACCCCGGAGCGTGCACATTGCAGACTGCACACACAGCCGGAGCACGCCACCTCTACGAACCGCTGCGAAATGGCAACCGCAACACACCTACCCAACTACGCCGAAGAGCTCAAGCTGTACCAAACCAGCACGATACATACATTGGGATGCGATCTCCTGTCCCTGCTGAACGTAAGTTACCGACTGACTTACCGCATCACATTGTTCAGCTGCGTCATGCCCGTCTTCTACTGTCGGAGGTGTCCCTACCAGCATCCCGTCGAGATATGCCTCTCCAACCCGGCATGTCTGAAGGCGGACCTGCTACCACTACTCCTCCCTCTGGACGCACACGACAGGGCCTGCTCTGCCTATGGGGGCATGGCGTATGTGGCCAACATCGCACGCGCACTGAAATGGAACCACTGTGCCTCCACACGACGGATCATCGAGAACAGCTACATCGAATGTCACCCAGCATGCCCCATCATGGTCCTCCAAGGGACAACCTACGAACAACACCTTGACAGCCACCATCCGCTTCATTGGCTGGCAAACATGTACACCACCAATGACATGGAAGCCCTGCTGGACGGCATCGCATACCTGTCAACCTGTAAATACGTCGGACCACAACGCAGGTTCCCCGAGTGACCTATGAAGTCCAACCCCGCACCCATGCTCAGCTTCCGCACGGACTGGCCAATCACCACCACAACAGCCATACCAAACGACCGGCAACTGTAACCACACCATCAACGACATCGCCATGACATCGGATATGACCGGGACATGCACACTGTTCCCCATCACATCCAGGAACACCGCATGCATCGTGGGAGGCAGTGGCATGGGCTCTGTGCATCGCACCCACATGGACGGAACTGCACGAACAACCAGGACACGACATGGATCCAGCGCCCATGGACACACACACCGCTCAGTGGACATGAATAGGTCGCCTGGAGTCTGTGGGTGCTGCACCCCTCCCACCCCCGCCCCGGGAAACCCATACCAGGACCTTTGCATGGACGACAAGTGCATACAACAACAACACGACCCCAGTGACTGTGACATGTCCAGTAACCACCACAGTGCAACAACAAGTGGCACGCCGCTGCATGCACGCAAGCACATGCCCTGATGTCATCTCACATGCACGCGTGCATGAGGAACAACCGCAGCAAACCTGTCACATGGAACTGAGATGGACTGTGCCCATGATGCCGAGCGGTCTGGTAGGCTACATGTATACCGTCTGTGTCAAAGTCCGCAGCTCCGCAGCCATACGTAAATGTACATTAGCACAGCCTTGGCCAAGCAGATGTAACCCCACACCCTATCCCATTTGTAATCATGCTCAGTATATCCTCAACATGTATCCCGCTGCCAGTAGTGTCCACTATACTGCATCACAGAGGACAGAAGACTCAATATAATGTTTGAAACCAGAACTGTCTCCGCTGACTCATTTCACAAGTACGAATGAGAGAGGATGAGAGTATGTGAAGTACACGGCAGTCGTGACATGACCATGTAGTCCACTGGTATTGGATGTCAACGCAAATGAGTAGCACTACTGTGGAAGACACACATGTGTCGTGTGAAGTCGTATGGACGCAGTGCTCAGGTGGGTGGGTGCGACGGGTAGATGCGCACATGCCAAGTTGGAGCACGCCGTGTTGGGAGGGGTCATGAACAGTACACCACCGCTTCCCTGGGCATTGTGAGAGGACACCTGTCGGGGGGAGTGAACACGTGTGTGCACAGCAGCCGGGCACACGTACAAAGCGGTACCAGGCGCACCGAATGCCCACCCTCTGTGGACAAGCTGGATCCTGTTGTGCGCCCGCCATGCCCCTTGACAAGGCACACACAGCCCCAGTCGACCAGGTGTAACCCCAACATAGTCAATCCACACAGGCGATACAGGGCACGGGATGGCAGTGGAGCATGGTGTGTGAGAGGTCTCCTCGCGCTCCTCCTGGTCATATCACGCAGGCAATAGAACCTCAACGTCCAGCATGGCAAAAAGTCAAATGGAAGTGTAGGGGGACGCACCACAGCACGAGCAGCACTGACGTCACGGGAGGTGGCTCGCACCATCCCATCCATTGCCCATCATACCAACCACGCCACATGCCATTGCGACTAAGTGCAAGCGCGTGCGCCACCACCCCTGAGCCCTCCCCAGAGAGGCCAAAGAGTGAATGTGTGGGCCATCAGCCACAGACGGACGCGGCATGGCCGCAAGGGCAGCCACAGCCACTGGGTGTCGCAGGTGGCGGATCCGGAAGGCGAAGACTGTGATGCATAGTCCATGCAGGCCGGGTCTCCATTTGGGGCACCACGCAGGTGGACGGCGTCCCGCCACACATCATACCCTGAGACAGCCCACTCGTGCAACTGGACCCACACATGCACTCCTTGCCCTCTCTGGTGCGAGCTTGGGGCTGCCTGTGCAAGCGCTAGCCTCGCAGGTGAGCATGCATATTGGGGGGCGAGGGGAGGACATGAGGGCTGGGGCGAAGATGACTGTATCACTGTCAGTTAGTACAAGGGATGACCCAGATGTGGAAAGGAAGAGACGTGTCCCGTGTGTACTGCAACTAGTCGCCAATCCAACTACCCCCCCATGTCCGGAATGTAAGCCCGCACCTAGGCCCGCCCATCCGCCACATCGAACATACCACCAGCACGACAACCTTCCCATTCGAAACACTGACTGGGGGTGGCGACCAGTGAACAATCATGTGTAGCCTACCCACGCGTACATGTGGGCCCTCCATGATCCATGTCACCTGCGGCAAAGACATGACATGCGCAATGAGGGAAGTGAGGAGAGCTGTCCGCCCCACGCGCAGAAGGTGCATCAGCTCCACAGACCCAGCAGCGAGTCCAGCAGGGGTCACATGTGCAGGGGCAGCTGTGCCTGGTGTGAAGGCACATGCATATGGACAGCACATCGACCAATGTGTAGTCTGCCCACATCCACAGTCCATCATCATGCGGACATAGGAATTGAACACAGGGCAACACATCTTAGCTGGTGCACCCACCGTGACCAACAATGCGCAATCATCGACGTACCCGCCCTGTGCATGGCCCCCCACCCAACGGAGGCACATCCAGTGCCACCATCCCACACACACAAGCCTTCCACGGAACATGCTGTGTCCAATGGTCAGTACAGAGTCAGCGCCCATCTGGTGGATCCTGAACAGGAGACACATGCACACACATGCCAGCTCCCACTATGTACGACTGCCACCTGGCACGTGCAATGTAACCTCTCACCTGTGACGTGTGACTGCAAGCACACAGCCGTCTTGGCATGGGGCTGTCAATGTGGACACCAGTCAATGTTTCGGGAGCTGTGATCCGTACAGTGCTGTACATAGGGTGCAGTGCTGACACCTACTACTGTCTCATATCCCCTCGTGCCACAGGTCCCACTTGTATTGGCCGCTCAGCCCGTGCCCACATCGTCGTCGTCGTGTGCCATACTCATCCAGCCTCGGAAGCAGTTCCATGCTCAGCAGACATTCATGTTGCCGTGGCGTTGCCGCTTGACGAATATGCAGTCAGTCCCCATCAGCACGCCCCGCAAGTCATTGGGGCCTAGATCCCCATGTGCATGCACATGGCAGTGGTATGTCTCACTTGCCATTGCCATTGTTGGGAGACCTGTGTAAGTGTATTGTGGCCGTGCCGTCCCAGCTTGACAGCTGGGCTGTGGCCCATGTGCTTGCTCAGTCATGTCAGTGATGTGTATGTGAAATTGCTATGTGCCGTGTTGCTTTGGCATGTGTCCTCTGCCATTTAACCCAGGCGGAGACCGAACATTGACCGCCCATACCAATTGCTGGCGGACATGGACGATACAGAGGTAATCAGGAAGTTTCGGCTGGACAGGCCAACTCTGCATCGACTGTGTGCCATGTTAGAGCCCCATCTCCGTCCCCGCAGGGTGTATCCGACTGCTGTCACCCCCACGGCTAAGGTGATGGCCGCCATGCATTTCTTCGCCACTGGGTCATTCCAGCACACAGTGGGCAGTGGAGGAGGGATGTCCCAGCCCATGTTCAGCAAGGTGCTGAGGGATGTACTGGCAGCCATGATGCTGTACCGGAACAGGTACATCAGATTCCCCAGGGCTCGTGAATTGGCGGCAGTGAAGGGTGCATTCTATGCCCTTGGCAGAATCCCACACGTCGTGGGAGCCATTGACTGCACACATGTCGGCCTTGTTCCACCACAGGCCACTGAGCACCTGTACCGCAACAGGAAGCACACGCACTCCCTGAATGTGCAAGTGGTGTGCCTTGCGGACATGGTGATCACCCACGTGTGTGCAAAGTTTCCAGGCTCGGCCCATGACGCACACATAATGCGCAACAGCATCTTGCCACGACTGATGGCCAATCTGCAACAGGATCGTGGCTGTATTGTCGGTGAGTATGTGGAGTGGTGTAGCGTGCTGGTTGTGCGATGCTGTCCCCTGTCCAGTTGGAATAGCAACGGTTCTCTGTGTCCCTCACACCCAGGTGACTCTGCGTATCCGAATGGGGCATGGCTGCTCAGTCCATTGAGGAATCCTCGCACCCCAGCAGACGATCGATACAATGAGGCACATGGGAGGACCAGACGTGTGGTCGAGCGTACCTTTGGCCTCCTCAAGTCCAGGTTCAGGTGCCTGGACCGCACCGGGGGTGCACTGGCGTACTCCCCACAGAAGGTGTGCCAGATAGTGGTGGCGTGCTGCATGCTGCACAATCTGGCCATTCGGAAGCAGATCCCCCTCATTGTGGATGACGGAGATCAACCAGGGCCCCAGCCCGCAGACCAGGACAGCTCGAGTGAGGTGGACAGCGGAGAGGAGGAAGCTGGGAATGTGCGCCAGCAGCTCATCGCCCGCTACTTCACTTGACGGTGAGTGTCCATGTACGACGGATGATGTGTCTGTATCTATGCAGGTGTGTGTGTGCTGTGTCAGGGTGGCCGTATGTTCACTGCGTGCAGTGTGTCAACGCTCCATGGCCAGGGTAGTATGCCACTGTTGGTGACTGTGGCATTGTGCCCTATTGCTCTGTGCGATGTGTGTACATTGCTTGTAGTTGTTGACATGTACTGTGTGATGGGTGTGTGACACACTCATTGAATGTGCTCCTGTTCTGTCTCCCACCCCTAGGTCCCTACAGGCCCTCCGGATTCCATTTCCATGCCACGCATCAGGTGCCTTTCCGCCCAAGGTGGCCGTTGTATTCCGTACAATAAAGACACAGGGCACAAACAGCAGTTAGTGAAAAAGGTGCATTTATTACAAACTGTGACATGTGATTGTGTGTAAGGTGATGACAAAAGTGGTGCGTGCAGTGACAATGAGCTGTTGGTCATGGCTGCGTGATGATCAGGGTGTACCCACTGGTTCTATGTCCATAGTCCAACACACACATGCCATCCAGATGGCTGTGTGGAGTGGGATCGTAGAGCAAGTCAATGCAGTGGCTGGTCAAGGAAGGCTGGCGGAAGGCTGGCTGGCTGCCTCACTTGCGACTGGAGCGTGCGAAGTCCTCCCGGGAGATCTGTTTCCTCTTCGGACGGCCCCTTCCACGTTTGGGAGGGGGTGTGTGGTGGCGACCTGCTGGTGGTGGGTGAGGTGTGCTCACTGGCTGTGGACGCAGGGGAAGTGGACACTGCTGCCCGAGCCTGCGCCCTAGCAGGTGGTGGCGGAGGTGGTGTTGCTGGCCTTGCCTGTGACCCCACCGCCACCACCAGCTGGCCCATGAGGTCCACGAGTTGGTCCATACGGGACACGAATTGGCCCATATGGGCGTCCATGGACCTCAGCACCCCCAGCACCTCCCGCGTGTCAGTAGCAGACCTGGCCCATTGTCCTTGGGCCTCTTCATAGGCCCCAAGGACTCTGGCCATTTGAGGCAGGGCATGGCTCCCAGGGGAGGCTGGCGTTTCCCTGACCCTGCTCCTCCTACCAGTCCTGCTGCCACCGGCCTGCCCACTAGCCACATTGCTCACCACGGTCCTCGCTGTGGCTCCCAGGGTGGATCCAGTCGGCCGGGCCACCACCTGCGCTGGGGCTGGTGCCAGCGAAGACGTGGTGGTGGTGGAGGCGGTGGTGGTCGGTGCGGCGATGGTGGCGGTTGCGGCAGTGGTAGTGGCCGCAATGACCGTGGGTGTGGCCGCAACGACAGTGGCAGCAGGGGACTGGGACTGTTCAGCATCCCTGGATGATGGGTTGGTGGGTAGGAGGGGTCCTGGGGAGCGGCTGGGCCCTGCCACGCCAGATGGGCCAGCTTGGTGGTCCGTGTCCGAAGAGGTGGACAGATCCTCCAGATTCGTGTGTCCTCGTTGGGGGCTTGTAGGCTGGCTGTGCTGGCTGCTGTCTCCATCCCCAGCGTCCAGCAGTTCGTCACCTGTGGAGAGAATGAGATTTGTTATTGTGTTGCACCTGGCGAAGTATGTATTAGTCGTCTGACATTGGCAGTTCGTGCAATCTCGTACATGGGTTTCCCGGAGGCGAGTGTGTGGCTGTGGCATCTGTAGTTGTGTGTGCTAGGCAATGGGACTGTGTGCTGTGCACATGTGGCATGGGACGGATTGGCCATGCCGATGGGTGTGTTGCTTTGCCCCTACTCATTGTGACTCTGGTGTATGCGGGCTCCTGGCCCATCCTGGGTCTGGTTTGTACTTTGCTTTTGGAGTTCAAATGGAACGCTTAGGAACGCATATGGCAACATGGGGGCCATGCCCCAGATTCGCATTTGGGATGGAATATGCTTTTGGGGTTCAAATGGAACGCTTAGGAACGCATATGGCAACATGGGGGCCATGCCCCAGATTCGCATTTGGGAGGGAATATGCTTTTGGGGTTCAAATGGAACGCTTAGGAACGCATATGGCAACATGGGGGCCATGCCCCAGATTCGCATTTGGGATGGAATATGCTTTTGGGGTTCAAATGGAACGCTTAGGAACGCATATGGCAACATGGGGGCCATGCCCCAGATTCGCATTTGGGAGGGAATATGCTTTTGGGGTTCAAATGGAACGCTTAGGAACGCATATGGCAACATGGGGGCCATGCCCCAGATTCGCATTTGGGATGGAATATGCTTTTGGGGTTCAAATGGAACGCTTAGGAACGCATATGGCAACATGGGGGCCATGCCCCAGATTCGCATTTGGGAGGGTATATGCTTTTGGGGTACATGCTGTGAGCCATGGGTGCCGAACGTGACATGTGTTGTGGCAGCATGACAGTGCATGGTCTGAGGTGTGTGCATGCCTGACATGCCCTGCATATTTGCTGTCTGTTGTGGTTACTGGACATGGCATTGGACGCATCGTTATGAGTGAGTGATAGTTGTGTGCCAGCCAACGTATTGCAGTTGTCCCATCTCCTTGGTGTGCGTGCTGCCCTGTGCCATGTGCATCACTGCAGTGCTCGGGGGGGTGTGGCCCATGTTGTGTGTTGTTGCTCACAGTGTGTCGTGCGCTTAATTGACTTCTGGCACATGGTTGGTCATGGGCATGTGTCTTAGCGTGACTGCTGTATGTGTGGCAGCTGTGCGGATGACATGCCTTTCATGAGACTGGGGCTGACGGATGGGATGGATGGTATGTTGTATGTGCATGGTGTGTCTGTGTGTTTGATGGGTTCAGTGGTGTTCGTGTGCATTTCTGTTGTTCCGCTCTGTTGCGTCTAGTGTTGTTTGTCTTACATAGGCGTAGTTGTGGGGTGTGTGGTTGACAGGCAGTAGGGGCTACATGGACAGGACTTCAATGGTGTTTCGGTTGTGTGTGATGAGTTGCACAGTGGCTGCCGTGTGGGACTATATTCAGTGTGGCTTGTGCATGCAGACGTGGCTCCTTGGGTGTTGCTATGTCTGTGATGGGTCATGTGGGGTGTGAGTCTGCTGTTCATGTCCGTGTGCACATTGTTCACTTGTTCGTGACGGTGGGCGGTGCTGCGTGTTCGTGTGCTACGTGACATGTCCCATGTGTTGGTGGTGTTATGGTCCTCATGCCTCCAGTAATCCAGCCCTGTCCAGTTTCCCACCTGCAAGTTGTTCGTGCGTGCACTGTACTGGATGCCACATGGCTCTTAGCGGGGGTGCTCCATGTTGCAGGTCTGTGGGGGTGGGGGGTGTAGTGGGTCGTGGGGGTGGCTGTACACCCACTGACACCGATTGCTGTGGACCGTGATGTCTGCCTTTCGGCTGTCGTTGTGCACTGCGGTGGCTGACACGTGGGTGTGGGGTGTGGGGGATGCTCCTCCTTGCTGTGCTGTGGGACTGGGGCCTGGTGTGTGTTGTACTTGGGCTGTCCACCGTCCCACCCACTGCACTTTGTGTTCCTGCCACTTACCTGTTACTTATCTGTTGGTGCAGCTGTGCCTGACACATGGGTGTGGGGAGTGCTCCACCTTGCTGGTCTGTGGGAGTGGGGGCCTGGTGGGTGTTGTACTTCAGCTGTCCCCCTCCGACCCACTGCACTTTGTGTTCCTGCCACTTACCTGTTACTTGTCAGTTGGTGCAGCTGTGGCGGACACATGGGTGTGGTGGGTGCTCGTTGTAGCGCTTCTGGCATATTTGGGGACCTGTTGGTGGTTACGTGGCTGGCTTAGTGTACACATGTCCCCACGCATCTTACAGTTGTTCGGTTTGGCCTGTGTGTGGTAGTGTCTGTTGCATGTGCGTGTGATGTGTTGTGTATTGTGTGCTGGACATGGGGGTGTTTGTCCCTGGGAGCTGTGGCATGGTGGTTGCGCATGTGTGTACATAGCGGTGTGCTGGTATACATTAGTTTGTACTTACCAGCCTCCACTCCCCTGCTAATCCGGCGAGGATCTCCGGATGGATTACGACTCGCACCTTCTCCTCCCACGCTTTGAAGGTCTTAAAGAGCGCGGGATTCCCTCCGCCAGTGACGGCAGCCAGCTCTCTGTTTTTGCCCTCCTTCTTCTTGACCAGGCTCTTGACGTCATTCCAACGTTTGTTAATCTCGGTTCTATTCCTGGGCAGGGTCCCGACTGCATTGACCTGGTCTACGATCCGGGTCCACATTCTGTTTCTGGTGGCTAGTGGTGTGTGCTGGACCATGTTCCCATAGATTTGTGGGTACACCTTGATGATCTCGTCGACCATGACCGTCAGCTCCATGGGCGTGAACTTGGGCATCCTTTGTGGTGCCATGGTGTTTGTGGTGCTGGTGCGGTGTGTGTTGTGTAATGTGCAGGGGGTTTGTGGTGCCGGTGTTTGGTGGTGGTGGTGGTGGTGGTTGTGATGTGTGCGTTTCTGTGGTGTGCTGCTGTCCTTGCTGTGTCACTGTGTCCTCTCCTCTCCTCTCTGGTTTGCAATGTAGCAAGGGGTTGTGGTCTGTGGGAGTGCTGCTTTTGTACTCACCTATGTGGGTGTGTCCTCATGGTCTGTTGTTTTCAGGTGTGTTGTGTCTGGGGTTCTGGCCTTTGTATTTTTTGTTTGTCCGGGGGGTGTTTTCGGGATGTGTACTGTGCTTGTGTATTTGTGCGTGCCTTGCTGTGTGGACTTGTTGGCCATGTTGTGTGCTATTGGTTTTGTGTGCGGATGGTTTCTGTGCAGGTACGTGGGCGCCATGGCTTCTGCCGTGTCGATTCTCATCGGCGTTGTTTGCGCTGGCGGGCGGTATATTTGTTGTTTTTCCGCGCTCATGGCGGTGCGATCGTAATTTCACGTGCGGTGTGTCGGCCGTGTGGGCGGGCGGTTTTGTGTTGTCGTGCGTGTTTCCGTCCGTGGCGGGCGGTTTGACTCCGACTCGGACGATGGCGGGCGGTATTTTGTATGATTTTTCCGCCGATGGCGGTTTTCAGTTTGTGTACTCATAATGGCGTGGTCGGTGTTCAGGCGGTGTGTGCGGGCGGATTTT
The DNA here is from genome assembly GCA_963921515.1 of Calotriton arnoldi. Classification (NCBI taxonomy): domain Eukaryota; kingdom Metazoa; phylum Chordata; class Amphibia; order Caudata; family Salamandridae; genus Calotriton; species Calotriton arnoldi. Next base: position 1,131,387 of record CAWUFW010002849.1, read on the forward strand.
TGCCGCTTCCATGCCTGGCGGATTTTTTTACGCCGGGTATCGTAATGTGCCCCTATATTCTCAAAATAATTACTAACTACAATATTATTTGCATTTAAAAAACAAAACACAATTAACAGATTACATAACATAATTACAAAAAATAATGACCTGTTTCTAAATTTGTTATTACTTAAGTAACTTTCTACCCTATACTTCAACAAAGCACACAACACATATCTAAAAGTCTTTATTAAAATATTATTCTGTACACATGCTAAATAATTAAATATTAGTTAAAATATTAATAATTATTATTTATTCATAAAATGATTGTAGTTAATTACCGTCCCACATTTTATCCATACAAATAAATAAACACACACCAAATATATAAATGTAAAAATTATTTCTATCATGTTCATGATTAAATATCAATTAAATATTTATTAATAAAAATTATATAACAATAAATTATTAATATTTAATTAACTTCCCACCATCTACTCCTACATATTTAACAACAGAAACCTAATATGTAATATAAAAAGTAACTTATTTACATATTTTAAATAATTATTGATCATCTCCATAATTTTGATAAATTAAGTTTATTTAATATTTAGTATAATTAATTCCCTACACACCCTTTACACATTTAAAAACAACACACACCCAAAAATAAACATTTAGGGGCCCATTACGATGTCGGGCGGAAGCACAACCGCCGTGCTGGCGGAGGCAAAAACCGCTAGTTACCGTCCGCCAGCAACGGCCCCAAATTAGGATGTGAAAAGTCAGGCAAACACCGCCCGTAAGCCTGCGACGCCGCCCGCCATCAAAGTGCGCCTGTCTACGTAGCGGCGCGAGCCAATGGAGACACACCGTCCGACGAAATGACGTACCGCCCGGCGTACAAATTACGATGCCACAACCAAACAGCCTCACCGGCAAAGAGACACCGCACGAGATACCAAGGCGGAAAACCGACTGTTCAGTACGGAGACTAAAAAGGCGGCCCACCCAGAGATGAATCCTGCACTCCAGGCCATCCCCATGCTCTACCTGATGCACCACCTAGGAGTGAACGCGCCACGACGACGCAGGTAGGCAGACACACAACAAGGGCACGCAAACACTGCACACAATGCAAGGGCGGAAAAACTGTACATGGCCCCCCCAGACACCCCTGTGTGGACAGAACACATCGACCACTGTACCCACACATGTCCCACCTGTCAAAATAAAACAACTCGCAACATCCTTGGCACCCACTACCCGGGACCAGGAAGTGACGTCCCCGTCACGGCACCGCAGCGCAGCGGCGATGACGCAGGTACACATGCGCACAACGCAGAGGCCAACGACAGCACCATGCATGGGCTGCACACAAACACCACAGGGTCACAACTACACACCCCACACACCAGCCCCACCCTGAAGGCACATGTCACATGGCCTTCCTGCATCAATCATGTCCCTAACTGACAACTCACAGTTGTCAACTTGATGTCACACAAATGTCCCGAACAGGGGAGTAATGTGATGGCAAAATAGGACACACCCTTGTGTGAAGGCACGCCAGTTCATCCAAAAATACCTATACCATCCTGCTCGCAATATCAAGCCATGCAATGTACAAAATTGAAAAACCCTGCTGCCTGAGAACAGGTGTTTCCAATTACTACACCCACACAGAAGCCCCAATGTATACCGGAAACGCAGTGTCCCGCCCACACACGGGAGAGCAGATAGTACTGAATGGCCTTCCATTCCTACTCTGAAATCACATTGCAACAATTTATGCAGGAGAATGGAGCCATTGTACCAACAAGAAGCCAAACAGAGCCATGCAGAGTAAACCGTCCACTGGCAGATAGCGCCCAACATGAAAGAAAGTTAATAACCCCAAAAACAATTATACCACTCCTCCATGTGGGTCAAATGCAAGTAGTCTGGAAAGAGTCAGACACCACTGGCCTTGACCATTCATTGAAGCATGTGGGATGAGGGCCTGTGTCCTCCGCCCAAGCTATAACCCAAGTCCTGCCGCCGTACATCCATTCCAGAATTTCCAGCATCGTCGGAGGTTGCACTCTGCTGACTGCACAGGCAGCCGGAGCACGCCATCACATCACCCTGTAGCAAAATGGCTGTTGCACCACTGCTTCCCAACTACGCCGGACAGATGCAGCTGTACATTGAGAGCTTGCTACAGATAGTGGGCTGTGAAAATCTGGCTATGCTGAACGTAAGTTACCGAGTAACTTCCCGCATTGCAATGTTCAGCTGCGTCATCCCCGTTTTCTACTGTCGGAGGTGTCCGTTCCACTGTCCTGTGGATTTATGTCTCTCCAACCCGGATCTGTTCAGTGTATGGGGGCATGGCGTATGTGGCTGTAATCGGACACACACTGCAATGGGACCAGTGTGCCTCCACACAACGTATTCTGGATCACAGTTTCATCGAATGTCATCCAACATGTCCCATCAGGCTTCTACAAGGGACAACTTACGATGAACACGTTGCTAGCCACCATCCGCTTCATTGGATGGCATCCATGTTTACCACCAATGCCATGGATGCCCTGCTGGAAGGTATCGCATACCTGACAACTTGTCAATTCATCGGTCCCCGACTCAATACCCCCAATTGAACATTGATGTTCAACACCGTACCTATGCTTGGCTTTCGCACGGAGTGGGCAGTTAGCTGTACAACAACTTTACCATACAATCTGCAACAAACACCTTACCATCAACTCCACTGCCATGACATCGGACATTTTCGGGACATGCACTCTGTTCCTCACCATATCCCATGTCTCTGCATGAACAGGGGGAGGCAGAGGTATGGGACTTGTGTACAGTAACCACATGGCCAATACTGCACGAACAACTATGCCATAATATGTATTCTGCGCACATGAACACATGCACCTGTCAGTGCACATTTATCTGTCTGCTGTATTACGTGAGAACTGTCACCTCACCATCGTCTGTATTTCCGTGCCAGGACTTTTGCATGGACAACAAATGCAACCCCCTACAACATGGCCCTAGTTATTGTGTCATGTTCAGTAGCCACCACATAGCAACAACCTGTGAGACGCTGCTGCATGCATGTAGGCCCATGCTCTGATGTCACCTCTGACGCAGGTGTGTCGGAGTCACTATTGTAGTAATCCCGTACCATGGAACTGAGATGTACTGTGCCTATGATGTCAAGCTGTCTGTTAGGCAAAATGAATACTGTCTGTGTCAAAGTCTAGAGCTCTTCAGTAATGAGCAAATGTACTTTAGCATAGCAAGGGCAAGGCAGTTGTAACTCTGAAGCCTTTATTCCACAGTCAACAACCAATCACATCTACCTGTACCTCCTTTTGTGTGTGTAATCATGCTAAGTATATCCTCCACATGCATTTTGCTGCCAGTAGTGTCCACTATACTGCATCACAGAGGAAGTAAGTTCAAATACATGCCTTGAAGCAAATATGTGACTATGTAGAATTATTTATCAAAGACAAGTACGAATGAGAGAGGATGAGAGTGTGTGAAGTACACGAGAGTCGTGAGATGACCATGTAGTCTAGTGTCATTGGATGTCAATGCATATGAGTTGCCGCCACAGTGGACCTAGTGAAATACCAGAGGTTGTGGGCCTTGGCTTGTCAGACTCTGACGTGGCCCAACAGATCATCACATTAACACTGACGGACTGGTCACTACAAAGCACAGTCCTACATATGTGTACAATTACCTTCACAGTCTGACATCACAGTCATCAAGCAAAATTAGGAGGCACGCAAGAAGCATGCTACAGCAATGCATGACAAAACACACACACGATATCAGTGTGGGTGGGCAGGTCTGCACAGTGAGTACGAACTGCAGAAATTCACATACATGCTCAATTAAATAAGGCACAATCTTGACAGTCACACACCCTGCAGACCCACAATGTCCAAAACATATCAAGTAGGAGTCATCCTGACCTGCAAGGACACACCCACACACTGCACACTGTGCAACATACAATACACACATGTGCTCACATCCACAGATCTGAACACGGATACAAACACCCACCATGGCCCTGGGTAACACATGTGTGTAGTCGACATTGCCAGAGCGCACACACACACACCAACACTACCCTAAAGTCACACCCTTCACACCACACATACCTACACCTCCCAAATGCACACATTGAAAGTAAGCCGTGTGCCCAGGCTCAATGTTCATCACAAGATTAACATACACCTACACTGCTGGCCACACAGAAAGTAAGCTCACACATACACGCACACTCTGCACATGCTACCTGTCATCCTGTGCAAAGACTCACACCCTGTGCTTTGCTTGCCCGCAAACATGACACGTATACATTTACGCAGAAATACCACCAAATACATGCAGGCAATCCGTGTCACAAAAATACTTCTTGATCACACACACAAGTAGCAGAGTCTGAAAGAAGTGAAGTCCCTGCCACGTGTAAAATACATTGGAATGTGAGACCAGACATTGCAATTGTTGAGGTACCATACACGGCATGTGCCTCACTTAACTATGCACACACAGTAACAACTGCAATCAGCAACTACACAGACACAACCGACTACAGGAACAACAGCATCCAGTCACAAATTACATAGACAGGCGGCAATATTGTTCAACACCAGGGACAGTGGCCAGTCCGATGTGCAGAGTAGTGATACGAAAAGCTGCGTATGCAATGTGTGTGAGTGTACCCTGCCATGGCCAGCAACACTGCCATGGCAGTCACAATAGCCATTACAGCCACCACTGTGTCACAGGTAGTTGTGTGAGGGTGCCTACCATTCAAACAGGATGCCAGTCCGACTCGGTGCTGTCTGTGTGCTACGGGACAGCTGGAGGTCCGCCCCTGAGAGAGAAGCACAACTGTGGAAGACACACATGTGGCATGCGAAGCAGGAGGGCTGCTTGGCCCAGGTGGGTTGGTGGCACGGGTAGGTGCACTCATGCAGTGTTGTAACAGACTGTGTGGTGAGGATTCCGGAGGGGTAGATTTCCACTGTGTTGGGTATTTGGAAAGCCTACCTGTCTGGGGATGAATGTGAACTCGTGTGGGCACAACAGGCGGGCACACGATCAATGCTGCATCAGCTGTAGACGTTAGCCCTCCCTCTGGGGACATGCTGGATACTGCTATGCGTCTGCCAGGCCCTTGCCAAGGCACTTACATCCCCTGTCCTCCAGGTGTACCCCCTACATTGTCCACCTGCACAGGCTACCCAGGGCACGGGATGGCAGTGGAGCTTGGTGGGTGGGAGGTCATGGCGCCCTTCTCCTGGTCACATCTCGCAGACGACACATTCTCAGTGTGCAGCAGGGCACAAGTCCTAAATAAGAAGTGGGGGGACGCTGACGTCACGACAAGAAGTGACGTCACGAAAGGTGGCTTGCACCATCAGACTCATTGCCGCCCTCGCTCACCCCTTAGATGCGATTGCATCAGAGAAGCCAGCGCGTGAGCAGCAGCTCCAATCTCGCCCCAGAGAGGCCAAAGAGTGAATGTGTGGCTCCCTTTGCTCCAGTCATCGAGCTCGCGGTAAAATAAGTGGGGGGACGCCGTCCACCCACGTGGTACCCCGACTGGAGCCCTGGTGTGCAGGCAAAGTGTCCTATTGGCTTTGCGATATGTGTGAGTTGCATGACACTCGTTGGCGGGGGATGGCTCGGAGGCCCATCACCCTGAGGAACATATCTCACTCTATGGGTCCCTTGTCAATGGCAGCGGATGTAATGACTATGCGCGCCGGGGTGGGTCTACCTTTCGTCTGGGATGGTGTTTGCGGCCTGGCCCGCTAGGGCAGCTACAGCTTCTGTGTGTTGCATGTGGTGTATCCGGACTCCGGAGACTGTCATACATTGTCACTGTTGTCCAGGGCTCGAGTCGGGATACAACGCGGGTGGTCTGCGTCCCCCCACTTATTTTACTGCAAGCTCGATAACTGGAGCAAATGGAGCCACACATTCACTCTTTGGCCTCTCTGGGGCGAGATCGGAGCTGCTTGTGCAAGCGCTGGCTTCTCCGATGCAATCGCATATAAGGGGTGAGCGAGGGGAGGCAATGAGTCTGACGGTGCAAGCCACCTTTCGTGATGTCACTTCCTGTCGTGACGTCAGCGTCCCCCCACTTCTTTTTTTAGGACTCGTGCCCTGCTGTTGTCAGATGTGCCACTTTCCAGGGGGGTGGAGAAAGGGTCAGGAATGTCAGCCTGAGATTGGCCCAGTTGAAGGGCCACCTTGACTGGGGAGGACAACCATTGGACAGTCTGGTGTAGCCCACCCACGCGTACATGTAGGCCCTACATGAACTATGTCACCTGCTGCAAGGTGATGCCATGGGCAATGAAGTAATTGAGGAGAGCTGTCTGCCCCACGCAGAGATGCCGCTCAAGCTCAACAGACCCAGCACTGAGGGCAGCAGGGGTCACATGTGCAGGGGCAGCTGTGCCTGGTGTGAAGGACACCCTATCCTTGTGCCGACACGTGTTGCACCAGTGGAAGTAGATGGGAGGGCAGGCATTGGCCTCTGCGTGGCTGAAGAGGAGCCAGAGTCCACGTCCCCTGTGCTAGCAAACATGGATGCATCACCTCTGTCCTCAGATGACGCCAAAATTGCCGTCTCGGTCTGTGATTCATCCAGCACACGTCTGGCCCCTCCGAGGCGCTGGTCACATCTGTCTCACTCAGCTCCTGTGCAGCTGCTTCATCCGATGCCTCACCACTGTTGACCGTCCCCTGTCCCTCAGCACCCACGGGAGATGCCACATGAGAGAGAGCGAGGTGGCCTCACTCATTTGGCATCAATTAAACAGACATGTGCAAGGGAAGCAGCACAGAACATTCCCAAATCCACATGTTGCATGATACCTGTGCAATTGTATACAGCCACCACAATCAACACGTAATGGCTGGCGTACAGAAAATGAAGCCGCTAATAAGTGGCACGTGTTGTGCACATAGCACAACACCCGGCCTGTGTCACCCTGCGACCATAGCCACAAATCGCTGTGTGCACACCCACTGTCCTGATGGTGGCAAGGATGACCACTACGTAATTAGGCCAAGGACATACCTGCATGGAGCAGAATGGGACACCACTCACACAGACTGCAACATGACAGTCCACAATGGTCATGAGCCCATGCCATCCACCTGTCGTTCGCACAAGCACAACTACTGTTGCACAGTGTGCCGGATGTGTAAGTACCAGGAATATGAGGTGAGGCATCGCACACATATGTCCTAACGAAATCAGAGTAGGCACAGTGCCTCAAACATACATGTGAATTGCCACTCCAGCATACTACAGGTTGTTCCTGAGGGCTACGACTCTGAATGCATTGACAATGCAGAGTGCTCAAATTACATCTTGACCCCAGGAATCGCATATGCATGTCAGATGCACCCAGCACAGAGTACACTTACAACCCACTGCATCACACAACAAACATCACATTACCCAGATTATGGGTAGGCTGTGGACACATGCTGCCTCTCACAGCAAAAGACACCATCCCACAATACTGTACACTTGCTTGCTGCTGATGCCCCTACAAACGTGCATCCGGCACAGGCTGTGTGACTGTCAAGATGCAGACCATTAGTGGTGAAATGCAGCGCCGTGCTAACCTGACAATACGAGGGGGCATCCCCCGATTCGTTTTCGCCATATAGTCGCTCATCCGGCAGATGATGTCACTCCCTTTGTGGAATTGGCTGCACTGTCAGTTGCACAGACACAGAGGCATCAACTTGGATGCAATGGCTCATCACAAGGCCTTGGGCTGGAGGACTTCCAACTGCAGGGATGGTACACAAGAGGCTTGGAATATCACTCATACACTTCTCATCATCACTCACATCCACCAATCACAGTGGCATGCTGCTGACCCATCCCAAATACTCAGAGACGTGCAACAGAGCCAAGAAGTAATCGGACATGGCCTAACAGCATGTGTACACCACACGTGAATGCATGCTGGTGGGAGTGTGTACACAGTACCTGTCCATCCCATTCACATGCAGGTTGCCAGCACATTGAGCAATGTGTAGCCTGCCCACATCTACTGTCCATTGTCAGGTGGACCAACACATAGATCACAAGGCAACACATCTTTGTGGGTGGACTCACTGTGTCCAACACTGCGCAGCCCTCAACGTACTCGCCCTGTGAATGGCTCACCCCGCAATGGAGGTCACATTCAGTGTCACTATCTCTCACACACATCCCTATCACAAGGCATGGTGTGTCCAATCGACAGGGCTGAGTTTGCGCATTTCAGGAGAGTCCTGAACAAAAGACACATGTAACCCACTGTACAGTCAGTGTTGTCTCCTTCTAGTATTGTGCGGTCAATGTGCAGCCCAGGTCTGCTGAGACTGAGAAGGCCAGCAGGGACCCAGCCAGCCATTCACACAAGCAATAACTGCCCTGAGTCCTGCATTGCCAAGTGGCTGCGTCACCGGATGTCTGACATGAAAATGCCATGTACCACCACTCGGGAGGGACATGCATGGGAAAGCGTCAGAGAGCCTACATACTCCTTCCACCTGTAGTTAGCATGGTAAGCAGTGCATGTTGGAACCCCACAGGCTCAGAATCATAGTGCTGCGGATCAACGACATGTGTGTCCCCCACATGCACTCCCACACACACTGTAGTTGTCTTACACACACGACTTTTGCAAGAAATAGCCTTGGGCAGTGTGCGTGGAGCTCGGAATCCAGGATCTCCAGCTCCTCGCTTGTGAGTGGACCTGGACATATCTTCAGAGTCGTCGACATGAAGGTGGACATGTGGCAGCAGCGGCAGGTGTTGTTGAGGGATGCCAGGCAGCAGTCCCTGGAAGCTGTGGTAATGCCGGTCTCCCTCCCACACTCATATAGCCCCCTGGGGCTGTTCCAGTGGGTCCAAGCTGCTGCAATTGGTGTACCATGTCTGCCTACTTCAAATTAACCCTGGGCAAAGCACTACGCTACGCTCGCGTAGTTTGCGAAGTTTGCGCTACTTCGCACAACGCGAATTGCACGTAGCACAGTGCAAACACGCGTAGCGTAGTGCAGCGGTCATTTTGCTTGCTCACGGTCCTCAACGTCAAGTTGGCGACCGCGAGCATGCAAAATGACATCCCGGCGAGACTTTTTCCTCGTTCGCGATCAGCAACATCAAGTTGCCGATCGCGAGCGTGGAAAATAAACCTCCCGGCGAGATTCTCAACGCGGGAGGTCAGGTTTCTCATTGCGAGTGGTCGCGTATGCTCGCGACCGCTCGCGATGAGAAACTACCAGTCCGCGTTGAGTAAGCTGCCGCTCGAGTAAAAATCTACTCGAGCGGCAGTAAAGCACAGCTCGCACTGTGCAAGATGCCGTTTTCAATGATCGCACAGTGCGGACAAGCATCCGGCACTGTGCAATCATTGCGAACAGTGCACTACGCAGTTCGCGTAGTGCTACGCGTAGCTCGCGTAGTGCGAACTGCACTTTGCGTAGCTTCGCGTAGCGCTACTTCGCGAACTACGCCCAGGCTTACTTCAAATGCACACAATGGCCTGCTCTGAGCTGTCCCGGTACGCTTACCTCTATCGTCGAACACGCAGGATGCAGTCGCGAGGGCCATTGGAGTTGGCCTCAAGGGCCTGGTCCATGGCGGCTACAGTACGCTGGTGCCATGTGGAATCCACAGTTGAATGTGCGCCATGCATTTGCAGGTGTGGCCATGATTTGTGTGTGGGAGCATGTCCACACTGGACAGGGCCACTTCATGCTGTGTGCATAGGCATTGACGGCCAGTGCTCAGCCTCCACATGTCTGTTGGCACATCATCATGTACACATTAGCATGGGAGCATGGGATGTGCATATGCACACACATGCCATATTTCTCAATGTACATCTCCCACTTGGCACGTGCAACATTACGTGTCACTTGTGATGTGTGTTTGCATTCACACAGCTGTGTTGTCATGGAGTTGTCAATGTGTACACCTGTCAATGTGTGTTGGAGGTGTGAAACGTACAGTGCTGTACATTGGGTGAACTAGGGACATCATTGACTGTCTCATATCCCGTTGTGCAACAGGACCCACTTGTTTTGGCCGCTCAGCCTGTGTACATTGTGTTGTTGGTGTGTGCCATACTCACCCAGCCTCGGAAGCTGTGTCTGGCACAGCGGCTAGGTATATTGCCGTGGTGTTGCCGCTTCCCACATATGCAGTCTGAAATCATCATCATGCCTTTCAAGCTATTAGGGTCTAAATCCCAATGTGCATGCTCATAGCAATGGTTTGTGTCAGTGGCCATTGCTATTGGTAAGGGGACCTGTGTAAGAGTATTGAAGCTGTGCTGTCCCTACTTGTCAGCTGTTCTGTGATTCTATTGCTTCGTCTGTAATTTTAGTTTTGTGTATGTGAAAGTGCCATGTGGTGTGTTGCATTGACATGTGTCCACTTCCATCTGTCCTAGGAGGAGACCAAACATACATCGCCCCTATCAATTGCTGTCAGACATGGAGGATGTGGAGGTTATACGTAAATTCCGGCTGGACCGACCCACCCTGCATCACCTATGTGCCATGTTGGAACCCCACCTTCGTCCTCGCAGGGTGTATCCAACAGCATTCACCCCCACGGCTAAGGTGATGGCTGCACTGCATTTTTTCACTACCGGATCTTTCCAACACACGGTGGGCAGTGGAGGTGGGATGTCCCAACCCATGTTCAGCATGGTGCTACGGGATGTCCTTTCAGCCATGATGCTGTACAGGAACCGGTACATCCGATTCCCCAGGGCTCGTGGTTTGGCGGCAGTGAAGGGTGCTTTCTATGCCCTTGGACGCATCCCCCACGTTGTTGGTGCAATTGATTGCACCCATGTTGGCCTTGTTGCACCACAGGCCATGGAGCACATCTATAGGAACCGGAAACATTTCCACTCCCTGAATGTGCAAGTGGTGTGCCTGGCGGACATGATCATCACACACGTGTGTGCGAAGTTTCCCGGATCCGCCCATGACTCGCACATCATGCGCCACAGCATCCTCCCACGATTGATGTCCAATCTTCAACCGGACCGTGCATGGATTGTTGGTGAGTATGCATACTCGTGTAGCGTGCTGGGTGTGACATGCTGTCTTGTATCCTGTTGGAATTGCAACGATTCTCTGTGTTTCTCACACCCAGGTGACTCGGCATATCCTAACGGGCCTTGGCTGCTGAGCCCACTTCGTAATCCCAGGACACCAGCTGATGTCAGATACAATGAGGCACATGGGAGGACCAGACGTGTGTTGGAGCGGACTTTTGGACTCCTGAAGTCCAGATTCAGATGCCTGGACCGCACCGGGAGTGCACTGGCATACTCCCCACAGAAGGTGTGCCAGATAGTTGTGGCATGCTGCATGCTGCACAATCTCGCTATTCGCAGGCAGATCCCCCTGATAGTGGATGACTGTGATCAGCCAGGGCCCCGCCTGCAGACCAGGCCGTGTCCAGTGACGAGGACAGTGGAGATGAGGAAACAGTGAATGAGCGTCAGCAGCTCATCGCCCGCTACTTCACTTGACGGTGAGTGACCATGTACGTCGGCTGATGTTGCTGTAGTTGTGTAGGTGTATGTGTGCATTGTGACGGCGGCCTATTGTTCACTGAGTGCTGTGTGGCAATGGTCCATGTCCAGGGTAGTATGCCACTGACAGTGGCTGTAGCATTGTGCCCTGTTGCTCTGTGAGATGTGTGTACATTGCTTAAACTTGATGACAAGTACTGTGTGATGAGTGTGTGACACACACATTCAATGGACTCTTGTTCTGTTTTTCACCCCTAGGTCCCTACAGCCTCTCCTGGCCTATCGACATACCACACTCCAGATGCATTTCTGATCATGGTGACGGTTGCACATCCTTGATTAAACACAGAGCAGATACAACAGAATGTGATCCAGGTGTATTTAATTTAAGCGGTGACGTGATTGTGGGCAAGGTGATCACAAAAGTGGTGCATGCTGGAACAATGAGTTGACAGACATGTCCGCGTGATGGTCAAGGTGTACCCATGTTGTTCTGGGTCCACAGTCCGACAGACACATGCCATTCACATGGCAGTGTGGGGTAGGATAGTAGTCCAAGTGAATGCAGTAGATGGCCATCGTGGCTGGCTGTCTCACTGGCGTTTGGAGCGTGCAAAGTCATCTCTGGACACATGTTTCCTCTTCGGACGACCCCTTCCACGTTTGAGAGGGGGGGTTGTGTTTGTGGGCTGCTGGTGGTGGCTGAGTTTTGCCCACTCGCTGTGGACGCAGGGGAACTGGATGTTGCATGGACCTGTGCCGCAGCAGGTGGTGGCGGAGGTGGTGTGGTTGGCCTTGATTGGGCCCTCACCGCCACCACTAGCTGGCCCATGAGGTCGACAAGTTTGCCCATACGGGTCACGGATTGGCCCATATGGGCGTCCATGGACCTCAACACCCCAAGGACTTCCCACGTATCGGCAGCTGACCGGGCCCATTGTCCCTGGGCCTCTTCATAGGCCCCAAGGACTCTGGCGATTTGCGGCAGGGCTTGGCTCCCAGGCTCTGATGGCGTTGGCCTGACCCTGCTCCTCCCACCTGAACTGCTGCCATCGACCTGCCCACTCGCCACAGTGGTCACCCGGGGCCTCGTTGTGGCTCCCAGGATCGATGTCGACGTGCGTGCAGCCCCTTGCGCAGGGTGAGTGGTCAGGGAGGCCCTGGTGGTGGTGGTGGTGGTTGCGGCGGTGGTGGTGGCCGCATAGACCGTGGCAGCAGGGGCCTGGGACTGGTCACCAGCCCTGGGAGATGGGTTGGTGGGTAGGAGGGGTCCTGGGGAGCGGTTGCGCCCTGCCACACCAGATGTGCCTGGTCGGGAGTCCTCGTCCGAAGAGGTGTCCAGGTCTTCCACATCCGTGAGTCCGGGTGGAGGGCTTGTGGACTGGCTGTGATGGCTGCTGTCTCCCTCTCCAGCATCATGCTGTTCGTCACCTGTGGGGCGGAGACGAAAGGTTATTGTGTTGCACCTTGCAAGGTTTGTGTTAGATGTCTGACATTCACAGTTGGTCCACAGTTGTGCACTGATTTCCCAGATGCGTGTGTATGGCTCTACAATGTGTGTGCGTGATCAAGGCAATGGAATAGTGTGATGGGTGCATATGGCATGGGACGGATTTGGATAGCCAATCGGTGTGTGTTGCAGTACCCCTACATTTTGTGGCTTTGGTGGAAACGGGGTACAGCCCCATGAACACTTTGGAGATGAAATATGGTTTTGGGGTTCAAATGAAACGCTTAGAAACGCAGATGGCAAAAGGGGTACAGCCCCATCAACGCTTTTGAGGTGAAATATGGTTTTGGGGTTCAAATGAAACGCTTAGAAACACAGATGGCAAAAGGGGTACAGCCCCATCAACGCTTTTGAGGTGAAATATGGTTTTGGGGTTCAAATGAAATGCTTAGAAACGCAGATGGCAAAAGGGGTACAGCCCCATCAACGCTTTTGAGGTGAAATATGGTTTTGTGGTACATACTGCGACATATGGGTGCAGAAGGGGACATGTGTTTTGGCCACACGTCACTGCAGAGACAAAGGTGTGTGTATGTCTGACATACCCAGCATATCTGCTCACTGTTATTATTTAGGGACATTACACTGCAAGCATTGTAGTGAGTGAGTAATGGTTGTGTGCCACACAACGTATTGCAGATGGGACAATTCCTTGGTGTGCGTGCTACCCTCAGCCATGTGCAGCAATGCAGTGCTCTTGGGGTGTTGACTATATTAGGTATGTTGTAAATCACAGTGTGACGTGCGCTTCAGACACTGCAGACACATTATTGGTCATCGGCAGGAATCTTTGCTGAACTACTGTATATGGGACAGCTGTTTAGATGATATACCTTTCATGACACTGGGGCTGAAATATGAGATGGATGAGATATTGAATGTGCATTGTGTAGCTGTGTGGTTCAGGGGTCCAGTGGTGTATGTGACATTACTGGGGTTCCACTCTGTTACATTGAGACAAGATAGACTTACATGGGTGATGTTGTACGATGTCAACGGAACAAGCAGACACGACTACATGGACAAGACTTCGATGGTGTTGCTGATGTGTGTGATGACTGGCACAGTGCACGCCATGTGGGTCAGTACTCCAGTGAGACTTGTGCATGCAGACGTGACTCCTTACGTGTTAGTGTATTTGAGATGGCTCATGTGGGCTATGACTGTAATTCATGTCCGTGTGCACATTAGTCACATGATTATGACAGGGAGCAGTGCTACCTGTTCCTCTGCTACGTGACATGTCCCAAATGTTAGTCGTAGTACAGTCCTCATGCCTACAGACACCCCGCCCTGTACAGTAGTCTACCTACTTGTTGGTTTGGAGGGAGCAATGCAATGGCTACCACATGGTTATGAGAGGGAGGGGTGCTCCATCTTGCTGGTCTGTGGGAGTGGGGGCCGTGTTGTGAGTTGTGGTGAAGGCTTACCACCCACAGACACCCCTCGATGTAGGGAAACATATCTACCTGTCGGGTGAAGGTGTGCACTGCAATGGCTGACACATGGGTGTGGGGAGTGCTCCATCTTGCTGCGCTGTAGGACTAGGGGCCTGGTGGGGGTTGTACTTCTGCAGTCCCCCCTCCGATACTCGGAGTTTGTGGTAAGGCTACTTACCTGTTACTTGTTGGTTAGTGCAGCTATGGCTGACACATGAGTGTGGGTGTGGGGAGTGCTCCTTCCGGCGCATCTGGGGTACAAGGGGACCTGGTGGGAGTTGTGGTGCTGGCTGACTGTACACATGCCCCCATGGTTTTGTTTGTTGGTACCTTTGGGCTGAGTGTGTGGGAGTGTCTGTTGCATGTGTGAGAGATGTCTTGTGGATTGTGTACTGGACATGGGGGTGTTTGGCCCTCAGAGCTATGGCATTCTGGTAGTGCAGGACAGTACATAGCGGTGTGCTGGTATACATTTGTTTGTACTTACCAGCCTCCACTCCCCCTGGTATTCCGGTGAGACTCTCCGGATGTAGAATGCCTCACACCTTCTCCTCCCACGCCTTGAAGGTCTTGAATAGCGCGGGATTTCCGCCGCCAGTCCTGTCAGCCAGCTCACGATTCTTGGCCTCCTTCTTCCTGACCACGCTTTTCAGGTCGTGCCACCTCTTTGTGATTTCACCCCGGTTGCGTGGCACGTTCCCAACTGCATTCACCTGGTCTACGATCCTGCTCCACATTCTGTTTCTGGTGGCTACTGGTGTCTGTTGGACCTGGTTCCCATAGATTTGTGGGTGCACCTTGATGATCTCGTCGACCATGACCGTCAACTCAGTGGCAGTGTACTTAGGCATTCTTTGTGTTGCCATGGTGTGTGCTTTGCTATTTGTGGTGCTGGTGTGGTGGTTGTGTGCTGTGTGGTGTGTGATGTGCAGGGGGTTCGTGGTGCCGTTGTTTCAGTGGTGATGGTGGTGGTGGTGGTGGTGATGAGTGTGATGTGTGCGTGCGTGTGGTGTGCTGCTTTCCTTTGTGGCTCTCTGGGTTCTCTGATGGCGTCTTCGCTTTGTCATAGTGCAAGGGATTGTGGTCTGTGAAGGGCCTGCTTTTGTACTTACCTATGTGGGTGTGTCATGATGGGCTGTCGTTTTCAGGTGTGTTGTGTCTGGTGTCCGGGATTTGTAGTTTTTTAGTTTTGCCAGGGGGGATGTGTCTTTGGGATGTGTTCTGTGTTTGGGTATTTTGGCGTAGTTTGCTGTGTGGACTTGTTGGCCATGTTGTGTGTATTTCTTTGGTCCGCAAAGGATTTCTGCGCATGGACGTGGCCGCCAGGCCTTCCGCCGTGTCACTTATTCATCACTGTTGTTGACCGTGGCGGGCGGGGAATATGTGGATTTTCCGCGCTCATGTCGGGGAGATCATAATTTCACGGTCGTTGTCTCGGTCGTCAGAGCGGGCGGATTTGGGTTTTCGGGCGGGATTGCGTCCGTGGCGGATGGTTAATCTTCTACTCGGACATGGACAGGCGGAATTTTGTGTGTTTTTACCGCCGCGGGCAGAGGTTGCTTCGCGACTTCATAATTGCTCGGTCGGTATTCCCATGGTGCAGGCGGGCGGTTTTCTCAGGCTATAGTAGATGGCGGATTTTTTAACGCCGGTTATCGTAATGGGCCCCTAAATATATTACACAATTTGCATACTTATTTTTCATTTAAAGAATGAATATTAATATTATTTAAAAATTAATTATTAACAAAAATTAATTATTAAATAATTCTAATTTAGTTACACCCCCATAAAACCCACAAGCCACTCCTAAAATTTAATATAACAAAAAATTATTTTGTGAACCCTTGCTATCACAGTCCTCCAGAGTCGGACGGAGCCCATTGCTGTTTCCTGTTACACTGCAGGCAGCCCTCCACAAACTCACGCATTGCAATAGCTTCACTCACTGCACATAACACAATTTGTTTGTTTTCTTTTCTTGTACACCCCTTCAATTTCACACTCACACTCACTAATTCACAATGTCCAAAAAGAAGCAGCCACGTTTTTCAGATGAGGATTTGATAGTGCTTGTGGATGAAATCCTCAGAGTTCACCCACAGTTATTCGGGACCCAAGTCTAACAAACTTCTATCACCCAGAAAAACCTGAGGTGGTATGATGTCAAGAGGAGGGTCAAGGTCTTGGCCAACAGAAACCACTGGGCTGCACAACAGACTGGCGGTGGCCCTCCCATGCCACCCGTACACCTTACTGCCTGGGGAGAGAAGGTACATGGCATCCTGCCGCCGGAGAGCTTGTTTGGAATACCTGAAGGAATGGAGTCTGGTAAGTAACAACTAAACATTTGCCACAAGTCATCCATGACACCTTAGCACACATAAGTGTAATGGTCCAAGTTTTGTAATTTTTCTTTTTAAAGAAAGCAGTAGCCAAAGTATTGTAGATGTGTAGCTAATGCTGACAACCTGAATACCTGCACTGAACATCACAAATTACCAAAACAATTACATTTACAAATGTCTACATGTAGGCTGTCAGTGTATACTCATTATGTCATCATGGCATCAACAACATCATCTGTCAACATCCCAAACAAATTGCCCTTAACTAGAGTAAGTAGTTACCAGGTATGTAATGCCAACCACTTCATCAAGTAATCAGATCTCCCAAAAGGAAAGGACTACACCTACCATCAGCCACTCACACTCCACCTAAGAACAACAGTCACCTGTGTCAGCCAGCTCACCTCCACTCCCCGTCACTGACAAGGAGCCATTAGTCAAGGGAGGGGGAGGAGTGTTAGAAAGGACCACAACTACCATCAGGCCTTGTACTCCAAACTACAGGCACCGGTGTCAGCCATCTCTTTACTTCACTCCCCCTCACTGGCAGGGAGCAATAGGCCCAGGTGGGCTGGGTGGGAGGAGGACACATTCCACTGACCTCAAATCCCATCAGGCCTCCTAACACAAGCTCAGAAAAACTGTCACCTGTATTGTACCTCAAAAACCATTTTTCTCCCATCTCACTATGGAGTGTAAGATCAAATTCATTGAGCTGTGTATACAAAATGCTATGCACGAACATTTTTGACTACTTAGGCTGATGTACACCAGACATTTGTGTAGAAAAAATTGTGCACATCATTGACACCATGAATAACGTGTAACCTACAAATTGTTTGGGTTAAGTGTTACATTCAAATTTGTGACCATTTCAGCACAGAGGTGGAGCAAGACCATATTCCACATCATGATAAAGTTGCACTGTCTATGCCAAATAAATGCTAAAATCATGGGACAGGTGCCAATTCCTCCATCTAAAACTGTACTTTTATTCCAGGCATGTATTCAATGTGTACCTGTTGAGATACAATTTATAATCACATAATTGATTGTGTCATATCTGTACCAACAGGGAGATCTGGGAACACCTCCAAACCAGCCAGCCTCTGACTCCAACCTGGAATGAGCTCCCCGGTGAACATGACTCTCCTGCACACTTGGACAAGGAGGAGGAACCTGACCCATCAGGTTTGGCTCAGCAGACGGCACCAGTATGTCCAGCAGGGTCCACTGCAACATCTCCCACCTCAGCTACCAACTCACAGCTGACCCCTACACAACAGACACACAAGCTACCACGGGCAACAACAACAACTGTTGCAACACAGTCCACTCTGGAGTTGACATACACAGTCAATGAGGAAGGAGGATCTGCTTCGACTGTGCATGCACAAACCATGCCAACCCATGGGACTAGGGGTGGTG
Source organism: Calotriton arnoldi (assembly GCA_963921515.1). NCBI lineage: Eukaryota > Metazoa > Chordata > Amphibia > Caudata > Salamandridae > Calotriton > Calotriton arnoldi. Next base: position 1,149,709 of record CAWUFW010002849.1, read on the forward strand.
GGAGGGAATGTGTGGATCCACGTCGGGTAACAGCTGTTGCCACAGATGCATGAAGGGTACCAGGGAGCAATGGGCCAGGTTTTTCAAGAACTCTGGGACATCAAACAACTGCAGGCGTTCCAAGACCACAGACTTGAACGTTTTAATGACCAAATGGCCGAGGACATAGGGGTGCTGAGGGAGATGAGTACCACTTTCCATCAGGCATTCTCAGGAACAAGTACCCCTCCCTGTGTGGCAACTCCATCTGTCCTCTCAATATCAGCGCAAGCCACAGGGAGTGACAGTGAGCCAGGTGGAGAATCCTCAGTACTCCTGGAGCCTGCAGCTGTGGATCCCTCCCCCCCACGTGGGGTTGGTCGTCCAAGGAAAAATACAGAAGGGTTGGATGGCAATGCACAACCCCCAGCCAGTAAGAAACGGTGCCCCTGATATCCTTCTTTGTGTGCTGACTGTTCACTTTATTGACTATACATACAAAAGGTTCCACATCAGATGGAAGTACACTGTTGGACTTTGGACTCCAATAACTGTGGCTTTGATCTGTAAGATTTCAACCAACAACAATGTCAACTTCACTTAGGGGTCGATTAGGATAGCGGTCGGAAAACCATTCCGACCGCTGTGGTCGCGGAAATTAACCGTCCGCATATACCGCGGGAAAACAGGCAGTCAAATTATGATGAACTGCCAGAAAAATCCGCGGCGGACGGATTCCACTAAACTCCACCGGGAACGTCAGGAAAAGCTGAAAATCGTTCCGCGGCGGTCGGATTTGCTGCGGAAAGACCCAAAACCGCCGTCCGACCAGCGGATTGACCGCACGTGAAATTAGGATACGATAGCGGCGATAGCGGAACGATCAGTTGTTTCCGACCGCCGCGATCCCAAGAAATGATGAATGGGAGAGCCGGCGGAAGGGCTGTTGCATTCCGACCGCCGCGGTCGCACCGGAAGAGTAATGGCAGTCGAAAGCAACCACACAACAAGGCTACCAAGTGTGGTTATGAATTTGGTTCAGCCTCAAAAAACACCTAACACACCCCAATGACACATCCCCATGGCAAGTAAAAAATACAAATCCCAGGTCAACCCACACCACACACCTGACATGAATACTCCATTTTGACCCACCCACATAGCTGAGTATAAAACCAGCTCCTTCCCTGACCAGAATCCTTTGCACAACTCCACAACTGAAGGGCCCAACCCCACAGCACAAAGGAGAGGCAAATCAGAACACATCACAACCACACACACACCATTCACATCACCACCTTCACACCTGCACTTTTCCCACATTTGCACATCACACACCATGTCACAGAAGAAGATGCCCAAATTCACTGACACTGAGTTGTCAGTGATGGTAGATGAGGTAATCAGAGTAGAACCACATTTGTTTGGAAGCATGGTCCAACAGACAGCAGTCGCCACAAAAAATCAAATGTGGGCAAGGATAGTCAACAAAGTCAATGCAGTAGGGACCACCCCGCGCACCCAGATGGACATCAGGAGGAGGTGGCATGACCTCAAGACCAGGGTGAAAGAACGTGCCAAAAAGAACCATGAGCTGGCTCAGAGTACTGGCGGTGGCCCTCCCATTCCACCACTAACATTTACCGAATGGGAGGAGAAGGTGCTTGCCATACTGCATCCAGAGAGTCTCACAGGAATAGCTGGGGGAGTGGAGGCTGGTAAGTTACAAAAAATGTCTCCCATTACACTGCTATGTACTGTCTTGCACAACTACAAAGCTACACTTCCTAGGCTCTAAGGCACTTTTGTGCAACACACTCTTCCCAACACGTCTCACAGATCTAACATTTACTCCCTCTGAATCACCACAAAGGTAGCTAGCAGGGGGGGAATGTGTACAGGCACCCAGCACTACAACTCCCACCAGGCCCTCTTGTCCCACAGCAGAGCAGGACGGAACACTCCCCACACCCACAACCATGTGTCAGCCATTGCATTGCTCTCTTCAAACTTACAGGTAGGTAGCCATCTCAACAGGGAGGGGTGTTTGTGGGTGGGAAGCCAGCACTACAACTCCCACCAGGCCCTCTTGTCCCACAGCTCAGCAGGATGGAGCACTCCCCACAGCCAGAAACATGTGGCAGCCATTGCATTGCTCTCTTCAAACTTACAGGTAGGTAGCCTTCTCATGCTCTCCTGTCTCACCCCTGAGCAGGATGGAACACTCCCCCATCCAAGAGCCATGTGTAACCTATTCCCTTCCTCTGCTCTACTTCGCAGGGAGGTAGACTTCTTAATAGGGAGGGGTGTTTGTGGTTAGGAAGCCAGCACTACAACTCCCACCAGGCCCCCTTGTCCCACAGCTCAGCAGGATGGAGCACTCCCCCCAGCCAGAACCATGTGGCAGCTATTGCATTGCTCCCTTCAAACTTACAGGTAGGTAGCCTTCTCATGCTCTCTTGTCTCACCCCTGAGCAGGATGGAGCACTCCCCACAGCCAAAACCATGTGGCAGCTATTGCATTGCTCTCTTCAAACTTACAGGTAGGTAGCCTTGTCATGCTCTCTTGTCTCACCCCTGAGCAGGATGGAGCACTCCCCACAGCCAGAACCATGTGGCAGCTATTGCATTGCTCTCGTCAAACTTACAGGTAGGCAGCCTTCTCATGCTCTCTTGTCTCACCCCTGAGCAGGATGGAACACTCCCCCCATCCAAGAACCATGTGTAACCTATTCCCTTCCTCTGCTCTACTTCGCAGGGAGGTAGACTTCTTAACAGGGAGGGGTGTTTGTGGTTAGGAAGCCAGCACTACAACTCCCACCAGGCCCCCTTGTCCCACAGCTCAGCAGGATGGAGCACTCCCCCCAGCCAGAACCATGTGGCAGCTATTGCATTGCTCTCGTCAAACTTACAGGTAGGCAGCCTTCTCATGCTCTCTTGTCTCACCCCTGAGCAGGATGGAACACTCCCCCCATCCAAGAGCCATGTGTAACCTATTCCCTTCCTCTGCTCCACTTCACAGGGAGGTAGCCTTCTTAACAGGGAGGGGTGTTTGTGGTTGGTAGCCAGCACTACAACTCCCACCAGGCACCCTTGTCCCACAGCTCAGCAGGAAGGTACACCCCTCCCACTCATAACCATGTGGCAGCAATTTCCCTCCACTGTGTCACCGAACAGGTAGGTAGACAGTGCATGCACCCTGCCATCCTTCTCAAAATGCATGGAGCCATATGACCACACCAGCCCTCACATGTCATCCAACTTGGCATAGATCCAAAAGCCACATCCGGTGTGCAGACAGCTAAGCGTACATAACTGTCACAGAAATTAAACTTTGAAACACCAAGTCACATGTTGAAGAAATTCAGGGCCCAATCATGCACAGCACAGAATGCAATGTGTAAGTGCCATGGTGTCAGAGCATGAAGGCCCATAGGAACACAAAATATGCATGGTCAATCGGAAAAACAAAGTAAAGTACATGATATGAAAAAGGTATGTATAACATTACAATGGCTAGTTCTTGCTTAGCTGAAACTGATTCCATGCAGAGCAAACCAAAAAGACGCATCACATAAAGTTGATGTGCCGCAAGTCGTTAGATGACGACATGTCCTTGTAATCACACAATCTGTACGTGGCACATGGTTACTATTTACATGTCACACCATGAACAAGTAATGTATGTACCTCAACATCATGTCATGATGCTCAGTATCTTGCAGTCATACCAAGTGATTGCAATGTAAAGTGTGTGGTGTATCACATGTAACATCCAAACGTCTAACACCAAGCTTGTGGAGTGCACTTCAATGACCATTTCACCTCTGTTCAACAGGAGATCCACAAGCAACTGCTGCAGAAGACAACACCAACCTGCAGAGCCAGTCTCCACCCCCGGAACATGAACTCTCGGATGCAGACTCCCTACGTTTCTCGGATGAGGAGTACCAACCTGGCCCATCTGGACTGCCAGGGTGCACCATGTCCCAGGCCCCCATTGTCCCCACCAGTGCCACCACCACAGCAACAACAACAACAACAACGCTGACCCCTGCTGCAACGACCTGTGCGGCCTCAACCACCACCAACACCACCACTGCTGCCTGCAACACTCTCCCTGCCTCAGTGGTTACAAACACCACCACACAATCAGAGGAGGGCAGGGAGAGTTTGCAGGTGCATCGAGTGCCAACACCACAGGTCCGGGTCAGTAGAGCAGGTGGGAGGACAACTGGGGGACAAATACAGGAGGACACTGGGTCCGAAGCCCTGGCCAACATCGCCAGAGTCCTTGGGGCATATGAGCAGACCCAGGGACACATGGGCCAGGTTGTGGAAGAAGGGAGTGAGCTCTGCCTGCTGCTGAGGTCCATGGACACGCGTATGGGCCAACTTGTGGACCTCATGGGCCAGCTCGTGGGTGTTCTGAGGGACAGACATGCGGCCCAAAGGACAGCTCAACCCCCCTCCAGTGGCCCGCAGGATGATACTCCCACCACCTCAACTGCGGCCACAGAGAGGGGTGAGCTGCAACAAAATGACTCCTTAGACACCGCTGAGCCCGCAGCAGTGCCCCCCCCTGCCAAACTCACAAGGGGCTGTCCGAGAAACATCAGGGGAGGATCATGTGATAATGCACCATCCAAACGCTAGTCGCCGAGCCAGCCATGATGGCACCTCTGTTCCCCTTGACATTGACTTTGTTGACTATCCTTACCCACATTGCCATGTTGATGGCAGGTGTCTGTTGGACTGTGTGACTACATCATGGATGTAGCGGTCCTTGTATGTCATTATTGCGGACAGGACATCATGTAGCACCATGCTGAACATTGGTTGAGACATCCCACCTGCGCTGGTCACCATGTACTGGAACGAACCAGTTGCAAAGAAATGCAGGGCCGCCATCACCTTAACTGTTGGTGTCAAAGCAGTCGGATAGGTTCTGTGAGGCCTCAGATGAGGCTCCAACTGACCACATAGGTCTTGAAGGGTAAGTCGATCCAGACGGAATTTCCTTATGATGTCCTCATCCTCCATGTTCGCCAGCACTGTGAACGGACGATGCACATTTGGTCGTCTCCTACATAAAATGAAAGTGACTACTCTATTGTCTCATTTACCATCACTGACAACTCATAAATTCACTTAGCACCATTTTGTAAATAATCACTTTTCTGTCACAAATACTCATTGTAAATAAACACTCTTTACACACCTATGCCTTTGTGTCAGCTCCATGTTTATTACAGTATGTACAATGTCAACTCAGAATCCAATGTAACACAAGCTCTGATTGTGATGAGGCATTGAGAGGGTGAAGGGACCTAGAAAGACACAAGAGAATGACATTTACTTGTCAGGTGATGCCATCACAGCTAGAACACACCACTAGTCATCAAGGTACACAAACCAGCACACATAACAATGAGCAACAACATCAACATAGACATTAGATAGCTGGTCATAAATACCCTGTGCCACACACATCAGCCATTAGCACAGAGCCAACAACAGCCAGCTGTCAGAAAGCTCTTCTAGGCCTTGTCACTGCCTTCCAAGACAACAGACAATGTCACTGTTGTACAATGTCACTCACACTCAAGGGAAGTAGTTGTTGATGAGCTGTTGAGGCAGGTCAACACCTTCCTCCTCTCCACTATCGTTGTCACTGGACATGTGTAGGTTTGCAGGGGGGGGCATCTGCTGCTCATCATCGTCCAGTAGCAGGGGGATCTCTTTGAGCAAGGCCAGGTTGTGGAGCATGCAGCATGCAACTACGATCTGACACACCTTTTGGGGAGAGTAGAGTAGTGCACCTCCGCTCTTGTCCAGACACCGGAATCTAGACTTCAGAAGCCCAAAAGTACGCTCCACCACACGACGTGTCCTCCCATGTGCCTCATTGTAGCGGACTTCACCCGGGGTCCTGGGATTCCTCAGTGGGCTCAGAAACCAAGGCCGGTTGGGATACGCAGAGTCACCTAGGTGTGAGATACACAGACCAATTTTGTAATATAAACAGTAGCTGAGAACAGCATGTCACACATACAGCACAGTAGTTGACTCTGCGTACTCACCAACAAGCCATGCACGCTCCGGATGCAGATTTGCCATCAGCTGTGGTATGATGCTGTTACCCAGTATGTAGGAGTCATGTGCTGATCCTGGAAATCTGGCACAGACATGGGAGATAATCATATCCGCTTGGCATACCACTTGCACATTAATGGAATGGAAATGCTTCCTGTTCCTGTATATGTGCTCACGTGCCTGTGGTGGAACCAGTCCAACATGTGTGCAGCCAATGGCGCCAACAACATTCGGTATGTTGCCAAGGTCATAAAAATCACCCTTCACAGCTGCCAATTCATGTCTCCTGGGAAAATGGATGTAGCGGTCCTTGTATGTCATCATTGCGGACAGGACATCACGTAGCACCATGCTGAACATTGGTTGAGACATCCCACCTGCGCTGGTCACCGTGTACTGGAACGAACCAGTTGCAAAGAAATGCAGGGCCACCATCACCTTAACTGTTGGTGTCAAAGCAGTCGGATAGGTTCTGCGAGGCCTCAGATGAGGCTCCAACTGACCACATAGGTCTTGAAGGGTAAGTCGATCCAGACGGAATTTCCTTATGATGTCCTCATCCTCCATGTTCGCCAGCACTGTGAACGGACGATGCACATTTGGTCGTCTCCTACATAAAATGAAAGTGGACACATGTCAATTTAATTCCCCTATGAGATGTGTCCAACATCTTACGTCTTGACTGACACAGCGCCAACAATGACTGGACTGAAACAACAGCTTAATGCACAAGTCACATGCAGAGACACCTTGATCTCAAGTAGTTGTACATGTGGTTAGTATGTACATACTGAGTACCTCCAAAACAGATTCTGACTATGTGAATGGAAAATGGTACATTCCGACATCTTGTGTCACCAGCCCTGGGAGTAGTTGACACAGCACATGTTTGAAACATCAACACTGCTGACTTCTACGTAGCTGCTGTACCTGCCACACCTTCTTGCTTGAGTCGCACAGAGCACACATTTTCAACACAATGAGCACAGTGTGTGTAAGCAGATCAACTATCAAAATTATTTCAGCAATCTACACAGTGAAATAGGCACATTATGTAGTCAGTCTATCATTACTGTGGGTTGATTAGCCATCTCACACATTGACATGTTCGCAAATATGAGAGTCCATTACACAACAGATCTGTGTACATGCACACAAATATCATATGTGACATGTGAGGAAGTACATGCCAATGCATGTAATCCTGTGCACTGACATGGCATGTGTAGTCATCAGTGAGTTCAATGTCACACTAGCATTGAATTTAACAATCAGGTGGCATAATTCATTGTAAGTGTCTAGTGTTCCATGATGAGAATTGGCCATTGCCATTGCTACAGCATGATGTGTCCATAGGTACGGTATGCGTGCTCCGCCGCTGCAATCACGGTCATTGGCCACAATTGAAAAATGCCAGTAGCGACCGCCTGGCCATCGCCTATGCCAATGCCATTGCGGATAATGGGACCCGTGATCACGGTCGTGAATTCCACATTTGAAACCCGCGGTAGGTGTGCTCCGCTGCCGCGGGCCCGGTCATTGGGTACAATCAAAAGATGCACGATTGCGGTACCGACCGCCTGGGCCCCCCGGTGTGACACCGCCAATGCCCATGCCTTACAGCCAATGGGACCCGCGATCGTGAATTCCACATTTGAAACCCGCGGTAGGCGTGCTCCGCTACCGCGGGCCCGGTCATTGGGTACAATCAAAAGATGCACGATTGCGGTAGCAACCGCCTGGCCCCCGCGGTGTGACACCGCCAATGCCCATGCCTTTTCAGCCAATGGGAACCGCGATCGCCGTAGTGAATTACACATTTGAAAATCGCGGTAGGCGTGCACCGCCACCGCGGTCCCGGTCATTGGTTACATTTGAAAAAAGCTGACCAGGAACACCAATTGCAGCAGCTGAGTACCACTGAAACAACCCCAAGAGGCTATATATGTCTGTGAGAGAGCCACACATTTCAATTGCATCCAGACACTGCTGCCTGCCATTCTTCACCAACAACTGCTGCTGTTCCTGTCTCCTGGACCCAGTGATGGAGAGAACTGAGAACATCAGGGCCCGTCCCTTCACCACAGAGGAGCTGGAGGTCCTGGTGGAAGAGGTGCTTTCACAGTTTGGGAGGCTATATGGTGCTCCAGATGTACTGGTAAGTGTTTCAGAGTGACAGTTTGAGAGTGCTCACAGTGCTCACTTGATATTGCTCTGCAGTAGTATGTGCCTGTGTGTGCAGGTTAATGTGCATGCATCCTCATTTTTCATGTACCATGCTCCATACATGGCCTAGTAAATATTGCACTTGAGTATTTGGGGAGGATGGCAACATGGACATTTCTACAGCCCTTCTCCACCAAGAAAAATACAAACGTTGGTCTGAGACTGGGTAATGTAAATGAGTGATACACTGCCTAGCATGCTGACTTCATGTCAATGTGGTGTGTAGCCTTATTTCCACAGATCCATGGCTGCATTGAAGGATGGGAGGGACATGCAGTGTTTTTTTGCAGCCATACAGTCACACTGCTGGTTTGCACAGTCGAAGTCTGAAAAAACATTGCCTGGGCTATGTGATGTCATAGTCCATGAGGTTTTCACATGCTCATTTGTGACATTGCAAAGGTATTTCTTCCAGAGGGTAATGAAGAATGGGTGTACAGTTTTCATATTGCCCCCATGGATATGTGTGCATTATGCACAAGAGTAAAATGCCTGAGGGTAACACTTTTGGTGGTAATTCACCTATGACACATCAGATAAATGTAATTTGGAGATATCATCCTTCCATTGTTTTCATTATGTGTTCTGTCTCGCATGTGTAGGCACTGTTTGCCCTCTCATATTGTACATGCATGTGATTTTTAAGTTGGCCCACGTTTAACCTCAGTGTGACTCCCCCTGACCTGCACAGAAACTGCCCAATTTGACAAGGACCCATCAGTAAATGGACAGAGTGAAACATGTGTTGTCCGCCATCCCATTTCTCAAAGAGCTATCTTAGGCCTGAGGATTGCACAAGACATGCCTACACCTTGTGAGAAGAGTGTGAGAATGTAAGATCATGGCCCTAAATGTGACCTCCATGACACAGGTAGCCATTCACTGGCCAAGGACATTGAGGGGTGTGTAGTGTTGGACACAGTGAGTCTGCCCCGACACATCATTTCAAATGTATTGTATGTATTTCTCACTCACATACTGCATCACAGTTGAGGGTCTTCTTCACATTGGTTTCTGTGTTGGCACTCTGCATGTGTATGAGATGGCCAGGTACTGTGTCCATCATCATACATGTATACATTTATATGAGAGTATTTGATGCAAGTATACTACGTGTCATGCTGTATGGCCTCTGCTCAACATTTATGTATTGGTGTGCTATGTTTTTTCATGCTCCTGTACTGACACACAGTGGTTCATAAAACAGTCACTGAAACTTCCTCTTCTTGTCTCCCATGCCTGCAGCTTAAGGTCCACCAGCATAAGGCCATATGGAGGGCCATTGCACGCAATGTACGGGCTGTGGGTGTCTCCAACCGACGGCACACACATTTCACAAGAGGTGGGATGACATCTGCCGGCTGAGCAAAAACGTGGCAGAGATGACGCTGGGGGTGCTCCCTCGGAGTGGCAGGTTGGCGCGCAGGAGCATGACACCACTAATTGCCCGCATCTTGGCAGTGACACAGCCAGAGCTGGATGAACGCTTGAGGGCCCATCAGCAGCAAGTTGGGGGTGAGTATTCAGCTAAGTGTGACTTTGGGTGTGAGTGACTGCATGAATCCCAACCCTGAGCCAGTGCGGAGCTCTGTGATGTTTCTAGTGTGATGCAATGGCTTCTAAGTGGCCTCTGTGTTGAGTGCAGCTGTCATGCATTTTCACAACATGTAGTTTCTCATGTGTTTAATACAATGACCCTTGACATTGCAAGATGAGATGTGGCCTTGTGACATATGCTGCATTATGAGTGTCATAGACATCACCTGGCAGTGAACAGCAGTGAGCATCATCTTAGTGTGCTTTTGTAGATGTGTGCAGTGCACAACTTAAACTTTATGACAACTACACAGCTGACACCAATGTGCAACTGTAGTTGTGCTTCAAGGCACAACATGGTGGATAGTAGGAGCTTATGGCCATTGCAAAAGGACATTTGGGAGTCTGTATCTGTGGTGTTCCCTTAAAGTGACTCCATATGTGACAGAGGCAACATGTTGAGATGTATATCTATCTCACCTACAGGCACGTAGGTATGCTTACAGAGATTAGTATGTTAGGAGGCATGGACCAGCTATTTGGCTGTGTCAACGTCACATGGGTCATTAATGTCAACTATGCATGTTTCCATGCATCTTCTGATGATTGCATAAAGGTTGCACATGCAGACTGCACATGGTGGTGGGCAACATGGGGGGATCATTTTCTAGTTTGGTGCTTTGCTTGCATATGATGTTTGTAAGTATAGCACTATACTGAACCTACGTCTCTGTCTATTGCAGCATCTACCGAGGGCACGGAAGGACAGGGGACGGACACCAGTGGGAAAGCTTCTGGCACGACTGCTACACATGAGCTCACTGACACTGATGTGACCAGCGCCTCGGAGGGGGACAGGAATGCCCTGGATGAATCACGCCCGGAAACACCAACCTCCACATCATCTGACTCCAGTGGTGACTCCTCGATGTTGGCAGGCACAGGGAGTTCGAAATCTGCCTCTTCCACCACACATCGCCCAGTGCCCACCCTCCCGGATGCTACCACAAGTGCTGTCCGTGCCCGCAGCCCTAGGAAGGGTAGAGTCTCCTTCCCCCCAGGCACCGCTGCCCCTGCCCCTGTCTCCTCTGCTGCCCTCAGTGTGGAGGCGGTGGACCTTTTGCGCCAGCTGTGTGCGGGTTAGGCTGCTCTCCTGAATGCCTTCCAGGATCATGACAAGAAGTTGGCACAGGTAGTTGCCTTCATAGAGGGCATTCATTCTGACGTGGGTGGGCTACACCGAACTGTCCAGTCTTTGTCCTCCACAGTGACGGCAGCCATTTAGCAGGCACAGGCTCCCAGTCCAGCTCTAGTCCCTTCAGCAACCACCCTGCCAGTGGCACCACCTGACGAGAGTGCCCACATGCCACAGCCCTCCGGCACCAAGTCCTCCACACGCAGCACACAACAGCAGCACTCCAAGCGGCCCAGACCACAGACACCATCCCCACAACACAAAACAGGCACACAGGAGCGCAAAGGCAAAAGCCCATCACATGACACTCAGGGGCATCAGGCCAAGAAGCAGGCCTCAACCTCACATTCATACAAATCACCCCCATCCAAGGGCACTCCCATCCCCACACCTGCTCCCAAAGACAAACAAACAGTTGCCCTGTTTGCTGTGAACCTGGTGCCTGCAAAGACTAAGCACAAACACTACTTTAAGGCACATTCACCCACGTCAACTCCCACCCACACCCCTGTGAAGCTGGGACAGGAGAGCAAAGTGGGGGGTTTACCTGGACAACAGGGGATGGAGGGGAAAAGGCAAGGCCACCCCAAGCGTACCACCAGATCCAGCAAATCCACATGGGGAGAGCCACCTGCACCTGATACACCTTTGGTGGAGAGTGAGGCTGTTGTGCCCACCTCACTTCCCACTCCGGCCAAGACAATTGTGGGCTATCGAATCCCCAAGAAGTTGAGACCCAGCCCTCAACATTCACCCTCACACACTGTGTCTCCCGGCAGCATGTCTCTGCCTCCCAGTGCCACCACACCACCTGGTCCAAGCAGCCCTCAGGCTCCCACAGCCACTGAAGCCTCTACCTCAGCCGGTCCTCTCTCTCCCAGGTCGAGTCCTCCAACTGGCCCCGAAAATCAGCCACCTCCCAGTTCAACTGACAGCCAAATTTGAGGCAAAGTACCCCTCCCAACACCATCTCTCCCACAGCGGTGCCTGGACTGTCCATTTGTATCCCCTGAGCTGGGGTGATTCCCATGGCAGTGGACGGTGTTACCCATTCCCTGTGCAGTTTCTCATGCACACATGTGCACACCGGAACTATGGACTGGCCAATGGCCTTGCTGTTTGTCACTTTGGATGCCCATTCCCTGTGCAGTTTCTCATGCACACATGTGCACACCGGAACTATGGACTGGCCAATGGCCTTGCTGTTTGTCACTTTGGATGCCCATTCCCTGTGCAGTTTCTCATGCACACATGTGCACACCGGAACTATGGGCTGGCCAATGGCCTTGCTGTTTATCACTTTGGATGCCCATTCCCTGTGCAGTTTCTCATGCACACATGTGCATATGTTGAATTTGTAATGGCCAATGGCCTTGCTGTTTTCTACTTTTGATGCCTATCTGGGTATTATGTAATAAAGACTGTTACTCCTGTTGTCTACTTTGACAGTGTCCTTGCTAAATAAAAGCTTTTATGTATGGGTATCGGTTCATGTGACACATGCTCTGTATGCCACTTTCACATTGCCAATTACTTGTTTCACTTTTTCTGAGCTTTCCAGAGGTAACAGGCACTTTTGTTTTTCTTGAGTCAGAGACTTGAGGGTGCAATGATGGCTGTTTGTGATGATCTACTCTTCTCCTAATCATTCTGTGCTCAGGTTTGCTAAATTGTACACATGTCATGTCAGGATGCAATACCAGAACAGAGGTGAATGCTATCCACAGGATTACTTGCGGGGTGGCCAGGGTCTGGCATTTCTGTGGGCTCTTTCTTGATGTGTGCACAGCAGTGTTGGTGTGTAGTAATCTTGTGTGTGCCTGTGTTCATAGTCACATGGGTACATTTGAATGTGTGCACTTGAGTAGTCATACAGTGTGAATGGCCTGTCATTGTCAGTAATGTTGATGTGTGTGTGCCCCTGCAATGCCAACTACACACATGTATGACCCAGGTAATGAGTGCCTGTTTGTTTAAATTGTCAGACATGTGCTTCAGATTGTGGGCACATGTAGGAGTTGTAGGTAGAGCACTGTGCAGTGTGTCGGTGTGTCCTTGCACTCCTGGGGGACACCTACTTATTGTTGCTGCCAGTTGTGAGTATGCAGAGTGTGTGACTGCAAAGTCTGTGTTGTGTTTTGTAGATCAGCCATGTGTCTTGTTTCTGTTTGTGCTCACTGTGCTGACCTGCTCAGCCACACTGACATTATTTGTGAGTTTTCTCATGCATTGCTGTCACTTGACACATTTTTGGCTCCAGTATGGTATGTGGTATGAAGAGTCAAACCATACACTATAGGTGCTTCTGATGCCTACACATTGTGAGTTACTCCTCTATGTGTTTTTGCACTGTACACTCCTCACCTGTCCAATACTGATGTACACACCACTTCAGTCTCACGTCTTCCACCCCATGCCTTGCCAGTGTGTGACCCTCCCTAACACTTCATAGTGTGACACTATACTGTTTGAGGATTATCTGTGTACAGGACCAATGTGCCACTCAGGACAGTTTCATAATTAGTTTTATGTTATTTTCTTCTACTAGTTTGCAGTCATGGTTGCTCATGTGCAGTGCATATGTTTGAGCAGCACAGTCCTCTAGTCATGTTGTTTGCATCTGGGTTTCCCTGAGTTGTGCATCTGTGGGTGAAGGCTAAGCTGCATGTGTGTTTGCTGAGGTACTGCTACCCTTTCTGAGTGTGATGTTATCTGTGTGCTTTGATAATTTGTGTTGTGAGAGTTCATGGTGGGGCACTCAGATATGTGTGCTACTGGTTTTGTTGTTGTGCACACACTGCTTGGTGTGCATGCAGTGCTGCCAGTGTATGTTGCCTTGTACTTGCTTGGTGTGCATCCCCCTGATGTCCAGCTGAGTTTGCTATGTGATGTATTGGTATGTGCATCTGTTGTGTTTTTCTTGTGGATGGATGCAGTGTTTGGCCTGTGTTTGCTCTTTCTACTGACAGGTGCAATGTGTGTGTGATGTTCTATTTGCATGACATTGTGTGTGAGTAGTTTGTGCATTGTGATACATTCAGATGTGTGTTGCATGTGTAGTGTGCATTTCTTGTGTGTATGTCACATGCAGCAATGTGGATTCATGTTCATGAGCTTGTTTTGAGTGCACAATAGTGGTTTGTCCTCCTATTTTTGACCTGTCACTTGTCAGGTTTGTGCATGTGCATGCTTGTGGTACACTATGACACCATGTTCACTTGATGACTGGTGTGGTGTGTATGTCTGTGTTAGCTGATTTGTCCCCTTGATCCCGTTATTGTTCATGATTGTTTTTTGATGAGGCAATTCTTGTTTGTGTTGGGGTATGGTGTCTGTGCATTGGTCCAGAGTGACAATGTTGTGTATTCCTGTTCTGTCTAGGGTCACATTCCATTTCCACTGTTTGTCTGCACATGGCTGGGCTAGTTGGACTTCTGTGTATGTTGTTTGTGAGATTTGTGTTTGGCTATTGTTTTTGGGTCAGCATTGGTTCAGTCATCCCTGAGTGTGAGTCTGACATTTGTAGATGCACCACAGGGTGTGTGATTGGTTGTCAGTGAACTCACAGGACATCATTTGCACCATTATGTGTGTTTCTCACAGGTGTTGAGTGTTGCAGGTGTGAGATGGGTAGATGAGGGGCATGTGTGAAGGTCCTACTTGTGTTTGACAGTCAGGGAGTGTGACAATGAGCCATGTGTATTGTGCTGATGGCATACACATGTCAAGGTAGTTGACACAGATGTGTGGCTGGTCACTGTAGGACTTCTGACACTTCCTATCATTCCTGTGCCTATGCATGGCTTGCATTGATGTATCCCTGAGTTGTTGCACAGAGGTCACTGTGGTTTAATTTCACTCACTGTGCCACCCATGTCTGATTTGAGGGCCTAAGGGTGGTGTGATATGTTCCTCCTCTTGCATGTGATGTACACATGCTATGTGGCTTGCTCCACGGCTTTCCAGCACTGTCCACTTCACTTTGGGCTAGCACATTTATTGTCCTCCTATGCTGCTGACCTATGGTATGTGTATGTGGCAGAGTGTCAGTGTGGGATCTTTCTGAGGGACTTGACAAGCAGTGTGAACAGTTCAGTGGTTGTTCATATGCAGTGTGAGTCTTCATTTCTTAATTATACTCTGTTTGAGTCACATGAGTGGAAGGTAGGTGTGAGGAGGAGGGTTGTCCAGCCCCTGACCTTCTGTGCATGGTGTTCATCTTCACCCCCACCTTCCCAGTCAATCTACCTTGTCCTTTGATGTGTGAGGTGTGAGGTCTAGCCACACCTGGCTAATAAATTGTGCAGGGGAGCACAGGAGAAGCACACCGCATGTACCCAAATGGGTGTGGGAAGCGTACTGTGGGTAGGGTGAAGGTGGAGCCCTGTGAATCTGGCCAGACTGCCCATGCCTGGTGCCGGCCCTGCCTACTACATTGTGCGCAGGTTTTCCTGCGTCTTCACCGCTGCGGTGACTTGCCCGGGACATTGCAGTGATTTCACGGTTGAAGGGTGACGCGGAGGTGTGGGTTTCTATCAGGCAGGACATGTGTGAGTACACTGGGGGATATGTTCCTGTCCCCACCAGAGTGTCTGATGTGGACAGGAACCGTATTTCAGCACAGGAGTTGTGTGTTGTGGTTGTATGCGGAGTTGTGTTTTTACGTACCTGCGGTGTTGTCCGCGGCCACGTCTTATTTGCTGGTAGTGGATGAGGTACAGCAGCGGAAGGGCTTGAAGAGCTGGATCCATAGCGGTCATGACCTCGTGGAGGTGACCGGGATTCTAGTTTCGCTCTCCGCAGTAGTGCTTCCGCCGTCTCAAGGTGGCTGGATTCTCCGCTGCAGTGTGATGGGCTGTTTGCAGCATCGTGATTTGTCCGGCGGTCGGGACGTCATTCCGCACGGCGGTGTTTCTCTATTGGCTCCCTCCGCCACCGTTGTAGACGGAAATTTCTGGCGGATCATGTAACTCCGCAGCGGAAGGAAAATGGGCTATGTTTGCCCATTGTAATATGGCGGACGCGAGGACCGCCGATGGAGTGCGGAAAAGGACATTTTCCGCCACCGCCGGCAACGCGGATGTGCCTACGACCGCCATCCTAATGAGCCCCTTAATTTTTTTATTGTTTTTTGTTATGATCCATAATGTGTATCATCACCTAATCACCATGTTTGTTCAATAAAACCACTTTGCACATCAATACTAGCTCATGTTGTGTCTTTGACATATATTTCAAATTTTTGTAATTGCACACACAAACATGGCACCACAAGATAGATATACACATTCAGTGTATCATTCAAACTTTATTCCACTGTACCTAATCACAGATAGTCAATTGTATAAACAATCATCACAAGTTGACATCCCACTCAACAATCTGTGCCAATAACCTATTTTGTCATGTTCAATCAACAAAATAACAAGTTAGGAGGAACTACATCTGACAATGCAAACTTTAATGTGGAACACAAACTATATTTTTCAGCAACCTTTGGTACCAGATCACAAGCACCATAAATGCCATACACAATCAGTGGACAAAAGAAAAGTATACAGGACTATACTACTGGCCGGTGTGAACAGGTTCCATCCAAACAAGTTGTGCAGCATCTTTAGGTAGGTTACAAGCATATGTCAGTGGTGTGGCACTTGCACAGTGACATACAACGAGGACAAACATCTACAGCTGCATCCAGTATTCACACATGGATGATCTATGTGATGTGAATGTAAATTTCCATGGTCTATCCCCACAACCACATTGTATTTGAGCACATGATGCTACACCTATTACAAAACAAATTACACCCAATGGGATAGAAGTCCATTGGCGTTGTAGCAACTTCCATTCCTACAATTTGCAAGCAGGTGTCATAACAGATATGTATGATTCCTGTCTGTGCCAGACATTCCCAGGATCATTCCATGTCCAGGTTGGACTCAGACACAGCATCATATGCTTGTGGATGGCAAAACTCAGAAACTCCCCTCAGTGATGACATGGCAAAGTAAACTGAAACAAAGAAATGAATTAAGATTAGCAATGATCAATCATGTCTCACAAGTAACAGTAAATTGAAACTTCAGCTCGAACAATCTTACTTTTAACACTAGTAAAGCATGAATGTCAAAGTGTGCATGTAACCATGACCATATCCAAAACCTGTCTTGCACACACATTAGCACACTTATCCTACACTCCACACAGCTACACAACAACAAGCACTGTAGATTTGGAAATACATATCAGTGCATACTTACAGTCATGAAAAGAAGTTGTTGATAAGCTGTTGTCGCAAGTCAACTCCTTCCTCTTCACCACTATCAACATTGCCTAGTCCCGGATCCTCAGCTGGTGGCACCTGCTGGTCTTCTTTATCTTCAATTAGAGGGATGTTTTTCCTAATTGCCAGGTGGTGGAGCAAGCAGCAGGCAACAGTGATCTGGCACACCTTCCCAGGTAAATATTGTAGGGCTCCTCCACTTTTATTAAGACAGCAGAATCTTGTCTTCAGGAGGTCAAAAGCCGGCTCCATTCTCCGCCTTGTCTTCCTTCCCATGGGCCTCATTGAAGTGGAATTCTCCTGTGGTGACTGTATTCCACGATGGTGTTACTAACCATGGCTGGTTGGGGTATCCTGCGTTTCCTTAATGGAAGATAGACATGAGTACAATGTTCAAGCAAACATTTACTAAATAGACACACAAAACCACTCACAACAAATTTCATTAAAAACCTTATTTACCAAAAAGCCAGGCCCGCTCTGGAAGTAGTTGAGTCATCCAAAGAGGTATGATGCTGTTCCATAGAATGTATGAGTCATGGGCTGATCCTGGAAATCTGGCACAGATGTGGGATCTACACATATCTGCCAAACACACCACCTGTACATTGATTGAGTGGAAGTGCTTCTCATTCCTATATACTTGTTTATTGGCAAGTGGTGGAATCAAAGCAATGTGTGTCCCATCAATTGACATGTGGGATTTGCACAACCCCATAAAAATCAGCTTTGATATTGGCCAATTCCCCACATGTGGGAAACTTGATGTAGATGTCCATGTGTCTGGTCAATGCCTGCAGTACATCCTGAAGTACGTTGCTGAACATAGGCTAGGACATTCTGCCAGATGTTGCCACTGTGTACTGGAATGGACCCGTGGCCAGGAAATGAAGTACTGCCATCACCTTACCTTTCGGTGTCAGTGAAGTTGGATAGTTGCGATATTATGGCAATGAAGGTGCTAAATGCTGGCACAAATCATTAATGTTCGCCTTAGTGAGACGGTATTTGTGAATCACATCTCTCTTTTCCACGGCTTGTAGGTCAGTAAAGGGCCTGTACATGGGAGGCTCTCTTCCGGCTCCTCTGCGATACCTATGTGTGGATCATAATGTCCCCAGCAACATGTACTTAGACAAACACAAAAGACCATGTTACCACACATGACAGTCCATGTCAGTGCAAACCATTTTTTTCTTGCAAAAATGAATCAAAACACACCACAGCATACATGTCATTTCTGAATAGGTCTCAAATGTTTAGCAACACAGGAATGAAAATATAGTAGACTCATATCACTAGTGACAGATATTATTGAGGCAAAGTCAAGCAGGACACAGTCCAAATCTCACA
Organism: Calotriton arnoldi; assembly: GCA_963921515.1. Classification (NCBI taxonomy): domain Eukaryota; kingdom Metazoa; phylum Chordata; class Amphibia; order Caudata; family Salamandridae; genus Calotriton; species Calotriton arnoldi. The sequence continues at coordinate 1,168,383 of CAWUFW010002849.1, forward strand.
AGCCAAGAACATATGACTTTGGAATGTTTACTGACCTAGCAAGTTATTGCATCAACCCAGTAGGATCTTGTTATGCATAGCATCCTGTACACCACATACATCTTGACTTGCATTCCGCACTTCATGCAGACAATTGTTAAAAGGTGGACACTGGCATTTTGTGATTTCTGCATTTCACATAGAATGACATACACAACCATTTTACAATGTACATCTTTCATAATCTGCAGATGTACACTTAAGTATAGTACACAAACATCACTTACAATGGGCCTTTTAATTGCACTGCATCAGTAGGGTGCTTGAAATGTGAGTGTTCTGGCCCTTTGTGAATTTTGGATATTTTACGTCATCAGACACACGCCCCCCATCAAACTGAACATCACACAAATCACACACTGGGTGACAGTGGCTTTTAAAAATGTTATTTGGTGTATTTAGACCCGTTCATGGACATGGGCAGCTTACTGTCAGAGAGAAAGTATAAAATCAGAAACTGTCATGTGTGCTTTCATGTTCATTTAGCCTGCCACCGAGCGTTTAAAGGTCCTCTCAAGATGACTTTCTTATGGAAGTGTGGGCAATTGATTTTGATGCTCCTTTAACACACTATACAGTGTGGAGTACAAACCTAAAACATTGACTAAACTTTTTACACCGACCGAACCATTATTCAAAAGTTGCGGTAGGCGGTTCAGAACTGAGGTGGACACAGCCGTGGGCTGTAACTTGTTATGGTGACAGTTGCGCCTCACTGATTGTGTCCGCCTACTGTGAAGACCAACGCTGTAAACTTCCACTGCTAATGGAAAACGCTTACTCGTGTACCGCTGGCTATTTTGAAACACACTGTAGGTGAAGTGTCAGCCAGCAATTACAGCCATTGGACGAAGTCAGAAAATGAAACCGACACAGACCTATCCCTTTGACCGCCTGCACAGAAGATCAATGATGCAGGCTAGATATAAGTCTTGCAATTTGCAATAAAGATCACTTGTCTTCAGAAACTGCACTTTTACAGACGTCCCTATCTTTCTGCTGCTGTTGTCATCCTCTGAGAGCTACAATGTCACGCTGTACAGAGAGCAGGGCCCCTGCCTTCACACCAGAGGAGCTGGAAACCCTGGTAGACGTGGTCCTACCCCTGTATAAGCAGCTTTATGGCACACCAGAGGAGCAGGTGTGCACAATTTTGACAGAAAAATGTATTTTACATGTCAGCTAACCATGCACATAGGGCAGATTTTTGCACTGAGACACACATCTGAATCTGTAGACAATTGTTTGAAAGTGTGTTAGTAAATGTGATTGACAAGTTCACTGCTGTATGTGTGTTAGTACTGTTCTGGACTTTCAATCACTGTTGTCATGTGCATAGCTCTTCATTGACCACACACATCGTATGGTGTATTAGTTGGGAATGTATCATTTTAAAATATTTCAACTTGTTTCATGTAATATTCACCAAACTATTGCTTGTGGAGTCATAGCAAATCAAACTCTAATGGTGATTGTGAAATGTCAGTGGCATATGTTGCAAAAATGTTGATGTGTACAGTCACAACAACAACTCAACACACATGAGGTAATATTATTGTTATTTCAGCCATGTCACAACACCTCACATAGCAATTCACAGTGATCAACTATGGTCATGTCAGATGTAGGAAGGCCACCAGGTGAATAGGTTAAAATTGTCAGTCAGGCCATATGTAGATCTTGTTGAACAACAGTGCAACATTGCTGAGCTGACACACAGGCAAGGTTGTAAGCACTGTATGGACCAATACCTAAGCCGAAGCACAGTTATGTGGCCAATGGTACTGTTGTGCAGAGTGTTCCTTCTGTTGAGGTACATAGCCTCTGTTTTTTCATCAGCACATCTAATTGGGCTCTGGTTTTGCAAAAAGTGCTCTTAGTGTAACAATATATGTTCAAGTACATGCTGTGAGGCACTGACCAGGTTCTCCATGACATATAGGAATTATGTCACAAAGTATGTTTGTTTGAAATGGAAACCTTTTGCATTTCCAGTTGGCAGTCAGACTGTCATGAATGATGCAAAGATGTTTGTGCACATTTGTGTTCACAAACATGTCACCTGACAATATGTTTGAACCAATGCAGTGCAGAGCATAAGTGCATCACAAGCACTATTGTACTATGGCAATGATTGTTGTACAATGGGATGTTTAACTTGTCCCCTTCACCACTCTGGCACATATGGCATACAATTAATTTTTTGTACACCTGAGGAAATTAAAGAGTCTGCAAGCTCACAGCCAACAAAACACCCACCCAACACTAGCCAAAAAAGTCCTCGGTGATAGTCATTTAAAATCACTACAGAATGATGTTATAGAACAGTTTAGAGGCTCAACCATAACCCAACAAATAAACACAAAGGTCCAAATTATGGTGTTTGGCGATTGTCACTGACAGGATGTTAGTGGCGATCCACCTGACATTAGAATCAGCGGTCCGACCTCCGCATTATGATATGGTCAGTCTGACCACTGCAAGCTGGGGGAAAGACCGACGCCTACGACAGGATCAGAGATCCCATCGAGCGTCGGTCAGACGTATAATCCCTAAATGGCGGCGGTGCCTGCTCAGGCACTGCCGTCTGGATTATGGTATCCATTTTAAAAAGCCTTTTAATGTCGGCCTTTCTGACATGGAAAGGCTGTAGGAAAGTGACTTTAAGGGCCCCTAGCATGGTCCCCGTCCCCACGCGGCTTCCGCTACAGGTGCCATCCCAAACATCCATGCCCCATATGGAGCCTGCCACACAACGCATAGATGTTTTAAAAGTGTATGTTTTCTATTGAGGCTTGTTCTGCAGCCCACAGCACAAGCCTCAATAGAAAATATACACTTTCCGACCGCCGTCGAGGCGGTCACATCATAATAATTGAAGCGAGACAGCCGACTCCTGTTAGGTGGTCCCGTTTCTGCTAAGATGTCGGTTGGACACTCTTCCGACCAACATCATAATTAAGGCCAGACTGTTTTGTTGGCTGTGAGCTTGCAGACACTTTAATTCCCCATCCCATTGTGAACTAGAAGCAAAGCATCCATCACTTTTCTCTCTGGGTAGGAAGGGTATGCCCATATTATGATTTGCGCAAATCACTGCGTTGCCTTACTCTGCCCTGGGAAGGCATTCCATGGGCATTGTGTGGGTGATCCCATGCAACTTCCATGGTTTTTGATGCATTCCCAAATTTACCAGAACTGGAAGACCTGGGAATGCACCAAAAAGTAAAACACCTTCTCTGATGAGGCGTTACGAGGAGAAATATTCTTATTTCTCCTTGTTACTTCCTATTTCTATGTGTGCTGCATTCTGCAGCACACATCGAAAGAGGAATATGTCTCTAAGGATTGTTTTTTTGCAGGAAGGTATCCCTTCCAGCACAAAAACAATCCTGCATGCAACAGAGACACCCCTTGCACCATGGTGCAAGGGTGCCTGCAATGCCATTCGGCTGCCAAAAGGGCGCCAGCACAGGGGAACAAGCAGGAATGCACCATAGCACCTTAAATATGCTGCATTCCTGCCCTCTCCCTGTCATGCATTGCAGCTCAGCAAGGGGACTTGCTGCGCTGCACTGCAGGACAAGTTCGTAAATACGACCCTACATTTTCTTGAAGCCTTGACCTTGTTACATATCCTAAGAATGATTTCCAGCTTCCTGAAATCCTCCAGGACGCTATATGCATTCCAGTTCCTTGCTGTGTTTTTTGTATGCCCCTGTGCTTTTCCTGTCAAATCCTCCAATACCTCAAACTCCTTGCTCACTGCTTAGTCTCCAAGTTTGCCAGCCAAAGATAGTTGGAGGAATTAGCATATCTATAAGCTGACAGGTGTTTGCTTAATCATACCTGAGGCATGTTATCATAGTGAGCTCCTTTTAAGCCTCTTTTGCTGTTGTCTAGAGCTGGTCATTGTGACAGTTTTCCTGCCTGGCTGAACTTTTTCCAGAGATTCCTAATTATTGAGCTATAGCAATCTTTGTTTCCTGTGCCTGCACTGTTTAGCAGTGTAGCTTTCAGTCCTGCCAAGTACCACGCATCAGGCGTTAGACTAATGCATTTCAGTGTGGTACTCCACATTACTGCACTGAAATGCATTGTCACGCATATCTGTTGTGTCTCTGTCACTGAGTGGAAGCGCCTCAAGTCAGCAGCTGGCAGTGTGCCGCCCGTGGCATGCACTGCTCGCGCTGTGCTCCTGCAGGCTTTGAGGCTCCCACTGTGAATTAAGGCAGTGCTGGCAGGCTCACACTGAACTGCAGACCTGTGCTACAAATGTATCATTCATAATTGTGATCATCCCCTGCACTGCGCTCTGACTGACAGCAACATCATCGGGTAGTGTCTAATGAATAGTACTGAGACACCCGTAGAGTCAGATGCCCGGCGCTGTGGGGGACGTCACATCCTCCTGGAAGGAGCGGGGACTTCAGTGTGAGGAAGGCGGTTCTGGGCTGGTAGGTTTTGGGGCAGCACCGCCGTGTAGCTCACTCAGTTATTATTAATTTTACCCCCGGCTGCCCTCAAATTATTACAGCTCACTCGAGGGAGACCAACTAAGTCAGTGACCCAGGTTGCAGGGCCAAGCGGTCGCCAAGACAGTCTCACTGGACGGCCCACTCGGGAACTGGAGTCAGCCAGGACAGCTTGATCATTGTGGAGGTACCGGATCAGTGCTGGGCTGCAAACCTGAATTGCCGCCTCCCATGGTGTCTCGCGGCCTTGCCTGTTCGAGCTCAGCCTGCCTGCAGCCAACCCTTACAGACCAGAGTGTTAAGACCTCTGATATGAGGCCTGGCTGAATGAAGGCGCGCTGCGTTATCTAGCGCTGCTAAATAATCACACCACACACTTGGTTACTGTCTGTGCGCGGACTGCCGTTCTCGGTCCCGCCCACCACATTTTAGTTACGCGCGCTCCGCCGTCCGGCGTGAGCGCGGGGTGTGCTTCCGGCGCGTGCGTTGGCAGCCGCCAACTAGCACACTAACTCATCACATCCCATCCCAACTCAGTCTTTGACTGCTTCCGCAGAGTCAGTGATTTCACTTACTTGGCACGCAAAGTCTCTGAGCCGGGTGATTGGTTGAGGATTGTCTCTCAGAGCATACCTGTGACTGCTGCGGCTGGGCCTGGGCTTGGCTGCTGGTTCAGTGGGCACGGGAAGTATTTTCGGGGCCTCGCGGGTCACCGCCAGATCCCTGGGTGGGGAGTCGTGCCCGGGGTCGCTGCCCTGTGCCCCTCCGGACTCCAGGAGGCTGGTGTCTGGTTCACTAGGATCGTCACCTGGTTCGACAACGGTGGCTGGGCTGTCGACCCTTTTGAACCATGAGATGTTGCGGGTCACAGTTTCTCCTTCTTTCTCAATGGTCACCATGGTTCCTTTGACCTCAGTTACAGTCCAGTATCCCTGCTCATAGCGAGTCCGAAATTTTCCCCCTGGCCTCCGGTCTCATGATCACAGTGTTCCCACTGCGGATTTGACGGGACACAGCCCTCCTTGTCCGGCTGGCCGTCATGTTATGCTTTTCCCTCCTCCTGAGGGCACTCTCTTCATCGAACGGAGGGGGTGTCCATCCTGGGGCAGTGGGGAGGCTGTCGCGGCGGGTCCCGTTGAACATTAGCGCCCATGGAGCTTGACGTGTGGAGCTTTGAGGGGTGCTCCGATATTCGCGGAGGAATTTCTGTAGGTGTTGTTCAGGGTCGACTTGCTCTGCAACGGCGATGCAAATGGTCTTATTGATAGTCCTCATAAATCTTTCAATCTCGCCGTTTGCTTGTGGCCACTGTGGGGTGATACGCCTGTGCCGGATGCCGTGATGGTGCAAGAACTCCCTGAATTCGTGCCCTTGGAACCGGGGTCCGTTGTCGCTTCGGACTTCTTCAGGGCACCCGAACATGGCAAAGATCTTGTCCAACACTGGGCCCACCTGCGAGAATGCTGTGGAGTTGACAACTTCTACCAGAGGGTACTTGGAGTAACTGTCAATTAGGGCTAGGGTAACTCTGCCATCCGGGAAGCTCCCGAAATCGATGCTTATCTTCTCCCAAGGCCTCTTTCCTTGTTCTTCAGTGTGAATAGGCGCAGGTCTTTCTGGGGCGCTTGTTATTTGGCAGGAGGGGCACCTCTTGACTAGTTCCACGACACAAGTGTCCATTCCCAGGAACCAGACTTTCTCTCCGCATCCATGCCCTCCATGGGCTAACTGGGTTGCTCGTAGTTGGAGGGACGCAGGGATGACAACTCGCGGCCCTCTCAGTAAGATTCCAGTTTGGGTGACACTTAGTTCATTCCTGACCCTCCACATGTGCAGGAGACTCTCTTTCTCCGGGCCGGACCATGAATTGGCTGATTGTAGGAACTGATGCCAATGTCCTCCTTGGACGGCTGCCCGGACTTTGGCAATGACTGAGTCTACTTCTGCGGCAGCTGCCACTTCTTCGAGTGTCATTGCACGGGGGCAGGTGAGTGTTGAGATCATATTTATGTGCGCCTCTGTCGCTTCCGTGTTAGGCTCTTCGCGTTCGTCCTCGTGGGGGTCCGGGTGTCTTGAAAGGAAATCGGCGGGGTTCTTGGCGCCAGGTTGATATGCTACGTCCATCTCATATTGTTGGAGGCCAATGGCCCATCGCTCGATGCGTGGCGGCGGGTGGGGTGTGGAGCCCTTGAATAGCGGTACTAGGGGTTGGTGGTCCGTGATGACCTTGAACGGGTGTCCGCAAATGTACAGGTGGAAGTGCCGGCACGCCCAGCGTATTACTAGGGCTTCCCTCTCGATCTGGGCGTAGCGCTTCTCGGTCGGGGAGAGTGCTTTGCTGGCGTATGCGAGGGCGGCCCACCGTCCCGGTTCTTGCCCCTGGGTGGGGACGGCTCCCAAGCCGACTGGGCTGGCATCTACTAATATTTCGGTCCGCTTGGCTGGGTTGAAATATACCAGAGTCGTAAGGTCAAGGAGGGCGTTCTTGACCGCCTGGAAGGCCATTTCTTCAGCAGGTCCCCATTGCCACATGGCGTCAACCCGAGTGAGGTTACGAAGGGACTCTGCGAGGGTGGCGAGGTCCGGAATGAAGCGGCCACAATATGTTGCCATCCCAAGGAAACTGCGTACTTTAGCCACTGTCAGCGGTGCTGGCGCGTTCTTGATGGCTTGATACTTCTGTGGATCGACTTGGGTTCCTTCCTGCGTGAAGGTGTGTCCAAAGAATTCTATTCGTTGCTGGAATAGTGAGCATTTTTCTCTGTGCAGAGTGACTCCGTGATCCTGGAGCCTCTTCAGCGTGGCCCTTAGGTGCTTGTAGTGCTCTTCAGCGGTCCGTGAGTGAATGAGGATGTCGTCACTCACATTCAGCACGTTGGGCAGTCTGACCAGGATCTCTTTGATGGCGTTCTGAAAGATTTCGGCGGCTGATATGCCGAAATGTAGGCGTTTGTATCGCCTGAGTCCTAGGTGGGTGCTGAATGTGGTGATGTACCTGCTTTCCTTGGCAAGGGCCAGCTGGTGATAGCCCGCATTCAGGTCCAGCTTCGAGAACCATTTGGACCCATTTAGATCAGCCACAATGTCGTCCATCGTTGGTGTTATGTGGCGTTCGCGCCGGATGGCTTTGTTAGGGAGGCGCATGTCTATGCAGACTCTTATTTTTCCTGGTTGGCGGGGCTTCTCAGCGATCACCATAGGGGACACCCATGGCGTGGGTCCAGAGACCTTCTCTATGACCCCTTGATCTTCCAGTTTCTGCAGCTGTTCTTCTACTATGGGTCGGAGGTGGAAGGGGATCCTTCTGTGTCTCAGGGCCATTGGTTTGATGGTCTGGTCTATGTGTAGCTTAATTGGAGCCCTTTTTATCCGTCCTAGTCCTGTGAAGAGGTCTTTGAACTGGTCTAGCAGGTCCTTTGTCTGGTCAGCCTGCACGCTTTTCTCAAATGTTATCAGCCCCAGGTCCTCGGCTGCATGGCTGCTTAGCAGTGTGTCAGCTTCCTGGTTGATGACATGGATGTCAATGGTGATTTCGGCATCCTCGTGCTGTACGGGCACTGTCATTTTTCCTCGGAGTGGTAGGGGCGACGTGCTTCCGTATGCGAAGATCTTCGTCTTCGATGGCCGGAGTTCTGGTTTAGGGCTTAGCTTGTTATATTGCTGGATCCCCTTGACTTTGACTGATGCGCCTGTGTCAATGACTGCACTGACGTCCGATCCCGCTATGTGTATCTTGCATCTGGGCTGAGGTCGCCTCCGTCTTTTCAGGGCTTGCATGAACGAGACTAGATAGGTTTCGAGGTGTCGTCTGCTTGATAGACGTTTCGTTCGCTCTTCTTCTCCTTCTGCGAGGATACTAGCGAGATGTTCGACAGCTGGCGGACCAGCTTCTGCCCTGGCATTGGCCGTCTCCCTTTCTTCCGTTGTGCTTTCCTTCGGCACACTGATGCAAAGTAATTTTTCAGAGGGTTTGGGGTGCCTAAACTGGGCATTATTTGGTGTGAACCGGCAAAAACATATCACTATGTAGCAATTTAGTCATCATCAGTAGCTTCGAACTGTAAAAGACTCCTGGCAAGTAGGTGCTGTTTATGGCACCTGATAAAATCCACCTCTCTGGGGTTCAAAATTTATTGGGTGTGATAAATAACACCTATTTTAGGGGGGTGGCCAAAAAAATGGCTGAGTAGTCGCACTTTCCCCGAGCACTGGCTATACGACCCGCATCCGACATTAATCCTACCCTATCTAGGGTCATCCTGGCAAGTCTCATGCACATTTAACGTGGCACAGTCACCCTGTATCTATATCCACTGAGTTTCACCTCTGTAGAGGCTGAAAACGGCTGTAGCACGAAGGGAGTGAAACGCCAACGAATGCTCAATAATGCGGCATTCCTGCTATAAAGGAATCAGCTCACTGAAAGGCCGACCCCAGCCAGCAACATTGAGGCTGTGGGTGTCCCCCACCTGCTCGAGAAAAGCTGGGAGGATGGCCTCCTGGAGGGAACTCTGCTTTGGATGATGGAAGCGTGGCTCCGATCCCAGAGGCAACTTATACTGCGCGGCTGCATGGGCAAAAAGGGTTGTTCAGCCGAAGAGATGGCTCTGAGAATATGAGCCAGGGACGGATCACCTGGGCCCGTGCTGGAGGCTGTCTCCCTGTGGTAGCCGCTTCGACCACCAAACAGCTCTTTCGTACTGCCGGAGGGTGCTTGCTCTGCGAATGCCCTGGGGTCTGGCACGTTGTAGGAACTGCCGCACAGCTGGTGACTCCCCATCTGACAAACGACCAGCCTTTTTTTTGGTGTGGGCACCGCTGGCACCCGAACAGCCCTATGAGCGAGAGGAGATGGGTGGCCAGAGTAGCAGCTTGCAGCACATGGGCCTTGGGTCTTGGGCCAACAGCGGAGGGCCTTCCCCGGATTGAGTGACGGCACACCCGGCCCCTTGGAGATCTTGCTGGCGGCGTGCCCAGAGTAGGACCGCAGGAAAATATGGACACTGGCGGGTTGTTCCCTTCCCTACCTCGCCCCTCCTCCTGAAGACTCCCTGACGGGACGCAAGACAGTGAGGAGGCCCAGTTGCTGGGTCTCCGTGCACTTCGCTGGGACTGAGGTGAGGGGAGCTGCCACTCTGAGAAGTTATGGGGGAGTAGCCCAGTTGTGCTTCTCCCTTGCCCAGTGAAGCCGACCTTGGTGCTGGAGGGTGCACAGGATCCGTTGGGGCCCATAGATAATAGCTGCAACAACAGCATAGATTGGTGAAATGACACAGCTGAGGTATATTTGTTCCCCTGGAGGGATTGCTGGAGAACATCAGGGCCAGTGGCACGAGTGTGGCCTCAGCTATACCCTGCCCAATGGATCAGGACTGTGTGAAGCTGCGGCATGGGCCTGGAGAACTAAGCCCAGTGTGCCCCATTGAACTGTGGCCCCGTGCTGCATCTCCCGCTGGACAAAAGAAACAAAGCTGTGCAGAGGAGACATAGTCTACATTATACCTGCAAGAAGCCCTAATCATCTGGGTGCAGTCATGTCGGTTGTCCATCTGTGGCCTGCTCCCAGTGCCCGGGAAGAAGATGGTGCCCCGCTGAAACATGGCAAAGGACAGAGACTCAAAAACAGGGCAAGATGGACCATTACGCAAAGGTGATGACCGCCACTGTGGACAGAGAGGGCCCTGCCCCCCATGCTTGACAAAGCGATACTCCTACAGGCGATGCAATCCTCACGAGAGGTACTGGAGGGCAAGATATGAGTGGTGCGTTTGGAGGTCTCCCTGCTCCGCCAAAACTTGCGCATTTTCTCTGAAAGAGTGACAGTGGCTGAAACCATGCTATCAGAAGTAGAGGATAACGTATAGAACTTCAAGAAAAGGGTGGAGGAGCTTCTCACCACAAGCCAGGATGTTGTGTAGTGGCTTGAAAATGCGGAAAACTGAGCACGAAGGAACAATCTTCACTTTGTTGGCTTCCCAGAAGAGGCTGAGGGTGGTAAACCAAGTGCCTTTATTGCAGCATAGCTGAAAGAAGTCCTTCCCTCTGAACAATTTTCCACATGCTTTGTAATAGAAAAGAACCACAGAGCTCTGGGTGGTAGGCTGCTCCCAAGGCTTTTCACCCTGGACCATCATAGCCAAGTTCCTCAACTTCCTGGATCACAACATGATCCTTCGAGAGCGCAGCGCATGGGAGAAGTGAAATATGATAACTCAAAGATTATGGTGTTACCTGATTACACTCGAGAGGTACAACGTCAATGTCGCACTTTTGATTCAGTCAAAAAGAAATTGCGAGCCCTTCAGCTGCAGTACATGCTGCAGTTTCCGGTGAAGCTGAAGGTCATATACCAAGGACAATCTGTCTTCTTCCCATATCCAGAAGAGGCCTGGGCCTGGATTGAGGAGCAACCCAGAGTCAAGCAGCGAGTGAAGCCCTCGCACACATTACAGTGTCAGTTACTGCTTGTTCCATGCTGAGCGTCACAAACCAAGGGCTGTATTAGATGGAAAAAACTTACTGTTTCAAATTCCACCCCTTCCAACTTGCTGTTTCAATCTTCAATTTGACAACAAGTGTCCTCTTAGTCTCTGTTGTTGTCTTCTCCTCGAAGCACTGCGAATGTGAATTTACGTTTAGAAACAAAAAACACTCCCAGCAGCGGCTGACCTAAGGTTCAGCACATCAATCCCTGTCTATGGATAATAAGATACCTGTGCATTCACCTCCAGAGCCTGCTGCAGTTAGTCTCCACTGGGATCCAGGAAAAACAGATTCTATTGAGGAAGGAAGGTGCACCAGGAATGGAGTCAAAATCATCCAGGTCAGTCCAGCAGTTTTCTTTATTGGTGTAAATATTTAAAAATGGCCATCAGCCAACGCGTTTCGTTCCTATGAAGGAACTTCATCAGGGCTTTAATTATAAGGTGAAGAATTACGTCCCTACGCTCATATGAAGCAGCTCAGGAAAACCCCTCAATAAGGGTCAACAGTAACTCGTCCAATCTCCTGAATTATCAGGTAAGAGGATATGTCTCTGCTCACACATGTTGCAACTTGGGAAAATTCCCCACAATAAGGGTTAACAGTATCCCGTCCGGTCTCCTTGATAAGATGCGTCCGCACGTAAATCAAATAAATCCGGTTTCAAGATTTGAATCTTGCTTCATATGAGCGTAGAGACTTAATTCTTCACCTTATAATTAAAGCCCTGATGAAGTTCCTTCATAGGAACGAAACGCGTTTGCTGATGGCCATTTTTAAATATTTACACCATTAAAGAAAACTGCTGGACTAACTTGGATGACTTTGACTCCAATCCTGGTGCACCTTCCTTCCTCAACAGAATGTGAATTTGCGTTTACTTCGACTCCTGTTTTCTGCTTCCTCCAGCAGTGTTTACAATTCTACCATTGTATGTAGATTTTATTGATCCCATTGGCACAGGTTACAGAATTTTTGGTATGCCTTTGCATCTTGACCTTTGTCTGCTGCTGAAACAAATAACTATTGAAAAAGGAGGGCCAGCATGTTTATGGCTCATTGAACATTTCAAACTCTATCTTTTGGGGAGGCGGGGAAATGTTAATAGTACAAACCACAAAGCCTTGAATTCCCTACTGAGGGATTACTGTAAAGGTAAGACATCCTCAGGTCGCATTAGAATCCTTTGTAAATTGCAGATGTGTAACATTTACATCAACGTCATTCCTGGGTTATGTAATTTTGTGGCTGATTGTTTATTTAGACTGCTAGAAAAGGTAACCTACAGAAATAGTTGTTCTGAATTGGTGGAAGAATGTATTGTTGGTTCTGTGAATGATGTGTTAGAGTTCTGCAATTTCAGGTTCTACATGTGGTGGGAAGCAACTGAAAAGGATTCCTTGTGCAACCATTTAAGCTATTTTGTTGCAAGGGTTTGCATAAAGAAAAATATATTGATTTTGTGAATTAATGGTGTGTTGGAAAGTGAGGTATGGCATTTCTATGTGGAAAGATTTAGGGCCTGATTTAGAGCTGGGTGTGTGGGTTTTTCAGACACAAAAATGACAAATATCCCATCTGCCTTATTATAAGTGCCAAAGGTTATATTGAACATGTAATAAAGCGGACAGGATATCTGTCACATTTGTGATGGAGTAACAAATTTGCCAAACTCTACATCTGGACCTCAATCTTTTGAGGATGGCGGTATAATTCTTCCCCAGGAAATGCACTCTTACATTTTGTCGATTTCCCACAGGTGTCTTTTAGGGGATTTTTAACTTTAAGAAGAGTCAGAGAACATTTTGGTGGCCTTATATGGATCAACAAATGAATGATGATGTTAGGAGATGTTGTGTGTGTGCCAATTCTAACAAATGTTTAAGAGTAGTAACATGGAAATCTAGAGTTTCCTAAGAGACCCTGTGTAGGAAGGTAGGATCCTTCTGCATGGTTACCCCCACTTTTTGCCTGGTGTTGCTATGTTTTTCTGACTAGTCTGACTGGGATGCTGCTGATTAGGACCCCAGTCTCTGTGCTTCTACCCTCAATTGGACATGGTGAGTACTTAGGTACACCCCAGAATGGCTACTGATGTACCCTTGTAAGTCTCTAGTATCCTCCCCAATGTCCAGCCCCTCCTGTGGGAGAATTCCCTGAATCATCCCAACCCTTTCCTTAGGGTACTTAAGGGCTTACCCGTGGGTGGTTCCTTAGATTCATTGCTTGACAAGATTCAAATCTGAACCTACTTTGTCTTCAACCATCTGGGCACTTTGGACTTCGCTGGACTTAGCTTTGGGAACCAAGACTGCAACTGGGAAGGCTCCTGCTGCTCCTGGTCTCATCGTCCTGTCAGTCTTCTGCGTTGTCTGTGCCTGTGCTCCATACAGGTTCTTCTACAGGTCTGTGGACATCCAAAATACCCAAAGGAATCTCCCTTGAAGTGAAGGAGTCACTTCCCTGTATCTGCAGGCACTGCAACAAAGCTGACCGGTCTGCTGTTACTGAGCTCCTACGGACTCTGAAAGGTTTAGCAATACAGGTGGTAGTTCTGCAACTCCCTCGAGGCATGCACTGTCGTCATAGCAAGTTTGAAGCCAGTATCCCTTGTCGGAACCGCTGGAGCAGTACCCCTGTGCACCGTGTCGACTTGCCATTGCCAAGGCTTGTTGACTCTCTTCACCAGAGATCTTCGGGCTCCAAGAAGCTCCAGCCTCAAGCATCTCCTGAAACCAAGATCTTCACCTGCACTGCATTCTCTGCGCCGTGGGCCTTCATCCTTTGGTGAGCTGCTCGAGGCCCTCTTGCGACTTATCTGCTCGTGGTGAGTCCCTTGGATCTTGCTGGTCCCAACACTGCACCTTTTTCGACTACTACGTTGGTTGCCATTGCCAAGGCTTGCTGGTGCCCATGCCGGACACTGACCCCCTGGCTCTTGACATCCGACGTGGGACAGCTCTTGAACGGCTCCTGGTCTTACCTCAGCATCGCCTGGTCCGCACAGCTGCATCTTCAAGGGCACCGTCACCTCACCTGCAGCTCCGACATCGGCGGGCATTCGTTTTCTGTGCCTCCTGGTCACTCCTGAGTGGCATAGACTCTGTCCCCTCTGCTTGCACGTACATCTCATCTTGAATTCACCTTTCGGTTCCACCGGACTCTTTCATCTTCTTCGCCAGCGGCATCTTTTCGGAAGTCCTGGATTGTGGTGTACAGCGGTCTGCAACGTCACTTCGCACCTATGCACCCGGCTTCCCTAGTGTAGGTATCCTGTTTCCTCGGGTATCCACGGGTGAGGTGACTCTCCAACCTTCCATCTTCCACAGGACTTCTTCATGGTCCGCTGGGAAGTGTCCTTCTTTAAAACTGCAACCGCGACTTACCCATTGGCTTGTATTGAGCATACAGTCGTGTTCCCACTCTGCACACGGACTCCGTGGGTTTCCTAGATACTTACCTTAGGTGGTTCCTTGGGTCCCCGGCTCTTCTACCACTTCTGGGTCCCGTCTCGATTGAGGTCGTGGTTGACATTCCACTATTTTAGTATATGGTTTGGTCTCCCCCTGGAGTATACTGTGTATTTATGCTACTTATGTGTTCTATTATCTAATTATTGTGTTTATTGTGGTTATATCTCCAGGTAGGAGATATTGCAATGCTTTAATGATTGCTTATAATAAATACATATTTTATAACTACACTGTGTGGTTCTATTTCTCTTAACCTACACCATAAGATTAAGTACTGGTAAAACAAGCTGCTTTACACTCCTTCTGGACTAAGCCTGAAGGCTGCTATCCGCAGCTACCACTTAGAGAGCTTTCTAAGGTTGTCTAAGACCACTAAAATCATCATAAGAGTTGTCTGTATTAGTGCAGTGTGCTACACTTCCATAAGTGAGCACCAAATACTGAGCCAGCCTCCTACACCCTGGCAGAAGTTGGTCATGGATGCATTGGGGCCATGAGACATAGTCATCTAGAAAAATATATGCTTTCATTTTGATAGGTTACTTTTCCAAATGTTCAGGGATCAAATGATGGATTCATCAGCCAAACACCAATGCTACAGCTGGATTTGTAAGGGTTTGCTTTGACATCTACCTGAATATATCATTACAAAGAAGGGTGTACAATTTACCTCTGACACATTTCAGAAGTTCCGTAAAGTCAAATTTATTGTCCATATAAAAACTGCTTCATATTCACAACATATGAATGATCTTGTAGAAAGATTTAAAAGATGCATCATTGAAGCAGTTGAAGCGGCTGTTGGCAACAAGTTCAATGTTCAGAAGTCTGTTGCTGAAAAAAATCTAGGTTTATCACTGCATGCTGCATTCCACCACCAGACTCTTATCTTCTCATTTATTGAAACATGGGATGCCCTGCATGGAATCGATACCAACATGGATTAAAGAAAATGTACCACTATTGGAGTTAGCATCTTTCTATCACAAAGCTAAAATCAATGTAGATAGAAGCAATGAAAAATTAGCTCTGCAAACTGTTCAAGTTCGAAGTGTAAATTAAAATAAGGTGAAAAAGTCAAAATCAAATTACATTTCAACATTAGGATTTTTTTAGGTTGTTTGAAGTAGTTTAAGTTGACAAGATGTCCGCCAAGTTCAATAATGGCTCATGGTGAAGCTTAAACAAGCTCGATAGAGTTGACTTTGATACTACTAATACTGATGCCATCAAATAATTGTTCTGATTCCTTTCTATATAAAACAAAGTCCGGATTTGGATTCTTCATCTTATTTTCCTTTTACAATGCCAAGTCACATTTTATATGAAAATGTCAGCCCTGCTTGTGAAGTTGTTCTCCAGCAGCAGTAGACTGTTAGGTTGAGGACTCTGATTATGAGCAAGGCACATGAGAAGAACATGTTAATGATGACAGTGCTCAGCCTCAACCTGATAGTGTATGCAATGAAAATTCTGCCTTGTTTAGAGAAAACACAAGAATATCCATGAGGGAAAAGAGAATTCCCAAGAGACTGGAAGGCTTGTACTTACATTAATTTAGGGTTACTTACCTTGTCCTTTCAGAGGGGGAGATGTGTTGTAATATGGGTGCATTTGTTTAGTTTGCTTTTAATCTTGCTTAATCTTTCTTTTGCAGGTCTCACTTCATTGGTCAAATCTCCCTACCGTTTGCTGTTATTTATTTACAATTGCCTTGACAACCAATTTTGTTTCACATTTTTTGCCCAAGACATTCCCTTGCTCTTCATTCCACCTGAATTTACTTTCATCTGTGCTATTGTTTACATTCTGTTTCCATGTTTGGTGCTTTTGCTCCTTCATTCCTTGGGAAGATGATGACTGCTGGAGGCAATTTTCATGAAAATAAGGGAGGGATGCCTCTCCAGGCCGTTTTTCTCTACTTAGGTCCCTGGGGTAATCTGTATCCCCCATGGACATTTTCCTAGGCAATGTGGGAGGGTCTCATAATTGCCCAATCCCAGACAGTCCTTGGGCTGCCAAGCTTCTTTCTTTGTTTTCTCTGGCACAATTGGGCTATTGTGCTCAGGTAAAGCTGTGTTTGCTTCTGGTGGTGGGCTCCAGCCACCGGAGTGGTTTCTTCAGGCCTCATGGCTTCTGAATGTTTATATTCCTATAGGAGCTTTCTCTTTTTGCACTTTAGCTCCATACTAAGGACCTGTCTTCTCTCCAATGCCTGGTCTCTTCTTCAGATTGTGGTCATCTCCAGGGGCATCCTGCAGTCCTCAATGCAGAATACCCTCCATGCCTACACTTTTCAGATCCCATATCCCCCTAAGCCAATTAAAAGGCACACATGTGACTGCAGCTCGCCCTTCAATCAATCAATCAATGGCTTGTAAAGCATGAATACTCACCGGTAAGGGTCTCAAGCCATGGGGGGGGGGGAGCTGCAGGTCTGTCGTGGCGCTGGGGTCCAGTCAAAGAGCCAGGTCTTGAGGTCCTTCCTGGATTGAGGCAGTGACGGTGATTGCCTGAGGTGGAGAGGCACGGTATTCCAGGTCTTTGCTACGAGGTAGGAGAAGAACTTCCTCCAGCTGATTTCTTGCGGATACGTGGGACAGTAGCCATGGCCAGTTGGGAAGAGCGGAGGTCTCTGGTGGGTATGTGGAGTGCGAGGCAGTGGTTGAGGTCCGCAGGACCAGCGCCATGTAGGGCTTTGTAGATGTGTGTGAGGAGCTTGAAGGTGATTCTTTTGTTGACTGGGAGCCATTGAAGGTCTCTTAGGTGGCTGGTGATATGGTTGTGGCACGGGATGTTGAGGATGAGCCTGGCAGAGACGATCTGGATGTTCTGCAGTTTCTTGAGGAGTTTCTGGGTGATGCTGGCATAGAGTGCATTGCCGTAGTCAATTCTGCTGCTGACGAGTGCGTGGGTGACCATCTTTCTGGACTCAGTGAGGATACCTTTGAAGATTTTTCAGAGCAGGTGTTTTGTGTGGAAGCAGGATGATAAGACAGCATTGGTCTGGCAGCTCATGGTGAGCGAGGATTCCAGGATGATGCTGAGTTTCTGCGCATGGTCTATGGGGAGGCTCCAAATACTGCGGGCCACCAGGAGTTGTCCCAGACAAATGAGTTGGAGCCCATGATGAGGACTTTGGTCTTCTCTGAGTTGAGCTTACAGCAGCTTTTCTTCATCTAAGTGGCCACAGCCTTCATCCGCCATAAAATTTGTTCTTGGCGACTGTTGGTTCATTGGTGAGGGAGAGAATCAGCTGGGTGTCATCGGCGTGGGAGACGATGTTGAGTCTGCTTCCTGATGATAACTGCGGCCATGTAGATGTTGAAAAGTGTGGGGCTCAGGGAGCAGCCCTGAGGCACTCCGCAGCTGATCTCTGTGGGTTTCAAGAGGAACGGAGGTAGTCTGACTCTCTGTGTTCGACCGGTGAGGAAGGAGCGGATCCATTCGAGGGCTTTGTCGCGGATGCTGGCGTCACTGAGTCTTGTGCATAGGGTGCGGTGGGAGACGGTATCAAAGGTGGCCGAGAGGTCCAGGAGGATGAGGGCTGCAGTTTTGCCTCGGTCGAGCATGGCCCAGACATCATCTGTGGCAGCGAGGAGGTCTTGGTGCTGTGATTGCTTCGGAAGGCGGATTGGGAGAGGTCCAGGATGTGGTTTGCTTCAATGAACTCGGAAAGTTGGGCATTGATGGCCTTCTCGATGACCTTGGCTGGGGAGGGGAAAAGCGAGATGGGTCTGAAGTTCTTGAGGTCTGATGGGTTGGCAGAGGGTTTCTTTAGCAAGGTGTTGATCTCTGCCTGTTTCCAGTCTACCAGGAAGGTGGAGGAGTTGATGGAGCAGTTAATGGTGCGGCAGAGTTCCGGGGCGATGGTGATCCCTGCTCTGTTGAAGCTGTGATGAGGGCAGGGGTCAGAGAGTGCTCCAGAGTGGATGCTCTTCATGATCTTGAGGGTGTCGTCCTCTGCGCGGGGTGTCCGGCTGAGTAGGGTCTGTTGGGGTCTTTGCCTTTGATACGCTTGTCTTTTTCTCAGCGAAGCAAAGGAAACTAAGAATTGATCGGATTTCCTGAATGATGTAGTTATGTCTATGCAAAATTTGAGACAGTGTTTAATATCCAGTGAATATAAGGCTCTTTCAGCTGGTGTAGATGGGTTAAAGAAAAAAGTCAGTAATACAATAGGCTTATTGAGGTAAAAAGCGTTTAGCCCTTTTGGGGTGAACTTTGGATTGGTTCTCAAAATGACCCTATCCTCTTGAACTGCAAATATGGTTCATGGATTCTCAGTGCCAGAATTTTGCTCATTCTCCTTGCAGAGGTGATAGCTAAAAGAAAAGCGACTTTCCAGTACATAAACTTTAAATCAGCTTTATGGATTAGTTCCAAAGGAGCTCTCATCAGCTGAGATAGAGAGATCTCTATCTGAACTGAGATAGAGATAGTGGGAAAGGTGTGGCGCAGGTGTGAGAGGTGTGGCACAGGTGGGAGAGGTGTGGTGCAGTGGCCAGAGTGGCAGACTCTGGAGCATGGGGATCACGGTTCAATCCCCGGCAGCAACTCAGCTCAGCACCATGTGACTCTGGTCAATAACTCATTTAATCTCCCCGACAGCCCCCAGCGCCTTGAAATCTTAAGGGGTGATATGTTCACACTTTACAAATATGGATTATTATTATTATAGATAGGACTGTGTTTAGATGCTATGTTACCAGCAGAGGTTTAACCAGAGGATAGGCCCCAAACAGGACCTCCATAAACTCCTTAAACAGTTGGTTGGAACACAAAGAGAGCTCTCCTTTGCTTCTTCAGAATCTGGATATCACCGCTAGGTTTACCTTAATAAATGAATGAGTTAGACCTGACCTCGCAAGCTGCAGCAGATAAGGAAGAACCTGTTCTGGAGACCTCCCAAGCTGCCGCAGATAAGGAAGAACCTGCTCTGGAGAAGAGGCAATGGGGTGCTGCGACTTAGAATTACATCAGACACAAAACCTCTTCCACTTTACAGAATAATATTTATTATTGGACTCTGCTCGAGCTTGTCGGAGAATTACTCTGCAATCTTCTGAGAGACTCACTGTTTTGAACTCAAAGGAGCCAAGTAGACAAGTTTAGAGATCGAATCTGTGGATGAAGAACTTGTCCTTTGTTCAATGAAAGAAGATCCTCTGCTGTTTGAAATGAGAGTTGTGAACACTTTGATGGGTGGAGAAGCTCGGTATACCAGTATTGTCTTGACCAAGCTTGAGCTATTAGTATAAGATGGCAAGGTTCCTGTTTCATTTTCCTGATGACCATGGGGATGAGCAGAAAAGGTGGAAAGGCATATGCGAACATTCCCGTCCATGGCAGATGGAATGCATTTCCTTGAGTTCCTGGTTGAAAGTACCTGCTGGTTCACAAACAAAATTTCTTGTTGTGAGGTGTAGTGAAGAGAGCCAGGTTGGAAGTTCCCCAATGTTGAAACACCTGCCTTATTTGATGTTGACTGAGTTCCCACTCATGGCATTGTTTGTCTGTCCTACTTAGGGTATCGTTCTGTTCCCCTGGGATATGTTCCACCTTTAGGGTGATGTTGTTTGTTAGCACCAGTTCCCAGATCCGTTGTGCTTGAGCAGAGAGAATCTTTGATCTTGTTCCTCCTTGTTTGGTGAGGTAATACATGGTGGTGGTGTTGTCCGTTCTCACTAATACTGAGGATTCGCAAAGCCCGGGGAGAAAAGCTTGGAGGCCCAGGAAGACTGTGTTCAGCTCCCATACATTGATGTGAGACGAAGCATCCTGGACGGTCCACTTTCCATGGATTTCCTAGTCCTGCATGTGAGCTCCCTTTCCCTCCAAGGAAGTATCTGTAGTCATCACTATGTGTGGTTGAACAGGAATGAATGAAAGACCCTGCAAAATTTTGTTCGTGTCCATCCACCAAGACATTGCTGACTTCATCTGTGGAGTGATCATGATGAAATCTTCCAAGGTTCTCTGGCACTGAATCCATTGCACATCCAGCATACAAAGCCGGCAGTTTGGAATCAACTAGATGCACAAAGACTTTTTCCCGAACACTGATTTGAACTTTCATAGAGAAGTGGACTTTCTTGCTGACAGAGATGTTGTTGTCTTGAGTCTATGAATCCTCTCTGTAGGAGGAAAGGCCTCTGCGACTCTGCGACTTTCGTGTCTATAACTGCTCACAGGAAAACTACTGACCTTGATGGAATTAGACAGGAGTTTGAGGCCTAGAGTTTTGAATTGCTTCAGACAGACAAGAGTCGAGCTTCTGGCCGAATGGAACGTGGATTCTTTTATAAGCCAGTCATGCCAGTGGGGGAAAACCTGGTGCTCTGATCTTTTCGGAAAAACCGTCACTGGAGCCATGCATTTCGTAAAGACCCCTGGGGTGGATCAAAGGCCAAAAGGAAGCACCTTGAACTGATAATGGCACACTGCCAACTCGAACCGCAGGAATTCTTCGATGATTGATGTGGATGGGAATATGCATCCAGCAGATCCAGGGATGTTGTGAAATCACCTTGTTAGAATAAAAATGTTTTCGCTGTGTTGGTTACGTATTGTGCCCTATGTTAAGTTAGCATTCGCTGCACCATTTTATGTTTGCCGCCATTTTGAGTCATGATCAAAACTAATTTCTTTCTCTCTCTGCGAAAAGCAGCTTTGGTAAGTTTCATGTCTCCAAGGTTTGGCCTTGCTGCACTAATGAATACAATGTTCTTATTAGCACATACCTTTCCCACTAGATAGAGGCCTGCTCCCACTAGTCCAGCGGTGGGCGCGGGCAGAATGACCCGGGTGACCCTAATTGGGCAATTTCCTTCAGTTGGCGCCCGAACAGGTACCCCATCGGGCAAGTGGCCCTTCCCCTCCTGAGGACGGGTGGGGAGGTCGAGGCTATCGTCGGGTCAGACGGGCGGACCAGGGATCCCTGCACGAGAGAGTTCCTGAACTTGCAGCTGCCCCGTCTGTCTGACCGGTCGGTGCCTCGCCCAGCAGTCGTCCCAACTGGGGTCCTGAACGGGGAAACCCTTGGATCTGACCGTTTGGTCCGAAAAGTCAGCAGTGGAGAATAAATTTGTTTGACCTGCGTGCACCAGGTGAGTTTGCTTTGGTTCTTTGTGGATATGGTACCATTTTGGTTTGCATTTGGTACGGTCTGAGAACCGATTTTGTATTTGGTACGGTCTGAGGACCGATTTTGTATTTGGTACGGTCTGAGGACCGATTTTGGTACAAAGTGTTTGCGAACACTTTGCCAGGCAACGTAACGAATTTGGCTCACCTTTGAAAATGCTTGGGATTAGTCGATTCTTGGTTTGTTGTTGTTGTTGTTGTTCTGCTGATGCTCGACTGGAAGAAAGTCAGCCAGCGCCTCCAGAAGGCACTCCGAATTTTGATATGTATGTGAAGCATGGCCTTGGCCCTATTATGTTTAGTACGTTATGGCACAAATGTACGAGGGACAATGCCCAGTTGCAGTGGCTGTTGACGGGCACTTTTGATGAACAAAAAATTGGGTTGTTACAGGAAAAATTGTTTACAAAGCGAAGTAGGCAGTCTATGTATGATTCTCTTCAAACGTGGCAAAAGGAGGGTAAACAGAGACGAATGAAAGCAGAGAAAGAGGCCTGGAAGGGGAGAATGCAAACATTGACTTAGAAAGCTGTAGCACATGATAGAGAGAAGCAAGAGATAGGGATCGAACGTGAAGATAGAAGGTTTCTTTGTCCTCGCCGTCTGTGGCAACTATGACTGTTAGTACTCGTGCCACACCTATTGTTTCGGCGTCCCTCTCGCCAGCTCTTACACCTGCGACGCAGCCAGCAGCGATGCTAGTGCCTGCTGCTTCTGTTGCTACCCCCACTGTGTTCTTCCATTCCCCGACATTACCGAGTAGTGGGACACCAGTACATGGACCTGAGTATAGAGACTGGACGAAATTTAAAGAGCGTATGGGTCCGTATGTGCGATCTGAAATGGGAGATGCAGAGAAAAAGGTAGTGGCTAATCAGTGTACGCAGTAGGCCCGAAACCCCATTTATGGTGTGGAAGATGTGTGGAGTGTGATGAAAGATTATGAGCCTTTTGTACAACAGCATGCCCTTAAGCATATGTCTGCTACCTTGATCGGTCTTTGGGAGCAGTGTTTCAACGATGCAGCACCGCAGATTTTATATGATATTAAGAATCATGTATATGTTACTGATATGGTGCCTGGTCAAGTTTTTGGTAATCTTGCGACGTTGGCTGCTTATTGGGGTAGACTGCTTGAGAAGAGCCCCACCCCGGTATCTCATTTTCCAATGTGGGAGGTTCATCCTATCTATCACCCTGAAATACCAGAGCTAAGGGATCAGCACAATGTTGTTACTAGACCAGGGGCAGCGGCTCATTTTCAGGAACAATGGGTTTACACTCCGTGGAAAACGGAGTGAAATTTTGTCTCTTAAGACTCAGTTACCTGACCCTAGGAAAAATCCTACTGCATATTATAAAGAATTGACTGAAGCCGTCTCCTCTACTGTGATGACTCTGGTTGATATTGAAATGTTTTTTGGTCTTCTTGTTCCGGTTGATATTTGGAGACAGGTGCATACTCAGGATCATGTTGCAGAATTGGGTGGTACATGGGATCAAATTAAAGTATGGGATCAGGAATGGAAGCCAGGTGATGAGCCTATACCAGAGATTCTTGCTTTGCCCGGCCATATCATTACATATATGCATTCTCTTATTCCCCCTAGAAAGGTTGATTGGGACAAGTTATCGGCTTGCCGTCAGAAGAAAGATGAGAGTGTGTCTGATTTTTTCACTCGGTTTGAGGGTAGTTTATTGCAGAGTAAGAAGATCCCATCCAGGCAGGGCAACAGTTCAATCTCTACTCCTGTTCATTATTTCAAACAGTAACATTCTAACTAATGCTAAGTAAGCTGAAGCAAGGCATTGTGACATTACATTCTTTGGTAACCATGACTTCAGTAAGAAGCCACAGATGTAAGCAGATGCCACACACCTTCCCTCCTTTAACAAACCCAAAAAAAACACAAAAGTGCCATAAAAACAAAAACAAATCTCAATGTACAAAGTCTTTCAAATACGAAAGTTTAACTTTAACCCTTGTTGACAACCTGGGAGCTGTTCCCGGTAATATTGCTTTGCCTACCGGTGAGTGAGTGTTTGTGAGTCGACCAGAACCATTACCTGTTACACTGGGACCTACAGAACCTTTGTACAGTACTACTCTTCCCAGGTTCCAAATTCGATGATCCTGTGTTTTAACAGCATTGTTAAACAATTTAGTCACTCTGATGGGTTTAAAAAACTTCCCACTCAAACCCGGTTGCTTTATTACTACCAAATCACCAATGTTAACTTTGGTACTTTTAACAGCTTTTCTAGAGTCAAACAGAGACTTCCTCACAAAAGCTTTCTCAATCTCTCTCTCACGCCACAAGTCTCTGTCAGAACCTCCACCAGGTTTTTTCTCCAATTCTCGCACCCAAGGTGGTTCCACCAACGTACACGGAGTTCTGCCTTTGAACAAGGCAAAAGGAGATTTTCCTGTAGTACTATGTGGAGTCAATGTATACATGTGAACTTTCTTGAGAACCTCCTTTTTCCAATCTAACCCAGAACTCTTAGCCAAGGTAATCACTTCCTTTAAAACCCGGTTAAAGCGCTCAATCATTCCATTGGTCTCGGGGTGATATAAGGAACACTTTTTGTGTATGATACCACGTTTACTTAAGAACTCTTCCATCTCTTTGGAAACCAACTGAACACCATTATCCGTTAGAATGGTGTTGGGAAGACCCTCTCTAGATATGAGACTCTCTAAGAACTCAATTATCTTTTTAGTCTCTATGCCACACGTGAAGCAAACTTCTGGCCACCTTGAATACATATCTATTGCAACGATGACAAAAACCTGCTGTCCATTCCCATAGATAGGCCCCAAAATGTCAAGTGCTATTTCCTTCCATGGACCATTTGGCAACTTCCTTATTACCATGGGTTGCACTCTCACCATCTTGGACTTGTCACACAGAGAACATTCCACACAATCTCTAACAAGTCTCTCAACCATCAGATCCATTCCAGGCCACCAGTATGACATCCTAAGTCTCTCCTTTGTCTTGGACATTCCCAGATGAGATAAATGCGATAGATCAACCAGCTTGGATCGGAGGTTGAGGGAGGAATCAATCTCGTACCTCGATAGAGAAGTCCGCTGGAAACACTTAATTCGGTCCTTCACACCCCAAAATTTCTGACTATCATCTGAGGCTTGTCTTTTTGAATGCCAACCTTTATTAATGAGAGATATCACTTCAGTAAGAGTAGAATCAGAGGAGAGTTCACTGCACCAGTCATTGTGAGAGACAATCTCTTCATCAACCACGCACACATGAATATCTTCATCATAATCAACATCTGATGCTTCAGTATCATCCACAGCGATCCACAAGTCTGGATAGAGTGTCAGCTACACCATTATCCACACCAGGTATGTACCTTATGTCAAACTTAAATTCCTGTAAGGCAACCACCCATTTGGTAATTCTGCTGGAGACAGAATCAATACCTTTTTTTAAAAAATGTTTCACAAAGGGGCTTGTGATCAGTCCTGACTATGAATTTTGTCCCCCATAAAAACTTTTTGCATTTCTTTATGGCCCAGAAAACACCTAACGCCTCACGCTCAATGACTGAGTAACGTGACTCAGCAACTTTCAAGCCACGAGACGCAAACATAATTGTTACCAAACCATCATCACTCTGCTGTTGAAGTACCGCACCTAGACCTTTAAGACTGGCATCTTTGGTGACATAAGATACTTTACAAGGGTCAAAACTCTTTAAGCACGGAGCTGAGTTGAGTCTTTGTTTTAAAATACTGAATTCATGTTCGCACGCATCATCCCACACAAATTCACTTCCCTTTTTGAGTAGTTGTCTCATATTGGCACTTTGTGCTGCAAAATTCTCTATGAATTTATTATAGTATTCTATCATACCAAGAAATTTCATTAACTCTTCCCTCGAACTCGGTGCACACATGCGAGTGATAGTGTCTACTAGATCAGATTTTGGTAAGACTCCATCACCTGAAATGGAGTGACCCAAGTAATTAATGGTAGAGACTCCAAAATGACACTTTTCAGCCTTAATGGTCAAATTTGCCTCATCCAGCTTTCTTAACACCTCAAAAAGACGAAGACTGTGTTGTTCATCATTATTACCAAAAACAAGAATATCGTCCTGATAAATACACACTCCTTTGCAACCCTTAAGAACCTTCTCCATAACCCGTTGAAAAACGGATGCCGCCAACACAAGGCCAAACGGCATCCTCACAAACCTGAAGGTTCCAAAAGGAGTTACAAAGGCTGTGAGATCTCTCGAGGCTTCATCAAGTAGAATCTGATGGTATGCTGATGTGAGATCAATGGTGCTGAACACCTTAGCACCATCCAGTAAAACCACCATTTCTGAGATATTGGGTAGTGGATAATGATCCACTATGACATTTTTATTAAGTTGTCTCAAATCCACACAGAGACGGAGACTTCCATTGGATTTTCGAGCTGCAACCACCGGGGCGAGCCACTCAGTGCTTTCAACCTCCTCTATTATACCTCCATCCTTTAGTTTTTGTAATTCTTTTCCCATTTCCTCTCTAACAGCTAAAGGTACAATCCTTACTTTTGAACACGAAGGTTGAGAACCAGCTCGCAAGCGTATTGCAAGTTTGAAATCCTTTTGGCAACCAAGCCCTCCCCTGAAAACATTAGGAAATTTTTCTTTAATGTTATCTGTAAAGACAGTGCAGAGAGAAGGGGAATGTTGAACAACATTCTTATCCTTAAGAATAATGGGATTTTCACCACAGGGGTCGAGCATTACTCCTAAGCCACCTTGGTGACACCAACTAATAATGCCATCACCCTTCTCAGACACGTATATTTTACCAGATGTATAGCGTTGCTCATACTCGATGAGCCCAGTGAAATAATCTCTGAGAGGTATAGGCTCACCCCCATATGCTAGCGGCTTAATATCAGGTCTGTTCAATGTAACTCTGTTGGCAAGCTTGTTGAGAAAGAAAATTTTTGAAATTAATGTAATTTTGGCCCCAGAGTCAAATAGGACTTTAGTTAGTTCTCCTTCTACCAGAATAGTGTCAATAGGACATGACTTAGTCTTATTCCCTAAATCATCAACCTGAACAACAATTTGCCCACAAACGAAATCCTCTTCTGAGATATTTTCTGTATCAACACATCTCACTTTAGTAGAGAAGGTTACTTTCGACTTACAGACACTAGAAAAGTGCCCCCCTCTTTTGCATTTCGAACAAACAGTTTTCAAGGCAGGGCAATTCTTATCGTTTGCTAAATGCCCAGGCTTATCACATCTATAGCACTTTCTGATAGTAGGTTTATATTTAACCTCAGCACCCTCTGTTTTCCCTGCAGGTTTCTTAACATCTGTGTTTATCGCTTGTATAACAGATTGTTTATCATTTTTAATAATTTCAACACACTTCAAAGAGTGCTCAACACGTTTTGCCATCTGTAACACTTCATCCAGAGATGGTTCATCACGCATCCATAATTCTTCCCTGACTCTCTCAATATTACATCCCACCATAAACTGATCTCTGATTCTTTCATCAAGGAGATTAGCAAATTTGCATGAAGACGCCAGTTTTCTGAAGTGAGTTACATAAGTCTCAATAGACTCTCCTTCAGTCTGTAATCTCTTGGCAAATTGGTACCTTTCCAAAATCGTACTAACCTTGGGAAGGAAATGTTTGTCCAATTTCCTAATGCAGATTTCATACTCATTGAGACCTTGAGACTCAGAGTCATTTAGTTCAGGGAGATGATCATAAACTTCTTGGCCCTAAGACCCTAAACAGTGCAATAACAATGAAGACCTTCGTTCCACACTGAGTGATGTCCCGCAGACCCTAGCGTAACGTTCAAACACTTTCTTCCATTTCTGCCATTTGAAGTGAGGCTCCCCAGGTGACACTAGGAAAAAGGAAGGAGCTGTGACATTCTGCATTGCTTGAATCAAGAGAGAAAATAAATAAGTAAGCGAATAATGTATGATGCAAAGGTGTTAGAAAAATGAAATATTAAACCAGCACAGAACAGGAGTGACGT
The DNA here is from genome assembly GCA_963921515.1 of Calotriton arnoldi. Taxonomy (NCBI): domain Eukaryota; kingdom Metazoa; phylum Chordata; class Amphibia; order Caudata; family Salamandridae; genus Calotriton; species Calotriton arnoldi. The sequence goes on from CAWUFW010002849.1 coordinate 1,196,040, forward strand.
GTATTTCAGCTTACAAACACAGAACAGCTGTGTTCATCAGCGTAAATAATTTAGCGTGATTCCAGTGCAAAGTAATAATTGTGCTGAATAATTGTGAACCCAAAGCAAACAATACCATGTGTGCGCATCACAGTGTATGCGCAAAATTGATTACAAACAATATCATGTGTGCGCATCACAGTGGAAGCACAATACTCATGGCTGGTATCGCGGAGAAAACTGTCACCAAAGAGACGTTGCTAGGCACCAACCTAGTAATCACTGGAGAAGCCAATCACAACATGGCGGCTGAAAGGAAACACCGTGCGCGCGATGACGTGGATCCGCCAGGTGCGCGATGACGTGCTTCCTCACTTCAGGGAAGACGTGTGAAGATTCCACAATGTAAATGGCGAGATGAGGGATCCAGTAGACTTGAGCGAGGGCAGAAGAATGAGAGATGCAACAGGCAAGTGTGTGCGCGTGTGAAACAAGCGCGTATTTAAAAATAAGCAGATGGGAGCGCGCGATGAATCCAGCGCGGATGACAAAGTTGCTCGAATGCAGCGCCAACAGAAATCCTTTGTTGCTAAACCACCAAATGTACAAAATTCAATCCCACCTAAACACATGTGCACCCGAACAGTATTTCACATGCCTGCGGTAAACGGGTGTTTAAGTAACACAGCGCCAGGCATAACTGTGGAACACAGACAGAGAACAGTCTCAGGTGGTTGAAATGGCAGAGGTAAATCACGTGAAGTGAAGGATTTAGACAATGCGCAGGCCAGGGCCAGTAACGCTGCAGGATTTTGACACAAAGTTTTAACAGTCAAGATCCAAAAAAAAAAAAAAACTCGCACTGAACCCCAAAGTAAAGAGCAGGGCTCTGGGCAAAATAAAACTTAAGATTTAAAAAAAAAAAAAAATCCTTCTTGGAATGCCTCAGTTTAATGGTTGGGATCCCTTTGTTGTAAGTATAAAAACAACAAAAATGAACAGTACCTTGTAGTTGAAAGCTGAGAAGCTTCAAAACGAAATGAATACCCTTGAAGATGAGGAAACTTGTTGAGATCTTCTTTCCAGATTGAAGCTGCCGATTACGCCAGTGTAAGATCCAGTGGTTCAGGTAGAAGGATCACGCAAGGCAGGTTTGAAGTAGAAAGATGTAGGTTTATTGCAGAGTAAGAAGATCCCATCCAGGCAGGGCAACAGTTCAATCTCTACTCCTGTTCATTATTTCAAACAGTAACATTCTAACTAATGCTAAGTAAGCTGAAGCAAGGCATTGTGACATTACATTCTTTGGTAACCATGACTTCAGTAAGAAGCCACAGATGTAAGCAGATGCCACAGTGTGTTTCTAGATTATAGTGGACAGGATTTGTCGATCGTAGGAGGTGTTCAACTGTTTGTTAACAGATTTGTTTCTAATTTGCTTCCCGAGATTGCGACTCGATTGCAGGCTTCCGGAGGCACCTGGTCCACCTCATCCCCTTCTGTTATCTTGAATATGGCCCAGTACTATGAGCATAGGGAAAATGAGGCTAAGGAGAGGACAGAGAAGAAGCATAAGGATTTGAAGATGAAGGTGTTGTTGCAGCAGGCCTCTAGGGGGAATGGTAGAGGACGTGGTGGTTCAGCTCGACAGCTTCCACGCACTAGCAGGCTGCCGAATACCACGCCTTTAGGGCCGAATCAGTGTGCGTATTGTAAAGAGGAGGGACACTAGCGTAGCGAGTGCCCTGTGCTTTTGCAGAAGGTGGTGGTCCAGAGAGGACGAGGTTCTCGTGGACGGGGTCGTGGAGCTGGTGGTCAGGACAGGGTTCAGAATGCTGTGGCCACGCAGGGTTGCTCAGATCAAAATTATTTTGATGACCCTCGGGGAGGACAGTATTATCATGATGATTATGACACGGATGAAGTGACAGGGAAGTCCTACAGCTAGAACAGCCGGGGACAGAGTGAGGGACCAGTTCCGATACCTGTAGATCAACGCGGTCCATATTTTAGTGCAGATGTGCATGGCTCGGCTAAGGAGTTTCTGGTGGATACAGGTGCAACGAACAGTTCTATTTCTCGTTCCTTGGTCCCTGGGGCAGCTCTGTCTGGCCATAATAATGTTTCGGTAGGTTTTTCTGGTGTACCGGTTGTGAGCCCCATTTCAAAACCCCTTGCGTTGATTAGTGGTCCTTTCACTGTGGATTCGCCATTCTTGTTGACGTCCAATTGTGGAGAGAATTTGATGGGTTTGGACTTGTTGAAGAAATTGCATGCTACGATTTATTGCTCCCCGGCAGGTGTTTACATGACAATGGGTCCGGATGTAGTGCGCGCTACGTAGTGCCTGTCCAAAGATGCGCCTCTTCCTGCTGAGTTTAAAGATGTGTCGCCCACTCTCTGGGCGACAGGTGACACAGATGTGGGACTGTTACAGATATCGCCAGTTTCGATCCAAGTTAAAGACAATGCTATTTTACCTCGTATCCCTCAATATAAAATACCGCAGACAGGGGAGCGAGGCTTATTGCAAATTGTACAGGATTTGATTGAGAAAGGAGTGGTTGAGGAGACGACTGCTAATGTTTGTTTGCGAATGATGGATTTAACCCAGATCTTTGTGACTGGGGGTGAATGTTTGCATTGTCCAGCATTCCGTCCATCAATTGTTTCTTTTGCAAATGTTTGTAATAGCCCTATTCTTCCCATTCTCAAACGGACACCTTCGGGTTCCTCTGAGGATCATGCAGATGTTTATCGTTTTGTGATTGACTTGCGTGAAGTTAATAAAATAGTGATTCCCCAGTTTCCGGTGGTTCCTGACTTTACCACTCTTTTGACAATGATTCCTTCTTCTGCTGCATTCTTTTCTGTCATTGATTTGAAAAACGCGTTCTTCAGTATTCCCATTCATCCTGACAGCAGGTATCTGTTTGGGTTCACCCTAACTGGTAAAAGCTTTAGATTCTGTCGCGCTCCTCAAGGCTATACAGAGAGTCCGAGTATCTATAGTCAGGCATTGAAAGGTCAGCTGGATTCCCTGTCGCTCCCCACAGGTAATGTATTGCTGCAGTACGTCGATGACTTACTCATCGCTTCCGGCACAGAACAAGGTTGGAGAGACAGTACAGTTAAATTGTTGTTGGATTTAGCTCAGCATGGCCATAAAGTATCCCTTTCCAAATTTCAGCATTGTCGACAGGAGGTAACCTACTTAGGTCACCTACTGTCGAAGGAGGGTAGGAGACTGACCCCTGAGCGCATCAGTACCATTGTTAAAATGTCCGTTCCACAAACTCAGAAAGATGTGCGCGCTTTCATAGGTATCACTTCCTATTGCCGGCAGTGGATACCTAGTTATTCACTGTTAATTAAGCCCCTGCTTGCTCTAACATTAAAAGATGTGCATGAACCCCTGCCTTGGATGCCTGAATGTCAGCAGTCTTTTGAGCAATTAAAAACTGTGCTTTGCTCGTCTCTGGTGCTTGGTACCCCTAACTATGCCAAATGTTTTGAATTGTATGTCCATGAGATGGGTGGTTGCGCGCTTTCTGTTTTAAAACAAAAATTTGGAGATAAGCAACGACCGTGTGCTTATTTCTCTGCTGTGCTTGACCCTGTCGCACGAGCCCTCCCGAGCTGTCTAAGAGCGTTCGCTGCCATGGCTGTCTCGATAAGACAATCGGCTGGACTCGTACTTGATACTGACCTCACAGTCATGGTACCCCATGCTGTGGATACACTTTTGAATAAGACAAAGACACAGCACCTCACCAGTGCACGTCTGACAGGTTATGAGCTAACACTGTTCACCAAACATATTACGATCAAACGATGTGCCACTCTGAATCCAGCCACGTTACTACCCCTCCCTTCTGAGAATGAGGAGATTGACATACATGATTGTATCTTCCGGACGGAAGAAGGGACGAAAGGACGGGTAGACCTGACTGATGTTCCCTTATCTGATTCCCAAGGGGAA